>OZ035953.1:56824904-58024904 GCA_964034955.1 Orchesella flavescens
ATGAGCCTTTTGAGGTAACGTTGCTCGTTTTACCTTGACCTCTGCTTTCACACTGTCTGGCACTTTTGGCTTGATTTGAGGTTTGTTCCCGAAAGCAAAAAAGCCTTCATTCGTGGCCTTTTTGGGTGTACCAAACTCCATCTTTCGTCTTAGATGAACTGGAGTAGGTTGAGCTTGATTCTCTTCTTCACATCGCTCATAGGTTCGCTCTTTACTACCACCGCAGGTCGAGAAGAAGAGCTTGACAAGTTCCCTCTTGAAGATGACGCTTGATCTGCAACTGCATTGCCAGTAGCAATGTCATCAACTTCTCCAGCATTGGTATTGCTTCCAACATCTACTACCTTCTGCTTTATGATGACACCTTCTGGAATTTCAACTTCCTCGATACTTCATCATTCATCCCTAATCAAAAGAGGAGTCCTTGGCCGATTTTCATAATCCTCATCTTGAAACTCTCCAAGCTCCGCCTCCGTCCTGATGCGCACGGTGGGTCTCTCATCATCATTCAACCGCTCATTTTCTTCACGAGGACGCTTTCGACCATGCTGCCTCATACTGCTGGTCCCTACCCCAGCCTCCTCTTCTTCCATGACGAGCCACTAGCCAGTCGATTCCAGCTGCTGACTCCAACAACTTTAAGTTACCTGCCAAAAATACTTTAATTAGTTTAAATTTTACAATAATTGACAATGATGAATGTACAGAAAATATTTTGACACGTCACTCTATTAGTCAATCGTTGATCGTTATGTGTTATAAGCAATTGACAACGTTTAATCTAAAAAGTAATTGACCAAACAAACCAGGACCAACATCCAAACACATTCCACCTTGCCTTAAGTTAAAGTAAAATTTCATCCTTATCACCCTTTCGTATTTCAGCACCTCTGACCTTGATTAACTAATGACAGTTGATGTCACAACTAAGTCACACGTCACGTTAATAGTAAGAAGCAAACCAGCAATAGTGTTGGTGGAGAATTTTAAAAAATCATTAAGCAAGCGCTAGCTAAAAATATACCAATTTTATTGCACAAGAACAAACAAAAGCCCCCGAGCTGACATTGATTCCAAGAACAAATGAACAATAGAACAATGAAAATGAAATTTCTTAATGGTGCAATAAATTACCAACCCAAGCACCAAAATCTCCGCCTTTTCAACTTTAATAGCTTCTCAATAATAAATTAAATACGTTCTAGCACCTTTTATGATTTATCTGCTGTTTCTGATCCGTCCGTATCGTCGGATGTCAAAAGATGAACTGACTACATGAGACAGAACCTACAACACAAAATCATATGAGCAAATACCACTTCATGTTGCAACACGTTGTAGTGCTGTCGTAGTAAAGCACATTATGGCTCTACATCTACACACACACATGCATTTTATGCATACGAATTACCAATCCACCTTTAAATACTTTGCATACTTGCTCATTAATTTCATAGAGTTTAGTGTAAATCGATGACAAGGTAATTTATTTAATCTCGTCCGTTATCCAGATTATATAATATTTGCAAAATTACAACAATATTGAATATTATGTTAATGCAAAATGCCTCTAATAAAAGTGGTGCACAATCGAGCACCAACAGCAAAGTCTTCGTTTTTAACAATAGTTCCAAAATAAATCCTTGACTACTATCCAGGGTTGGCAAAAATCATGGAGAAAAGACTTTCTCCATTTTTACATGCAAAATTAATATTTACATGGAAATTCTGGGATATATGGAAAAACTCGGTCCCATGCATATTCGCAGGTTTTAGGCTTATCTTAATGCTATTTTACCTACATAACACTTTAATGAGAACAAAGAGATGGAGAAAAACATATTTCATCTCTTTGATTGAGAACAACAAAGTGATACCGATTTATAAAGCATTAAATATTTAAATTCTCTCATTTAAATAACGTGCTATTTTTTACCATGTATAGCAAAGGGCATCGATGAAAATTTACTGGTACAGATTAGCCCATTTGCAATCAACCAAATTTCAGTAAACAAAAGACGGACTACTCTATATAGTGTAGTTATGAATTATCCATCAAATTTTTTAAGTAAATTAAAGTTTTCGCAAAAAGTATTTTGTCTGTACTAGTGCTTGTATCTTCCGTCGCGCGTTCTCACTAAGTAGAATTGGCATTTATCACAAGTATTAGAGGAATTGATTGCAGTTTTTTGCGTGATGAACCGATAATTGACTCAATTACTGGTGTATGTATAGTTTCTGACGATGGATATTCCAAATAAGTCTTTGAAACCGATAAATTAAGGGAATTTCAACGTGTGTTACTGCTCAAATAGTTTTTCCATATTTACATGCTTTTTACATGGAGAAAAGAATTTTCTTTTTTCCATGTATTTCCATGTTTTTTACATGTCGTTTTTCCATAATATGTTTTAAGATGTTCCAACCCTGCTACTATCTTACAAAGGCAAAGGTATGAAATTGCAAGGAACATGGGCTAATATGATTGGGAAAGGTATTGCATGTGTATAGCTACACATTTTGTGATGGAAAATAGGAGGTAAAAGGTTTTGTGTACCTCCTATTTTTTTAAATGCAAAATCTGCATTAAAATTTGCAATCACCACTACCCGGCTGTCTAGTTACCCTGATGTTAATGTATAATATATATATTATAATGAATGAGGTATAACGAACCTTTCTTATCCTTAGTCATATATTATTATATAATTAGGTAAATTCATCTTATAAAATCAGCGTTGTATTAAATAGACTTACAATAAACTGCTGGTAGCCAGAGACGTAGCTGAAGAGGGCGTTGAGTGATCTCCTCCAAACCACCTCCCCCCATGTCCACCAAATATCCTCCACCACCACCACCTCTCTCTCTATACCCACCTCTGCGATCCTCTCCCAACGTAGTAAAAGCATTACTTGTAGAATTCCATTCCAGATTCTGGCTTTATGCACAAGGACATGATTCCGGAGTTATGCATAAGCAGATCCACACGGATGCTGTGCAATTCTTACGTATACGTATACATTTCAGCCAAATCGATGAGTTTCTGAACTCTAGAGCCTATAACTTTCGAACAGTTTGACCGATTTGGCTGAAAAGTATTCCCAGAGGTCGTCTTGAGTAGTACTACCTGTGTACCAAATTTCGTCTAAATCGGTCAATGTATGTGACCAGGAGAGTGCACATGGACAGACAGTTTGAGTAAAACCATTACTTCGCTGAATGCTCTCGCTTCAGCTACGTAATAATGATAAAGTAATGTCATTTCGGCTCAAGTTTCTTGGAATAACTGTGTGGTAAGCAAGAGATTTGAGCACCATGAAAAGGCGATTGCAAGGTTTGAGTTTTTGCATAGGTAATATGCATTTCATGTGCTATGAATATGAATTTTTGTATATGCATCTTTTATTTTACATCATTGCATGAAATTATGCATAAATCGATGAATTTTAATTTTAGAAGAAAATGTTTTAGAATAAAATGTCCTTTAGAAGTGTTTGCTGTTAGAAGTAAGTGTATTAGATGAAAATGTCGTTAGAAGAAAATGATTAGAAGAGACCACCGGATACGAAATTTAGGTTTAAAGCAGACCTCTACTAATAAAAAATGTTGAGTTTTGTAGTTTTTGTGTAGTGATAGGGGATTGTAGCTTAATAAATAAAGAAAACAAAAATTTGTGAGCGCAAGTGTGTCCACAAGATAATTCCAACATAAGATCAAGGAAAGTTGTAAGGGTAATCCAGTGTGTGAGAACACGTAATGATATTTTGTGAATGTTGTAGCTAACAACAAAAATATGTATTCGATAAAAAATGTGTTTTTAGCAGAAAGACATTTCGTGTTGGGTGCATTTATGTAAATTTCCTAAGTAATTAGGTTTGTTTGTTATAAAAATTTCCTTGTAGCTTGATACCATTATACACAATACTACAAAATAATAACAATAATGAATGAAATGTTAATGATTGGTTCGTAACAAGCACCGGATGTGTCAATCAGATTTTGTAAGTTTAAAATAATCAAATTTATCAATGTATCAATTGTAGAAAAAAGAAATGTTCATTGGTTAAAAATGACGTGTTTAGTAAGCTTGTAGTTTTTGAATTCTAATATTAAACATTAACTTTTATAATCAAACAATAGTAAGTAAGTGCAAGTAATAACCTCTGTAATATTGTGCACAAGAAAATCATTTAAAAAGGATTTAAAAAGGTGTAATGGAATATCCAATGGGCGAAATTGATATTTAATTAAAGTGTTGTAGCTAAAAAAAATATGTCCCAGGCTATTGTTTAATTCCAAGAATTGAGTTCAACCACCCTCCGTCCATTCAACTTTTAGCTGAAGCTACTCACTTTCCATCAATTTCTTTCAGTACTACTCAACAGCTTCATCTAGCTACAGTTTTGTAAAACATACTGCACAAGATGGCTAACCTTTTCTACCGGTTTTTACACGGAGAGGCCTTGCAAATTTCTGTGACAGCGCTGGCTTGGTTGGATTTGGTAAGAAGTTTAATGAAAATTGTGGAAAATGCCTTTTTTCGTGTGTGTTTCTTGATTTTAATGAGTTATTTTATTTTATTAGATTATGGCCATCCTATTCAACATTGCGGCATCAATGGGCGGAGGCATACTGGTCTACATGGGATTCAGCAGTGATTCCCCCGGTTTCCATGGTTCAAATTCCATATTTAACCACATTCATGGCTCTTCGTTTAGAAATAAGTTAAGTAATCATTTTTTACATTTTCATTTCACAGAAGAATCCTTGTTCAATATCTTTAATGGATTCGTGATCGTTTGTGGCAGCTTGATAAAGGGTGGACTTGAATTATGGCTGTTCAAAGAATTGTGTGGGGGTGTCAAACTCGTAAGTTGTTCGACTGGCTATTTGTGACTGGACAGTTGCAAAAAATTTCAAAAAGCTAACTTTGACAATTTTTTAAATATTTTTTTGTAGGGGGGCGGGTTAGCTCTAAAGAATTGGTGGAAATTTCGCCTTGGCATTCATATAGTGTCTGCGGCTGCGGTGGCAATGCTAATATTTTTGATGATAATACTAGCTCAACTCAGTTCCCTCTTAATTGTGCTCTTCGTACCTGTTGTTATCCATCAATTTGGTGAGTTAGTGATTGTCCACTATTTTCAGAAGCAATTAAATTTCTTGAATTGAAGCAAGTTTCTTTATGCAGAAATCAATTGTTGAATAAATTTGCGCAAAATTTATAAGCGTATAAACCTTTTCTCTGGTCGTGAGTTTTTATTAACTATTATATAATGGCTTCAATAGTTTCAATATATAGCAGAATATTATTCATTCGTACAGCTAAAGCTAATTCGTGAACCCGAAAAGCTTATCCAGTCAATACGCAAATGGTTTATTACTGTTTTTCATATATAAAGGTGATCGGTCCTATTTAATTACAAATTGTTCTTGGAAGTGCCACATACTTTTGCTGCACAACTTTTCATGGCGGCTTTAAGTTTCTTTTCAGCATAAAAAAACTAACCATACAATGCCTGCCTTTCATATTCATACGTAATGAATAAGGCGACCAAAAAGCATCCGAAGCATCCTAAACAATAGACCTATGGTCGCTAGGTCCTTCTAGGAGCGATTTTCGTGAGGATTTCAAATATGTAATTTAATTTTTTTGAAAAAGCATAAAAGCATCCAAATAGCATCCTGAGCCAAAAAAGCATCCTGAAGGCATCCTGAACCTATTTAGAGCATACTAATGTAAAAACGTTAGAAATGTGCAGTAATTCGAAATAAAATACTTCAAAACTTTTCACAAATTGTGTTGCAAGAAGGTCAATTATTTGAAATCGGGCAATATAACTGTGTAAAAACGGCCTAAGCGTCCCTTCGAATTCTTAGAAATAGCTTTAAACGATATGTTTTAGAAAAAATAAGTTTTGAAGTTTTTTTTGTGTTTTTGGGGTGAAATTGAAAAAAGCATCCTGAAAGCATCCTACAATTTTTGAAAGAGCATCCTATTATGGTCCAAAACAGCATCCTCGCGGTCGCTTTAGTAATGAATTCATACGCCTTTTCAACACAGGAATATTATTTTGAGTTCCTATTGCAAGCACAATTACCTACCTACCCGCTTCCTTCTGTTCCTCTGTCCAGTAATGATTTTTAATCTATTTAAACAATGATAATGTAGTTAATAATGAATGTTGATTATTGAAAATTATTCATGCCGTGATTGACGGTGTGACGTCTCTCTTCTCTGACTGATTGATGCTTTGGCCGTGCACAAAAAAACCCATGTAACATGAATACATCCTATGGATATCCATAAGACACATTTGTGGCGACATGCAAACATCCCAACGACGTCTGTACAATGTCTACGTACCTCCTATAGACATCTAATGCATGGACCTATTTCGCTTTTTTATGTCATATACGACGTACCAATGGATGATCCAATTGATATCCATAAGACGTCTTAGTAGGATGCGAATATCAGTATGCGGATACCATTTGGACATCTTATGGATGTTATTGACAGATGACTACTACTATAAATAAATCATTAATAGTACAATATACGTAACTTTAAACAATATTTTAATGCATTTAAAAGTCACAGGAAATAAAAATAAATAGTCTTTTTGAAACTATCAGTGTCCAATCTGGATTCATAAAAATACAAGATAATGTATCAAGTCACATAATTATAGTCAAAGCGTAAATTCAACATATAATTATTGTAACTAAAAAATACCTGCATGTGGTAATACTTGAAAGTATGTAATGGAATCCAGTCAGTCATCAGTGTCCACTTTCAACTGCTTGTCCAACGCTTCCAGCAACGGCATCACCTCCACGATAACTTCCTAACTCTCGTCATGTAACCACAACGGAAATAAAGTTAATTGTGCACACATCAAAATGATATTATTCTTCAATCAATAATAATATTATACAGTTAATAGTATCAGTAAATACGCTACGTTAACCAGCTTACCTTTTGTCTTCATCCTGAGAGCTGCTGACTTTCACATAGTTGAAACTACTTTAACTATCAATTAATATCCTTTCACTTCACACTTCAACCAACATCACCTGTAAGCAATGCGTGATCAATCATTTAAGTACATGTACAGAAGGTTTTACAGTGCTTCATTCTCGTAATTTCCACGGAATATAAGAAAGCACAAGCCTGTTTTGGTTGGCTAGCACAAAATCGCAAGTATGGACATCCGCTGTATGTGTTCTTGATGATATTTTGCTGGATGTGTTAAGATGAAAATATGAAGTCGTTTTTCATGGTGCTGTGGATGTTCCTAGGATATCCTTGTGAGGAACATGCACAACATCCATGAATAGACGTGTTTAGGCATATCCATAGGATGTCTGATGTTTCATGGGAACTATTATAACACTTTTTATTTGGCTTAATGGTTTGATTATAAAATTATTTGGTTTTGCTTCTGCTTTCATGGTCAGCTTCGTTTAGGTGGCCATCCGCTTCTTCATATTATTGTAATACAATCAGTTATTTTCTTCATTTTGATTACAGAAGTCTATAAAAAGAAGTCAACAAAAAACCCAGCTGAGTAAACTCCGTAATCAAAGAAACCTCGTGTGCAAAATGAGTTTTATGTGTTAGGATTTTTAAAATGTCGTACTACATTTGCATAATTTTAATTTGAAAAGACAGAAAAGAATACCAATTTAATTCCCACCAGACGAAGATTATGACTATTACATAATTAACGAGAATCAATGTATGAAAAACTTGTACCTTTTGTTATACAGGAAATTCCTGGATTCAAAGGATTTCACATAAAAACTTGCATTTTACCAGAAAAATATGACGTGCGAGTTGTAATAAGAAGTATAATGTGACTATTAGCGAAACCGCTAATAAATATTTTTTTCTTCTTCTAAAGATAAAACATGATGCTTCATTGAGTTCTAGATTTTTGTTTATGACTGTCTCCTGCTTCAGACGTCATCAGCAATTCACATTGTGGATGCGCGGTCAATAAACACTGGTAATTTTATACAACGGTTTTTATGAAAAAATTTGAGAATGTACCTGTATCATTAAATGAAACACACTACATAAAATAGTTTTAAATTAGCAGATTGATTGAAAATGGCATGTCAATCGGGAAGAATTTTACATTTTAATAAATACTTTACATCAGGATCAGCAGTCTAGTAAATATGGGGGGAAGCATCGTGATTGGGATATGGTAGGTTAAATACACTTAACTCAATGGAGGAATCAAATATCAGAGTCCCTAGAAAAAGAGATAATTATGTAACTTTTTTGCAAGTTGTAGAATATCTGAATATTCTAGTAATTTAAATCATCTAAATTTATCATATTATCCTATTAAGGTCACCTATTTATACGCAGGTTTACTGTCTCCTGTGGCATCCGCGCCACTCTCCTTTTATTAATTCAACCTTGAACCACTCAAGCAACCTTTATACTTATATCCATGTCTCTGTACATATTCTCTCATTCCTGATCTCGCTCTCACTCAATAAAGTACACTAGGCAAAGAACACCACAAAGCGTGCTAACCTCGGCTTATGATTTCTCATACCTCGTACACACACATACATTACACAAGTTTTTCCTAAATGGGAGAGCTTGGATAGCATTGCACAATGGTTTATACCACGTTAAAGTGTTCCATTATCCGTTTTATAGTTTTTCAGACACAAAATCGTCTGACAACCATTATGCAAAAAACCCCATCCAAAAATATCAATCCGTCTTGTAGTTATAAAAATATAACGATTTGACCTTTAACCGTGGGAAAATTTAGAAATTATTATTTTTTAAAGTCTTATTGAAACTAAAAATCCACCGTGCGTTGTTTATAAGTTGATGTCCGTGTAGGGCACGGAATGCAAAAAAAATTAGACCTTAAAAATTATAATTGTGGAAGCTATTGACCTTAATTGGGTTTTCTTATTTATTTTTTTAAAAATAAGCGTGACCATATTGGACTAAGTTATTAGTACTGGCGGGTACCTACGGACTTCGTCTACAATCCCTGAAAAAATCTTAGTGCGAACAAGAGATATGGCCATGTTAAGTTGAACAGGTAAAATCCTGTAATCAGGGATGCGTAATACTTTAAAATATTCAGGAATTTTAAAGATAAAATGCATTTGCATCAGTAGTTTGGTGAAATTAATGCTGTCTTTTACGTATTTTTCAATTTGAGACATGGTACACAACTATTGACTAAAATAAAAATTTATTATAATGAATATTCCTGAATATTTTAAAGTATTACGCATCCCTGATTACAGGTTAATTGGATTTTACCTGTTCACTTTTTTTATGTAAATACACACTTGGCTAGATGCACATACAAGTTGGACTAGATATGAGGAAAAGCTGAGGAGTTGGGCTGAGGTGTTAATTATCTGGGTAATAGCAAACAATTGTTTAAATCCACAAAAAGAATGAGTAAAAAATTTCAGGATGTGAATGGAATTTCCACGACCTTTTCGGATTTGGTTCATTTTTGGCACACTAATACTCCTTCATAAGTAGTGGTCACATGCCAAGTTTCACCTCATATAATTTTTGCACATGGGAGATATCGCGAATTTTCTGCAAATTCCACGAATACAAAATAAATCAAACAGTTTTTTACTTAGAGACTTAATTCTTTTTTCTTATTACAAAGAGCACCAAATTTCGGTTAGGGCATTTTGTGTTTGTAAAAATTCGAAAATTTGGCGCCACAGGGGTGGGAAAACCATTTTAAAACAATAAATCCATTTTATTAACAAACGATGCATAGTAGGATGAATCCAAACACATATTCGGATTCAGCATGAAAACCTGAACATTACGCTGTTTTAAATGTTTCAAAATTAACAACTTTTAAATTTGGTTAGGTTAAGCCTAACACAAAATCCCAATTTTCTCGGTTATTTTACATCCTACAGTAATTAACAAAACAGATTTGGAATCAGCATCAAAAACTGAAGATGACGCTTTTTTTAATTTTTCAAAATTAACAATTTTTAAATTTGGTTAGGTTAAGCCTAACACAAATCCCAAAAACGGTTTTCCCGCCCCTGTGGTGCCAAATTTTCGAACTTTTGCAAACAAAAACAATGGCCTAACCGAAATTTAGTGCTCTTTCTAATAAAAAAAGAATTAAGTCCCTACGTCAAAAACTGTTTGATTTATTTGGGATTCGTGGAATTTTCAGAAAATTCGCGATATCTCGCATGTGCAAAAATTTTATGAGGTGAAACTTGGCATGTGACCACTACTTATGAAGGAGTGTTAGTGTGCCAAAACTGAACCAAATCCAAAAAGGTCGTGTAAATTCCATTCACATCCTGAAAATTTTTACTCGAATGATAATGGATATATGTATAAGATACGGATTAAAAATATACCTTATCCTTAGGCATATACATAAGGATACAATATAAATTCCTTAGTACACTAACAATTGCAATTAGGTATACAGCCCACTACCGCACATAATATTATTAAATTTATGCATTGCGAAATAAATATTGTTATTTTTATCCATAATTAATAGTTTGGACCAATGGAGAGTAAGTGGGGTTATGGAAAGAATTGTTGGAACTCATATAACTCATATCATATCCTATACATGCCATATCATATACAACAGATTCAAAATTTTGCATGCATGCATTTTATTACTCATTGTTGGAAATGCACTAATGTCGAGTTGTTATTCATTTATTGAAATATGTATTATATTTATGGTTTCAAACATGTGACTCACTATCTAGCCAAAGTGGTTTGAACTAGCCCAATTGGTTTCATGAAGAATTTTTATCTAGCCAATCTGGTTTTGTAAAGATTTTTTTGTAGCCAAGTTTGCTAAACCATCTAGCCAAGTTAGTATGATTTTTATTTTTGTACGAATTTGGCTACTTTTACAATCTAGCCAATACTGTATCTAGTCAATCTGACTGGCAATCCTCACATTACCTGATTTAATGATAGTTAAGCACTATCTTTTCTTCTGAACTGTTTTTGTTTTTGATGTGCCGTTGGTAAATTTGCCAGTCTGTCCTTAAAACTGTGTGAAGTTTCAACTCTAATTTCATACCGAAAAATTAACCACCCATATATCAATTGAACGGTTGGAATTTTTGAATTATATTCCGCCTGTAATCGAACAGAGAGGCGGCTGCTGTAACTATTTTGTCAATTTGTACATGTCTGCGTTTCTTTTCAGGAGAATAAATTCTAAAACAGTCTGACATCTTGGCAACGTCATCAAGAACTGCAGACTACAGCAATTCAAATGAAATAGACACGTACACGTTTGTCAGGACAAAATTACAGGGAATGGAATAAATGAAGCTTTTTTGCACAATCAGTTTCTTTCTGGAACTCAAAATTGCTGTCATTTACAGCTTTCGGTTCCTATACTACGGTACCGGCGAGGTATGTGGAGTAAATTCATTGTAGATTATTCTAGTCAGACCAGGACCAGACCACTGCCACCAGCAGGGGAGGAAATCCACTATATTTATAAAAATTGGTTATTTAATTTCTTTGAAAATGTATATTGCCACATACATTCATGCACATAGTCCACCGAAATCATGTTCTTCAATTTTAGGTAGACCAAAACTGCTTCTAAAATCTAGGAAAAGAATGGCGTGTCTCAAAGTCTCAATGTGGTATTTTGAAACATATATCTTTCCGTTTAAGTTTCTGCGTGTTCATTTCTGTTTGCCAAGTTAGTTTGATAAAATTGTGGGGACACATGAAGTGCAAAAACATAGGAATAATTTTTTAAGATGCAAAAACCATTTACAAAATGTAAAATATACATTTATAACGTTTTTCAAATTTTCCGTCATCACCTCATGTCTTTTATGATGACATACCTTCTCTTGCGTGTGTGGTATCGTGGATGCCATCGTGAGAATTTGTTTCATCACGTGTGAAACCTGATGTAATATTTTACCCAAGTGACGAAGAAAGCATAGGTGACAATGGTTGCCGTTGTGGTTAAGTTACTTATTACCACATCGTGAGTATAGCCCCGTAACGGTAAAGCTCATTATTAAAACGGTACGAAACTTCCCAGAAGGAATAACAAAATAATATAAGTACAATCATATTTGTCATCGAAACTACCAATTTTAAACGTAAGCATTTGAAATATTTTTTTATAAAACATTTAAGAAGGGAAGCATGTACAAGCATATTTGTATATCATTCATATGTAGCGTCCACAGTTCGGCGATGAAGCCGTTATCCCTGGATTATGCTAATGCTTAATCCGGATGTATGCGTGTCCTACTTTTGGGCGCATGATTATCATTTTCACTACGGATTAACTTCCGTAAGTATGTATGTATGTGCAGGGCTTATGAACCTCCGTGGGTATATAAAGCCGCTGCGAACTGACCGCAAATCAGTTGTTATTTATCATTATCCCTATCGAGTTCAGTCTATGTAGAAGACTTCCCCGTTGAGCCTAGCTCTGGAGATTCTTTCTTCAATAATTCTGAGACGCTGTCCCCCAGAATTCTTTGCTACGATTTCTTCTGGAAACGGGAATGTTCTAGCACTACTTCGGGCTTCAAATCCGAAACCCTCTTTTCCTTAAAACGTGAATACTTTGTGTTCGCATAAATATTTATTTACCATCTTCATATCCGATCGCATTTCTTTGCATAGTTTATAACTATAAGGTATTACGAACCTACATCATCATCATCAACATCATTTTGAACTTGGCATTTGGTTAGAAGCAAACTTGCATACAACCATCCCCGTGCCCGTTACCAATATCCTAACCAATCGGAAAGGTATCCATCATGACTTCATTTTTATTTGTTCGTCCTTGTACAAAATAAACGATAAAAAAAGATTGCCATTCCATCTTCTCTACATTACCAGTTTTCCGAATGAGTTTACTGTACCAATGGTGAACGTCATGAATGATATGATATTCATGACCATCTCCTTTCTATCATCAAATGAGAAAAAAATATTAGCATCATGCATTCTCCTTAGGACGATGATCGAATCGAATCCAACATAATACTTGTTCGTAGTAGTTCATATCCATACGATTTGGACGATGACTATATCATCCATCTCATCTTGTAATATATCTCTTTTAAATTCATTGAATTCCAAAAGACGAGTGTGATAAATTTTAATACTTGACTCTTCGAGACGATCCTGAAATATGTGTAGTGTAATGTGTATTATGTGGATGTATGTATAATACAATACTTATCATATTATAATATTATACTTTTGTTATTATTATTATTATACCTTCACTCTTACTTTATTACTCAACCACAGATATTCCATACGTATATACTATACGACACACACCATAAGTTACAAGTTGGTTTTTGGCTTTGGCAATTTTTGGCATAATTTGCTGTTGAAGAAGGCGTAAAATGAATGCTGGGCTACATTCTAATCCAACACGTATGTATTTGCACTCTCACGAGGAACACAATTTCGTAGAGCTGTCTGCAAATGTTTGCAAATTCCTTTATCTTATGCAGCAGCCGTGCTCAGTGCTCATCCCATCAGGACATGCTTTGTATTTGGACATTTGTATGCTTACATTAAAGCTCTCATAAAATCCGCTATAAAACTTGAACCCTCTGAAAATTGCTTTAACCTGCAATATGAGTAGCTTTCTACCTGCCTTTTCCTGTAGACAATAGGGTATATTTACCTGAAACATGCACTATAGGGAGAACAGCCCAATGTGGCTGATACAAGTAAACACGCTAATAAAGTCAATACAATACTATTACGTATAATACAATTCATGATTTATTACGTAGCTGATCTGAGTCAGCGTAGTTATAACTTTACTAAGTTTGTCTGTCCGTCTGTCTGTCTGTCCGCACTCTCCTGTCGACATACGTTGACCGATTTCCACCAAATTTGGCACATAGGTAGTACACCTTAAGACCTTGCCTGGTTTTGCTTTTCAGCCAAATCGGTCAAAGCGTTTGAAAGTTATGGCGCGAAAATTCAAAAATCCATCGATTTGGCTGAAACACAGTATTTAGAGGTCATTTAACATGCGGAATCGATTTCTTGTGGTAGTAATTCCTCAATGAGAAGTACTTGATGCAGTTTTGAATGTTTTTGAGCGCGAAAATTCAAATATAGTCCCATGCATCACCCAATATTCCTATTCATCTCCCAGAATTCCTATTAATCGCCCAGATTTCCCATTCATCGCCCAGAATTCCTATTCATCGCCCAGATTTCCCATTCATCGCCCAGAATTCATATTCATCACTCAGTTCAGCTACGTATCTAGGTCTGCTTACCAGCAGTTTATTATGTACCTTTAGGTATATATTGAAAACACTCAGGACATCGTCCGTCTGTCCACACGATAACTCAAAAACGGTTTCACTTTTTTGAATTCCGTTTTCACTAATCGATATCTTAGGTCAAAAGTAAGGTCGAGTTCGAAGGTGGGTCAAATCAGTTCATGGGAACTCCTGGGTCACAGGTCAGGTCAATGTTTTTGAAAAGTAAGATATAGGTTGTGATACATCAAAATGAGGGTACTGGTGACACTAGATCAGTGATACTGTTTTGAAAGTTTTTGATAACCCATACGTGACCTATGACCATGATAAGGTCAAATACTTTTTGTAATAGTAAGGTATGGATTATGATGCATCAAAATGAAGCTACTGGAGAGAACAGTTGATTAATGGGGCTTCCAAATTCTTAGGTAACCCCAGCGTGACCTTTGACCTTATTAAAATAAAAAAAAGTTCTAGAGGTGGTGATCACTCAGAAGGGGAGGGGGAATTGGGAAATTTTAAAGGTACATCATTACATCTCGATCTGTCGGGTTTATTTAACCATTGTATATTTGTTCGCATATATGCAAATAACTGCTTCATCATCAGATGAATAAATTATACCATATATAAGGTTTGTTAAGATTATATAAGGATTAGAGTTGGCTGAATAAAATTTGTTTGCTTTAGTCTCTGCTCCCGTTAGTAAACGAGTTCATAACCTTCGGGTTGAGTATCCCATTCAGACAGGATTGGTATATTGCGAACATGTATTACTGGCACGTCTCAAAGGGATAACGCCACTTTTCTACGAAAGCCATTAACGATTTGGCATGAACATCAGAGGTGCGCTAAATTTCCAGGCATAATCAAAGGGGTATTGAACTCATCGTTACATGCAACTAGTACCTTATACAATATTCTCATTTGGTGAGCCCATAAGCTCGTACAATGAATCTGTCCAATAATACTTACTATATTCACGGTTTCAACAGTCATTTTTTGCTATTTTTCAGTAAGTAACATTTGAGCATCAAAATCTTCAGAGTCAACTTTTGAAAGGGTTTGGTACCTTCATGTGCTAGTGTTCGTAGTTTCAAAATTGGTTTTTAAATACGTTTCGCACACCAAAATACTAATTCAATAAAAAAAATTGATTCCTTGAGTATATTCCACTAACACGTTAGAAATTGTAGGAGGTAATGTCCTTGTTATAGACGGTACTTCCGATCCACCTCTCTAGTTGTGGAAGCGGACTTAAATGTGAGAAATGGTATCACTACACTTCAACGTTTTCCAAGCTCCATTATCATTATGGACAGAGTAATTTAAGAGAATGGTTTGAAGAACGGAATATTAATGAATGTATAATTAGCTAGCAACTAATTGTCAAAATATTTATATCAATTTCAGTCCCAAAAGTCATGTAAATTTAAATTGGATGGATTCATTGAGCGCGAGCAAGGCTTCTCTCCAACAACCAGCAAACAATATTGACCACAATGACGTCATTCTGGGATCGGGACCTTCACGGCCTGCTGCAAATAAACTTTTCGACACAAAAAATCATCAATTCGTATGCGGCATTTGCCAGAAATCATTCTTAGGAGCTTGTAAATTCAAAATACACACCAAAATTCTACACAATCAACGACTTGGTTATAAATTCAATTACTGTGCCTCCATAAAAGCAACCTTTCAGGAAATCCAAGAGCATTTGCTTCAAAATCATAAGACCAAATTTGCATCTGAGGAGCTACTATTGGCAGGCAACTTAGCCACGTACATTTTTACAGGAAAGGATGAAGCGGCTCGGTTTTCTATGGAGTGCTCGGCATAAATTATTACCTCAATCTACTGCAAACACTAATTCTGAGGCACGTTTATTTACTTGGAAATGTGGAGTTTGAAATTCTGACAACTGTTTCAGTCTGGAGAAAGACCTCATAAACCACATTAGATCTGAACGCAAACAAAATCCTGTTTTAGCATATGAGTGCAGTTTTTGTTTAGTAAAGACTTAGAGTGCCATTTGCATACTAATCATGGAGAGCTTTTACTGCAAAAGGAAGGGCAGGCAATTCATGGAAACCGAACAAATTCAAATCAAACACCAGCAAGTAAACTCAAATTTTGGTTTCAAAAATTTATCCCTGCATTTCTGCTTAATTATTTTGGGTTGTATTTAAACGCAATGATTTTTTGCTATTGTAATTGCATTGTGTAATTTTAGGTGCTGAAGATTTAGCAACTGATGAACCGCTACAGCATGCACTTCCATTTCTCACAGGATCAGATTCAGCTATGTCAGTGGGAACAACTTCCTCTGCTCATTTACATGAGATAATGGATGTTAAAACGAAATTACCAGATTTCACTTGTATCTTAAATGGTAGCCAGGTATGAGCTATGCAAATTTTTTTCGCTCAAGCAAGGCATCGATGGTAATTTAAACAGTCCACTTTACAAGACTTTTATCGGAAATATTTGAAGATAATTATACTTAATTATCTGCTAGTTTACGCAATATTTATCTCATGAAACTTTCACGCTTGAAGCTGCAGCTAAAATTGATAGTGAATTATATGATCGTTAAGTTATTCAATACGGTTTTCCGTATTTTATTGGACAATCACACAAAATATACATACATTTACTGTAAAGATTATTGCAAATTATAATTTCAAAGCATTTGTATTAGGACATTATTTACTGCTACTTTTATACTACTTTATCTAATAAAAGTATTTGCAACTTTAATATAGTTTCTAACTATCGTTATATATCAACTGTGTTTAATTTTTAAATAATTTGTTTAATTAAACAATTCCAAACCACGTATAAATAATTTTTGATGCCCAAACAAAATTGCAATTTCGGCATTTACAGGGTACTTTCCTCCTCTTCTTCTTGGCTTCCAAGGGTAGGAGAATCGGCTTCAAATTTGTTTTCATCTTCATTAAGGAACATATACTGGCTGTTGCCCAATTCCTTGAAAAAGCAACCCATTTCCGTAAAGCTTGGTCGTTGCTCACCGTCTAAATTCCAGCAATCCAACATCTTCTTGTAGCTTAAATATCCGTAATCAAACAAATTATTTTAGATTTTATGCATACTACACACCCCAAAAAGTAAAGTACAATTAGTTTTGAATCATTGTAAAGAGCCCGATACTTAATCATGAGGGATTGGTCGCGCAAACTAATGGTCTCCGATTTCGCTGAAAATTTGCAGGAATATGGATTTTGATGCGTAGATTACGAATCTGAAATCAGCAACCGGTTTTAACAATCGTTTAACGGAAAAACCGCCGGTTGCCATGGCAACCCGCGGTTTTCTCCCTCTGGGGGGGGGCACGATAGCTCAAACCGGCTATTGATTGCAGATTCGTAATCTACGCATCAAAATCCATATTCCTGCAAATTTTCAGCGAAATCGGAGACCATTAGTTTGCGCGACCAATCCCTCATGATTAAGTATCGGGCCCTTTACATACATTTGTTCAGAGCCAAACTCTGGTTTGGTGAGTCGCAAGCCGTTTTTTAATTGATGAGTAAAATCAAGGGACCAATGAAAAGTATCGTAAGGTATATTGCCTGCAATGTAAAAATCTGATAGTAAAAAGAAATTTTAGAACAAACTTGAAATTATTAATTTAGATCATAATACCTAGACTAAATAGTTCCCAAACGGTAACACCAAAACTCCACACATCCGTTTTTGAAGTAAATTCCATTTTTGTCAATGACTCATAAGCCAACCATTTCCAAGACAAGGGTTCCTGTGACTTTTTGACGTATTTTTTATATTCATAGAGCTTTCTTGAGAGTCCAAAATCTCCAATTTTGCAAGTGTAATTCTCATCCAATAAGATATTTCTGGCAGCCAAGTCTCCATGAACAACATGTTTTCCCTCGATGTAAATATTTTTTAATGACAAATCATGGGTTATGATACATCGAAATGATGCTATTTCTTGAGAAAAATCAACCATGCTATTTTCAAGATTCAACAATGACCCCAGCGTGACCTATAAGCGTTTAAAGGTCAATTTTTAAAAAAAATTGCTCAGCAGCAACCACAATGATGAAAATGTTTAATTTTTTTTAAACCAATCAACTTCCCAGACACATAGCTTATGCTTACTTCATTCAGCATAAATTCTAGATCGCAGGTTCCTATATATTCTGCCAGTTGTCAGGTTTATTTTAACCACAATATTGTATAGATTACCTTTGAAATCGTATGCAATTCAAAGGGCCCATGGCGCAAATATATAGTCAAAATCAATATTCAAATTATGATTCGAGCCATCTACAACCTTTAAGGAGTCCCAGGGCACTGCTAATAAACAGTTCGCTTCAAGTAGTTTTACTCGGGAGGGAGCCAATGGAATGTAATTTTTTGGCAAAATCGTAAAATTTTACAAAAATTGCCACTTTCATGTAGCTGTATATTCAACATCAAACGTATTAGTATTAAGATAATTAACTATTAGGATACACCAACTATTTGTGATTCGGATGATGTGCAATATGACTACCCGACTTAAAGAACGAAGTCAGTAGGGCCACCGACACATCTTCAGCTTTGGTCGCTGCGAATTAATACCTGAAAAGTGATCCATATTAAAAAAATCATTGCGCAGACATACAATCAATATGGATGTAACGAATATGATTCGATCCATCTGCAACCTTTAAGGAATCCCAGGGCACTGCTACTAATCAGTTCGCTTAAAGCAGTTTTACTCAGGAGGGACCGGTTGGAATGTATTTTTTGGGCAAAATCATCAAATTTTACAAAAATTGCCATTTTCATGCGGCTGTGTATTCAACATCAAACATATTTGTATGAAGATAATTATTTATTATGAAACACCAACTCTTTGTGATTCGAATGATGTACAATATGACCACCCGACTTAAACAACGAAGTCAGTAGGGCCATCGGCACAACTTCATTTTTGGTCGCTAAGGATTTTATTTATATAGATTGCTGTGGTTCAGTTTCCTATCTGTTCTTACTGCCTCCAGTACATACATACATACATTATAGTATAATTGGAGAAAAAGAACACCAACGTATTCAAGACCACGGCTTCGGACCACTTTTCAGCCTGCCATGCATTTATTTCGTTTTCGACAACCGACCAATTGGTGCCTTCCACCATATTTGATCCATCTATGTACAAGAATATTTCCAATTTGTTGCCAAGTGTCGGACTTAAATCATTTTTGGCTGAATTGCTTTTCATTTGTATTTTCAAGTTGATAAATTGTTTTGCAAAGCAAAACCAAATCTAGAGTTAATGAACAAATTATGCAACCTGTTATATCCTTTCAATGAAAACTTTTAATTCATGAAAAGTGTCCTTTTTGTACCGAAAGTAAGATAAAGGTGGCTAAAATGCTGATACGCTGCTTTTAATATTGACACCGAGTGGTTCAAATATATGTCTGATGACCCAATATGAATGAATTCAATCAGTGAAAAATTGTTGGGTGCTGTACTATGTTCCTTGAAATTTTGCTCCTTCACAATAAATCCTGATGTTTCATTATTGTTAATATCCTTCAACCACATTCTTGTGTAGTCAATAAGGAGCTGCTGTTGACACTGGTCTCCAAAATTATCCTGGTTTGGATAGTACAAAATATAAATTTTTGGTACCTCCCATTTTTCATCCAGTAAATCCCGCTCATAAAACCAATTCATTCTTTTATGGAATAAACATATGATTCCTCAACTCCAATTTCATATTTTACGACAAAAAAGGATTCTCTAAAACAGTCGTACCAACTTAATCGGATATCACAACGATTAATTAGTGTTTGATGGAAGCCCAATCCAATACTTGAAGTAGATGATAAGCTCGATACTGTATTTAAAATTGAATACATGTGTTTGGGAGGAGGATCAAAAAAATTGCAAGCCATTGAGTCATTTATATTAGCCAAGATTTTAGCTTTAAACTTTGGTTTCCGAATTTCGAGCATCTTCCTTTCATCTAAGTCGAACATCAGATCCTCTTCGTTGATGCTAAAAATAGTAATTGTGTTTTATGTCATTTATGTGGTCTTAAATCCATCATTTAGGAATATAAACATTAAAATACTTACGTTAGAGGTATTATAAAATCAATACTCAAATCATTATTGAAGGTTCGTTCCAAAAAAATTCCAACTTCATCAATTTTCTCAGCACAATTCATCCTTATCCTGCAATCTGTGTAATATTTATGTTAGTTATCAAGATTGGTCTATTTATCGTTAGTACACAAATTTGCAATTTCAATTGAATGTTAAATTTAACCATACCTAGGGAGTATATGATGGACATTTTCGAAAATTCCCCATTTGGGAGGAAGGTTAAACTTTCTATGAATTCATCGTATGAAATATTTTACTAATTAATGCCGTCAGTGGTGTGGTCCAATCATACACCACACTCGGTACAGTCGCCAATGAATGCGCATTATTTTTAATACACCATAACCACAACACTACACTACATAAGTGATTTAAATACATTTTTGACACTTTTGACACTAAATTCTTCTAAAAAATCATGTTGAATCAAACATAGCTTGCTTACCGGATAAGCGAAATCTTACTATTCCAGTCACAACAAGTTTGTTTTAAATCCGTCACTGGAAACTCAAATTTCTGAAGGTTTTACGTGTTTTGCAAAAAAAGCTTCTGTAATTCATAAATACGTTGTTGATTGACAAAACTACTTTGCATGTACACAAGGCGTAGTGAGAATGATAACTGGAGAGTGTTTCGTTTTTTAAAGAATTTTATCTTAAGATAAGGCACTTTCGCATAGGAAATACTCAAGGATTACTCAAGACCGCTGGTGGTTTCCGCTTGAATTGTAAATTGTCAATTTTTTCATCCTAAATGAGCAGCGCTCATAATATGAGCAAAAAAGGAAAACCATACTTGAATTTCTGGAAATTACAAAACCACAATATGCTGTCGTTTATAGCAAAGATTTCCCAATTATTTTAATTTTAGCTTTCTGAAAAAAGAATGATGAAGTTTGAGCTCCTCTTTAAGCTAATGTTAACCTTGGAAATCATTTGTGGCTTCCGTTTTCTCTCGTTTTAGTTTTCAATCGATTTTGTAGCTGTGATGAATAAATTATAATCTATCAATTTTTAATAAAACTAAAGGGAAATTGTTTCGAGCCAGAATTCAGGCATGTAATCGTAAAGCAAAGCATAACCGCATTCAACAGCACACAAATTTTCCAACTGTGCTACTGATTAAATTAAATTTCAAGCTCAAGTGACGTTGCAATACTTTTATTCTACTGTTGATGTTTAGGAATTAAATTCAGTTATATCAATAAATTCATTTTAATTTCGCAAAATTTGGTGCATTCATTGATATATAAAGAAATAAAATATTATTATGTAGTCCTTCGAGAGCAAGACAGGGAAAATGTTTCATACGATTATTAAAATCATGCGACGGTAACATGTATTGGTCTGGTTTTTTGTGCGTACATAAAGGAATAAAAGTAACTATTTATGTTATAGCAAGGTGCTATTTTCAACGAAAACTTTGGTGGTTTTAGATTTCTTCTCATTTATTGTTGACTAGCTGTGCTCGAATGTATATCCCTGACCACCAAATGAGATCCATGATTGAAAAACTTTACAAAGGCTTCCCATAATGGAAGTTTTCTTCACACATCCTTCGAATAAAGGCACAAATTTAAACAGCTACGCGTATTATAGCAGTTTAATATAATAAACTAAAGAAATTCGCGTTTAAATGGAGCATCACAATAATAAAGCAAATGTCCCTTTACTTTACAAAAAAAAATTATTTAGAAAAGTGGATGCCATTTTAGGAGAAGATGGATGCCAGGTGAGAGATGACGACGATGCTCAATACTTGGAATACAGGAAAAACAGAAATCAGCGATTGTGTTTGGGTGACTTCCAAGATTTAATAGGTTATCTACAATTAGACTAAGTATCATGGTGGACAAGGATATTCTTTCTTGAGTCATTTGCAATGGGGATGATGAAAAGGTCGAGCTGTGCGGAATGCAAGTTTTTCGCTTGTGTCAGTTTGCAACACCCACTGCATTCATGAATGTGGGGCCACAGTCAAATATGCTGACAATGATGATATAATAATATGTAGATTCCACCTCAACTTAATGATATTAATTTATTAGAATAAAAGTTGACACGCAACAAAATTCCAAGTGTGCGCTGTGAATTGGTGACTGTATGTAATAGTGAATCGATAGAGATGTTGTTGTTGATGATGTGAGATCTCATTCGGAGTTATTGGAGTTGAGATGATTGTTTGATGAGGGGAATGTGAGATGATGATTTTTCTTGGAGGAAACTCTGGAGGTCATGTAGTAATGATTGACAAGGGTGAAGTAGGTGAGAGAGCATATGAGGTGGTGGCAAGGTGGCAGGAAATTCTAAGGAAAGGTGAATAAAATGAGACTAAAGGGAATCAAAGCTGCTGGGCTAAGAATTCCAATTAAATAAAATGACAAAGTCGAAGGCAATGTTTCTATTTAACTTGGTACTTAAATCGTCAATTTATTCTTTGAAGGAAAAAATGTGTCTTGAAGAGACGGAAAGAAAATCTGACTTGCTACTGACGCGTTCAAAATGCTTCTGATTGATTTGTAGTAAATGACAACTGTATATAGACACAAAAACGAAGAAAAAGATGCTTAGAGGACAATGACACTAAAAAACCTTCACAATTAAATATTCTTTTACACACACAAAATGACATGAAGTTTTAGCTTAAGAATTAACCTTAACAAAATGAATAGATTTGTAAAATATTAGAATACATACTCACACAAGTAAAAATGGTCAAAAAGGTGAACATCCTAACAAGGAATGATTTATGTATATAAGAACAAGTGTACACGGTATCTCCTGGGATAGCCGTGTGCCTAAAAATAGAACATTGATCTGAGGAAACACAGGTGCACATAAGCATAAGTCAAAAATTGCTTTGAATAATCTACACATGCACAAAAAGTAAAAACTCAATGTCTTTGAACCTTACAATATATATGAAACTGAACATTCTCCACCGCCTTGCTTTACAGCAAAATCAAAAAACTTTATTATTATCTACTGGTAACAAACATAACTTATTACTAGGTCTTTTCATTTCACCACCTTCTGTTTTTATTGTTACTACCCTAACCTTATCATCTTTACCTGGATGGATATTTATGACGCGACCAAGCCTCCATTTGCCTGGTGGTAGGTTATCTTCTTTGACAATGACGATGTCGTTGAGCTGGAAATCTCTGGTTGCTGTGAGCCATTTGGGACGCTGTTGGAGTCGACTGATGTACTCATTAGACCAACGCTTCCAAAATGACTGTTGCTTTGATTGTAGCATGTTCCATCTGTCTAGCCTTCCAACGTTGATGTCCTGTAGATCTGCATCGGGAAGTGACGTCAGTGGAGCACCAATGAGGAAGTGGGCTGGAGTGAGTGGCTGCAACTCGTTTGGATCACTGGAGATCGGAGTCAATGGCCTTGAATTTAAAATGGCTTCGATTTGGACAACCAGGGTGTACATCTCCTCGTACGTAAGTGCCTTGTCGCTCATGACCCTGTGGAGGTGGTACTTCACCGATTTGACGCCTGCCTCCCATAGTCCACCAAAGTGAGGAGCACCAGGAGGGTTGAAACGCCATTGGATTCCATCTGCTGCACACATCTCTGCCATTTGGGATTGGTTGAAACTGGCTTCCATCTCATTGAACTTCTTGTGTGCACCAACAAAATTGGTGCCATTGTCTGAATGCATCACCGTTGGCTTTCCTCTCCTGGCAATGAATCTTCGAAATGCTGCGATGAAGCCATCAGTAGATAGGGAACTCGCAACTTCGAGGTGGATGCACCTGGTGACAAAACAAATAAAAATAGCCAAATATGCCTTGAATGACACATTCGACCGACCTGCGTTCCTTAAGGTAAATGGGCCAGCAAAGTCCACTCCACACTTGTCAAAGGGACGGGAAACATTTACTCTTGCTGCTGGTAAATCTGACATCATTTGGTTAATAACCTTAGCCTTCAATTTTGTACAACGGATGCATTTTCTCAGCTGCTGTCGCACAGTATCTTTTCCTCTTGTAATCCAGTATTGCTGATTCAGGACTGCAAGGGTGAGTTGAGGGCCAGCATGAAGATTCGATTCGTGAATCTCATGGATGATTAGATTTGTGATATGATGATGTCTTGGAAGAAGAGCAGGGTGTTTCTGTTCCATGGGAATATCTGCATTTCTGAGCCTTCCTCCAACACGTAGGATTCCGGAGGTGTCCACGAATGGTGCAAGAGCTAACAATTTATTTTTGACTGGAAACTGTTGATTATTCTTCAAGAGCTCAATCTCAGTTGAAAAGAAAACAGCTTGCACATTTTTAATTATTTCAGTTTTAGCAAGTTGGAGATCCTCACTGGTAAATGCACCAAACTTACTTTCGCGATCGTTGTATTTTCGAGCTTTGAAATTATTTTGAGCACGAAGCAACATCGCCACAATTTTAATTATTAAAGGTAAACGGGAAAATCGGGTAATAAGTGGTAATACCGTACCTCCCTGATGAAAACATTTCACGGTCTTGGTTTCTTGCTCATGTAGTGTGATATCAAATCCAGTTGGGGTGGAGGGCTCGGTAATTGCTGCTGGGCTACCAGACCACCACAAGGGATGAGAAATCAAGTCTTCTGGGGACAATCCTCTCGAGGCACAATCAGCGGGGTTGATGTCTCCTCGAACATGGCACCAAGTTGCACTTGGAGTGAGAGTCTGGATACGAGCTACTCGATTTCGAATATACGTTTTCCAGCGGTTGGCATCTGAATTTATCCAACTGAGTGTGATGGATGAATCCGAAAACGCCCGAATGGATACAAAGTTGAGTTTGAGGGCTTGTTGGACTGAGACGAGAAGTTCTGCCAATAGTACAGCGGCGTTGAGTTCCAGTCTTGGGAGTGTGACCGTCTTGACAGGAGCCACTCTGGTTTTGGATGATACAAGAGACATGACTGGGGCTTGGTCAGGTTCCAAGCTGCACAAGTAAACAACTGCTGCAAGGGCCTTCTCTGAAGCGTCAGCAAAGCCTATTAAATGAAGATTATCATAGCACGTTAAATATTGCCTTTTTATTTTTAGTTGTTGAAGATGGGGAAGAGCTTTTTTATAGTCAGTCCATTGCTGTTGAAAATCCAATGGTAGTGGAACATCCCAATCTGTCTGGAGTTTCCAAATATCCTGCATAAGGATTTTTGCACGGATGGTCACTGGAGCCAGCCATCCAATAGGGTCGAATAGTTTTGACATTTGTGATAGTACTATCCTCTTGGTGTAGTGAGATTCTCCATCATCTGGAATGGTTATCTTGAACAGATAAACATCTTGTTGCGGATGCCAAAATAGTCCTAGGGTCTTGACGGTTGCATCTTCATCAACTGGAATCATTTCCTTCTTTTCTCGTAACTCTTCGGGAATTGATTCAAGGAGCTCATTGCTGTTGCTTGTCCATTTTCGTAAGCTGAAGCCACCAGACGAACAAAATGGGATGAGTTCTGATACTGCTTCCTTTGCTGTAGTCACATCTTTATCGCCAGACATAAGGTCGTCTACGTACATGTCATTCTCTGCCTTTTCAGCTGCTATTGGAAACTTGGGCTTCTCTTCATTTGCCAATTGTTTTAAGCAGCGAGTTGATAAGTAAGCTGCTGCTCCGGTGCCGTATGTGACCGTTAAGAGGATGTAATCTTGAATGGGTAGTGATGGGTCTTCTCTCCATACGATTCTGTGGAACTGTGAGTCTTCAAGGATGAGTTGTATTTGTCTATACATCTTTTCAGCATCTGATGTATAAACAATGAAATGGATACGGAAACGTAGGACGATGTCATAAAGGGAGGACTGCACGGTGGGACCAACCATCATAGCATCGTTGAGGGAAACGCCACTGGAGGATTTCGCTGAGCCATCAAATACCACCCTGAATTTGGTGGTTGTACTATCCACCTTCAGCACGAAGTGATGTGGAATGTAATACGTTGATTGCGGGGGTGACAAGAGTTCTTCTGCCGTAATTGGTCGCATGTGTCCCAATTGGAGGTATTCCTGCATGAATTTAATATATTCGCGTTTATACTTTTTGCCTTCTTCATTTTTTGCTAACCTTCGTTCCATTGACTGGAGCCGTCGTACTGCATTTTCTCTGGAGTTGCCAATGGTTGGACGAGGGGTTTTCCAGGGAATGGAGACACAAAATCTGCCAGTCAGGTCTCTAGTTACAGTTTGAATAAAATGGTCTTCACAAGCTTGCTCTTCAGGGGTGTATACAGGCTGCGACGGATGAGTCGTTTCGGTGTCCCAAAATTTCTCAAGTTGCTGACTAAGTTGGACATTAGTAATGAAACTATTTACTGCTACTGGTGTGATATCTGGTATGTTACCTGCTACTAACCAACCAAGTGTACTGTTGACAGCGATGGGGTGATTGTCATCTCCAGTCTTCTTTCCAGGTTCGAGAAGCTCCCAAAATAGATCTGCTCCAAGGAGAAGGTCCACTGAAGCGGATGTATGAAAGAGAGGATCTGCAAGCTTGAGAGCATGGAGGTGGGACCAGGTTGCTGCTGACATTGATCGGGGTGGTAACTTGCTTGTCACGGTGGGAATAACCAGAGCATTAACGATGTAATGGTGTTGAGATATAAAATGTGGTTTCATGCTGAATGAAACTACTCCTGCCGCTGAGCCAACATGGGATGAGGATAAGCCGACAACTTCTGTATTTGTTTCTCTGATGGTGAGTCCTAATTTCTTTGCACATGCTGCTGTTATGAAGCTGGTGGATGAGCCACTGTCCAGAAGCGCTCGACACATGGAGTCTCCGCGTTGACCTTCTATCTTAACTACTGCTGTAGCTAAGAGTGCGGTGGGGACATCCGTGATTTCATAACCGTGGTATGAGCCAACTCGTTTCGGCTCGTTAGTTGTTGTGGTGTTCTTATTCTCATGATTAGGAGTCTCATTTCTTGGCAAATTATTTTGAAAATGAAGTAAGGTATTGTGCTTTTTACCACAAGTTTTGCAGGTGTGGGTACTTCTACATGATGAAACGTTGTGGTCCTTACTGAGACAATTGTAGCAAAGGGATGACCTTTTCACATGATGATTTCTTTCTTGAACTGTCATTTTCAAGAACTCCTGGCATCTGAAGAGTGGATGAGGGGTGGAGCAAGATAAGCTGCATTTTCCTGTCGGCTGTATGTGGTGGGAATGGGCTTTCTGTCTCTCTCCTCTTCCGTGACTCTTGACTTGACTTCCTGAGCAGCCGGCTGTGAGTGCCATGGACCGCTGTTCCAGAAAGCTGTAGAAGGAGTCCAGGTCAGGCAACTTTTTGGCATCAGTGGTTTGATACCAAAGCTCCTTGGTTCCTGGATCCACCTTGGAATAAATTAAATATAAAAATAAATTATCAATCTTTCCATTCAATGTGATGAATGTTCTGATGCTGGATCGAGATCGGTCAACAAGGGAGCGTATTTGTTCTGAGGATGCTGAGGTCACAGCTGCTTGGTTGAAAATGGTTTTCATGACAGAAAATAGTAATTCTCTGTCATTCTCATATCGATCTGTTAACGCCTTCCAAGCCGTGTCATAACTGGCTTCACTAAGGGGTAGAGTTTGGATCAACCTGGCTGCTTCTCCACTGACCGTTGTCTTCAAATACGTTAGCTTCTGAACCTTGCTGAGGGTTGTGTTTGTGTCCACTTTTGTCACGAACATGTCCCTGAAAGCCACCCAGTCCTGAATGGTACCACTGAATTGTGGCAATGTTATCTTTGGGAGATGTATGTTGTGAGTGGTGTTTGTTATTGGCGCTGGTGGAGGTATTGATGATACTGCTCGGGGGAAGGTACTCATCAAATGGTTTAGTCCACCTTGTAGTTGACAAACTATTTCGAATAGTCTTCTGTACTCCGCCTGGTGCGGGTTTGGGTCTATTGGAACACATCGCATGATGTCTCTGTGTACCTGCATCAAGTCTGTTTCTGCTTTCTGCACGGTTGTTAACAGGTGGGAGGTGGTAAATCTGTCCAATAGAGTTATCGTCCTGTCATTGTACTTTTGTTGAATTAACTCCAATGTATCTTTGATGATACTCCGCTCGGCTTCGGCTTTCTGGATCGCTGATGGTGACATGGTGTCAAGATGAGTTCACTGTTGTAGATCTTATCGTTCACAATAATCATCCAATTATACCACAGTAATTTTTTGTTAGGTAGTACAAACTAAAAGCCGTACCTGACAGCTGCCCTAAAACTGAGTCAGGGAGAGTGAGCGAGCTTGGCCTGTTCAGGTCACAAGTCACAACACAGTTTAACTCTGCAGAAGGGACTGTCTTGGTAAGTACAAACTAAAAGTCGTACTTGACTGCTTCCCTAAGTCTTAGTCAGGGAGAGTGAGCAAGCCTGGCCTGTTCAGGTCACAGGTCACAAACACAGTTTAACTAAGAAGAAGGGGCTGTCAACCTTAGTTCTTTTGTAGTTGTAATTAATATCCGAAGATCGAATGGACCAAAATGTGCGCTGTGAATTGGTGACTGTATGTAATAGTGAATCGATAGAGATGTTGTTGTTGATGATGTGAGATCTCATTCGGAGTTATTGGAGTTGAGATGATTGTTTGATGAGGGGAATGTGAGATGATGATTTTTCTTGGAGGAAACTCTGGAGGTCATGTAGTAATGATTGACAAGGGTGAAGTAGGTGAGAGAGCATATGAGGTGGTGGCAAGGTGGCAGGAAATTCTAAGGAAAGGTGAATAAAATGAGACTAAAGGGAATCAAAGCTGCTGGGCTAAGAATTCCAATTAAATAAAATGACAAAGTCGAAGGCAATGTTTCTATTTAACTTGGTACTTAAATCGTCAATTTATTCTTTGAAGGAAAAAATGTGTCTTGAAGAGACGGAAAGAAAATCTGACTTGCTACTGACGCGTTCAAAATGCTTCTGATTGATTTGTAGTAAATGACAACTGTATATAGACACAAAAACGAAGAAAAAGATGCTTAGAGGACAATGACACTAAAAAACCTTCACAATTAAATATTCTTTTACACACACAAAATGACATGAAGTTTTAGCTTAAGAATTAACCTTAACAAAATGAATAGATTTGTAAAATATTAGAATACATACTCACACAAGTAAAAATGGTCAAAAAGGTGAACATCCTAACAAGGAATGATTTATGTATATAAGAACAAGTGTACACGGTATCTCCTGGGATAGCCGTGTGCCTAAAAATAGAACATTGATCTGAGGAAACACAGGTGCACATAAGCATAAGTCAAAAATTGCTTTGAATAATCTACACATGCACAAAAAGTAAAAACTCAATGTCTTTGAACCTTACAATATATATGAAACTGAACACCAAGTAACAAGCAAACAACATTTTTAATATTTTAAACGTTTCTCTACATATCTTATATTCATACCCCGATGAAAATATGAAAATTTAAACTACTGAATAAATTTCAATCCAATTGCCCAACCAAGAGCAGGCTGTATCGCGATTCCATTCATTTCCTTTACTTCGGCTGCCATATGGCCAGCTAGCATTAGGGTTTTGTACTCCTTGACATTATCATCAAGGATTAACTCCACTTCCACAATTGCACTTGGAATATCCCGAATTTTTACACGTGGTCACGTATCCTTTGGCAAGCTTTTCAGGGGAATCTCACCTGATCCCTGTTTCCCATCATCTAAAATTGGTCAAATTTTAGGTTAACTATTTCAATTAACTGGATGAGAAAGAAAATACAAGAATTTGCAATTAATATTTATTATTTACCCACCTACCTTGCCAATTACCATCTTTGTCAAAAACACAAAAAGCCGTTATCCATCCAGACACATAAATTACACGCAATCCTCCCTTCTTGTCAACGATCGCGTTCCAAAATTCCTCAAAAACGTTTCCTTCCTTTGCCTCCACAAATTTTGTTATGATGGGATGAAGTAGGTCGTGCCAAACTTTCAAATCATATTCCTTAAGTTTTTCAAGCCTTCCCAAAATATCTTTCCAATCTTGCACCGTTCCTTCCAAAGTTATGTAAGGTATTCCGCACATAAGCATAGCTTTATAACTAAAATACTTTTTCATTGTGGCCATAAAAATTATTTCAATGGCTACCCGATCGTTGTCACTTAGCGTTGAAAAATTTGGCAGTGTCAAATCCTTCACATTTGAATCCACAATGTTTTCGTCTATTTTCCTAATCATGGAGTTCATAATACGAGAATATGGAACAGTACGAAGGGTTCCCAAGTCGTCTACCACGAGCTCACGCTCACCCTCAAAATTCACAAATTTATTTCGCAATTTTTCAGCGTTTTTATTCACATAAGTAAGAAAATTGTGTGATGATCACCACCCAAATGTCATCAGGTCTCAATATTAAATTGTAATGCTGGCTGTAGCAATAAATAACTGTATCCACAAAGCCTAAGGAGGAAAAACTTGTCTCAGGAAAGGTTTTACTTTGAATAAATCATGTTAAAATGTTGTCTAGAATTTGCAGCAAACATACTAGAAAAGTAGCCATCCAACTGGTTTCGTGGAGATTTATCACATCCCCGAAATGTGGTTGAGGTTGTTCTTGTTGATTTATGAGGAGCTATTTGTTTTTCTGGGCTCACTTTCAAATTTTCCAATTCCAAACAAAAATCCTATGACAACACTTAAAATAACTGCGCTATTAAAATTACCCAGGTAAAGATTCGGCGATTCATATTTGATATTGTAAGAAAGAAGAATTAAAACAAAAAAAATTTGTTTGAAGTTCACCAAAGAATATTAAGCATTTCACATCTGCTCAAGAGCAAGAGCACAAATGGATAATACGTTTTACTCACAACCATGATGATGATGATGATGACACCACATAAAGGACAGGAATAGTCAGAGACGAACCAAAAGTTGAGGCCACACGTTTTACCTTTTCAATCCTAAAGCTGCATGATCAATGACCGAGTCAACATACTCATTCGCAAGGTGTAACAACTTGTTGGGCTAAAGCTCTTATAGACACAACTGCGATTGTGTATTGGAATCAAAGCAAATCTCCATTAAAACTTGGAAAAAGCTAACTGTTGCTCTATATGTTTTGACAATGAGTTTAGTTTTTCTCATTACCCCCACTTCTTTTCAAATTTGCAAACTAACAAAACTAAAACTCATAAAGTTATTCAAAATTTTATTTCTATTTAAGAAAAACAAGAGGTCATCATGCTAACCAAAATGTTAGTGATTACAATTGCACTCAAAATTTCCCTCCAATCTTCATTAACACCTTGGTATTACCACGGCAAACAAGGCAATTGCGTGTTGGTTATCAACAAACTTTTGAGTCCGAATTTTTGCCACTTGACTTGTCTTCAAGACGATAAAAACTAGCCCGCCTTTAATTTATGTAGCAATGTTACTGTTATCCGTTTGCTTGTTTATGTTTTGCTTTGTGTTTTTGAGAACGTCGTCAAATGTTAATGCAATTCGGATAGGTGGGATAGAAAAAATTCGCATTTTTTCTTGGGAAGCATAAATTTGTAAACAAAATAGAAAGGAAAGGAGGCAAGCTAAATTTTTGTTGCTGAAAGCGAGAGCAGCAAAACTAAAACCTGTACTAACTTTTCATCCATTTATGGCTATTGATGAAACTTTTGTATTGAAAGTTTGTAATAATTTACTCCAGCGACATTGTGAAGTATGGATGATTTTTAAAGTGTAAATTTTAAACAAAGCTTTTATGGTAATCCTAAATTTACTACGAATCACACGCGTAATTTTAGATTATGAAAACACATGTCTGCTGTATTTTCTCTACCAAGTAAGTTCACCGCATTGAATTGCATATAAAGAATTGAATAAAATCATCGACCTACTTCATACTTTGCTAAGTAAGTGTCCCACAAACGGAAAATTTAATCTCAGCAATCTGCATTAGTGAGGAAACCAAATAAATGTTTATTTATGCTTAGTATGAATAAGAATCAAATACAAAATGTGTAACCTGGTAAAAGACTGCTATTTAAGGAATATTTTCACACTGGTGTCTATATGAATATTTTGTTTTATTTGGTAGCAACCGGCACTCCTTGAAAATGCGGTCGTCCAATTCTTTCGTAAAATTAAAACGCATTGGTATCAAAAGTTATTAGTTTCTATTTAGCTGTTAAAGTGAATATGTATTTATTTGTTTTTATTTCAATTCAAAGTCACTTGTTAGCACAACAAAAACTGAGAAAAACACTCACATTAATTTTTCAGGATGATAATAAAGATTCTTGCAGAGTTTTTCTGGGTCATCTTGATCTCAGCCTATGCCAAATCTGATCCGCAACATAATGTTTCTATGATGATTTTCGATTTGACTGTACCACTGAATAACTTGATGTCAAAAAAGATTTCCAACGAAAAATTTATTTCGAAGGTGGAATACGGTTTATCTCTATCCAATTCAAGATCGGACAACAACACAGCATTTTACTACGCCTCAGGTTCGTATCTAAAATTTATAAACATTTTTTTGAGACCTTGTTTGTACACGTAGCCTAATTTACAGATAGTGAGACTCTAGACGGGTTTGTACTAAAGATTATGGAAGTTGCTAAAGTTATGAATGAAACAATTGGAGAAAATGGAGGTCTAGATATCGTATTTTCATGGAGGTAATTTTGTATACTAGAGCTTTTGAAAATTTTAATCTAAAAAAGAAAGTGCCCAAACCCTCTTAAAATTTTAAATAGTGGTAACATTCCGAACATCTTTCATGCAAGTGAGGAAAAGCCGAACTGGACTAATAAGAGGTAACACAATTTTTTTACTTAAAAAATCTTTGAAAGCTATAAAGTTCGCATTAAACCAATTAATTGTTGAGATTTAGAAGGGAACTTTAATTTTTTTTATTATCTAGTGCAAGCTTTGAGTCATTCATCAAACACCAGAACGAAAAGAAGAAGGGGTATCCGTTATATGGAGAAAGTTATATCTTTGATAAAGATGAGTTGTATTTGGACTTGCCTAACTTGGCCCTGAAAACAAATAGACTTCCAAATATTCGGATTAGTATTGTATACAATCTATATAAAATAGAATGCACAAGTATTTCATACAACGACACTATAGCTTGGAGCAATCTTATAATGCTTACCAGACCATTCTTTAAAGCAACCTTTAACCACGAAGTCTTTGCTGGAATTGGCTATGATGAAAACCTTATGGAATGCCAAAATATAATTCAAAACTGTAGATTTAAAGCTCTGCTCCTTGAATCGAATATAGTGGTATGGACGACAAAATTTCAAGACACTGGTGTGCTTGTTGAATCTTATGGACTTTTTGAAAGACATATGGGAATTCTACGCCATAAAAACTTGGAGTTCTATGTTAAGAACAATAAAAAGTGTGAGAGCATGGTCATTCCATTCCATTCAAATCGGCGGTCCACGAATCCATTTCCAAATCTTGAAGTGATTTACTTTCCAATTTTACGAGATAAGATGATTGATACTAGGGACTATTATTTATTGTCAAGTTATGTTTATGAATATCAAAAATTGCTGATTAAGTATGGTGATGTATGGGCAAGTGAGGTACACAAAAACAAACACGTGATAGTCCAAATTCCAGACGGTGGTCAGAACACATCATCATCCGATTCGAAACAGGTTTTGGTAACTCCGTTCATCAGCGGAAGAAATTGCTTTGAAGGCAAGTGGAGGAAATCAGACACGGTAGAATTAACACAAATCGTACTGGATGCAGCGAACCAGGGATTCAAATCGGTTATCGTGACACATGGTTAGAAAGTTAATAAATAAGCGCTTACATATTATATAAATATTAGATAGATTTACAACGTTTTATATTTATTTTTTCTGTTTATAGAACAATGGAAGGTCCTAAATGATGCAAAGGCTAAGGCTATATTTGATAAAATGGAAGACCCAAGTTCCTATGACCAGCTTGAATATATTGTGGACTATAGTATTGATTGGGCACAACCTGATGAAACACCTTGCCAATACAACTGGACATTAGTTGAGCAGAATTGGGAAGAATTGGGTTTGTTAGATAATTGGCAACAGTCTAAACCAATTTTAAAGTCCATTATACTTCCAATTTATTGGGATAAAACCAGTCGAAGATTTTCAAGTGTTTTCCCGGAGGGGAGCTCATTAACTCAAGAAATTCCCGAGAATTTGGATATAGGATGTTCTGTTCCTGTTTATGATTTTTTTAGTATTACCAAAGAGATAAGATTCGACCCTGCGTTTTTATTATTTCCAAACCATTGCAAAAAGATGAATGCAACATTTTACATTTTGAAACTATCAACGGTTGAGCTTCCTTTTGGAATGACGTCAGAAAATTATCTTCATGATTATTATGAGCAATATATTAGAAACATGTTTTATGTAGTCATAATTGGTAGGCTAATCGTAATGACAGAGCATCCAGAGTCAATGTTATATATTCAGTTTAATGGTGTGAAACCATCCCAAGCAGAAGAACTTCAAAAGACGGATGAATATATTACCTCATTATTTTGTAGCAAAGATGTGCTACAAACAAGTTCTGCATTTAACGACATCGTTAACTATGCAGTGTTTAACAATATTCCTCTAGTTTTGAACACTGCATTAACCTTGAAGGATGCTAAAACATCGGAAATTTACAATTGGTTTTCATTCGTGCGTCGAATGAATTATCCTGAGATGGAGAGGTCGACTGCGCCAACTTTATATTCTTTATCCGACGAAGAACGACAACTCAATTTTACTTTGAGGAATTATCCAAATGAAAGAAGTTATCCAAACGTGTACACTTGTGTTCCCTGGATTGAAAATAGACCTGAGCTGAAGTTTAACTTTTTTCATAATAATTACATAGGGACGGTTTTTGCTTCAAATTCTATTAGGGAAACTGTATTACCAATTAATGCTGATGATTATTTCGTCATGCTCCAATTTATTTTTCATCGATTTCATTTGTTGAAATTGGAAATCGGGTCGAATTTTCGGAACGTTGTACAAGCCTTGAAAAATTCGTTAAAATTGAAAACAGATATGAATACCACAATATTTTTGAGCTACGTTGTCTTACCAACTGACAGAGAATCTAAGCAATTCAAATCGTTTCTCAAAACTTTCCAAAATAACTTTCAATATTCCGAAAATATCAAACTTCAATTAGACCTTATTGAATATTTACAAAATGATACCGATTTGGAACCGAATAAGGCAGACAACTTTTTAGAGGTAAACGCACCAGTACCCGAAAAAATTATATCGATGGTTGACAGTGTAAAAAAGTCAAAAGCTGTGGTTGGACTAGAATTAAATTTCGTTCAAGGATGCGCAAACTTTATTGAAACCTTCCCAAACTCACCAGGATCACTGAAATTGTTTAACAAAATAGATTATTTGGTTTGTAACCAAAAAATTGCATCGGATTTACTTGGCGAAGGAAGGAAAAAGATGGAAGAGTTTTTTGACAACCATTTAAAAACCAAACTGGTTCTCAATCAATTTCTACCCCAACTCAAAGTTTATTTCAGTATTGAAGTGGAAGTCAACCTTAATGAAACCATGGAAACTATGGGACAATATCTTAAATTGCTCTCACAATTTGAGAAATTTGGAGCTGCTTATGACATCAGTTATTTTATGGTGGAAGCTTTTGATAGAGAGCAGGGTTGGGAAAATGGGTGGTGGAGAATAAAGGATTTTAAAGACTTAGGAAATCCAAAAGCATATGATGAAAAAGAGCCAGGTATTTTTTTTAAAACTTCATTTGTTAATCTTTTTTGTATCTACTATTCATTACATTAGTTTTATTTGTTTTCAGTGGGAGGACACAAATGGTATCCCAACATTCCCAACGTCATTTTTAGAGAATTAAGCCAGAAGGATAATTTTAAACTGACCATAATTATTTCGTCTGTGGGCTGCCTAATACTAATAATAGTGGCGGCAACCGCTGCATGGTATTTTGTGCGTTATAAGAAATTACGTCAGTTTTTGTCGCCGGAAGAAGTCAAAGAGTTTTTAAATGGTCGATCAAAATCCATCACTGATAACAATTCTATTGAAATGGTGGAATCCAATGAGCCAGAATGCATGAAATTTGACACACACTACAATCTTCCATTGTCAGACATCAATATTGGTAGACAAAAATTATTGTGCTTTTGTATTACGTTTGTCTGTTTTTAAAGAACAATATTTTTTACATAATATTATGTTATATGTAGATGAGGCAAAGGTTTTAGGGGCGGGAAATTTTGGAACCGTGTACAAGGGCATGGCAAAAGGTGTTCCAGCTGCAATAAAGAAACCGAAATTGGAATGTCCAAAAAGTACATTTAAGAGTTTTCTGAGTGAGGTTAAAGTACTTTGTTACATAGGTCATCACGAGAACGTTGTCGCCTTCTTTGGAGCCTACACAAAGGAAATTCACAAAGGTAATCTTGAAATTTTAAAACAAAATATAATTATTTGTAAAAAAAATGAAGATTAAAAAATATAATTAAACCATTAGGATTTCTCTACATTGCAACTGAATTGTGCTCTCAAGGATCATTGGAGGGATTGCTGCGAACAAAAAAGTCTGTTGTTTCAAAGGAAGTCAATTCAATTGAGGAAATAGATCTACCAGATGGATCGATATATTTTACTGATCTTCATCGGTTTGCGATGCAAGTGTCAAGTGGGATGGCATATATTGAAAGTAAGCAAGTTGTTCATGGGGACCTATCCACTCGGAATGTACTTTTGGATGAAAACATGACATGCAAAATTGGTGATTTTGGTCTTTCCCGCAAACTTTATGAGTACCAAAAGTACGTGAAAGAGTCACAGGAACCCCTTCCTTGGAAATGGATGGCGATTGAGTCTTTAACTAAAATGGAATTTACTTCAAAATCAGATGTGTGGAGTTTTGGTGTGACGCTTTGGGAAATTTATAGTTTAGGTATGACATTTATCGTCTTAATGGTTCTTGAAATTTACAGATTTTTCATGTATTTTTGGGAAATTTTACAGGAGATTCACCTTATGGTGGTCGCAATTGGACCATAGAGTTTGCTGATGAGTTGAGAAGTGGCTTAAGACTTAGGATTCCCCGATTTGCGTCTGATGACATGTGATATAGTATTCGCCTAGATAGACATATATTTTTAATACTTAAATTTGTTTCGAATGGGGCTTAATTTATTTTTCAGCTATGCAAAAATGATGCAGTGTTGGAACTTGGATCCTGAGCATCGACCAAATTTTACTGAATTGGGAAATGCCGAATACATGAATTTAGAGGAATCGTGATGGTCGTAAATTGAGAAAAAAACAGTGATTGTTTGGTTTTGAAATGTTAACATAATTCTTACATAGAGAAAGAACATAATTATTTAAGAAGGCATTTTAATGGTAATGTTGCTAATAATTATGCTTTCCGTATATTAATCGTAAGTCATAAACTGTATAGATATGGAATCTATGTCTTGAAATTGAACATTTTAAAATAACAGAAAACGTCTAGTAATAATACAATTAAGATATAACTCATGTTTAAATCATAACGTCGTACGTACGTTAAAATAAGACTTTTCAAAATAGATGAGATAAAATAGCATTTACTATTTATCAAATACAAATACTTCCAAGGGTGCTAATATTTAAATATAAATGTTTCACCTATTTTCAGTGGCCAACATTTGTTTAGAATAATTTTTATTGCCCTTTCAAACTTATAATAAAGTTTAGATAACTAAACAAATCCTGATACATAATAATATATAGTCAATAATGAGCCTGATGTTGCAAATTTAAGCCTGACACAGGAATTTCTCGTGGAACACCTATTGGTTTTACTACAATGTAGCTGTATTGTATGTATATGCCAGCTAAGATTTCTAGTATTATTTGCGTTTGAGCAAAAGCAAATCTACTACGCGGGCCATACTAAAGTTAACAAGCACAAGTGGAGTAGCTTTATCAATGAAATTATTAGTTCCCAATTCCACCTTGAGCTTTGGTAACGTATTCATATTTTTCGAAACAATCCGAGTTTTAGCCATCGACTTACTTTGACTTCTCAAACGATCCGTTACCAACCTAGAGGTTGTATACACGTCTCCGGCAAATCCGATCTCGCCCAGCATCAAACAGCATGAGTTGACACCAGTTAACAAGGGCCATCAATACCGCCAAGGGTAAGTCAACTGCGCATACCACTGTGTAAATGCTGACAATTTAGATCGTTGAGATGGTAAACACAAATTCTGCCATGAAGGTTTTGCAGTAAGCCTGATTAAATACCTTGAGAAGCAGCTGCATTTTATTGACCCCAAATGTCGCAGAGCTTGCGACATAATTCAGAAGACTGAGTTGACGTTGACACACTCGAACGGATGAGATTGCTTGCAACATTTCAAAGCATCGTAAGTGAATGCTAGATGATTAAGTTAGCCATGATTGAGAATGTCCTTTACATAAGCAAACTTGTTAGTCCAAATTCTGACGTCACCCCAGTGACCACTGATCGTAGGACAATTTTAGGACATTTTGGGTCCAGGGCAATCGGCAAGGACTAGAGTGAGTCCTCAAGAAATCTAAAACTCTCCTAAATAATGCATATAGTAAGCAAAATCTTACCGTAAAAAGAGATGCCAATAAGGGTATCTAATCAAATAGGCTGAAAACCACCCAAATCGTATGGAAATATATTTTGGCAGTGGTAGATTAACAACAGGTTCACAATTGAATGTACCTTTGGGTTTGAAGTAAAGTTACTCATGTTATCAAACGCTTCAAAAAGAAGAACCGAAATATTATGTTTTACGGCCAGATCATTCATTGCCCGCCAGTATTTCACCAACGTTTTGTCATGCACAAATTTATCATTCGTTTTTGCCACCCACATACTTTCAATTCCAATTGATATATCGCTGCCACAATTTGTATTTTTTGTTGACACTCTACAAACTTCTTCCAAAGTATTTCGACTGCTGAATGCGGATGTTGTGTTGTACCATTCGAAAGTTCATAATAATCGTAATAATTGATAACAATATGTCCAACTTTTTTTCAAACTTGAGGTAAAAAACTATTATGTTCGCAATATCCCAAATCCAATGAAACACCCAAATTAATTTCCGTGTGACTTGGGATTCGTGCGTTGCTCAAGTATTTTTCGAATGTTTGATCTTCATATAAAAATATTTAAAAAATATTTTTAAATATTTTGTATCAACAAACATAATAGTATGGGTTGATAGAGGCACCCGTACCTTTCTTCAATCCTTCACCCATCAGTATATTAACTTTCGTGAATGTTGCTGCGATTTTGTCCAGCGGTTGAATTAGGTCGCTTACAACCATCGATAGTGTAGAATCCGTGAGAAATTCAAGGGGGTGGAATCTAACTTCAAATAGTTTCCTGTTGAATGACGGCTCCTGAAACAACGTGGATTTTTTTAGATTACTCGACCAAATTTGTCGTGAAAAAAAACTGAACAAGAATGTAAAAAAATGGTTATGCTTACATTATCCTCGAATGCAATGCCGAGATAAATTAAACTCCAAAAACAAATTCCCTGAATAAAATTCATTTTGAACCCAAATAATATGGAATGGTATCAATTTTGGGTATTTAAGTTTTTGCCAAATACTTTCTGAGACGATGCAGCTAGAGAGGTTATACAAGGTACAAAGTTTGTGACACAAATGGTGTTATTTGGGGTTGTAAGCAGGCTTACAAAAGACACAGTACACGGGGCATTTTAATAGCGATATTCATAAAGCGAAACATGAGACGGAAAAATCTGGGTCAATTTTGTCTGGATCGTCATATGGAGGTTTGGCAAAGTAAATATTGGTACTAGTTTTTCATATATTTTTTGTCAAAAAATGTTGGGAATGTCAGCTGTTCATGTTTACACCACATGTAGCAATACGCCCTATGAATCGTACTGCTAGAAAACAATGAATTTCAAAGTTTTCTAATAAAAACGTTGAAATATTGTGTTACAATTACATTTACGCCTATAAAAATACGCTACGTATTGCTACATGTGGTGTTAACATGAGCAGCTGATACTCCCAACATTTTTTGACAAAAAAAATATATTAAAAACTAGGACCAATATTTACTTTGCCAAACCTCCATATGACGATCCAGACAAAATTGACCCAGACTTTTCCGTCTCATGTTTTGCTTTATGAATATCGCTATTAAAATGCCCCGTGTACTGTGTCTTTTGTAAGCCTGGTTGTAAGAGTGCTGAATATTATTTTTATTGTATATTGTTTCAATACTCTAGCTTTCTATTCATCGACTAAATTTCGATTAGTCATTGAGAATGAAAGGAAAATAGAACGTGGCCTAATAGTTGTACATAATATCCTTGAAACAATATGTACACTTAGCTGCAGATCAAAAGAGACAGCGCCGACACGTAATTTGGGTTGAAGTAACCATACAAATGAAAATTCTTTGGAACTCTTTTTGAGGAATTAGTGTTAAGGCGAGACAATGTTAACGACTATCAAGTAATTAAAAACTATAACTGGTGCTTCTGGTAATAATGATTAATTTTTTTTATGATTGAATACTTTACCGCTTTGATACATGAGTTTATGGATATTATATTATATCTACTAGGCTATGAGAGGACCTGCTGACAGCTCTCCTGCCCTATTATTTTAAATAATTTTTACTAGTAGCAATAGAGTCAATAAATAAATTTTAAAACTAACTTTGACTAGTACTGGAACTATTACCAACTAATATATTTTATTAAATCGCCGAAAAATTAAGAATTTTCAGTGTTTTTAGCCGTCTGTTTGAAACTAAAAACAGATGAGAAAAGGAAACAAGATATACAAGACAAACATAGTTATACATAGGCTTTACAGCAGCAATACCATCAATGCTTTGTGCATACCGTCCCGTATATTGGAAGACTGTTTTGACTGGGATTATGGACTTGGCCCGCTGGCTCTGTTGATGACAATCACACTACCCGGTCATTGTCCAACCCCTGACCTAGACTACCTTTTCGATTTAGAAGGACGGGTTTGCAGTAAAAAGCCAGAGGTGTGTGTGCTCTACGTTGTAACAGTTATGCACGAATACTGATTGCCGAACTGACTGATTACAACTGCACACATGCCTACTGTGCTTGCATTAAGGCAAGTTAATTTAATTTATAGAGTTTTATACTAATCGATGATTTCAATTGGATAAACGGAATCTCTAAACGTTTTCTGATCTCTCACGAGGGAAATGGATCCTGATAACGTTCAATACAAGCTAACCATCTGTAACTCTTGTGAAACAAGACATCTTTTCAAGCAAGGAATCAAATCAGCCGAAGGACGATGGATACATTTTCGATACGACTGGACTTGCACTATTTGTAAGAATTCAAGAACGGAGGATACGAACAATTGTCAAGAAAAACCTGAAACTTATTCGGACCTCCCCTTTCACAATGAATCAATCTTCGAAACGAATGAAAGTGAAAACTCAGAGGAAACTGAACTACCCCCTCCTGATTATGAGAATTTGCTACCCGAGGGAAAGAAAATAGTTCACTTAAATATAAATGGGTTAAAGAGCGAATACGAAGAAGTGCGTCATCTTCTAAGCCATGAGGAAAACATTATTTGTTTGGCATTGACAGAATCAAAACTGGATAGTGTTAGAGACTCTCCCAATTTGTTTATAGTACCAGGCTACCAACTGATAAGAAATGACCGCAAAGACAAAGACGGAGGTGGTACAATAATCTACATGAATGATAATTGCACCACACAATTATGTGAACTACCTGAGCAACCGCCAGGTTTTGTTGAATGTACAATTTTAAAAGTTAAAGCTAACTTTATGAAGCCATTTCATCTCTGCGTGGTATATATTCCACCAGACAAAATAGATGAAGAAGTATACAATTTCTTTGAAAGAATTTTTTGCTTTCTGCAATCCCAAGAATTTATAACGATGGGGGATTTCAATATTGACTTACGTAGTGCCACTCCCGAATCAAAAAGATGGATGAGTATTACGAAAGAGTTCAATCTAACTCAACTGATAAAACCTCCCACTAGAGTAGTAGTTAGATTCCGTGGTTTAAATAATTTCGATACTTCCTCCACCTTAATCGACCACATTTATGTTTCAAGGAAGGAACTCTTTAGTCAATCGGGTGCAGTGAACATAACAGCATCCGATCACCACATGATTTATACCATCTACAAACGTAATAAAATTAAGATACCATCAAAAGTGCTCGAATATAGATTTCTACGAAAAATTAGTGACGAGGATTTCACTACTGATTTCAACAAAATTGATTGGAGCTTCCTGAGGACTAAGTCTACACTCAAGAACAGTAGTGAAATCTTCAAAAAAAGTGTGATGGCGCTTATTGATAAACACGTCCCGCTGAAACGAAAATTGGTAAAGGGCTCTAACGCGCCCTGGTTCAATGCAGGGTTAGTTGAAATTTGTAAAATTAGGGACAAATTAAAAAGTTTGCAATCAACAAGCAAGGAAATTGCTAAAAAATTCAGGCAGCAAAGAAACTTTTCTTCATCAAACGTTTCGAAAAGGTAACATCTTCAACAGATGTGTGGAACACTATATATATACTTACGAACTTCCGCTCAAAATCAGCAACAAAAGTGCCTAAGTTAGTTGACGTCGAGGGTCGTGTATTTGAGAATGATGAAAACATATGCAAGCAGTTTGCATCTGAATTTGTTGTGAAAAGTGCAGAAAGTGATGTTACCGAGTGTCTAGCTGAGTTACAAAATTACGTTGAAGATCTAAGTGCATTTGATGAAGACCTCGAAATATCAAGTGATGACGTAATGGACGCATTAAATAATCCGGAAGAGACCAGATATGACGAAACCGACATAAATGACATTGAGATTCTTGATGCAATTCATTATGTGAAGAAATGCAAAAATACGAAACGTAACGTACCTTTGTTTATTTACAAGCGTTTCTGTAATCTACTGGTAGTACCACTACAAATCTTGTTTATTAGCATATTTAAAACGGGTGTCGTACCTGATAATTTTAAGTTAGGTTATTTAACGCCACTGTACAAGGGCAAGGGGAGGTACACCCATTCAAGCTCATACCGAGCAATATTCAATTTTCCCTTCATAGTGAGAATCTTTGAACGGATTCTATACCGTAAGATACTGAAATATGTAAATTATTTTTATGATAAAAATCAGCACGGATTTAGACGTAATCGATCTTGCGATACGGCAATTGCAGTTTTTACACAAGATATTTATGAAGGACTTGAAAAGACGTCCGGAAAAGCAGTAGCTACATTTATAGATTTCTTCAAAGCATTCGATTCTGTGAATCAAACACTTTTAATAAGAAAACTAATTTTGAATTTCAGTTGCAAAATTCCAAAATACTAATTCAAGTTTTCATCAGCTATTTTTCCAATAGGAAATTTAAAATCCAAAACGGAAAATATGAATCTGCAGAGTATTACATAAGAGCAGGAGTGCCACCTGGATCGATTTTAGGAGCCCTCTGCTATACCATATTTGTTAATGATATAGGTAGTGCTATTGCACTTAAATAATCTACACACTTTGTGATAATTTTGTTGATGGCTCAAAACAATTAACTGAAGCGTTAGTTAAATTAGATGATTGGTGCGTCCAAAATGGATTAAAAATAAATGTAGAAAAAACAAAGTGCATGCGCTTCTTCAAAGCCCGAGATCATAGAGCCAAAAACAGTGAAACTGGCACAGTGAAACTCCGAAACATGATAGTAGAATGGGTAGATGAATTTAAATATCTTGGTGTTGATCTAGACAGTACTCTTTCTTTTAAACCGCACGAAAAACGTGTGGAACAAAGAATGAATGCTGCGCTAGCTAAATTATATAGTATAAGAAAGTTGTTAACTGAAAAAGTTATGAAAATATTTTTGTCATCGTATGTTGTGGGTATAGTAGACTATGTTATAGCTATTTGGGCTGTACATCCCGAAAAATTATGGAAACTTCAAGGAAAAATCAATCGTTTTCTGCAAGCCTACTACCATCATTTAGTCTCAAAAAAGCTAAGACGAAGGTTAATTAATTGTGACCTGGAAATCAACTCCCTGCTTCAAAGGACTGATCTTCGCACGGTTGCGGAAAGAAGAACTTTTGCATTGCTAAAATTAATACTAAAATGGAAAAAATTAGATATATGCGAAGGGTATTTTGTAAATTGTTGTAAAGAGGAAGGGTTTTGTGACACGTATAAGTTACCAAGACATTCCAAAGAAATCTATAAACAGTCAATCAAATGGAGTGCTACAACAACCTGGAACCACTACATTAAAAAAGTGAAAAATCAAATAACAACGGACACGCGTCGAGAGAATCTATTTGAGTTAATGAAAAATGCAATACTATTAGAGCGTAAAAGTCTGTATGTATAACATTATTAGATTTTTATTGCAATAATTGTTAACGAATTCGGTTTGTTTATATTTGATAATGGAAATGTACTTTTGGAATTACCTTAAACGATTATTCGTTCGCAAACTTGGTCATTGAGCCAAGCTTTGTTCGTATGTTAGAGTATGAAAACCAGACGTTGTAAAATGACTGATACTCAGAAACAATAAAGTCTATTCTATTCTATTCTATTGCCCATTGCTTTTAGAGCAATGAAATTTCCTTTGTGCTTCTTTAGAGTTTTTAGAGATGCTTTGTAGAATATTAATGCTTTGTTTTACATGGGTGGCTTAGAGCATACGGCGTAGGATATCATTTGACAGCAAATCATCAGAGAATATTAACCATGATAATGTGCGCTTATCTCTGATCTCACCTATGAAAGGTGACAAAAGTACCAAGGAAAGTTAAACACTTGCGAAAAATTTAAGTCATTCGGCGTTTTAAATTAATTATTGGCAGACAGTACTACTGTTTCATTCAATACCGAAAGATGTTGAAATCATTCACAGTTTAAAAATTATTTGAAGTTAAAGTTTACACCAAATGTGCGATAGCCACACCTGACTATTTCCTCGTAATTTCTGAAAATATTATTGGCTTTTAAGACATTACTATTTATTAACCGTACTTGTAATGTTTATAACTTAACCATTTCTAATTCTAACAAGTAACCAGTGTCCATTAGCTGCACTCCATAAAAAACCCAGATGTATGATATCAAGTGCTACCAAAGTAAGAAATTGTTTCTAAACGATACAAAATTAGCTTTAAAGACATGCAATACACTTTGTTTTAGGTAAAATCTCCATCATAAAGCCTGGCAGATCAGTTGAAGCTAGTACATATACGGTTCTTTAATGCAGTCAAAGTCCCAAAACCAAAACTGATTTAGGTAACCATACAACCCGTCATAAATAGATATACAATGTGATACGAAACTTGGATAAATATCTTAAAGCACTTTTGGCTTAGATAATCTACACTCACTAGTTAATCGATTTTTAATGGCGTGCTTTGCTTATCTATATATGATATACTTACGTGTTCTTATTTTTTGTAAGGGTATGAAGCACACCTCCATATCAATTTTTTGCTTAATGTTATGTTCATAATGTGTAGTAAGTAAATGGCTTTTCCTATCTATTATTCAAATTTTTGTTTATGAAGCATAGCGAACGAGACATAAATGTCTAGACAAAACACATAACCACGGTTATATTTACTCGACATTACCATACTTTACCAAGTTTTATCTCCTTATATTCTAGTAAGTTATGTTTTTGGATTCGTTATATTAACACATTAAAAATAAGAGGAAAATTTAGTGTAGGCTGATCACTCATACTTTTTTAAAGGAAAATCTTACTTGTTTCCGTTTATATCTTTTCTGCTAATCGTAAAAATATAAAACCTTAACATGGTTTTTACATAGACTTTGCCTATATGTCAAATAAAATAGTAAAAACCCCCTTTTCACATTGATTAATTCAGCGAAAATTGTATTTAATTGACAAAACAACAGACAATGACTTGTATCTCATTTTTACACCTATCAATTTTTTCTGTTTTTATTTTCCATATTCAAGCCCTGAATCAAAAAGCTGAAACTTTGAAAATTCCTGAAGACCAATTAGAGCCAAATAATGATCACGAATTTCCCAGCATTTTAAACTTGAATGAAGTTTTGAGTACATTGGCTTTATCTAACTGCTTCGTTTCAATCATCAATTACCAAAATGTTAATTTTCATTACCCACAGTTTCCCTTCGTTCTTTGGTACCCAGAAATAGCTGAGTTAATAAGCACTTCAGACTATGATTTATTTAGACCAGCAGGCTGGAAACCCAAAATCTTTCAGAAATATACAAACGAAACCATTCCATTAGTATATTCATGCAAAAGTAGTGACTATTTAAAATCATTTCAAGTTAATGGGAACCAACTTGAGATGCACTATTGCCTGGCAATTGATCTATTTAAGTACTCTGGCCAGTCAAAGCCATGGACCTGTAAAACTGAGATCAGCCTCTACCTCCCTGATTTATCAAGACAGTCCGCCAACTTTCCTACAAACTTGTATCGAAATTTAGACGAATATGCAGAAAAGAAGTACGGAAATTCATTTGTATATTACAGAGTACCATATTTCCGTGTGCTGGTGACGTATGGAAATATATTTTTACAACCATTAAGTTTGGAAAAGTGGCTTGATTTTCCTCGTCACAACAAGCCAAAGGGACCTCTAAACACCTTGTTTTTATTAGCAAATGCAAAAATATTAATGGAACGTTCTAAAGTTTAAAATCAACACAGAGCACCATTGAACTCTTTCAAATCATGCAAATTTGTCAAACCTGCTTTTTTCGTCCTAAACATATGCTACCTTCTAACATAATTTTGAAAGATGTTTCCCTGGCAACACAAACGACTTGACAAAATTTGGCTAAACTTGCTCAACCCGCTCCTTCTGAACACATGCATTGGGTTATAATTGAACCAGTTTCTAATTACAAACTAAAACAATCAGTTGCAGTCCATTTGAAATCATGTAAGGAAGTAGTTGGAAGAAATGCATTGTGGGGTACATTGACACAACCACCTCTAGAAAAGATTGCAGCAATTTATGCCACTCTATGGTTGGCTATAATGAAAAATGCTACCAGAGCCAACGAATTCGGCAATTTTTGTAAAAGAAAAAGATTTCAGCGACACTCTCTTTACGGTCCATATGTTTACCTCTATGAACAAAAGTCACTTTATAGAAACCATCCAGAAGTCACATTTTCGTTGTCAAACGACGCAGATCAATTGAAATTTATTAGCTGTGGTAAACGGGAACTAGAAGCAATGCCTTTTAAGGAGCTATTCAATGTGTATGATACGTACGTTTGGATATTTTTGGGATTATCTTTGTGCTGCTTACCCCCAGCTTTTAGTGGTCTGTCCTGGAGAAGCAATGATTCTCTTCTATCCTACTGTAAACATTGGATTTCTCTTGTAAAAGTTCTTTTAGAGCAAAGTGACCCGTTTGCTAACAGTTTTCTACAGGCCCACCCCATTCGAATGGTATGTGGGGCATTTCTTCTCACCGGAATAGTTCTTAGCAACGCCTATAAAAGCACAAATGTGTATGACATAGTATCAGCAAGGAATCCTGTTCCATATAAACTGCTAAGTGAACTCATTACCGACAACTTCACTATTTATACGAGGTCGTCATTTGTAGAATATAAAAATCCTTATTATGTCGTTGCACTTAATAGGTTTTTAATCCATTCGAAACTTTTGTAAACCGACATGGCATACATAATGAATTTACAGCCATAAGTTCCGATGTTTATGAATTGAATTGGCAGCTGCAAGGTTTTGACAAAGAGAATGCACCGGATAATGCTTCATTTCAAGAATATTCATCACTTTTACAATCGCTGCTTAATCATTCACAAATTCATCCCATGTTGACCAATTTTATTCAAAGTCAAATGGAAATAATCCGTGCTTTAGGACCATGGAAAGACCAAGGAAAATGGCCGGATGATTTTGAACAGAAGCTAACTCAAAGAAGACAACCTCTTGAAATCGTTTTTAAATCATTGCAACAAAGCTGCCATTTTACTTCCGAAATATCTATGTGAAAAAGAATCCTTTCGATTGAAACTATTGGGCCACCAACATGTTTTTATTGGTGAGGAATCGTATAACAATCGTACACGTTTATTTTCCCTTCTGGGATTCATTCCACCATTTGTTGCAAATCGATTAAGTGGTATGCAAGCTTCAGGTATTTGGGAATGGTGGACGACAATTATCAATAATTCTGCTGACCTCAAGGGTTCCAAGGTGTATGTTCAGTTAAAGAAACCGAATATGAATGGGAATGTACTTGTAATTTTTTTGGTTCTTATCATAGGACAATTTATATCGTTTACTAGCTTTGGTCTAGAAAACTGGAAGTTGATATATATATTTGGATTACATTTGCTTCGTAAATTTTCCCAATATACTATTAGGAAGATCCAGGCTTTAAATGCAAGAGCAACCAATTGTGTCAGTCGTGCATGCATTAAAGGTATGCAATTCTTTAAGACACCCAGATCCAAGAGTCCCACGGTTACTAAATCTAAAACAACACGAACAGATCGGGCAGAACAGGGTAAAGTATAAACTGTCCGCAAAACATTTTATGTTAATGCATTATTTTCTTTGGAATAGCTGTTGATGAATTTGGCCTCGAAAAGTAGAAAGAAAAAATTTAATATAATTGTATAATATTTATTAGACTTTGTTTGTGACGAGTCATTTTATTTCTATCAGATGCACACACAATGTTCCCATTTTCCATAATTTAACTTTGTCGCAATAATAGATTTTTCATAATTTAAATCCCTTTACCAAAGTTTCTGCCTAACGTTTAAGTACATACTGTATATGCACATAGTATGATTAGGCATGTAAAAGTATAAATATCTTTGTGCTTTAGTTTTTAATACAAATGAATTTTCATTCGTGAAATTCGTATATGCAATTTTGTCTGTTCATTCTAACTGTTGCAATTGCCAGATAAATAAAAGTATAAAAGTGGCATTAAGCACTATTAATGCAAATAGTGGTTTTGAAAATTAATATTTAGCAACCATTACACTTTAACCAATAATTGATACATTTCTTGTTTTTTATGGCACGTTTCTCAAATAAAGTATCCATTTGCTCCATGCTCAAATACACAAATAAAGGTTTCCTCGCACATTTTGCCATACAAACATCCTGCATCCTACAAATGCAGAATACGACTTTCACATCCAAATCAAAATCGCGTAATGGGGCCCAAATCCCATTCTAAGCTCAATAGTTGTCACCCGTTCTTGTAATGACCATTAGGGAGAAAAGGAGAAGGGGCGTTTAGGTTCAGAGCTCATCCTTTGAAGCTTAAACTCGTTAGTTGTGGGACGGCAGAACATCATGGGCTCGCTTTTGAACCATTTTCATCAATATTTGATAACTACATCTGGGCAGATATTGTTTTAGTGAAAAGTTTAATGGCATTAGCTTGTTCATATCTTCATCATGACGAAAAAACATCGGTAGTGAGATTTGCTTCCTACTTGAATATCTATGAATAAGTAAAGGTTAGTTGGAACAAGGGGATCCGATTGCCAGCAAGTATTTAAAATATCGTAATTTTCGATGGGCCATGGCTGACGGTATTGAGAATGATCTTGGTTGAGAATTAAATGAATGTGGAATCCCACTGACTCCGCTGGATCCAACACCAAGTTTTCCCGCAGCAGAGGTACTCGTTGATCTTGAACTGCTTCCCGATGTTGGCTTCATAGTCAAAATCCCTGTACCAAATAAGAAGGAGAAAAAGAAATGCAATATCATTCGTATTAACAACAATTAAATATCATCAAAAATAAAGAAGGCGAAGAAAAAAAGGAAAGTTTCATTGTTTCCTTTCACTTCCTGCTCCTCTCCCGTCTTCTTTCACCCTTCTGTGATCATTATGATCAGGAAAGGGACAAAATCATCAATCTTCATCATCCGTATCCAGCGAGAAGGAGAAACTTTGTCATTTTTTGAAACCCATCTTTTTATGCTCATGCAATGAACTGATGCAAGGATGCAACCATTTATTATTTAATGGCTGTCGCATTCTTAGTTAAGGTAAGTTTTATGTGAATAGATCTTTATAATTACGCCAGTTTCAGGTACGATATTCAAGGATGGGCAAAATAAACATTTTCAAAATACTAATTAAAATACAAAATACTTCAGAGCGTTCAAAATAAATACTTTAATTAAAATACTTTTTTCCCAAAGACATCAAAATACAAAATAAAATACTTTATTTTAATTAAATTACAAACATAATAATGCATACATAAACACCATCATATTCCACTCGACTTGGGTTTGGGATGTTACTCATTCTTTCTGCAAAATTATTAATTACTTCTTAAAAAATTTTATTGACCTACCCCTCTACTCTCCTCAATTGTTCATTTGAGACATTACATTCAAACGAAAAAAGTTAATTGTGCGCTTGATTAAAATAAATCTAAATATAATAGTAAGTTCCTACCAGTCAGTCTCGTTCATAGTTCAAGCCATCCATAGTCATCATCATATTTCTCATTCTACTGCAATATTATTACGTAGCTGCGTGGGAATACTTTTCAGCCAAATCGGTCAAACGGTTCGAACGTTATAGGCGCTAGAGTTTAGAAACTCATCGATTTGGCTGAAACGTATACGTATACGTAAGAATAGCACAGCATCCATGTGCATGTACTTGTGCATACATCTGGAATCATGTCCTTGTGCATAAAGCCAGAATCCGAAATGGTAATAATCACTTTCAAAAATCTTGAATTAATCTCACTTTTTGCCTAGCTCTACTCTGCAGTAACACATTACGTTCATGTGAAGAAGAATAAACTGCTAGTAAGCAGGCCAGAGACGTAGCTGAAGAAGGCGTTGAGTGATCACATCCAAACACCCTCCTCCAATGTAATAGATAGGAGCATGTTTGAGTAAAACCATTACTTTGCTGAGTGCTCCGCTTCAGCCACGTAATAATCTTACCATTCTTGACCTGCCACCGGAAGTAAGTAATGAGCTTATTAAACTTGCAATAAATCATTACTTAATTACTTGAGTAGTTCTCAAAATCCAGTTGATTATATATTCACTGATTAAATTGCAAATGTTTGTGCTAATTTGTTTCGTTTCAGATGCTGGAAAAGGTTTTAAAGAAATTGAAGGCAAAAGACTTACTCACTTGCAGATTGGTGAAGCGAGACTGGAAATCCAACTCGAAAAAAGTACTAGAATGAATGCATTTGTTCTACATTATACATTGCATTGCATTGCTTCTCAGTATCCCTTTCAAAGCACGGAATAACTGCATAATCCAATAAGCTTGAAGCTTTTTCGAACAAGGATTTTAGACTAATTGACTCATCCAAAGAGAAGGGAATTCTTTCAGAAATCTTACAATGCCCCGGTTATTCCTTCAACAGTTTAGCAACTGAAAATTGTTATCTCATGTCGGAAAATAAACAGAATCTTTACGTACCAGTGAAGTCTGGTCAGTTGACAAGACGAGTTTCAAAATATTGATTCAAAAACGCAAAATAAGTCGCAATCTCAATTCCTTCCTATATTCATCTCATCAAGGGTTGTGTTTGTGACATTTCTCAAGTGATGATGATTCTTGTGTGATGACATGAAATCAGAGTGAGCCTTGAACTTGAACCCCTCAAGTTTTGTCCCGTTTAAAGAGTGCTTCAGGTTCTGAGAATCTACGTATAGTGTGGTGAATATATTTTTTCAATACAAAAGGAAATTCACTGTGAGGAACTTGCCGAATAGAATTTTTAGTAAACAATGAGAGCTTGGCCTTATATCTTTGCGCTGTGATATCCTCAATCTGTATGGTTATAAGAAAGTTTAAGAAGCTGCATAATATGTGGGTCAGATGCTGCAGATTTGGATATTGGATATTTATATGATGTTTACAATTGAACAGATATTCAGATTATGTAAATACAAGAAATTAGGTTAGGTAAATTAGAATACAATGTACATAAAATAAAAGATGTTATTTCAGTCGCAGAGCAAGAGCTACATTATCGTTATGCCTACTCATACAAAGTATTGACGAGAAGCTTGTCTTCTTGGTCTTGTACACAAACTTGTCAACTTCCCATTTCCTTTCATGTATGGAAGGCAGCCTAATATCTCTTGAAGTGGATGGTACAAAAGTTTGTAGTGATCACGCAACAAGACAAAATCCTATTGCGAAACAAAACATTCGTTTCGCTTGCAAGAGTAATCTTTTTGCTCTCCATTTCCATTGCTATATGGTACACATGCAATAATGCAATTCATTGGTTTTGCTCTCCCCAAATGGCTTTGTCAAATGCTCTTGCTTTCGCTCCCGTATATCCAAACTGCGCTAAATATTTATGCGTTGCAGGCGTACTGGAATGATGCTGCTTTTGCTGGCTGATAAAATATTATACGTGATGTTGAATGTTGTAGAACGAAAGAAAGAGAAATGAATAAATCTCTGAGTTGTCTAGATTAAAGCAGTTCAATATAAATTGACATGGTTTTACCCTTTGTATTTATTGGTAGTCCAAATGTCTTATAAAATTGTATTGCTTCTATTAATTAACTAATTAATTTTGTTACAATTCCCTTTGTTTCATTAAAAGGTTGTGCATGCAACCAACACCAATATTGGGTTGCTCTTTCCAGTAAACTTAAGTGGTTAGCAGAAAATAATCAACCACATTATGCCTTCTACAATAATCTGTGAATTTATCATGAAAGTTTATCAAGGTGCTCCGCTCGTGTGTGTGAATCCATCCCCAATATTATAAATTTGTTGTTCCACTAGTTTCCCAATGGCTCTGAAGTTGCAGTCATCCCATTTATTGAAGTAGCAACGAGTTGTTCTTAAATCCCTTTGGATTAGGGGAGTCACAAGCATTGGAATTAATATCTACTGTATGTAATTCTTGCCCATATTTCCTCTGAATGAAAACTTGTCCCCGCAATTGGGAAAATAAGCTGTATTTTGCTTCCACTAGTACACAAACTGGGTTCACTCTAGAGCATTCTATTGACCTACCAATGTTAGTTTCTGGGATGCAGCTTTGATAAGCCGCTACCAGTAGGAGTATTATTTTTGGTAACTGGTCAACTCGTAACTTTTTGTAGTTGTCGTTATTTTTGCTACAAATGTTTGTCTGTCCTCTTCAAAAAATTGCTCGAGAGATGAAAAAATTATTGTCAACACAAGGAAAAGTTGGAAGGAGAATATCCCCAACCATTTGTGTTATACAATAATTTTCATTATTACAGTAGCAACGCGTAACTAATGTAGAATGGAAGGGATGTTGAGGATCACAGACACTTGTGTTTCCCTGTAAATCAGGTTGATGTTGAGTTTCACATTTTCTCAAAAGGTAAATGTTTCCATGAAGAGAGGAAACTTGGGGGTAGGTTTCTTCTATCAATTCACAAACGGGATTTGGTCCGTCGTAGTAGACTGAGTCTCCCTTGCTTTCTGGACTACATTTGTTCTCTACCTTGCCATACTGGTCGCTAGCCCAGCAGTTTAATGCTAAATAAAAGAAAAACCAATTCATCACGTAATGATTTGGTTTATTTGCAAGATTACCTACCTTCTGCAAATTTTAGTTCACCCGCAAATAAAATATATATCCCTTTGCCAATAAGACTAGAAGCTTCCGTTTTGTGAATGGGAATGATGACATAGCTTCAAATAAAATAAAATAGAGTGAATAAAAATTTGTTCCAATTCCTCCGTGAAAGGTTCCTTTTTTTTGTTAGCTTTGGTTTCATGATGGAATGATGATGAAGATTATAATGATGATTGATACAAATACAATCGTTGGCATTGGGTTTGATTATGTTATGAAAGCTCATATGAGGGATTTGCATGTCACCTCACACGTTGGAGATAAAATCCGTTGCTCTTTCCATGTAATAAAATTGGCTCCAATTAACAGAATATTTAGCAGAATAAAAAAACAAGATCATCATGATCAAGAAACGTAATACAACATGGAGCATATTTTCCTGCTTGTCTTATAAATAATCATCCTCATGGGCTCATTTTTTCATCTTCATAAAGCCACCTGTTTATGACTTAAGGAATGCAATGGGGTTGAAAAAGGGATCGGAGGACAAGTTCGGCATCCCTTGCCTGTAAAATTGAGATGCAGTTGAATTCACAATCAACAACAGAAATGCGTTGAAAAACATTTCGATTTGATACGGGACTTTTGAACAAGAATTTCAGTTTACTTTTTATGTCAACTGTGTGAATGTTCCATCCAGGATGAGTTGCTGTGAAATATGTGAAATATATGGCAACATAATGGTCTTAAACTACTCCAATTGTCATCAAACGTTCACATGTATTTATATGCGTTGGACAGGTCTAATAATAATAATCATTATCAGCAAACGTTAACAGAGTGACTTGATAAAAAGTATGAAAATATTCTCAAACCTTTTACGAGGTACTTACTAAATACATTAAAGTACCATTAACATTTTAAATTAAAATGCTGATCAAATTTATCAATTCGCTGAATCAAATACAAATTTATATTGAAGATTCCAAAGGCGTTTAAAGGGTGGGTTATCTGTGAAATTTTATTACTCCCCCGAGTGTCGAGTAAATACAGTATCCGTAACATGTAACTTGAGCATTAAAAATAAAAATAAATATTCTGGACTTTTGGTATCATTTCAGAGTTTTTAGCATCAAAACCCGTACATAATTCTGAACTTTTTTCGCGGGAGAAAAGTAATTTTAATTTTGAAATGGGAAGAGGTATTAGAATAACAATGAGAATGGATAGATTGTTTTACCTGTGAACGATGCAATGCTCTTTGTCAGGCAAAAGACCATAGCTCCAAGATGGGATGATAAAGCTTTTTTTCAAAAGGGGGAGGAAATAAATATATTCAAGTACTAAATATTGAATGTATATGTTTGGTGTACTGGATTATGAATGGCATTCATGTAAAATTAAAGAATTGTGATACATGATTAGGTTGTTAGTTTGTTTATTTGTATGCGTTTCTCTTCGAGCTTTTTTCCTTCTAATAATTTAATATTGACTGATTTTATATGAATTACGCAGGCTCAGGCAGGTCAACGAAAAAATATTCGTTCAGGTTAGTTTTACGCCTTACACAATCTCCTTCATGTGTGCATAAAATAGATCTGACATAACACGAAGTGCCTTCTTTTCAGTCATCAGGTTCTCCTGATATTTGTCTCATACATAATATAATACATGATCAAAACATGATATATATGACTTTCTAAACTGTGTAAGTGGCTTGCTCGGTAGCAGTATACAATGATTTATATCGGAATAGTAGGCTGCTACTGGCCTTGTAGATCTTCTAATTCTTTCTGCTCTACTGAGGATAGAAAAGTGAAGCTAATCTGAAATCTATTCTTGTTGGTAGGTTTTGCGGAATGCATGGATGACATTGTAGCAAATAAATCTCCTTTACGTATTTTATTCTTGTGTCGGGGTTGTGATGTATGAAAGCATGTACCTTTTGCGTTGGGTCTAAAATAAAAATGAACTATGCTCAACACACGTTAGCACATTAGACTGCGTAATGAATTTCAGGCCAATTAGAGATGATTTTGAATGTTTGAAAACTTTTACTATTGTTGACTGTCACAAAATCAGGGCGTGCTATTTATTATTATTATTATTATTATTGACTTTATTTGCAGACATTCGATACACGTTTATAACAGGTAGGAAGTCCATACTCTACTCCACTACTCACAAAAAAACCCATTGGGATAAAAAAATGTGAAAAATAATACATTGACATCAGTCATAGGTCACTTATCATATAGCTTTCAGAACATTACATACAATTATTCAGTAAGTTGGGTTAAAAAAAAAAAAGAAAAACAAACAAACAAATGGATCAAGTTATGTTATTAAAAAGAAGACGCTTCCATTCTTTCGTAATTGAGGATTGTAAAAAACAGTCAGAATTAATTATGGCTATGAGGATTTTATTGTCGGTGTTCGCCAATCGGGATAGGAGGGAATAGGCGGCAGCTCTTCTAACGCCATCGAAATCATGGATCCTATTTTCACAGAACATCAACGATGCACTGCTTCGTCTGCTATATCCAAAAATAATCCTAAATGCATCATTATATGCGACCCGCATTTTGTCCAGGATCACTCTTCTGACGGGCACCCAGAGACTACTACAATAGACATTAGAGAAAAAAGTTTTAAACAAATACATCTTAACATCATGACTACATTTAGAAAATCGTGTGTGTATGAGATTGGCTTTCGCGTATGTTTCTCTTCTTCTTCTGTTTATCTCCTCGTAGTCACGATCATGACAGTTTATGTCAAATCCTAGGTATCTGACGGTATCTTGCCACTGCAATATCTTGCCGCAAAATCTGATCAGAGGGCTCATGTCTCTGAACGCTACGTCACAAAAACATTGGCACACTGATTTCTTCGGGTTAAAAACTAGATCATGCTCCCTGGCATAATTTTCGCAGATTTTGAGCATGATTTTGAGCGCACTGATACTTGATGTAAGTAGACACACATCATCTGCATACAAAATGTTGTTGACGACAGTACTTCCAATTCGGCAGCCCACACCACAGCTCGTCAGCATTTTACTCAGCTCATCCGTATATACTGCAAAAAAGTACGCAGATAAGATTCCACCCTGTCTCACAGAATTCAGGACGGAAAAGGGCGCTGAGAGAGTATCTTTCCACTTAACTTGAAAATGCTGATTTCGAAACCAGAAAAGAAGGAGTCGAACAACATCTGACGGAAATTTTCGATTACACAATTTTTTCAGGAGAGAAAAATGGTTAACCAAATCGAAAGCTTTAGTTGCATCGAGGTAACATGCATAAACCGGAGTATTTTTTCTCAAGTAGTGGTGAGCCACTTGTTTCACTGTATACACTGCCAGCTCAGTTCCCATTCCTCTCTTGTAGCCAAACTGACTGTCGGAAGTCTGCAGCAGAACGTTAAACTCTTTCAGGATTAACAGTTCAATAATTTTTGAAAAAATACTAGCAAGTGCAATGGGTCGATAATTGGCACTAGTGGTTTCATCAATATTTTTCTTCTTTACGATGGGTGATATTAATACGGTCATTATATCATCAGGAATAAAACCGTGAGAAAACATTGAGTTAATTAAAGTTGTAATGATGGGTGATATAACTGCACACGTATATTTGTAGTGTTCAGCTTGAAGGTTTTCAGATCCTAGCGCTTTTCCTGATTTCAAACTCATTATAGCATCATGAACTGATGACAATTTAAAGGTGACTGGGTGGTGCTGACTCTTGTTTTCAGAAATGTATTGTTTAACAAACGCTTCGTCACGTGTCTGCTGATTCATATTAAATAGCTTGGAGTAAACTTTGGCCCAATGTTCACTGATGTTTTCGCTACCTTTCACACCATCAATGATCTCAGATTGCGATTTCACAATCGAGTCATAACTTTTAACATGAGACCAAAATTTCACAAAATTTTTTCCATCATATGAGAGTGCAAGATCACCCTGCATTCGTCTGTCTTTCGTTTTTCTGCATCGTCGCAGTGCATATTTGAAACTTTTTTGCTTTGTCTTCATGTCTTCATATGCATGAGAAGTAGTTCTTCCTGAAGAGTCCCAGCGCTGGAATGCTACCCGATAGTCTTCATAATATGACTTAACCAATTCGTTCCAGCCATTTATTTGATCACCTCCCCGTCTATTGTTGTCACGTTGACGAAAAGCAGTTTCAGCTGACTGTTGCAGAATGGAAAATAGTAGTTTTGACTTTTCAGTTATAGATTTACAATGATTTTTATCCGTACAGCCGCTTTCAGTACACATACTCCAATCAAACTTCATGAGCTCAAGGTAGACATGCATTTGAAATGAATTTTTCTGCATTGGTGTAAACAGATTCCACTTAAACTTTTTAGCTTTTTCTTGAATATGAGCGCCTTTACACTGAACTTTAATAACAGCATCAACATTCACAATAAGTGGGAGATGGTCACTGGAGCTTACTGTGAAAGGGACACTCACATTCTTTACTAAGTTTTCGCTAGCTAGGCAATGGTCAATCCACGTAGTCGTTCCATTTGCTTTACTAACAAATGTAAACGAGCTTGGATTGAGATACACTTCGTCACTGACAACTAGCTTCATGTCTGCACAGAGATGTCTAATTTCATCATATTTCTTACTCTTGGAAGATAAATTGAAGTCGCCGGCCACTATGACATTACCGTCAAACTTAAGTATACGTGATTGAATTAAGCCGAGATATTTTGTGATGAGCTCATCATTATCTGGTGTATTACATGGCATATAAGTATTTACAATGAGGAGGTCCCCGTTGGTAGTTGAGAGTAGTACTGATGGCAGTCTTGGATCTGAGACATCAAATTCCTTAACCGCAGCTGAGTGTTCTTGTCTAACCAATATCGCAGTACCTCCATATGGTCTTCCCCTCATTCCATTCCTTGAATTTGGCATACTGGATGCACACAAACACATGTAGCCCGGAAAGGCTGCTTCAACTATTTTATTTTCAAAATTATAGAGCCAGGTTTCCTGTAAGAGAATAATATCAAAGTCATTGTTTATATGCTTTAACCACATATAATTGCTTTTAAAGTTTTGCACATTCCATGATACAACTTTCATGGTTGCGTTAAGGAGGGTTTCAACGACTTGGTCATTCCGAATGGTTTGACGAACGAACTCGCTGGCCACAGCTCAGCTTTAATGGTGTCCTTGAGGAAGGTCGACAATTTGGCCTGTTCAATATTAAAACAAAGTTTGAAAGAGGAGTAAGATTCATGTTTTGCTTTCCAACGTTCAACATCCAACAGCTTGTAACTTTTAACTTTTTCACTGATGTGAAAACGGATATCATCACAGGTTGTTGTTGGAGTGCAGCGCGTCAGAAATAGAATTCCAACTCGAGGTTTAGGAATAGATTTCACATTCGATTCAGCTGTTCCTCCTATTCCCATTTTATGCAACATTGGAGGTCGTTTTTTCCTTTGTTTTGCAGGGAGGTACGGTGGTTCATCACTATCTTCACATGAAGCTTGATCTTCATTGTCAACTTCTCTTGCTGTTGCAATTTTTTGAGTGAGTGGAGGGGAGGCTGGGGTGGGTGGACGTGATTCTCCAGTAATATGTCGGCGTCTCATACCATTGTGGGCAGCGGCCAGATAAGATTTTGAGTTCACTTTATTTTGTGCAATATTGAAAGATTTTATTTCCGTGGAGATACTATCAAACCCAGTCGTAATACTTCGTAGCTCTCCGATTGCAGATGTTAGACTGGTATATTTTCCTCTTAGTTCCTTAATTTCATGCCGGAGCTCCTCACCAATTCCAGCATTAATGTTGCAGATCTTGAAGAGGTTTATGGCAGCAAAGGTTACATTTTTGCTCATGAAGTCATCTTTCCTTAGCTGTTCGAGAAGTTCTATCACGCATTTCTTCTTGTCAAATTTTCGCGATGTTGAGCGCTGTTCATTTATCGTAAGTAGGATGGTACGAGCTTCCAGTAATTCAGCTTCTTCATAGAAGTTACTAAATGCCTCAGCAATATCATCACTTAGCTTACATGTAATAATTGCATGTTGAAGCGATAAAAGTAGTTCATTTACAATCACAGTTTTCATATAGTTCTCCATGATTTCAGTTTCTTCCCATTTTGGTCAGGTCAATATAAAACAAATAATACAGATGTACAGATTGCCAGTCTTCGTAGTTCTCCAGGGTTGTCCAGGTACATAAAAAAATAGCAGCCAAACATTTATCAGCAGTACGTGCGTTCTGATGTTTGATTAGAACTGATCGTGTTTCTAAAAAAATATATATATATATTTACCTGAGCCTAAGCCCAGCTAGATATACAGGCCATATACGCATACATACACATAGTATGTATACGGCAATGTAAACAATATCAGCCGGGCACGGTACTGCAGAGCCACAGAACCTTTCGATCCTTGGTTAAGTGTTTACTGGTGATTTTTCAAAAAACTAATGTATTCTATCGAATTCACGAGTTTTGATTTAGTACTGGTAAAAAAACTGGCATTAAAAGCTAAGTAGTTATTATTTTAAAAGAAATTATATGAAGAGCAGACGGAGCAGAAGTATACTCCTCTCTCTCTCTCCATTCCTTCCTCTTTAATAACCTTTTTTTTTCATTTCTTCTAAAAGTCCGTGTGCATCAAGTAATATGTATGGGGTTGCTTATGTGTAATAATATGACGACCTCACGAGCTGCGACACACGTCGGATTAAAATACTTAAATTATGATATTTTGTTTGGTACTTGGTAACAGCATTCATTGGAAGTATGATTTGAAAGTGCTACTTATCCAATATTTTAGCCCTCAAATAAATGGAAGAGGGGCTTGCAACAATGAATTGTCAAAAGTTTCAAACTTACCGTTCCAGCTTTAATTGTGGCATCCCATGAAATATCTTCATTTGGTGCTAGTTGAAATTGACATTTTTTATATGTAACGAATTTTGCTGGCAGTGGGACATTTTCTTTTTTTATCCCGAAATTCGAATATATGTAGGCAATAATTTTGGTGCTTGTCGTGATATCCATGCAGTTTGTGGATGAAATTGTAATAAAGTGAATCAGAAAAGTACAATACACAAGGTAAAGGCTGTTAGTGAAAATATTTTAATGTATTATATTATTTAAACATTTATCATACAGTTTTTGTTATTTGAGTCTTTATTTTTATAATTTTTTTAAGAACTGTAGACAACAAGTTTGTTACTTAAAAATATGTATATTTTATCTATGATTATTTAATTGTACAAAATACTCCGAACACAGTGCAAGCATACCTATTATACTACTATCGTTTTATGATTAATTATTAAAGGATAATGGATTTTTTTTAATATACGCTTGATTTACAGAATAAAAATAAGTTACGTGACACATCCAAGTCACTAAAAACATTGACAGTGAATCAAAGGTTTGAAAAACAAAAGTTGCTCAAAATGTTCTAAACTAAACAAAATTAATGGAACGTTCTAAAGTTTAAAATCAACACAGAGCACCATTGAACTCTTTCAAATCATGCAAATTTGTCAAACCTGCTTTTTTCGTCCTAAACATATGCTACCTTCTAACATAATTTTGAAAGATGTTTCCCTGGCAACACAAACGACTTGACAAAATTTGGCTAAACTTGCTCAACCCGCTCCTTCTGAACACATGCATTGGGTTATAATTGAACCAGTTTCTAATTACAAACTAAAACAATCAGTTGCAGTCCATTTGAAATCATGTAAGGAAGTAGTTGGAAGAAATGCATTGTGGGGTACATTGACACAACCACCTCTAGAAAAGATTGCAGCAATTTATGCCACTCTATGGTTGGCTATAATGAAAAATGCTACCAGAGCCAACGAATTCGGCAATTTTTGTAAAAGAAAAAGATTTCAGCGACACTCTCTTTACGGTCCATATGTTTACCTCTATGAACAAAAGTCACTTTATAGAAACCATCCAGAAGTCACATTTTCGTTGTCAAACGACGCAGATCAATTGAAATTTATTAGCTGTGGTAAACGGGAACTAGAAGCAATGCCTTTTAAGGAGCTATTCAATGTGTATGATACGTACGTTTGGATATTTTTGGGATTATCTTTGTGCTGCTTACCCCCAGCTTTTAGTGGTCTGTCCTGGAGAAGCAATGATTCTCTTCTATCCTACTGTAAACATTGGATTTCTCTTGTAAAAGTTCTTTTAGAGCAAAGTGACCCGTTTGCTAACAGTTTTCTACAGGCCCACCCCATTCGAATGGTATGTGGGGCATTTCTTCTCACCGGAATAGTTCTTAGCAACGCCTATAAAAGCACAAATGTGTATGACATAGTATCAGCAAGGAATCCTGTTCCATATAAACTGCTAAGTGAACTCATTACCGACAACTTCACTATTTATACGAGGTCGTCATTTGTAGAATATAAAAATCCTTATTATGTCGTTGCACTTAATAGGTTTTTAATCCATTCGAAACTTTTGTAAACCGACATGGCATACATAATGAATTTACAGCCATAAGTTCCGATGTTTATGAATTGAATTGGCAGCTGCAAGGTTTTGACAAAGAGAATGCACCGGATAATGCTTCATTTCAAGAATATTCATCACTTTTACAATCGCTGCTTAATCATTCACAAATTCATCCCATGTTGACCAATTTTATTCAAAGTCAAATGGAAATAATCCGTGCTTTAGGACCATGGAAAGACCAAGGAAAATGGCCGGATGATTTTGAACAGAAGCTAACTCAAAGAAGACAACCTCTTGAAATCGTTTTTAAATCATTGCAACAAAGCTGCCATTTTACTTCCGAAATATCTATGTGAAAAAGAATCCTTTCGATTGAAACTATTGGGCCACCAACATGTTTTTATTGGTGAGGAATCGTATAACAATCGTACACGTTTATTTTCCCTTCTGGGATTCATTCCACCATTTGTTGCAAATCGATTAAGTGGTATGCAAGCTTCAGGTATTTGGGAATGGTGGACGACAATTATCAATAATTCTGCTGACCTCAAGGGTTCCAAGGTGTATGTTCAGTTAAAGAAACCGAATATGAATGGGAATGTACTTGTAATTTTTTTGGTTCTTATCATAGGACAATTTATATCGTTTACTAGCTTTGGTCTAGAAAACTGGAAGTTGATATATATATTTGGATTACATTTGCTTCGTAAATTTTCCCAATATACTATTAGGAAGATCCAGGCTTTAAATGCAAGAGCAACCAATTGTGTCAGTCGTGCATGCATTAAAGGTATGCAATTCTTTAAGACACCCAGATCCAAGAGTCCCACGGTTACTAAATCTAAAACAACACGAACAGATCGGGCAGAACAGGGTAAAGTATAAACTGTCCGCAAAACATTTTATGTTAATGCATTATTTTCTTTGGAATAGCTGTTGATGAATTTGGCCTCGAAAAGTAGAAAGAAAAAATTTAATATAATTGTATAATATTTATTAGACTTTGTTTGTGACGAGTCATTTTATTTCTATCAGATGCACACACAATGTTCCCATTTTCCATAATTTAACTTTGTCGCAATAATAGATTTTTCATAATTTAAATCCCTTTACCAAAGTTTCTGCCTAACGTTTAAGTACATACTGTATATGCACATAGTATGATTAGGCATGTAAAAGTATAAATATCTTTGTGCTTTAGTTTTTAATACAAATGAATTTTCATTCGTGAAATTCGTATATGCAATTTTGTCTGTTCATTCTAACTGTTGCAATTGCCAGATAAATAAAAGTATAAAAGTGGCATTAAGCACTATTAATGCAAATAGTGGTTTTGAAAATTAATATTTAGCAACCATTACACTTTAACCAATAATTGATACATTTCTTGTTTTTTATGGCACGTTTCTCAAATAAAGTATCCATTTGCTCCATGCTCAAATACACAAATAAAGGTTTCCTCGCACATTTTGCCATACAAACATCCTGCATCCTACAAATGCAGAATACGACTTTCACATCCAAATCAAAATCGCGTAATGGGGCCCAAATCCCATTCTAAGCTCAATAGTTGTCACCCGTTCTTGTAATGACCATTAGGGAGAAAAGGAGAAGGGGCGTTTAGGTTCAGAGCTCATCCTTTGAAGCTTAAACTCGTTAGTTGTGGGACGGCAGAACATCATGGGCTCGCTTTTGAACCATTTTCATCAATATTTGATAACTACATCTGGGCAGATATTGTTTTAGTGAAAAGTTTAATGGCATTAGCTTGTTCATATCTTCATCATGACGAAAAAACATCGGTAGTGAGATTTGCTTCCTACTTGAATATCTATGAATAAGTAAAGGTTAGTTGGAACAAGGGGATCCGATTGCCAGCAAGTATTTAAAATATCGTAATTTTCGATGGGCCATGGCTGACGGTATTGAGAATGATCTTGGTTGAGAATTAAATGAATGTGGAATCCCACTGACTCCGCTGGATCCAACACCAAGTTTTCCCGCAGCAGAGGTACTCGTTGATCTTGAACTGCTTCCCGATGTTGGCTTCATAGTCAAAATCCCTGTACCAAATAAGAAGGAGAAAAAGAAATGCAATATCATTCGTATTAACAACAATTAAATATCATCAAAAATAAAGAAGGCGAAGAAAAAAAGGAAAGTTTCATTGTTTCCTTTCACTTCCTGCTCCTCTCCCGTCTTCTTTCACCCTTCTGTGATCATTATGATCAGGAAAGGGACAAAATCATCAATCTTCATCATCCGTATCCAGCGAGAAGGAGAAACTTTGTCATTTTTTGAAACCCATCTTTTTATGCTCATGCAATGAACTGATGCAAGGATGCAACCATTTATTATTTAATGGCTGTCGCATTCTTAGTTAAGGTAAGTTTTATGTGAATAGATCTTTATAATTACGCCAGTTTCAGGTACGATATTCAAGGATGGGCAAAATAAACATTTTCAAAATACTAATTAAAATACAAAATACTTCAGAGCGTTCAAAATAAATACTTTAATTAAAATACTTTTTTCCCAAAGACATCAAAATACAAAATAAAATACTTTATTTTAATTAAATTACAAACATAATAATGCATACATAAACACCATCATATTCCACTCGACTTGGGTTTGGGATGTTACTCATTCTTTCTGCAAAATTATTAATTACTTCTTAAAAAATTTTATTGACCTACCCCTCTACTCTCCTCAATTGTTCATTTGAGACATTACATTCAAACGAAAAAAGTTAATTGTGCGCTTGATTAAAATAAATCTAAATATAATAGTAAGTTCCTACCAGTCAGTCTCGTTCATAGTTCAAGCCATCCATAGTCATCATCATATTTCTCATTCTACTGCAATATTATTACGTAGCTGCGTGGGAATACTTTTCAGCCAAATCGGTCAAACGGTTCGAACGTTATAGGCGCTAGAGTTTAGAAACTCATCGATTTGGCTGAAACGTATACGTATACGTAAGAATAGCACAGCATCCATGTGCATGTACTTGTGCATACATCTGGAATCATGTCCTTGTGCATAAAGCCAGAATCCGAAATGGTAATAATCACTTTCAAAAATCTTGAATTAATCTCACTTTTTGCCTAGCTCTACTCTGCAGTAACACATTACGTTCATGTGAAGAAGAATAAACTGCTAGTAAGCAGGCCAGAGACGTAGCTGAAGAAGGCGTTGAGTGATCACATCCAAACACCCTCCTCCAATGTAATAGATAGGAGCATGTTTGAGTAAAACCATTACTTTGCTGAGTGCTCCGCTTCAGCCACGTAATAATCTTACCATTCTTGACCTGCCACCGGAAGTAAGTAATGAGCTTATTAAACTTGCAATAAATCATTACTTAATTACTTGAGTAGTTCTCAAAATCCAGTTGATTATATATTCACTGATTAAATTGCAAATGTTTGTGCTAATTTGTTTCGTTTCAGATGCTGGAAAAGGTTTTAAAGAAATTGAAGGCAAAAGACTTACTCACTTGCAGATTGGTGAAGCGAGACTGGAAATCCAACTCGAAAAAAGTACTAGAATGAATGCATTTGTTCTACATTATACATTGCATTGCATTGCTTCTCAGTATCCCTTTCAAAGCACGGAATAACTGCATAATCCAATAAGCTTGAAGCTTTTTCGAACAAGGATTTTAGACTAATTGACTCATCCAAAGAGAAGGGAATTCTTTCAGAAATCTTACAATGCCCCGGTTATTCCTTCAACAGTTTAGCAACTGAAAATTGTTATCTCATGTCGGAAAATAAACAGAATCTTTACGTACCAGTGAAGTCTGGTCAGTTGACAAGACGAGTTTCAAAATATTGATTCAAAAACGCAAAATAAGTCGCAATCTCAATTCCTTCCTATATTCATCTCATCAAGGGTTGTGTTTGTGACATTTCTCAAGTGATGATGATTCTTGTGTGATGACATGAAATCAGAGTGAGCCTTGAACTTGAACCCCTCAAGTTTTGTCCCGTTTAAAGAGTGCTTCAGGTTCTGAGAATCTACGTATAGTGTGGTGAATATATTTTTTCAATACAAAAGGAAATTCACTGTGAGGAACTTGCCGAATAGAATTTTTAGTAAACAATGAGAGCTTGGCCTTATATCTTTGCGCTGTGATATCCTCAATCTGTATGGTTATAAGAAAGTTTAAGAAGCTGCATAATATGTGGGTCAGATGCTGCAGATTTGGATATTGGATATTTATATGATGTTTACAATTGAACAGATATTCAGATTATGTAAATACAAGAAATTAGGTTAGGTAAATTAGAATACAATGTACATAAAATAAAAGATGTTATTTCAGTCGCAGAGCAAGAGCTACATTATCGTTATGCCTACTCATACAAAGTATTGACGAGAAGCTTGTCTTCTTGGTCTTGTACACAAACTTGTCAACTTCCCATTTCCTTTCATGTATGGAAGGCAGCCTAATATCTCTTGAAGTGGATGGTACAAAAGTTTGTAGTGATCACGCAACAAGACAAAATCCTATTGCGAAACAAAACATTCGTTTCGCTTGCAAGAGTAATCTTTTTGCTCTCCATTTCCATTGCTATATGGTACACATGCAATAATGCAATTCATTGGTTTTGCTCTCCCCAAATGGCTTTGTCAAATGCTCTTGCTTTCGCTCCCGTATATCCAAACTGCGCTAAATATTTATGCGTTGCAGGCGTACTGGAATGATGCTGCTTTTGCTGGCTGATAAAATATTATACGTGATGTTGAATGTTGTAGAACGAAAGAAAGAGAAATGAATAAATCTCTGAGTTGTCTAGATTAAAGCAGTTCAATATAAATTGACATGGTTTTACCCTTTGTATTTATTGGTAGTCCAAATGTCTTATAAAATTGTATTGCTTCTATTAATTAACTAATTAATTTTGTTACAATTCCCTTTGTTTCATTAAAAGGTTGTGCATGCAACCAACACCAATATTGGGTTGCTCTTTCCAGTAAACTTAAGTGGTTAGCAGAAAATAATCAACCACATTATGCCTTCTACAATAATCTGTGAATTTATCATGAAAGTTTATCAAGGTGCTCCGCTCGTGTGTGTGAATCCATCCCCAATATTATAAATTTGTTGTTCCACTAGTTTCCCAATGGCTCTGAAGTTGCAGTCATCCCATTTATTGAAGTAGCAACGAGTTGTTCTTAAATCCCTTTGGATTAGGGGAGTCACAAGCATTGGAATTAATATCTACTGTATGTAATTCTTGCCCATATTTCCTCTGAATGAAAACTTGTCCCCGCAATTGGGAAAATAAGCTGTATTTTGCTTCCACTAGTACACAAACTGGGTTCACTCTAGAGCATTCTATTGACCTACCAATGTTAGTTTCTGGGATGCAGCTTTGATAAGCCGCTACCAGTAGGAGTATTATTTTTGGTAACTGGTCAACTCGTAACTTTTTGTAGTTGTCGTTATTTTTGCTACAAATGTTTGTCTGTCCTCTTCAAAAAATTGCTCGAGAGATGAAAAAATTATTGTCAACACAAGGAAAAGTTGGAAGGAGAATATCCCCAACCATTTGTGTTATACAATAATTTTCATTATTACAGTAGCAACGCGTAACTAATGTAGAATGGAAGGGATGTTGAGGATCACAGACACTTGTGTTTCCCTGTAAATCAGGTTGATGTTGAGTTTCACATTTTCTCAAAAGGTAAATGTTTCCATGAAGAGAGGAAACTTGGGGGTAGGTTTCTTCTATCAATTCACAAACGGGATTTGGTCCGTCGTAGTAGACTGAGTCTCCCTTGCTTTCTGGACTACATTTGTTCTCTACCTTGCCATACTGGTCGCTAGCCCAGCAGTTTAATGCTAAATAAAAGAAAAACCAATTCATCACGTAATGATTTGGTTTATTTGCAAGATTACCTACCTTCTGCAAATTTTAGTTCACCCGCAAATAAAATATATATCCCTTTGCCAATAAGACTAGAAGCTTCCGTTTTGTGAATGGGAATGATGACATAGCTTCAAATAAAATAAAATAGAGTGAATAAAAATTTGTTCCAATTCCTCCGTGAAAGGTTCCTTTTTTTTGTTAGCTTTGGTTTCATGATGGAATGATGATGAAGATTATAATGATGATTGATACAAATACAATCGTTGGCATTGGGTTTGATTATGTTATGAAAGCTCATATGAGGGATTTGCATGTCACCTCACACGTTGGAGATAAAATCCGTTGCTCTTTCCATGTAATAAAATTGGCTCCAATTAACAGAATATTTAGCAGAATAAAAAAACAAGATCATCATGATCAAGAAACGTAATACAACATGGAGCATATTTTCCTGCTTGTCTTATAAATAATCATCCTCATGGGCTCATTTTTTCATCTTCATAAAGCCACCTGTTTATGACTTAAGGAATGCAATGGGGTTGAAAAAGGGATCGGAGGACAAGTTCGGCATCCCTTGCCTGTAAAATTGAGATGCAGTTGAATTCACAATCAACAACAGAAATGCGTTGAAAAACATTTCGATTTGATACGGGACTTTTGAACAAGAATTTCAGTTTACTTTTTATGTCAACTGTGTGAATGTTCCATCCAGGATGAGTTGCTGTGAAATATGTGAAATATATGGCAACATAATGGTCTTAAACTACTCCAATTGTCATCAAACGTTCACATGTATTTATATGCGTTGGACAGGTCTAATAATAATAATCATTATCAGCAAACGTTAACAGAGTGACTTGATAAAAAGTATGAAAATATTCTCAAACCTTTTACGAGGTACTTACTAAATACATTAAAGTACCATTAACATTTTAAATTAAAATGCTGATCAAATTTATCAATTCGCTGAATCAAATACAAATTTATATTGAAGATTCCAAAGGCGTTTAAAGGGTGGGTTATCTGTGAAATTTTATTACTCCCCCGAGTGTCGAGTAAATACAGTATCCGTAACATGTAACTTGAGCATTAAAAATAAAAATAAATATTCTGGACTTTTGGTATCATTTCAGAGTTTTTAGCATCAAAACCCGTACATAATTCTGAACTTTTTTCGCGGGAGAAAAGTAATTTTAATTTTGAAATGGGAAGAGGTATTAGAATAACAATGAGAATGGATAGATTGTTTTACCTGTGAACGATGCAATGCTCTTTGTCAGGCAAAAGACCATAGCTCCAAGATGGGATGATAAAGCTTTTTTTCAAAAGGGGGAGGAAATAAATATATTCAAGTACTAAATATTGAATGTATATGTTTGGTGTACTGGATTATGAATGGCATTCATGTAAAATTAAAGAATTGTGATACATGATTAGGTTGTTAGTTTGTTTATTTGTATGCGTTTCTCTTCGAGCTTTTTTCCTTCTAATAATTTAATATTGACTGATTTTATATGAATTACGCAGGCTCAGGCAGGTCAACGAAAAAATATTCGTTCAGGTTAGTTTTACGCCTTACACAATCTCCTTCATGTGTGCATAAAATAGATCTGACATAACACGAAGTGCCTTCTTTTCAGTCATCAGGTTCTCCTGATATTTGTCTCATACATAATATAATACATGATCAAAACATGATATATATGACTTTCTAAACTGTGTAAGTGGCTTGCTCGGTAGCAGTATACAATGATTTATATCGGAATAGTAGGCTGCTACTGGCCTTGTAGATCTTCTAATTCTTTCTGCTCTACTGAGGATAGAAAAGTGAAGCTAATCTGAAATCTATTCTTGTTGGTAGGTTTTGCGGAATGCATGGATGACATTGTAGCAAATAAATCTCCTTTACGTATTTTATTCTTGTGTCGGGGTTGTGATGTATGAAAGCATGTACCTTTTGCGTTGGGTCTAAAATAAAAATGAACTATGCTCAACACACGTTAGCACATTAGACTGCGTAATGAATTTCAGGCCAATTAGAGATGATTTTGAATGTTTGAAAACTTTTACTATTGTTGACTGTCACAAAATCAGGGCGTGCTATTTATTATTATTATTATTATTATTGACTTTATTTGCAGACATTCGATACACGTTTATAACAGGTAGGAAGTCCATACTCTACTCCACTACTCACAAAAAAACCCATTGGGATAAAAAAATGTGAAAAATAATACATTGACATCAGTCATAGGTCACTTATCATATAGCTTTCAGAACATTACATACAATTATTCAGTAAGTTGGGTTAAAAAAAAAAAAGAAAAACAAACAAACAAATGGATCAAGTTATGTTATTAAAAAGAAGACGCTTCCATTCTTTCGTAATTGAGGATTGTAAAAAACAGTCAGAATTAATTATGGCTATGAGGATTTTATTGTCGGTGTTCGCCAATCGGGATAGGAGGGAATAGGCGGCAGCTCTTCTAACGCCATCGAAATCATGGATCCTATTTTCACAGAACATCAACGATGCACTGCTTCGTCTGCTATATCCAAAAATAATCCTAAATGCATCATTATATGCGACCCGCATTTTGTCCAGGATCACTCTTCTGACGGGCACCCAGAGACTACTACAATAGACATTAGAGAAAAAAGTTTTAAACAAATACATCTTAACATCATGACTACATTTAGAAAATCGTGTGTGTATGAGATTGGCTTTCGCGTATGTTTCTCTTCTTCTTCTGTTTATCTCCTCGTAGTCACGATCATGACAGTTTATGTCAAATCCTAGGTATCTGACGGTATCTTGCCACTGCAATATCTTGCCGCAAAATCTGATCAGAGGGCTCATGTCTCTGAACGCTACGTCACAAAAACATTGGCACACTGATTTCTTCGGGTTAAAAACTAGATCATGCTCCCTGGCATAATTTTCGCAGATTTTGAGCATGATTTTGAGCGCACTGATACTTGATGTAAGTAGACACACATCATCTGCATACAAAATGTTGTTGACGACAGTACTTCCAATTCGGCAGCCCACACCACAGCTCGTCAGCATTTTACTCAGCTCATCCGTATATACTGCAAAAAAGTACGCAGATAAGATTCCACCCTGTCTCACAGAATTCAGGACGGAAAAGGGCGCTGAGAGAGTATCTTTCCACTTAACTTGAAAATGCTGATTTCGAAACCAGAAAAGAAGGAGTCGAACAACATCTGACGGAAATTTTCGATTACACAATTTTTTCAGGAGAGAAAAATGGTTAACCAAATCGAAAGCTTTAGTTGCATCGAGGTAACATGCATAAACCGGAGTATTTTTTCTCAAGTAGTGGTGAGCCACTTGTTTCACTGTATACACTGCCAGCTCAGTTCCCATTCCTCTCTTGTAGCCAAACTGACTGTCGGAAGTCTGCAGCAGAACGTTAAACTCTTTCAGGATTAACAGTTCAATAATTTTTGAAAAAATACTAGCAAGTGCAATGGGTCGATAATTGGCACTAGTGGTTTCATCAATATTTTTCTTCTTTACGATGGGTGATATTAATACGGTCATTATATCATCAGGAATAAAACCGTGAGAAAACATTGAGTTAATTAAAGTTGTAATGATGGGTGATATAACTGCACACGTATATTTGTAGTGTTCAGCTTGAAGGTTTTCAGATCCTAGCGCTTTTCCTGATTTCAAACTCATTATAGCATCATGAACTGATGACAATTTAAAGGTGACTGGGTGGTGCTGACTCTTGTTTTCAGAAATGTATTGTTTAACAAACGCTTCGTCACGTGTCTGCTGATTCATATTAAATAGCTTGGAGTAAACTTTGGCCCAATGTTCACTGATGTTTTCGCTACCTTTCACACCATCAATGATCTCAGATTGCGATTTCACAATCGAGTCATAACTTTTAACATGAGACCAAAATTTCACAAAATTTTTTCCATCATATGAGAGTGCAAGATCACCCTGCATTCGTCTGTCTTTCGTTTTTCTGCATCGTCGCAGTGCATATTTGAAACTTTTTTGCTTTGTCTTCATGTCTTCATATGCATGAGAAGTAGTTCTTCCTGAAGAGTCCCAGCGCTGGAATGCTACCCGATAGTCTTCATAATATGACTTAACCAATTCGTTCCAGCCATTTATTTGATCACCTCCCCGTCTATTGTTGTCACGTTGACGAAAAGCAGTTTCAGCTGACTGTTGCAGAATGGAAAATAGTAGTTTTGACTTTTCAGTTATAGATTTACAATGATTTTTATCCGTACAGCCGCTTTCAGTACACATACTCCAATCAAACTTCATGAGCTCAAGGTAGACATGCATTTGAAATGAATTTTTCTGCATTGGTGTAAACAGATTCCACTTAAACTTTTTAGCTTTTTCTTGAATATGAGCGCCTTTACACTGAACTTTAATAACAGCATCAACATTCACAATAAGTGGGAGATGGTCACTGGAGCTTACTGTGAAAGGGACACTCACATTCTTTACTAAGTTTTCGCTAGCTAGGCAATGGTCAATCCACGTAGTCGTTCCATTTGCTTTACTAACAAATGTAAACGAGCTTGGATTGAGATACACTTCGTCACTGACAACTAGCTTCATGTCTGCACAGAGATGTCTAATTTCATCATATTTCTTACTCTTGGAAGATAAATTGAAGTCGCCGGCCACTATGACATTACCGTCAAACTTAAGTATACGTGATTGAATTAAGCCGAGATATTTTGTGATGAGCTCATCATTATCTGGTGTATTACATGGCATATAAGTATTTACAATGAGGAGGTCCCCGTTGGTAGTTGAGAGTAGTACTGATGGCAGTCTTGGATCTGAGACATCAAATTCCTTAACCGCAGCTGAGTGTTCTTGTCTAACCAATATCGCAGTACCTCCATATGGTCTTCCCCTCATTCCATTCCTTGAATTTGGCATACTGGATGCACACAAACACATGTAGCCCGGAAAGGCTGCTTCAACTATTTTATTTTCAAAATTATAGAGCCAGGTTTCCTGTAAGAGAATAATATCAAAGTCATTGTTTATATGCTTTAACCACATATAATTGCTTTTAAAGTTTTGCACATTCCATGATACAACTTTCATGGTTGCGTTAAGGAGGGTTTCAACGACTTGGTCATTCCGAATGGTTTGACGAACGAACTCGCTGGCCACAGCTCAGCTTTAATGGTGTCCTTGAGGAAGGTCGACAATTTGGCCTGTTCAATATTAAAACAAAGTTTGAAAGAGGAGTAAGATTCATGTTTTGCTTTCCAACGTTCAACATCCAACAGCTTGTAACTTTTAACTTTTTCACTGATGTGAAAACGGATATCATCACAGGTTGTTGTTGGAGTGCAGCGCGTCAGAAATAGAATTCCAACTCGAGGTTTAGGAATAGATTTCACATTCGATTCAGCTGTTCCTCCTATTCCCATTTTATGCAACATTGGAGGTCGTTTTTTCCTTTGTTTTGCAGGGAGGTACGGTGGTTCATCACTATCTTCACATGAAGCTTGATCTTCATTGTCAACTTCTCTTGCTGTTGCAATTTTTTGAGTGAGTGGAGGGGAGGCTGGGGTGGGTGGACGTGATTCTCCAGTAATATGTCGGCGTCTCATACCATTGTGGGCAGCGGCCAGATAAGATTTTGAGTTCACTTTATTTTGTGCAATATTGAAAGATTTTATTTCCGTGGAGATACTATCAAACCCAGTCGTAATACTTCGTAGCTCTCCGATTGCAGATGTTAGACTGGTATATTTTCCTCTTAGTTCCTTAATTTCATGCCGGAGCTCCTCACCAATTCCAGCATTAATGTTGCAGATCTTGAAGAGGTTTATGGCAGCAAAGGTTACATTTTTGCTCATGAAGTCATCTTTCCTTAGCTGTTCGAGAAGTTCTATCACGCATTTCTTCTTGTCAAATTTTCGCGATGTTGAGCGCTGTTCATTTATCGTAAGTAGGATGGTACGAGCTTCCAGTAATTCAGCTTCTTCATAGAAGTTACTAAATGCCTCAGCAATATCATCACTTAGCTTACATGTAATAATTGCATGTTGAAGCGATAAAAGTAGTTCATTTACAATCACAGTTTTCATATAGTTCTCCATGATTTCAGTTTCTTCCCATTTTGGTCAGGTCAATATAAAACAAATAATACAGATGTACAGATTGCCAGTCTTCGTAGTTCTCCAGGGTTGTCCAGGTACATAAAAAAATAGCAGCCAAACATTTATCAGCAGTACGTGCGTTCTGATGTTTGATTAGAACTGATCGTGTTTCTAAAAAAATATATATATATATTTACCTGAGCCTAAGCCCAGCTAGATATACAGGCCATATACGCATACATACACATAGTATGTATACGGCAATGTAAACAATATCAGCCGGGCACGGTACTGCAGAGCCACAGAACCTTTCGATCCTTGGTTAAGTGTTTACTGGTGATTTTTCAAAAAACTAATGTATTCTATCGAATTCACGAGTTTTGATTTAGTACTGGTAAAAAAACTGGCATTAAAAGCTAAGTAGTTATTATTTTAAAAGAAATTATATGAAGAGCAGACGGAGCAGAAGTATACTCCTCTCTCTCTCTCCATTCCTTCCTCTTTAATAACCTTTTTTTTTCATTTCTTCTAAAAGTCCGTGTGCATCAAGTAATATGTATGGGGTTGCTTATGTGTAATAATATGACGACCTCACGAGCTGCGACACACGTCGGATTAAAATACTTAAATTATGATATTTTGTTTGGTACTTGGTAACAGCATTCATTGGAAGTATGATTTGAAAGTGCTACTTATCCAATATTTTAGCCCTCAAATAAATGGAAGAGGGGCTTGCAACAATGAATTGTCAAAAGTTTCAAACTTACCGTTCCAGCTTTAATTGTGGCATCCCATGAAATATCTTCATTTGGTGCTAGTTGAAATTGACATTTTTTATATGTAACGAATTTTGCTGGCAGTGGGACATTTTCTTTTTTTATCCCGAAATTCGAATATATGTAGGCAATAATTTTGGTGCTTGTCGTGATATCCATGCAGTTTGTGGATGAAATTGTAATAAAGTGAATCAGAAAAGTACAATACACAAGGTAAAGGCTGTTAGTGAAAATATTTTAATGTATTATATTATTTAAACATTTATCATACAGTTTTTGTTATTTGAGTCTTTATTTTTATAATTTTTTTAAGAACTGTAGACAACAAGTTTGTTACTTAAAAATATGTATATTTTATCTATGATTATTTAATTGTACAAAATACTCCGAACACAGTGCAAGCATACCTATTATACTACTATCGTTTTATGATTAATTATTAAAGGATAATGGATTTTTTTTAATATACGCTTGATTTACAGAATAAAAATAAGTTACGTGACACATCCAAGTCACTAAAAACATTGACAGTGAATCAAAGGTTTGAAAAACAAAAGTTGCTCAAAATGTTTTGATACTGACGCAACAAATTTCTATATTAAAATAACCAAGAACTCTGATTCACAAACGCGAAAGTGTTTAACCAACATACATCTACTCACGTCATCATAATCGTTATTACCCCTGACCTAAAGAAATTTATTCACTCCATAGAAAAATAAAGGAAAGAACTGAACTGATGAACAATTTTTAGCTCAGCACACGACGCGTCAATTTTGAGTCGTAAATGTAAGACTGATATTTATTTTTAAACAACTATCTAAACATACGCTACTACCTTATTGATACTACACTACAACCACGTTATTACCATCACCAAATTTCTTACAGCATTAGGATAAACATTGGACCATTAGAGGCTAGTGCTGCTGAATCATGGATGGATTATTTAAAAACATTACTCAAAGTCTACCTTAAATCCCGACCATTGTTTAGTACTATAATATAAAAAGAGTTTTTACTGTAGAACGTGTGGTAAAGAATTGCAGCAAAGGGTAATTTGAAGCGTTACGAGTTACCCCGCATTAGAGACAAGCCTTTTAAATGTGACGAATGTGGGAAGTCTTTCACTGGCAAAGAAACCCTTAAACATCATTCCCAAATTCATACCGTCGCAAAACCGTATAAATGTCGAATTTGTGAGAAAACTGGCACATTTATATTCCACATTTTCTTGTAATATGTGCACATACCTTGTCGCAAAATAGCAAGTAACAAATAATAACGCACGTTGTAATTGCAAACTTTGACCTCCTCCCACTCTTTAGTCGTTGGCTCCAGCACAACATTTACTTTCATCTTTTGGCGTACAATTGTTCAACGACGCAAGGTTCGTGATGGAGAGGATCCATCGTCTTTCAAACTAATGATTCTCAACTACGACTAACATTGTCCAAGTCAACTCGGAAACGTAAACGGGACACAAAAGACGATGATGCTAAAAACTAATATTTGATAATGATGAGGTAATATTTAAATATTTCAAGTGTTAAGATTTTAAGAAGTCAACTTGTGAAATATGGGAAGATTTTAAGTTGATTGGTTCTAATTGGATTACTTACTATAAAGTGTCTATATTTTGCCCCAAGCTACTATTATGAACTTCAAGCCTTACGTTGGCAATCGGAACATTTTCGCTCGAACACATTAAAAGACTTATTACGTAGCTGAAGCGAGAGCATTCAGCGAAGTAATGGTTTTACTAAAACTGTCTGTCTGTGAGTGGGTGCGCACTCTTCTGGTCACATACATTGACCGATTTGGACCAAATTTGGTACACAGGTAGCACTACTCAAGAGGACCTCTGGGAACACTTTTCAGCGAAATCGGTCCAACGGTTCGAAAGTTATAGGCTCGAAACTCCAGAAACTCATCGATTTGGCTGAAACGTATACGTATACGTAAGAATTGCATAGCATCCGTGTGGATGAGCTTGTGCATACATCCGGAACCATGGGCTTCATTGCCAAGAGTCACTATGAGTATCACTTGCGAACACATACAGGAGAGAGGCCCTACATTTGCCCAAAGTGTGGAAACGGATTCAACCAAAGGAAAGGTGACCATGCATGAGGTCACATACATTTGTCAAGAATGCAACACAAGTTTCACGAACGCTCAAGCGCTTCGATCTCAAATTCTCATTCACACTGGAGAACGCACTTTCCCTTGTACCTACTGTAACAAAAGATTCACTGGGATGACCAACTTAAAAAACACACAGGACTACTCATATAGGTTTGTGAAACATACACGTACAAATTTTGTTCAATGGTCGAAGAATTTTACAGGTTTTAGTGTTGGTGACATTTTTAATTTTTTCAATGTTTCCTAGATAACATGAATTGCTGTCACCTTTTACCTTGTATGATTTGTAATTCATGAGTGAACTCGTAAAAAAATTTAACATTAATTTAACAGATATACAAGATTCGACAACAAAATGGAGTCGATCATGAAACCCTGTTTTGTTCCTTTGGTTCGACTAAAAATATTAAATCATTTCAAGCAAAAATATGTTAAAGACGGCTGTTATACCCGAAAGGATACCACTAAAGAGGGAGATACGGTGTCCAGTTTGTAATAAGTTGTGTAAGTGCAACAATATTTTTCAACGTGTCGTAGCTAACATGAATTGCTGTCACCTTTTACCTTGTATGATTTGCAATTCATGGGAAACGAAAGAGGAAAGTGTGTAGTATGAATATTTTATAACTATGCACTCTGTTCCCGCAGTATTGTGGCATAAAGTCTTTTTTGTGGACCTTTTTTATGTCACCGAAACCCAGGTTTTTTGAAGTTGAAGGTTGTAAAGCATGTCAAATTGTGTTAGAAAAAAAATACTGGAGTTTTTTAAAGTGAAAATTGTTGTAGATATTAATTAAAAACTATCAAAAACATGCGTTTTTCCTATTTTTTTTTACAATTTATTAATACTTGCGGGTAGGATCATTTTTCTCATCATATACATAAAAAACGCAACCTTTCTTCTCTGGGATAGCGTTGGAACCAAAAAATGATCGGACCCGCAAGTGCATTTAATTAGTTAATGAAGATGACAATTTCCCTATCACAGGTGAGCAGGGTTGGGTACATTACGATAAATAATATACCAAATTAAAAAATCATTGGTTTTGACCGGAAACGACAAACACTTATGTTGTTAAATGTCATTTCATAAAAATCACAACACTAAGCATTGTTTAAAACGGCCAAAACCAATGATTTTTTAATTTGGTATACAATTTATCGTAATGTACCCAACCCTGCTGACCTGTGATAGGGAAATTGTCATCTTCATTAACTAATTAAATGCACTTGCGGGTCCGATCATTTTTTGGTTCCAACGCTATCCCAGAGAAGAAAGGTTGCGTTTTTTATGTATATGATGAGAAAAATGATCCTACCCGCAAGTATTAATAAATTGTAAAAAAAAAATAGGAAAAACGCATGTTTTTGATAGTTTTTAATTAACATCTACAACAATTTTCACTTTAAAAAACTCCAGTATTTTTTTTCTAACACAATTTGACATGCTTTACAACCTTCAACTTCAAAAAACCTGGGTTTCGGTGACATAAAAAAGGTCCAAAAAAAAAGAATTTATGTCACAATATACGGCTGCGGGAACAGAGTGCTATGTAGTTCATAAAATCAATAGGAGTGATGCATTATAATGAAAACTCGATTATAGAGATAATTACTAGATAATTGCAGTTAGCCGAAAACCAGGCACATTTTCTAACTTACTTTAAATTAAATCTACTTTAAATGTTTTTATAGGAGTCTTGGGGCGTCCATTCTCCGTGCATCTAGTATATAGAGAACATTCAGTGTGAAAACCCGTGCGTATACCTGCTGTAAGTAACTCCTTCATTTTTTATAATGTCATAGCTCAACAAAATGTAGATGTTTTTTGTTAAAATGAGATAAAAGCTCATAATCCATGACTCTCTTCTGATTCTCACTGGTATTTTCTTTCTAATGTGATAGTATATTTGGGAAAATTGAAGAGTTGTGCATGAAAAATACTAATAAAAGGAAAGTAAATTAAAGTAAACACTGCTGTCTTAATTTGCTGAACGTGCACTATTCTACTAGTTTACTACAACATTTGGTCAACTATGTAATTTTTTTGCTTGTGCTCGTCCTTAAAAATGGATAGGATGGAGAAGATTGAAGACGACATCAAGGTAGAGGCAGTGAATGAGGAAGAGGATTATCAAGGTGAAGAACGAAAACCTGATATCGACAACGACATGCACCTTTTGCATCGACAGTCTTTCTCCTCTACTTTGGTACTGCCTTCTTACTATGATGATGATGGTGATGATGAAATCAAACTACCCAACCAGTTCATTGTTGAAAAGAAAACTCTTCCGATAATAATGCGGACACCCAAAATAAATGTGAAGAAGCGAAAGGATAAGAAACCTAAACTCTCACCACAACAGAAAGACGTGTAGCTATGTTCAACAGACGACGACGGATGGTTCGTGATGGAGAGGATCCATCGTCTCTCAAACAAATGATTCTCATCTACGACTACTATTGTCCAAGTCAACTCGGAAACGCAAACGGGACACGGACGACGACGGACGAGGGGAAGACGAGGATGCTGATTATTATAAATGCAAGGCCTGCCGAGCTTTAATTAGAAGCGATGGAGGTGAGTTGAAGTGGCACCTTCGTCTTCATGAGAACGGAACCTGCTCTCAAAACATTTGCCAACTACGCGGATGGCTCACCGAAGATGTTGGGAAGCATCATCGCCAATGGCATTCTGAAACTTAGGAGCTGAGTGACAACGCTTGGGCTCTTGGTCCCAACTTTTGGGTTGTAGATGGATTCCACCCCAAGTATATCCTGTTTACACAGGAGTATGTGAGCAAGTTTGAGTGCAAAATTTGCCTAGCTTATTACTTCTAGAGGGAGAAGATGGAGGAGCATTATTCCAATGAGCATCATAATGATAAGAATGGGAGCTCGGTAAGAAAAGTACCGACATCATTAACTCCTTCAAGCAGTAGTCTTAAAACGTAAGTGAAAAGTGTCTCTAAAATTTGGAAGTGCGACTGGTGTGGAGTCAAATGCATAGAAGAAGAAAGGGTAGAGCATAGGAAGTTGCATATCAAAGAGATGGGAATTCATTACAGCGTGTGTGGCTATCTGCTCAAGCCAGGAACTTTGGATCAACATCAAAAGTATTTCCATCCAGAGATACCGGTTTTCAATGACCCTACTGACTGTAGTATTCAATTAGATTAGATTTTGCAAAAAAAAAATAAATTATGAGCTATGACCTTTAAAGAATTTTTAAATATTGCAAAAACTAATATTTGATAATGATGAGGTAATATTTAAATTATTTGAAGTGTTAAGATTTTAATGAGTCAACTTGTGAAATATGGGAAGATTTTAAGTTGATTGGTTCCAATTGGGTTGGATTACTTACTATAAAGCGTCTACATTTTGCCCCAAGCTACTATTATGAACTTCAAGCCTTACGTTGGCAATCGGAACATTTTCGCGTTGGAACGGAACTTCATGTTAAACTGGACAGAGAGAACTTCCGAAGAGGTTTTTCACGGAGTGGAAACCTGTTTGGTTGCCTTGAGTGAGCGACTCTGAGAAGCTCCCTACTTTTTTTGCGACCACCCCACCGAACTGGATACTTTAGTATCTTTTTACAATGATAACTACACCACATCCTAACAAACAGCTTGGAGCTCTATTGAAGCAGTCCCTGAACTTGGTCAACTTTTGTCCGAAAGTTGAGAAGGAATACTTCAGTCCGTCAGTGTGATGGACTAAGGAATGTCCTTATAATTATGAAATTTGGTACAGTTGTTTGGATTTGATTATGCATGCATTATGATTTGATGTTCTTTTCTTATTATAACCCGAAATACTATCACCTTGTACCTTGTGTGATTTGCATTCGTCATTTTTTTCTAAGTCTCTTAGATAACATAGCTGCTCGTGCAATGATGCTGCAAGCATGAATTGCAATTCAAGAATTAATTCAGAAGCAGCGAATAGAGTTGCCATGCAGAGGACCTTTGCAAAGAATTACAAGAAATTCAAGCTGCACAGGAAAGACGAACCGACAACCAATCCCAAACTAAAATTCAAGAAGTCATAACAATTTCAAGTGATGATGAAGACAATGTGGGTGAGCTCTGACAAAAATAGTTTGTGTACCAAACAAATATTCATGCGTTCTTATATAGCTTACACATGAGATGCTTTCACCTTTTACCTTGTGTGATTTGCATTCTACATCAGCATCAAACGAACACATGCGTCTACAAACGTTCACTGTAACTAACAAATAAAATTTTACCAATTGTAATGTAATTTACTCTATTAATACAACTCTACAGAAAAGATCATGAAACAAAAGAATACCAACCATCGAAAGATTCAAATGAACTTCAACAATTCAAGAACAAAACGTGAGCTATATACACTTCATCAACAGTCATGAACACGACACAACCCAAATGTCCCATTATCATTATTATTTATTGTGGAGGTTGACTTGTAAAGTTAGAAATGCTCAGTTTGATATTTTTAGTATTGAAAGGTGGACTGTATGAATGAGAATGAGAAATGAGAATCAAAAGGTAAATAGCAAGGAAATGAATGAATGCAAGCAGACTGGAAGTGTGTGTTTTGCTAGCTTTAAAAAGACTTGTGAAATTTAATGTCAAGGAAAATATCAAATGGGTAACGTGAGAATTTTGAATAGACTGACGTGGAACAAGGGAGACGTGACAAGGTGTCTGACCCTTCGAAGTAGAGTAATGGACGCAGTTGCTATTGAGCTACTGCTTTTTATACGCGTAGGATTATACATACATTATTGAGAAGTTGAACGAACATAATTAGCTAGACAAAAATTCATGAAGAGCGACTCAATGGTCTGCATTATTCTAATAAAAGTGATTATTCAGATGTACACATGTGTAGAAGATTTAGGATTAATTTTACAGTGGTAAAAAGTCATACAAGATCAATGAAACGAAGTTTAAGGTTAAGAAACTGACAGATACAATTTTGTTAAAGAAACTCGAAGGAAAATTACTACATAACGCATTGAAGCAAAAAATAATATTACAATGAACACTTGTGTTCTAAACAATTATATTATGCAACGTTAATAGACGATAGGGATATTATTTGCGGACCTTGTTTTATGACTGAAGATGTTTATGACCCTGTCATCAACTGTGTGGAGTGCTTCCTTGACGGAAATGACGGAGAAAATAATAAAATAATTGAATATACACACGTGTACAAGTGATTAATAGAAGAAAATGAATATATATGGTCAGTAATCTTTTTATAGGCTCAATCGGAGGAAATGAATACCGCTGGCTCTTGAAGATGAACTCATAAATAAATTCAGAGAGAATTAATGCATGTTTTGCTACTACCTAAAATTATTCACTTCGTTGCAAATCAGATACATGGAAAAGATTGACTTTGCATATTCCTTCAAAATGAAACGATCAAAAAAATATATTATTTTAAGTTTTTAGTTGAATTTTTAGAAAAATATTTTAGTTTTTTTGGAATAAATACAATGTTGTAGGTAGATACAAGTGCAATGCAAAATATTTAGGCAGGAATGGGAGACTAGAGAAAGGAGAAGCCAGGATGGAATTGGGAAACAGCTAGGAAAAATAAGAAAGGGAACGATTAAAAGAAAGAAAGAAAGAAAAGGTACGTAAAGAAAAGAGACATGTAATATTTATCCCTCGCAACTAGTCTGGAACCAAGTAAATCCCTACATGGATACGGTTGGTTGGTTATTATACAAACAAATAGGGCTGGACAGATGAACCAAACCCCTCCCAAGCTACTATCATGAACTTCAAGCCTAACATTGGCAATTGGAACATTTTCACTCAGGAAACGGCTTCACTGTTTCCCGCTTATAGTTTTTGAAATACCTGTTGAATCTGAACACTAATACTACTAGTTAATTCAGCATGTGAAATAACCCTTGGATGCTGATTTAATCTCGTAAAAGTTTATTACAAGCACCTTAGCTATATCTTTACACAGCAAAATCAACCCGTACGTACGTTTGTCCAAGAGCGTCTCTCTTTTTCATATACCAGCTACGCTGCGTAAATAAAGTATGTATTCATGGAAATTCTCTATGGTGCTCGAATCGTGCTCTCATATAAAGTGAATAATGGTTTTAAAGTAAAATTACGTATTGTACACTACTCCCATTTTGAGTTCAAAGGGTACTAATATAAAATTGGTTTATATTAAAATTTGTATCAATAATAACCTTGTTTCGCAAAACTGATCTGCCGTTTTTGCCATAAAACGTTTATATTTTGCCCCAAACTACTATATGAACTTCAAGTCCTACATTCGCAATCGGAACGTCTTCTCTCAAACGCATTAAAAACTTATTCATTGAATATTTGAAAATTCTCGTATGTATTTTACCCCAAACCGCGATTGTTGTCTTGTTGCAAAAGTCTTACTAATATTACTAAACCTAACAATTTAATTCGTGGTTTTATGGCTCAAGGTCAAGGTGGCTTAGCTCAAACGAGGTAATGTGAGCATATTACGAGAATGTATACTAAATATTTGGCTACATGCTCCGCAATCATCCAATTCAAAACTCATTAAAGTGACTTTCTTTTGTCCCAAGTTACTATCATGAACTCAAGCCTATCATTGGCATCTGGAACATTTTCACTCATGCACTATAGAAAGACGTTGTCAGCGGTTGACTAATTCTAAACTAACATACGTTTCATTGTGTATGTAACCTAGTCCACTTATAAATAACCACCTTCATTGACTGAGGTAGTTTTCTGCAATTGCAGTATTTATGTGGTCTAACTCTAACTAAACTAGGGTTATAGCATTTACGCAATTACAATGCTGTGAAAAGTGTCTTAAAAATTAGTAAAACGTTATCATCTTTCCAAATCCGAAAGTCTTTTGTAAATCGATAATTATTTCAATTCAACTTGACGAAACACCCAAGAAGAACTCCTTTGAATTCATTTCTTTCCCAACACACGAGACTCTAACCATATAGTAAAATGTCAACGAAAAGTATGCTTGCACTTCGTTTCTGTTACATTCAGTTTGCTCTTATGATTACTGTATATGACTAAAATGCCAACAAAGGCTGCTTAAAACATTTTTTAAAATCTAACTTATTAACTTAATTAACTAATTACTAGGGTATCCTACCTTTTAAGATAGTCGTAATGGTAGTCGTGAAGGTGCGTGACAATGGCTGGATTTTGAGGGCAGTGGGTTCGTCATTATGAACCTATGGAGTAAAAGTATTAAATATATTTAGTAAAACTGGTTTAAAGGTATAGATAAAATCCTAAAGGCATACAGACGCAAAAATGATTGACCTTGATTACTAATTCAAACCAATATGTACTGCATGGTAATATACTTAATTATAACGATTTCTTTATTCAATCCTACGTAATGTCGAAAAGATGTATCTAAAAACATCCATTGAAGTTAAAGTTGGACTTTCTTCCGATCCACCTCCACCTCGTATCACCTTTTGTCATGACTTCTTACAGTATCTATCTCTCTCCCTAAAAATATGACGACATTTATGAATGTTTCGGTGTTACCGGACTCTAAGAAAACCGGACGTATATGCTTCCTTTTATTGTTCATTACTCCTACATATATAGCGTACAAACAGATACACAGTATTGTTATGGTAGCTAAGTTAGAGAAAGGTATCGTAGGATGGAAGAGAATAAACAAAGATAAGTGAATGATTTTACAAACGACGCATGACGAATAGTTATACTAGAATAGAAAAGAAGCCAATTATTTTATAGAAATGTATCTGCTACTTTCTTTATAATTTCTAGCAAGTGGAGTTAAATAATTAAGGATCGATGGAGCTTTGGACAAAATGAGAAGCATAAACAAACGTGAGTAATTGCTTTTTAGCTGGCTTTAGCTTTCACTAAATGGCTACAAAAAGCATGAAATTTAAAAAAGTTTTTCGGTTTCCCGTCATAAAACTTATAACTAAAACTAAGGAATTACACAAATACACATACGAACGAAATTCAGTCCATTCATTGGCACTGTCAAGCAACATTCAACATTATATGTATAATATGATATACTTTGATTTGAAAGGGGGCATGCTGGAGCCATGCAATAAAAAGTTTGTAAGAAGAAGAAGATCTTGGATTTGACTTGGTTTTGGATTGAGGATAGCTAGTAGCGCAGAAAGATAAGATGACATAAAGATTGAAGATGCTCCTGCTCTTTTAACATGGGAAGGATGAAAGGGAACATTCCTAATTATATTATGATCATGTACAAGCTAAAGTCAAAGGAAAGGAATTACCTAGGTGCCTACGTTATATATGCAATGAAAACAAAGCCCAAATACTACGACATGACACTAAATAAATTTTAAGTTGCACTATCATGCACACTAAAGACGTAACCAGTGTATGAGCATGTATGGTGAGATGCAAATTATGTTAAATTTGTATTGACTAAAACCCGCTTCTTCAAGCAATGAATCCTGCATCTTACTTTTGCCGTAATGATTATGATTAAATGTATTTATTTTAAAGAATGGGAGATCAGAGAATAAGAAAAGAGGAATAAAAATAAAAAATATGCATTTTTATCTCACCCATCCAGATGACATTTTAGTTATACTTTTCAATATAACAAGAGACTCGTGTGGTTGGTGGCGGAATCAGCTTCCCGAACGATACCTGCAAAGAAAAGAATGAAGAAAAATTATTATTTAATTTTATGATTTCAGAACAATTTCTTTACTCTCTTAATTACATGAGGCAAACCAAATAGCTTGAAACAGCATGAATTGGTATATGAACAATGTAATGAGCTTTGAAAAACCGAGAGTACTTACCAGAAATGTTTGCTACGTCAGGAAAATATTGGCGATGTTTTTGGACTGTAATATAGGGGATCAACAACTTTTGCCAGCAACAAAACCAAGGTGATACAGATTGTGTTGAGCTGTGAGTGTACAAAACAAATGTATAACTGAAACGAAGATCCATATTATATTAGTAGCTTGCTTCTCGCTAACGTAACTCTTCCTCTTGTTTTTTCGTAACATATTATCATTGTAAAAAAAGTTGGGATAAATGATAGGCAAAAGATGAGAGAGACAAGTAGCAAAAGAAAAGGATGCCGAGTTAGATAGAGTATATATCATTGCAAAAGCATCACATTCCGTTCTTTACATGTTATGGCAAGGAAAGCTGAGTGAGAGTTTTGGATGTAATGGGAAGCATACGTTTAGTTGAGTAACTTGAATAAAATTATTATTCTGTGATCTAAATCTGGTGATATAAGGCCTGGGTTATTTATAATATAATAGAAGAATAACTGCATCCTACATTACTTCTCCTGTGCATTTGTTTACCATAATTATGATTTAAACGAAACTCATATCCATAAGAACAGAACCACCAGTAAAAGCGCAAATGGTAATAGTGAATCGTCTCGTGTCATGGATGTATTGTGGATACAGACTATGCATGGAGAAATACAAACTCGGTTCAGGTCAACTTGGCTCTCATTTTAATTAACTTTTATAATAAATAAATTAAATCCAAATATTCTTTTATGGTTTCACCAAAGCAAAAATATCTAGAATGAATGTTTTGATTCCCGAGCCTCAAATGTTCAACTACTTTAAACAATTGCATTATCCAGCCGACGTTTTAACTCCATCGCCATATTTAATTACGAATCATATTAAATTGCACATAAATTTGTGCCATGTTTCTCACTTCACCCCTTTTTTCATGGGACTCAACATTACAAAAAGTAGTCTTGAAAGACAAAAATTGTACCCTGAAAACCCACATTATTGGCACTCTAATCTACTTAGGAATTCTTTTCGGGATGGCATATGAAACAATAACGTTTGATATTTTGAAACAATATGATTTGAAAGCAAAAAAATATCAACATCTACTCTTTCGACTTATTTTTCTGGCAATTCACGGTGGTTCCTTTCTCTTAATTTTAAATCTATCTAATCTTAAAAATACAGGTACAAACGCAAATCAGTTCATTCATAAGCCCTTCCAAGCAACATTCAACATTATGTACATGATATGATGTACTTTGATTTAAAATGGGGCATACTGGAGCCATACAATAAAAAGAGTGGAAGAAACACAATCTTGGATTTGGCTTGGTTTTGGACTAGCTCATGAAGAATAGATGACCTGAAAAAAACAGATAGTAGTATTCCATCTCTCGTGGAGCAGACTTGCAACTATACCTTGAATTTCGTGTTACTAATGCCGAATCGAGCTCTTGCCTGCTTCTTTAGCATAGGAAGGATGAAAGGGAACATTCCTAATGATGTTATGGTCATGTCCGAGTTAAACTCAAAGGAAATGAGTAACCTAGCTGCCTATGCTATATATGCAACGATAACGAACCTCGGAATTTACGACATAAAACTCAATAAATTTTAAGCTGCACTATCATCCACACTAAAGACGTGACCAGTGTATGAATATATATGATGAGATGCAAATTATGTTAAATTTGTATTGCCTAAAACCTCCTCCTTCAAGCAATGAATCCTAAATCTTACTTTTGTCGTAATGTATTTATTTTAAAGAATGGTTAATCAGGGAAGAAGAAAAGAGGAATAAAATAAAAAAATATACATTTTTAGCTTACCTATCCAGATGAATATTTTATTTCCAGTTTCCTGTCTAACCAAAGACTCGTGTGGTTGGTGGTGGAATCAGCTTCCCGAACGATACCTGCAACGTAAAGAAAGAAAGAAAAATAATTATTTGATTTTATGATTTAAGTACAATTTCGTTACTCTCTAAATTATATAAGGCAAACAAAATAGCTTGAAACAGCATGAATTGGTATATGAACAATGTAATGAGTTTTCAAAAACTGAGAGTACTTACCAGAAATGTTTGCTAAACACTCTACGTCAGGAAAATGTTGATGATGTTTTTGGACTGTAATACAGGGCATCAACAACTATGCCAGCGACAAAACCAAGTTGGTACAGATTGTGTTGAGCTGTGAGCTTACCATACAAATGTATAACTGAAACGAAGATTCACACGATTCCTTCCTATAAAAATACGATTATGATTAAACGTATTTTTTAAAGAATTGTAAATCAGAAAAGAACAAAAGAAGAATACAAAGAAAAAAATATTTTTTTTAGTTTACCCAATATATTGATGTTATATCCCGTCTTTCCCAAGACTAGGTACTGTGGTAAGGCTAGCTTCCCAAACGATACCTGCAACGTAAAAAAAGAAGAAAAAATAATTACTTTATTTGATGATTTCAGCAAAATTCACAAACCTATTATGAGACATGAAAACATGTATTAGCAGTGAATTCTCACAGCTCTCCTACTCTCCAAATTATAAACATAGGGCACACAAAACCACTTGAAAAAGCATGTATTATAGATTACCTACCATGCATTTGATTAATGAAAACAATTACCTTCAACATACCAATACCAACCAAATTAGTCACTGTTGACGAAACTGACGATGAGATTAACACACAAAAAATATTAGATAACTGTTGGATTGTCATAAGCCCAAAAATTGATTTAAAAAATTATTCATCAAGCGTGAGGATTGCAGCTTCACAGCGCTGCAATCCTCACACTCCAAGAGCCAGTTTGAAAATGAGCCTACGTGTTCTTTTCCAGAATATTGGGCGTTGGTCTCACCAGAGCAGGAGCAGAGTTGCGTGGTAATGGAAGTGAGGCAAAAACGAGCCTCAACTCCAGCAATATATAATGTACATGTATGAAGGCTATGGTGAGGCAAAATTGAGGCATTAGAACATTGTTCAAGTTGTGTTGCTACCCGAGGTCTTTTCCAAATGTATGTACATACATTTGCACTTTGATATCTTATACGATACGATGGAGCATATAGTTTTGGATTGTATAATATGGGCAGTACAGAACCGGGACATAAGAAACTCAAAATATATAGTTACATATAGTGAAAGAGCAGAGAGATGGGCTCAAACTTTCGTCAACTGTATGTATGTGCTTCGTCTTTAAGCCCAAGGAGTCAACAATTTTTGCCAGCCACAAAACGAAAGTGATACCGTTTGTGTATCGGTGGACATGTAAAAAAAGTACATGTACATTATGACTGAAACGAAGATTTACATTATTATATAACAGTAGCTAAGCTTGCTTCTTGCTCACTCAACTCTTCTACTGCTCTATATTAACATTGAAGGTGTAGCTATGATACTTTTGATAGGCAAGAGATTGAGGATGAGAGTACATAGAAGAACGGGATAAAAACGCTGAGTTGGCAAAGCATATTTCATTGCATGCGTTCCATTATATTATTTTACAGGTTGATGTCGATGCAACAGGATGAGCTGAGCCAGAGTTGGTGGAAAAACTCTACCGACTATTAATGCTGTGTGCATTTTAAAATATAACCTACAGCTTTGGCATGTTGTTCTTTCTACTATATGATAAAATATCTCATCCTCATTTAGATTTTGCATGGCTATATTCATCTCTATAAGAACAGGACGGCCAGCAAAAAATGGGTAAAAGTTTGCTCGTCTCATGAATGTGTTGTGACTGCAGATCTGCAGACTATGCCTTGAGAAATATAAGCTTGGAAAAAGCAAGTTCAACCTAGTTTTGCAATGCGGAGCAAGCCCATGAAAAAGACAAGGAGCAACAACATAAATGAACAGAAACAACCTTGGTTGGATTGAAGGATGTACTGGAAGATATAATCGCGATGGGTGTAGTATTTGCTGGCTACTACAAATTTTAGTGGCTCTGTCGTGCTGACTGGAATAAGTAAACTTGACAGAAACCTGTGATTTTATGCATATTTCATATCATACACAAAATGCTTTCCTATTTTTACTGGATTTAAATATATGTTTTAACCAGTTTATTTAAAAATAGGAGTATCGTTATGATGGATTGATGTTAATATTATTTGCAGCTAATGAATACAAAGCTACCATAAACACGAGCCTGCTATTCAAATAATGTCGATTTGGAATTCAAACGCCTTTTATAACAACACCGCTTTCATGCATCATATCATGTTAACCAAATTTTTCTGGAGCCTTTAATTTTAAATTTCTCTATGAAAGATCCTAGGTCGGTAGTAAAATAATTGATGTGCGTAAATGCTTGCGTCTACTCTAAATACCAATATTTACTCATCGTCATTTACATTCCCTTCATATTTAGGAACTTCATAGATGATTTAAAAACTTCAAAGTAGTGACAGTAGTAATACACAAATAATTTCTAATTAATTTCATAAGTTCTTGGTATGAGGGAAGCTGATCAAAAGTTTTGCTATACACAGTACCCTTGCAAAAGCGGTGAAATTCGGCTTCATCCGGCACAACTGATTTTTTATATCAAAAAAACCTCGTTGCTAATCGGAGGCTTCCGGTGAAACGATCATGCATAAGCGTAGGCATTTGCTTTGTCATCACCAAACCAACGAGCAAACAACTTTTGCCACCCACAAAACGAAGGTGATACAGATTGTGTTTAGCTGTGCTTGTACAAAACACATGTATAACTGAGGATTTACATTATATTTTTAGCTTGCTTTTTGCTTACTTAGCTCTTCTTTTTTCCGGAACAAATTAGCATTGCGAGTGTAGATGGGATAGATGAGAGACAAGGGAAGCAAGAGACAAGGATGCTGAACTAGACAGCATATTATTGGATTACAAGCATCCGGTTCCGTTCTTTCCATCTTGTAGCGAGAAGAGCTGAGCGAGAGTTTTGGATGCAATGGGAATCATAGGTTTACTTGAGTAACTTGAATAAGATTGTTATTCTGTAATCTGCAGCTGGTTATATAATGCTTGAGGTATTCTATAATAACTAAATAAGTAAAGCCTATTGATTTATGCAATTATTTTATAATTATGACTGGAATAAAACTGGAATACATAAGACCACCACCACCACCACAAGTAACATGAACAAATGGGAAAGAATTGTCTCATCTCATGTTTATGTAGAAAGTGCAGACTATAAATACCAACTTGAGAAATGCATGAAGAAATACAAACTTGTAAAATGCAAGTTCAACGTTTTTCTGTCTCATGAAATGTTATAACCAGGTGAGCAAGAGATCTGAGATGAGAGTGGAAGAACAAGATAAAGACGCTGAATAGACCAAGCATATTTCATTATAAGCATTCCATTCTATACGTTTCCAGGTTGATGTTACAGGGAGAGCTGAGCAAGAATTTGTGATAAAATAGCTGCAGCTTATTTATGCTGTGTATGTTTAAAATATAACATACAGCTTTGTCATGTTGTTCTTTCTGGTATACGATAAAATCCCTTAATCTCACTTAGGGTTTGTATGGTTATATTCATAGTTTGCACCGTATGTGTACTGTATAAGACACACGTCTTAAATGAAACTAGAATCTATAAGAACAGGACGACCAGCACAAAAGGGAAGGAGTTTTCTCACTCATAAATGTGTTGTGATTGCAGATCTGCAGACTATACATTGAGAGATACAAACTTGGAAAACGCATGCTCAACCTATTCTTGCAATCCAGTCTTTAGGAAGCCCATGAAAACGACAAGGAGCAATAATGTGCATGAACAGAAGCAAGTCTATAGTTAAATTGAAATATCTCCTCATTGTGATGGGTGTAGTGTTTGATGTGTACTAAAATGTCTTTGTTGCTCTGTCATGCAGACTGGAAGAAGTGACCTTCCCAAAAACTGTAACTCTGCATTTTTCATATCACGCACAAAATACAAAATATCCAATCATTTTTGGATTCGTCAGTTGACATTAATGCCAATCCTTTATGCTGAATTAAGTTCACTCACACAGAGTATATGCAAATAAATATTATGATGACATTTTAAGTAGAAACAAGGGAGCCAAAACGAAAGTGTAATAAATTTTGTCTTTAGTAACACATGGAAAAGAAAAGAAAAGGGGATGCATCAAGACATCCCACAGAGTTTCAGCGGAGGTGAATTGTGGCGGAAAGTCATTTTTAATACGTTTTTTTTATGACTGAAATCTCGGGATTTTTTTAATGGAGCTTCTAGAATAGGTAAGATAATGGTAGGAAAAAAATATTTCGTAATTTTTAATCCATAACTTTATGAGAAATAATTTAAAAACTATAAAAAACACGTAGTTTTTTGACATTTTTTCGATTTCACAAAAAACCCGGGCCGATAACTTTTTGTCACATTATCTGTGCCAAACTACAACTCTTCCTCGTTCGAATGACACCTCGCTCAAAAAGTTATCGGCCCGGGTTTACGAGTAATTAATTATTTCATGTGATCGATTCTCATGCATTTTTGCTTGCATGCATGCATTGACATGCATGCATAGTGAAATCTGCTCAACTTTGGTAGCTGATTCATGAAAATTGATCATATTAAATAATTAATCACTCGTAAACCCGGGCCGATGACTTTTTGAGCGATGTGTCATTCGAACGAGGAAGAGGTGTAGTTTGGCACAGATAATGTGACAAAAAGTTATCGGCCCGGGTTTTTTGTGAAATCGAAAAAATGTCAAAAAACTACGTGTTTTTTATAGTTTTTAAATTATTTCTCATAAAGTTATGGATTAAAAATTACGAAATATTTTTTTCCTATCATTATCTTATCTATTCTAGAAGCTCCATTAAAAAAATTCCGAGATTTCAGTCATGAAAAAAAATGCATTAAAAATGACTTTCCGCCACAATTCACCTCCGCTGAAACTCTGTGCATCCCTTCAAAATAAAACCATTCAATTACGCATTAATTGATAAAAATCATTTGCAAGGTACGCCCGTCCAGTGGATAGTGGAAATTTCCACCTAAATTGGGGTGAATAAAATGGACGTAATAGAAGAAACGGACAAATTCAATTTATAAGCTATTTTAGCGTATAAACCAAAAACTACATTTAAGGAAACATTTTATCATCAAACGTATGAGTTTTGCAACTTAAACTCACACATTAGGAGGGTTTAGAATATACTATATCAATCAATCAACTCTTTGTAATGGGTTTCGTACTATACTTCGGCTTTAGTACATGTGTCTTCACTAAACCACCATAACACCAATACATTTCTGAAAACAAGAGTCAGCACCACCCAGTCACCTTTAAATTGTCATCAGTTCATGATGCTATAATGAGTTTGAAATCAGGAAAAGCGCTAGGATCTGAAAACCTTCAAGCTGAACACTACAAATATACGTGTGCAGTTATATCACCCATCATTACAACTTTAATTAACTCAATGTTTTCTCACGGTTTTATTCCTGATGATATAATGACCGTATTAATATCACCCATCGTAAAGAAGAAAAATATTGATGAAACCACTAGTGCCAATTATCGACCCATTGCACTTGCTAGTATTTTTTCAAAAATTATTGAACTGTTAATCCTGAAAGAGTTTAACGTTCTGCTGCAGACTTCCGACAGTCAGTTTGGCTACAAGAGAGGAATGGGAACTGAGCTGGCAGTGTATACAGTGAAACAAGTGGCTCACCACTACTTGAGAAAAAATACTCCGGTTTATGCATGTTACCTCGATGCAACTAAAGCTTTCGATTTGGTTAACCATTTTTCTCTCCTGAAAAAATTGTGTAATCGAAAATTTCCGTCAGATGTTGTTCGACTCCTTCTTTTCTGGTTTCGAAATCAGCATTTTCAAGTTAAGTGGAAAGATACTCTCTCAGCGCCCTTTTCCGTCCTGAATTCTGTGAGACAGGGTGGAATCTTATCTGCGTACTTCTTTGCAGTATATACGGATGAGCTGAGTAAAATGCTGACGAGCTGTGGTGTGGGCTGCCGAATTGGAAGTACTGTCGTCAACAACATTTTGTATGCAGATGATGTGTGTCTACTTACATCAAGTATCAGTGCGCTCAAAATCATGCTCAAAATCTGCGAAAATTATGCCAGGGAGCATGATCTAGTTTTTAACCCGAAGAAATCAGTGTGCCAATGTTTTTGTGACGTAGCGTTCAGAGACATGAGCCCTCTGATCAGATTTTGCGGCAAGATATTGCAGTGGCAAGATACCGTCAGATACCTAGGATTTGACATAAACTGTCATGATCGTGACTACGAGGAGATAAACAGAAGAAGAAGAGAAACATACGCGAAAGCCAATCTCATACACACACGATTTTCTAAATGTAGTCATGATGTTAAGATGTATTTGTTTAAAACTTTTTTCTCTAATGTCTATTGTAGTAGTCTCTGGGTGCCCGTCAGAAGAGTGATCCTGGACAAAATGCGGGTCGCATATAATGATGCATTTAGGATTATTTTTGGATATAGCAGACGAAGCAGTGCATCGTTGATGTTCTGTGAAAATAGGATCCATGATTTCGATGGCGTTAGAAGAGCTGCCGCCTATTCCCTCCTATCCCGATTGGCGAACACCGACAATAAAATCCTCATAGCCATAATTAATTCTGACTGTTTTTTACAATCCTCAATTACGAAAGAATGGAAGCGTCTTCTTTTTAATAACATAACTTGATCCATTTGTTTGTTTGTTTTTCTTTTTTTTTTTTAACCCAACTTACTGAATAATTGTATGTAATGTTCTGAAAGCTATATGATAAGTGACCTATGACTGATGTCAATGTATTATTTTTCACATTTTTTTATCCCAATGGGTTTTTTTGTGAGTAGTGGAGTAGAGTATGGACTTCCTACCTGTTATAAACGTGTATCGAATGTCTGCAAATAAAGTCAATAATAACATAATACTATTATGGTATGATTTCAGTTATTCAATTTCTTTAAAAAAAGTTGATGGTACTATAATCTTTCCATTCGATTACTACGTGTTCTAATTCAGCGTGTTTAGTTATCGTCATCTCATCCACTGTTCAGTATCCGTCCCACAATTTACAATAGTAGCCTATGGATATTAAAATTTAGCTCCTTCAGTCAGTGCAAAGACCACCGATCGGTGGTCCAAAATTAGATTTTGTTGAAAATATTTTTTGAACAAAAAATGCTGAGTTCTAAAATTAATTAATGTATTTTACAATAAATTTAAGTGAACTTAAAAAATTCTGACCGTGACAATTCTATTTTTCACATAAAGGCACGCATCTACAGAATTTTGAAAAATAAATTATTTAATATGGCTTGGAAATTAAAAAAATAAAAGGTAAAATTGCAAATTCTATTTTAGAAATATAAACCGGTTAAATTAATTTTTTTACTTGTGTTTTTAATTATTTAAATTATGGTTTGAATTTTGTTTGTTTAGCGTTTGTTATGCCACACAACCTAACCTCGGATGTGGATCAAAGATCATGAAGGAGAGGAAAAGAGGATTTGCTCGGATGTTATGCATGATGAACATTAGACGAAAATGTTGGCGTTGGTACGCTGCCTGAAGGATAGGATCAAGTATGTTAAGTCGCCTCATCAACCTAAGACAAAATTGGGATGTCAACGCCAAACGTCAGCACACATTTAACAACCAATGGTACACAACAATTGGTAAACCTAACCAGTTTTATCTCAGATTAAAAAATCCTGCCAGTCGAAGTCGAGTCAGCTGCTGATTTACCTCAAAAATTAGATCTTGATTGTAAAATATGGGATAACAATAATATTTTTATATATTGTAGCAAACGTCGATTAAATTCAACTGTCAGAAAATTATTTTATGGTATTTATTGAATGTTAAGAATGTATAATAATCATAATTATTAATCATTATTAGATTTGGTGCATATTTGCATTGCAAGTTGCATTGTTCATGTTAAACTTAACGAAACACTTATCATGGTTGTTGGTCTTCTCTAATATTTAGCTGAGACGCCCTTTTGAAATGCATAGAAAGAGATTCCATGTCTGAAATGCATGCGGTAACCTGATGCTTGAAAACGGGAAGGCTATCATGATATTTGACCCTGAAGATAACATCGGATATAAGCGTGCATAGTACCGTTGATCTTTTCTCGTGATTAGCTTTCGAATTATATGCTACATGGTATACCTTACGCTTGAAAAAATGAGGATGTATGATCCTTTCCCCCAGGGGTAACTCCGATTTAGCCCAAAATTGAACTTGATTCCTCATTTTTCCTAAGCTATCGATTGGTGAAAACCGAATTTAAAAAGTCAAAGCGTTCTCGAGTTATCGTGTCCTCGAACGGGCCGACGGACAAAATGGACCTTGCTATAAACTAGCAATAAACTGCTAGTTAGTAATAATCTAAATTGTTTGAAAAAAAATTATAAAGTAGGCGTATGTTTCCTCTTCCTTTAAAATCAATTTTTCACGGTCAACTTATCTTTCCTTTGAAGCAGAACTCGTCATACAGCTAGAAGGAACTTCAAAACGGTGACTATGGACCACATATGCATGCACTTGTGAATACCATACGGAAATGCAAATACCACTTTTTATTTCCTTGTCCAATATATTTTAACACAAGGCCAATATTCAAAGGGTGATTTTATGTTCTTCCGTAAATAAATTAGCATTATCATGAAGCAGTTTGAATGTAGTATTTCCTGACAGTCAAAACATAAGCTTTGACACAATGATAAGGCACTTCTTTACTGGCGTAGATAGATACACTTATATTGGAAAGTTTAGAAAATCCTAATCTGAAGACACAAACCATGCATTTCTGCAAATTGTTAAAAATCCTTCTCACATTTTATATCCTCAACAAACCAGCAATTTCTAAAGTATTAAGCCAGCCAATAAACCTTTCCCCCTATTTGATCCAGTTTTTGAAATGTTCCATACATTTCACTCAAATTGAAACTCCTTCTTTGGATCTTAATGACTCCTCCTTCGGACCAAATGATAAAGTCTATGAATGGAAAGTAGAATTCGCCCCAATAACAGAAGTTCCCATAGTTTTATCAATATACAAATCAAAGGTTAGCGCTCTAGAAGGCATGATTGATTTCAAAATGATCAAAATACTACTCACTAGAAACAGTAACAAAGAGAGACCAGCCTTTCATTTCATTCCGGGCTTGAGAAGAGCACCGAACTGTCATGTAGAAATCTATCCAATTTTCTTCCGAATACAAATTGCCATTGGAAATTCTCCCCATACAATTTCTCTCCCTCTCGGACACCATGATCTACTCATTCCATGGGTAAAAAGTAGAGACGGTGAGATAGTCAATTTTCGTGAAGGACTTGGGGATGAGCAATCCAAGATTACATTACCAAAATACAACGTTTTTAAAGTGATTATAACAAGTAAAAAGGTTGACAGTGTGAAACATACCCTGGACCTTTCGGAACACTTGGAACCAATTGGGTTTTGGTCTGCTTCCAGTGGATACGCAACAAAACTCGTTTATCTCGTCCAAGACGCAAACCTAGAAACCTATCTTTACATCCAATTCCAAAGTACACTCATATTACTGAATGTAAACTTGCTTCTTTCTGTATCGCCGCTAAAATCTTTGGTAAATAAGTTTACCAAATTACATCTCGAGTCTTTGAGGAGAATTCCAATTCATGTATTGAGTTTTATGCCAGAGCTAGACGATGCCAAATTCAAGGAAATAAAACTAAATATGACAGAAATAGTTAAAAATCCAAAACTAGTAAATCTACGTAGTTGGATGGTGAGTGATGTTATTTTGTTACATACTGCTTTCCCTAATACCAGCTTTTACAATGACTATGAGCTGGGGGATAGTATATTGCAGGCAATTGTTACGTTTGATTCGTCCAACACAATTTTCGTTGATGTTGAGCATGTGGGCTTGCAATTCATCACGTGTGATGTTTTAAGGAGCGGCTATTTATCAATTATTGGCTACGTTTCCGCATTCGATACTTTAATTTGGTGGAATTTGGTACTACTAATTTTGGCTTCAATAATTCTACTTAAAGTCATAGCTGACGTGAAATCTCAGAACCAAATTGATATATTTGCTCCAATTTTCATTCTTCTTGAGCAAGGCATACATTTAACAAGAATAATGCCTCACAGACTCATTGCATGGGGTTGGGTTTCAATGGCAGTTATTTTGAGTAATGCTTATAAAGGCCAAAATATTACGGATTTGAGTGCTCCAATACCTCCGGTTCGTGTTGAATATTATAAACAATTGGCCGACTTAAACTTTGACATATTTTCAAGGCCAATGGAAGTAACAGACAAGCAGTCATTAAGAGTTTCGATATTTTTATCAGCAAACTGGACTTATGTGGAGCAAAACTATGACAATGATGCTCGTAAGTACGTTGATAGTGTGATAAATGGAATCCTTAATGCCACAGATAACCAAGAAAGTATTTTCAAAAGATTTATTGAAATGTCAAATTCTTCTGACGACAACCATCTAATGAAACTTCTTCCCAACGTGCATAAGTGGACGAATGACGAAATTTGGAATAAAATCATGAAAAATTCTGTGCCGGAAGGTTTTCTTAAATATATCACTTCTTGCAACAAATCTGCTTACGTGAGCTGGTCCGATGAAATTGAGAAAAGTGAGCTAATTCTAAAACGACTGCTTTATCAATCGAAAGGGACAAGTCATGCAAAAGAGGCAATAGGATCCGTAAATAAAGGGAAAGAAATTTTAGGTATTCGTCATAAAACGTGGAAGGTTGAAAATGTGTTGCTACCAAGTGACATTGCCTTCAACCGACTTTATGGGCTGGTAGAATCAGGCATTGCAAAATTGTGGTATTCATTTGAAAAGAGGATCAAGTCGTATCCCGATTTGCTAATACTTTCCGTCGTAAATGCGGAACCGAAAAGGCTAGAGTTAAATGACAATGTTGTAGTTGTGTTTTACGTGCATGCCACATTACTTCTTGTGTCAACTGTAGCATTTATCTTTGAACTGGGGTTTCTTTTGTTCCAGTACAAGTTTATTTTGTCAGTTACAAATTATGTATTCGAAATACTTAACAACGTTTAACAATGTTAAACGCTAATATTTGGTAACTTCAGAGCTTGGAAAGGTATTTCAATAAGGTATTAGTTATAGGTATTAGGTATTTTCAGATTTTGCCAAGGTATTAGGTATAGGTATTTTCGAATTTTGCAAAGGTATTAGGTATAGTTATAGGTAATACCTTATACCTATACCTTGTACCTAAATACCTTGAAAATACCGAGGTATCCAAGCTCTGGGTAACTTAGATTATATCAAATTTGGTTACCTAAGAAACTTCTATGAATCTTGTAAGAAATCTATAAGGAAGCCAAATCCGGGAGTCATCTCAACTAAATAAATTAATAGGGTTAATAGCATCTTAAAAGTATTTATTGGAATTCATTTCATAAGAACTAAAACGTCAGGGAGATTATGAATGGACAGGGCATTGTGGTGCGTGCGTGCGTGTCTGAGTCTGTGCAGCTCGTAGGATGATAATTTTTAGAAAGATAGAAGGAGTCTTAGATTTTGGCGAGTGTGAGTTGACTCTGGCTTTTGATAAGTGAAGTAGCATTGATACTCTTGATTGAATGAAGTTTTTTAACACCATTTCCTTTGAGGACGACATCAGTTTTAGCTCCAACTTTCATCCTTGCATCTGACGGTGGTGTTGGTGTGAATGATGATTGGCGCTGACATGAAAGAGAAATTAATAGGAAATGGTTGAAGAATGATTGTTCCTAATCAATATCATCATCACAGGGGTATTTTAATCAACAAAAAATCATGTACCTGGTGGCGACAGGGTAGGAGACAATTGAGGTCTTTCTACTTTCTCGGTTGACTATCTCATCTCCATTCCATTGACAACTTTTTTTCGTTACCGGTTTTTCTATCGTAAAAATTTATATAGTAGTAGGCTTCGCTCCTAGATTTTCGTATCGTAAGCCATCCGATCGTATTCCTACGACATATTATAAACGAATCAGCTATTATTTTTGTATTCCAATCAATGGCATATTAGGAGCTACATTTTGAGTTAGTTGACAAATTCGATATACAGTATACTTTTCATATCTGCATTAAAAACTTTCCAATTGTGTCAATACTAACATTTTAAATAATAAATACATTTGAATTGACTGTCAGGAAATATATCTATCTACCCTTACTCCTTATTTGCCTTATAAATAGCAACCCACATCCAGAAAAAACGCATTTGAAATTTTGAGGCATTTGGAATACTAAGAAATTCATTTCCTAAACCATATTTTAAAAAAATCAAAATCTATTTAATCAGACTAACTTAGCCTGATTCTTTTTTAGGATATACATGTACAGTCAACTCCCTTCATAAGAACACTCTCTCTAGTGGCAACCTCCTATCTGGGGCACCCTTATAGCTCGCCCTTCAAATTCTAATTGATTTTTGTTTCTTCATAAGGGCAACTCCATAAAATGGCACCTCGTCATAAGTGACACTTTTTCTTTCCCATACGCCATATATCCCTTGCTTAAATCACCTCCACAAAGGAGCTCCTGTCCGACGATGCCACAGGGTGTTACTTCTAAACTTATTGAAACTTCGCTTGGCCTGCACAGATTTTTTTGTAAATAAACTGTTTTCATTTTTTATCAGTCATTATTGTTGTGTTGGCAGTCATACTTTTAAGTGGTTATACTCATTAAAATGGCTGATTCAAAACAAAAACGTCAATCATTCACGTTGAAAGAGAAGGTGCATATCATACGTGAGTAAATGTTACACATTATTCCCACTAAGCCCCCTTTAAGGAGACAAAACCCTTATATGGAGGTTTTCTGTATAAGGGACTCCCTATGCAAGAGACAAATTTCGATTCCCCTTGGGGTGCTCTTATGAGGGGAGTTGACTGTATAACGATATAGACGAAATAATTATAAATTGTTGTTAAATTATACGATTTTGAAAGTCTTTAAACTGATCTGACTTGATCTGCAAACCCATTACTGATATGAAAAATAGTTATATTCAATGGCTTGTAAAGAGCCCGATACTTAATCATGAGGGATTGGTCGCGCAAACTCATGGTCTCCGATTTCGCTGAAAATTTGCAGGAATATGTATTTTGATGCGTATTTTATTTTATTTATTTTATTTATTTATTGACATACAAGAGGGACCCTTTTGTAAGGTGAATTACCCATCAGGAATTACTCGTCTAAATCAAATCATCAACAACATACTTATTTACAACATGGTCAATAAACGAGAAGCTACAGACATTTGTTTCAATTACTGGTAATTCATTTTGCTGTAGTTCCATACAATGTTTGAGAAGCAATCGTTTAAATATTTTTGGTGCAGCACTACGGATGAGTGCAGGTAGGTTCATCCACTGTTGACTGCATTGGTATTTAAATGACTGTCTACCGAAGACAGTTTTGCAGAGCACATCAGGTAAACTATACGTATTATTTCTAGTGTTACGAACATTATCAACGTGTATATTAAGGTAATTCTTAAAGTAATTTGGACATTCTTCACTTATTATTTGGTATCCTAATTTTAAACATTCATATTTGTACTTATATCTACAACTTAGCCACTTAACATCATAAGACATCTCATTCATAACAGTATCATATTTTCTTAGATTTAGTACATAACGACAGACCCGTCTATATAATTTGTTAATCCTATTTACATGCGCATTATTACCAGTAAACCATACACTCGCTGCATAATTTATTATAGGTAGCACACATGCCTTTGCTAACATTTCACGACCTTTTTGGTCAAGACACAATCGTAGGTTGTAAATACTTGATAATGTGTACATAGCTTTCTTAGAAACATTCGTATAATGGTTATCCCAAGTCAATTTATTATCAATCGTAAGTCCAAGTATTTTTAGTTTATTTACTTGACGAAGCTTTTCATTGCCAATACATAATTCAATAACATCATTTTCATCGTACTTACCACATACCATAAACTCAGTCTTTTGAACATTCAGTTCTAATTTATTTTGGAGGAGCCACATGTTCAGGCATTCTAACTCCCCATTCACAGTATTAATTATATCATTCAATAATTGCTTTTTACCTCTGATCATTAAAGTGCTGTCATCAGCAAACATAACTGTACTTAGATGTTTAAAACACTCAGGTAAGTCATTAATCATGAGAGAGAATAGAATATTAGAAACAGAGGAACCCTGAGGTACACCAAGTAGAGTACATAATATTTGAGACTTTAATGTATTTATTTCAACATATTGGGATCTATCAGATAGTAATGCTTCAATCAGTCTTGAATCTATACCTAGGCTTCGTAGTTTTTGTACTAAAATTTTTCTACATACTTTGTCGAAGGCTTTTTTGAAATCGAGGGCAATTATTATACATATTTCACCGTTTTCAAGAGTTGTTCTGATGAATTCAGTTATAGCAAGAAGGGCGTGTTGGGTTGAGTGCCTGGCTCGAAAGCCAAACTGCCTATCACTCAGTATATGTGATTCATTTAGGAAACCATTTAGTTGCTTAATAATACATTTTTCAAACCATTTTAACAAAACACATTGATTACAAATGGGCCTATATTCGTTTGGTGATGTTGGATTAGGCACTTCTTGGATAGGAGTGACCCTAGCAAGCTTAATCTTAGCTGGTACGATATTCTTTTCAATCATATTATTAAAAAGTTGAGTTACAAATGAAATAAATTTGGACGACTTAGAGCATATGTCGATAATTTTGGGTGATAAGCCCATCGTGTCATACGTACTAGAGTTTCGCTTCTTAATAGCCAACCAGGCAACCTTTATGTCGTTTTCAGATAGTGGTTGGAAACTGAAGTTACCAGCATGACAGTTGTTTATAGGATTAGCCGGTAACTCGTACAGAGGACCGTTGCTCGAAGGCATTGAGACACTAACAAAATGTTTATTTATCTCATTGTGACAAAGGCTAGCTTCACAATTCAGAGGTGGCTTTTTCCTTAAATTTTGGATGCCTGCCCAGAAGCCATGAGATGCTATCCTATTTTGTACAAACTGCCTTGTATCGTAGATAATAGCTGACTTAACAGCTTTTCTGAGATGATCATAAATGGTTTTGGAGGCTATACACAGCGAATCTCGATAGACAGCATAAGCACGGTCGCGTTGCTCAATTAGCATCTTTGTCCTGACAGATACGTGTTTTTTAACAGCTTTAGGATAAAAAGACTTACTGACTGTTGGAGCTTTTTCATTAAATAGGTTTAAGGTAGTCATAGACAAAAACTCAAGTAAAGCCTCGGGTTCATTACTTACATTCTCCGTATTTTGGAAGGCAATATCCACATCACATAGCTTTACATTTTTATACACACGAAATTCAATGTCTACCTTTTGAGGCTTAAGTTTTTTAATCTTATATGTACAAGTGGTTAACATGTGGTCAGCAATATGTACATTTTCTACATTTGGATGTGAAAAGGAATCTACATTGTTACAAATTAAAAGGTCAAGTATTTCTTTGCCTCTTGTAGGCTTGTCAATGATTTGAAACAAATTGAATTTATTTAAAATTTTAGACAACTTTTCTATATATTTGCCTCGTAGGTTAAAATCACCCGCAACTATGAAAGGAAGCTGCCAGCTTGTCATGCTAATGCAAAGCTCTTCTAAAAAATTATAATCATCATTAAGTGTCAGCTTTTGGTACACTGGGTGTCTGTATATACATGTAATCAAAAAGCTTTTGTTGAAACCAATTTGGCATTTAACTGCCAGAATCTCTATATTTGCAGACTCCCTATCAGATATTTGAACTAACGTTGGTGAGATGAAATCTTTAAAAATTATCATTACTCCGCGCTGATTTACCCCAGCGTCTTTCCTCAAAACCTTATAACCCGTGAACGGAATGAAATCATGTTCCTCACGGAGGCATGACTCGGTTATGCATAACACATCTAGCTTCTTATCAGATAATAAAAATTCTATGTCGAAATACTTATTCCTAATTGATTGCACATTTATATGTCCAATAATTATTGCGTTACCGTCACTTCTTAGTGTTTGCGTCCTAAAAAAGTACCTCTGCCTCTCGTTACTGCACCACGGTATGAAATACGTCCACCTCCCCTGGAAGTACTTTGAATTGGTTGTCTTAAAGTTGTGGTGGTGGCTCGTCTATTGATTGGATGGGGTTGAGTCATTGGAGCATCTGGAACTGAAGTCACTGGCTGGGTAGTCATAACTGCATTTGGGGTAGAGTGAAATATTCTTGGGGGATCATTTTTTGGCGTTGCTGGTTTGACGGCCCTTCTATACGGTCTGGTGTTTATCATGTCCTTTCTTTCACCGTGGATTATTGATATAATTTGGAGGTCATGATAAAGGGTTCTGGTATTAAAGTTGATGTACACATCTGCATCCGGCTCGGCGTTTAGTATTTCATCTTTCACCTGTTGTAGTAGTTTGTGATCCTGACGAATGGCATAATATTCCTGGCTCTTCTAGATTTTTTCGTAATTCATACACAATGTTTCTGTGGCTAATATTGGCAAATTTGATTCGTATGGGTCTGTTGTGACCATTTTTGCGTTGTCCCACTCTGAAGGCTGACTCAATTTGGATATCACTAGAATTTGTTGTATTGCACATTAGTTGGACGAGAAATGATTTTAGAGAGTGAGGGTTTTCATTTGGGATTTCGGTGAGATTCAGGAGAATCAAGTTCATTTTGTTCATTTCTAGCATCATTCTGTCATGCTCACGTCTTATATCCTTCACTTCATGTTCAATAGTTTGCACTTTGGATTCAACTTTTGATATTTTGGCACTATGTTCAACAGCAGTCTCACGAAATTCAGTTCTTAATTCGTTTATCGTTGTTTCCAATGCATTTTTGCAGCTAGTTACATTTCTTTCCACTTATATCTCAGCCATTGGGGTCCTTGTGTTTCGAGTCTTTTTAGGTGGGCTTTGTACTTGTTCGTCAACATCGGGATTATCAGTATTCTGTTGACGTCTCTTCCCCATTTTTTCACTCACGTAGAATATGTAAATCACTACTTTTTTAGTAAAGGTAAAACTGTGGTAGCTGGGATGCACTTTTTACACGTTGCGTTTATGGTGGCTTATGTATATGAGCTTTTTCTGGAGAGCAACAGCAAAGCACATGCGTACAGGAGCTCAGTCAGAATGAGAATGATGCGTAGATTACGAATCTACAATCAGTAGCCGGTTTGAGCTATCGTGGCACCCCCTAGAGGAAAAAACGAGGGGTTGCCATGGCAACCCGCCGTTTTTTCGTTAAATGTCGTTAAATCTGACTACTGATTGCAGGTTCGTAATCTACGCATCAAAATACATATTCCTGCAAATTTTGAGACCATGAGTTTGCGCGACCAATCCCTCATGAATAAGTATCGGGCTCTTTACTTTTTATATTATGAATACGATCGAATGGCCAATTTCTTAAAAATGGCTAACTTGAAAAAAATGCATACAATATAATGGTGTATCTTCATAATAAGGATACGATAAAATGGCTTAAGATATGAAAATCTACGATAGAATCCTACTACGATAAATTGTTAGGATACAAAAACCGTGAACCGAATTTTTATTCCCACTCGTATTAAGTATATTGGTGATGAAACGTGCTCATCAACTGCTGCTCAGAGGCCATAAGTTTTCCCACCTTGAATGCATAGTTAAATTTGTGAGTACCAAAATCGGGCATGATAATCGCCTTGAAACCTCGGGATGATTTCCGGGTTTCTGAGTAAAATTTACTAGAAATTTGCGATTTTTGGTTTAAAATTTCTTCAGTTATTAAAACCAAAATCCCCGTAATCTGCGTTCAGAAATAATCACAAGGTTTCATAACAATTTTCATACCCGTTTTAGGGACATGGTTCCACTCACAAATTAAACTGTGTATTCTAAACCGACCTGTTTATATGTGGGCCTCGCATTACATCATATTCGCATAGATTTCTAATTTTCTAAAACTATTATGTATGATATACATATATGAATATTTATGAATATTTGGATCTGAACCAACTACACAATTTCACATTGAAGATTCCAAAGGCGTTTGAAGGGTGGGTTATCTGTGACATTTTGTTATTCCCCGTGTGCCGAGTGACTACAATAATACGATGTAATTTCAATACATATAGTAACTAACACCATTAATTAAGTAACCGTAACATGACACTTGAGGATTAAAAATCACAAAATTATTCGAGTTTTTAGCGTCAAACCGTCTACGTAAGTATAAGCTTTTTGTCTTACAACACATCTTCATTTCAGCTCTTTGTTGGGATATTTTAATTGTACCTATTTAAACAAAGGTTTACCTCTTCCAAAAAACCAACTCCCAATAATATTTGTCCTTTTATGAAATGATGAAGGAGAAAAGTAATTTAAAGTTTGAAATGAGAAGAGGTATTATTTTAATAATGGGAATGGAAAGATTGTTTTACCTGTGAACGATTCGATGCTCTTTATCCAGTGAAGGGCCAAACTCCAAGATGGGATGATAAAGTTGTTTTTCCATAAGGAGAAAAAAATAAACATATATAAGTAATAAATATGTATGTTTGGTATTTTGGATTATGAAATGAATTCATGTTTCTAGAATGAAATAATACGAATAAATATAAAGAATTTTGATGAAGGATGAAGTTGTTAGTTTGTTTATCGGTAAGCCTTTTTCTGCGAGTTTTTTTCTTCTAATATTTAATAAATTAATACTGACTGATTTTATCTGAATAACTCAGACTCCTACAAAAAATGAAAATATAATTTCATACTAGTTTTTCGCATCTCTACACAATCCCCTTCATATGTGCATAAAATAGATCTGGCATAACATGAAGTGTCTTCTTTTTAGTCATCAGTTTCTCATGATATTTGTCTCATACCTACATAACACATGATCAGAACATGATATGCCTTTCTAAACTGTGTAAGTGGCTTGCTCCGCAGCATTATATAATGATTTTTATCATGGAGTTAGTACGCTGGTGTTGGCCTGTTAGATCTTCTAATACTTTCTGCACTACTGCACTAAAAAGTGAAGCTAATCTGAGATGAAGCGTACAAGATTGTATTCTTTTAGGTAAGGTATGGATGGAATTTTAACGAATAAATTTACCATATGGATTTACTATTAATTATAAGTATTTCATTCTTTTGTCGTGATTGTGATGTACCAAACCATGTACCTTTCTTTGTTGTGGTAGATTTGGTCTAAAAAATCAAAAACTTTGACCCTGGAATAGAAATGAAAATAATGTGCAACAATGCTTGCAAATTAGTATGCGTAATGAATTTTAGGCCAATTAGAGATGATTTTGAATGTTTGAAATTTTTTACTACTGTTGACTCACAAAAACAGGGAGTTGCTGTTTAATAACTTTTTTTCATTTCTTCTAAAAGTCTGTGTGCATCAAGAAATTATGAAGAACTCACGAGCTGCGACACGTCTGATTAAAAATATTCGGATTATGATATTTTCCTTGGCACCTTGTACCAGCATTGATTGAAAGTATGATTTGAAAATGCTATTTATCCAATAAAATAGCCCTGAAATAAATAGAAGAGGAGCTCGCAACAATGAAGCCAGGCAGATCCCAGTTGCTCGTAAAGCAGTGTTTTAGCATACGCTGTAATGAGTCATATTACCCTCATACCACCCTGGCCAAGGTGGCACCATGGCAACGGGGTGATATGACGTATTACAGCGAATGCTAAAACACTGCTTTACGAGCAACTGGGATCTGCCTGAATGAAGCGTCGAAAGTTTCTAACTTACCGTTCCACCTTTAGTTACGTCATCCCATGAAATATCTTCATTTGGTGGTAATTGAAATTGGCATTGACATTTTTATATGTAACGACTTCTGTTGTGCTGGCAGTAGGAGATTTTCGTTTTTTATTCCAAAAATAGAATAAGAGCAACACCAATGGTTACATGCAAGCAAATAGATGATGTAATTTTTTTAATGAAGTGACTCGGTGAGGTATAATGCACACAGTGACAACGTTTTGTGAATATATTTTTTGTAAAGTAAAATATTTAGTTATTTTATGTAGCGTACAATTTATATTTTATGTTAGTCTTTATTTTTTATAATTTTTTTAAGAACTGTAGAACAACAATTTTGTTACAAAAAAATTATTTATTTTATCTATGATTAATTAATTGTACAAAATACTCCGAACATAGTGCAAGCATACCTATACTACCATCGTTTTATGATTACTTATTAAAGGATCATGGAGCTCTTCAGATTTACAAAATATACAGAAGTTACGTAACAAATCTTAGTCACTAAAAATTATGACAGTGAATGTGCATCCACGGTTTAAAAAACAAAAGTTGCTCAAAATATTTTCATGATGACGCAACAAATTTATATAACAAAATAGCCATGAATTACTTCATAAACGTGAAAATGTTTAACCTACCCACGTCGTCATAACCATTATTACCCCTGACTTGAAAAAAAAATATTTATTCCATACAAAATTCGAGGAAAGAATATAACTGCTGAACAATTTCTAACTTAAGGTCTCGGTACACAACACGTTGATTTTGTATCGTAAATGTAAAACTGATAATAATTTTAAAAGACTATCCAAACATACTACTACCTTATTGATACTACAGTACAACCAAATTATTACCATCACCAAATTTTTTACCACCTTAGAAAAATCTTTCAACCATTTGTGTCTAGTGCTGGATGGATTATCTAAAAACATTACTCAAAGTCTACCTTGTAAATCCCAACCATTGTTTATTACCATAATATGATAGTTATATTTTCCTATTTTACTCTTTTTTCCTTTAGTATACAATAGCTGGGTACTGCTCAGATAATATAACTGACTAAAAACCTAAATATACACAAACATTCCTTTAATTCCATGAAACAAAAGTGGAAGGACTGGGAGAAACTCCAAGGTATACATTCTCATGCTCCATCTCCTTACCTGGAAAAGACTTGTGCTTCAGTGCACGTAGCAGGTCAAAGAAGCATGCGAGGAAGGTGGCAGCTTTTTGAGTACTTCAAGAGTTGAAAAAGTTGTATCCAGTCTAACTGGATTGAGCTCTCGGGCTCAGGATCTGCTAGCGGAACGTCTCGCCAATCTTAACGTAAAGTTCATTTCCAAAGAATCTAATTCTGTCAGTAACTACTATTGGTTCGCTTTCTCAATTAAGTTGTTGAATTCTCTTTCAGATTCAAGAAAATCGTCTGCAAGTTAAAGCCTAGGAAAATGAGGAACGTAGTCAACCGCGTCCCACTGGAGAATAATTGCTAAATATGTCTATCAACAGTTGTCATATGACCTCAGTTTTCAATCTCCTGCCTTGAAATATTTTAATCATTACACCAATCAAAATTTAAGAGCAGAACCTCATCCAGCTGCTCAAATTGATACTTTATACGCCTTTCTATACATTAAACGTATTTATAAATTTATTTGAATGTAGAATATCTTTATTTTAGCTGCCAATAAATATTTTTTCTGCGTTTTGTAGGTAAACTGAATTACTTTCACCTTTTACCTCATGTGATTTGGAATTCATGGGAAACGAAAGAAGAAATTATGTAGTATTGATATTTTTTATAACTACGTAGTTCATAAAATCAATAAATTTATTTGCCTTATGATGAAAACTCCATTTGTGGATGTTTCGATTTTGGGTAGAAAGCTAAAGCTCTGCCAAAAATTGGTTTCAAGGACTTTGAGGAAGAGGAAATAAAACTCCTACTAGCTGAGTTGTATTTATGGGATGGAGTTAGATTTGAAGCAACAAAGTCAAGATGCGATTTTGATCCTTATGAAAGCAGCCGAACGATTTAATATTTATGAACTGGCACAATTTTCAACTCGCTTCCTCTTGAAAACCATGAACCAACCCTTTGCCCTTTCGCACTCCCGCTCCACATAATTAGGACTCTTTCCAACCAGGATCAATTCGGTCAACACCAAAAATCGTATTATAGAGCGTTACGGGTTTCTAATGCAATTAGTAAATTATATGTAAATAATATCTATATATCTGAGGATTCCCTTGTTATCCTAAAACGGAATTTTGATCATCGACTGCATTTAAATCAATAATGTGGTTGCATTTCAACGTCAAACAAGTTATTACGTAGCTGAAGCGAAAGCATTCAGCGTAGTAATGGTTTTACTAAAACTGTCTGTCTGTCTGTCCGTCTGTCTGTGCGCACTCTCCTGGTCACATTCATTGACCGATTTGGACCAAATTTAGTACACAGGTAGTACTACTCAAGAGGACCTCTGGGAATAATTTTCAGCGAAATCGGTCAAACGGTTCAAAAGTTATAGGCTCGAGAGTTCGGAAACTCATCGATTTGGTTGAAACATATGCATAAAGGCATGCTTAGCATAGCAAATGCATAGTGCATGAATGTACATAAAGCATAAAGCTTGTGCATACTTGAAATCCGGAATGGTATTGCACAAGTAATGCTTTTACTACGTTGGGAGAGGATCGCAGAGGTGGAGAGAGGTTTAGAGAGAGAGGTGGTGGAGGGGATATTGTGGACATGTGGGAGGGGGTTTGGAGGTGATCACTCAACGCCTTCTTCAGCTACGTCTCTGGCCTGCTTACTAGCAGTTTATTAGTAACAATTTAAAACATACAAAAACTGAAAATCATTATAACATATATCATTCGAGTTTTCTTAGAATTTACGAACCGTTTCTCATTCGATCACATGTATTTTATCCATCGAATGAGTGTATTTTCGTGCTTGTGCACTGATTATAATTTAAGTAGTCAAAATTATAAAATTTATTATTGAGCAGCATTATTATTGCCTGCTGCTCCTTTGGTTTTGTTAACGTTATTTAATGTTCTGTAATGTAACTGGAGTACTGACATGACAAGTAACATTGTGACTTAAGAAATGGGCAATTTTTTCAATTAAAAAACTTTACTGGAAAAAGAACTGTTGAAGCTAAAAAGGCTGAAGTGACTCATCGCTCGTCCATTACAATATAAACAATATTTTGAAACTTTGGCTGATAATTTTGATCGATTGCGTTCAATGAAATGTAGTTCCTCTTGAGAGACGACTCTCCCTCACTCTTCCTTGGCTAAAATTTATTGTCTTGGAAGCCGTGGTATAATGTGTCCAAATAAAGCTAGCATATGGTTCATAAATAATTTAAAACCAATCATTTTCAGCCTTCGGCAACTGACTATAGGAATGTGTCATGGCTTATCCATCACTATGATCTGACCAGGACTGTTGAGCCTTTCTTCTCTTTGTCTGCTGGATATGTCATTTGAGCTCATAGGTGTATATGAACATGACAAATTTTGATAAGCAAACACTTACTCAATACTCATAATGGAGTTGTCCTGAGCTTCCAAAAAATTCACATAGTTTGTCCTCTTGAATGCATCAGAATATTTCAGAGGATGAAGATAACCTTCAACTGCTGAATGCTCTGCTATTAGGGAATCCATCCCAGAACTGATGAATGCACTTTTTCATGGGCTCCTTCCCTGAAAATTTCCTCCTTTCAATTCTTTAACTGTCTGTCCATGTGCATTCTCCTGGTCACATAGATTGACTGATTTGGCTCAAATTTGGCACACAAGTAGTACTACTCAAGAGAACCTCTGGGAACAGACATATATGTCAAACGGCTCGAAAGTTATAGGCTTGAATTTCTGAAATCATCATCGATTTGGCTGAAACGTATACTTAAGAATAGCATAGCATCCGTGTGCATAAATCCAGAATTCAGAATGGTAGTTTACAAGTAATGCTTTCACTATACGTTGAGGGAGGTTCGTGGAGGTGGGTTTAGAGAGGAGAATTGGTGGACATGGGAGTAGGGGGTTTGGAGGTGATCACACAACGCCTTCTTCAGCTACGTCTCTAGGCCTGCTTATTAGGAGTTTATTATTTTTACTTTCAAGATTTTTCTCCAACTTTGAAGCCAGATTCAATCAGTTTTTTTCTATGCAGGTAGTATGTTATAAGTTATGAACATATACGCGGTAAAACCCCAATCCATTGCCCCAGGGGGGAAATATCCCCCTTTCACCGTCCCGATTTTTGCTTCATTAGGTGGTCCATCGCAACTACAGTTCTTGATGAAATTGGATGAATTTTTTACATACGCTACCTATTGGCAGAAATAAATCAGGTTTCAAATGGTCCGATGAAAAGAAATGAAACATAAAAAATCTGGAAGGAACCTGACTCCCAAGTTAGAAAAAATATCTTGAAAGTAAAAAGAACAACTCCCAATCATTTCCCAACATAAATCTAATAGCCTTCACGTTTGTTCAAATTTTCAATGCATCCTTGCCAACTTCCTTTATGTAATTTGCGAAACAAAAAAATAATATTTACCCATTCCAACTTTATTCCTAAAAAGATTTTTCATTCTTCTCCTATCCAATAATGTAGTTAAAACACTTCCTCCCTTATTTCCAGTTTGAAATATATCTATTCAATTTAGCGATATAACATATTTATCTGTTGTCTTAACTAATTAGTTTAGACCCAATGCACAAAAAATCAGTGACATACAACTTTCTGAAACCATTAACTAACAATCTAACTCTAAGTTTGAAAATATCAAATTTATTGCTTTTTTATGTACGATATAGAAAAGGCTGTCTGGTTCTATAAAATAGATGCATTGTTTTCCCTTTCAAACCATTAACCATTGTCTTGAAGAAAACTTAATCGTCTAAACTGCAAGGCGAAAACCTTATATCAAGTTCTTTTACGAAGTTATATAAGCATACCAAAAATATGTAGAGTATTAAGTTTCAAATAACACCACCAAAGTTCATGATACGTTTTCATTTCAGCGTGCGTTTATTTCTGCTTAGATATTGTTTAAATTACAATAAATTATCGAATAATGTCAGAAACAACATGATGAGTCCCATGAATATTCCTCCAAAAACCACAATGGTCAATGCCACACACAAAAATGGTTTCCATAGGTCCTCACAAAGCTCCATTACAATTCCAAACCCATTAGGCTGCGCATAGGGTTTCCGTGGCTTGTCTTTAGTTCGAGGTCGGTACTAAAATAAAAAATAAAAGTAGAGTTTCAGCAATCATTTATCATTTCTGCGAAGTAAATTGTCTCCTTTGCGTTTCACACATACATAATCCAAGAGCAGGCGTAAGTTATAAAAAAAATTACGCACCTGAATGTTTCCAGCCAAATCCGTGGTTGCGCACAATGGCCGATGGGACTCCATCCCTTCTGGACAAAGTCCAACATTGTAAAAAATATCACAAGCACAGCATTCTCCAGGGTTATGCACGGTGGAAGCTCCTGGATTACGTGATAATTCCTCACTCATGATGCTTTATGTAAGCGTTTTATTAATTTTGGTGAGGAGGAGGAAAAGTTTCCGTCTTTACAAGTGAGCTTAAACGTTGAATTGATTTAATGCACGGACTATATTTGGTTGTGAATGAGTGGTTACGTGACGTACTCTATTGTTCTCTACTTGTATAAGTCATTGTTTTCCCAGAAATTTCACCTCGGCATAACTTGGCATGCGTTCGATTAAATTATATTATTGCCTAAACTCTGGATGAAATACTGTTTTGATATTGTATCGGGCTACAGCAAGCCATTGAAATGATATACATGCCGTATGGATATCATGCTAATTACCTTCGTTTGTGAAATTACTTTTTAACAGTAGAAACTGTCTGTCGTCATCATCATCATCAACATAAATAAAATATTGTCTTCAATTCTTGGGATTTTTACTTGGATAAATTTGATGTCTCAAAAACAATAAAATAATAAAATATGTAGAATCTTTTCACTAGATGGGATACAAGTGCAAGAAATTATCACGGTTCTACCCGTTTTTTACATTTATTTTAAAATCTTCTACTGAGACCTTGGATTAAAAACATAGCCAGCATTGCTTTCTTTTGCTGCGCAAGCTAAGAAGTGTATCAATTATACGCTTTCTATTGTTTTCAATTACTTGGGCATTAAATTCCAAAATTATAGAATATTTTTTTTGCTTCCTATCACCAATATCACCTCATACAATTCAATGCCCAGTAGAATTATACAATCTTAAAAATAGAGGACCTTCAATTGAACTTACGCTACTTTTGTTTTTCCTCTATTAAAAACAGTTTCTTACAACAGTGTTGTAAGTGTTGCACAAACAACAGTGTTGCACAAACGGCAGCTAGTTAGCCGACTTCTTCACTGTTTGCCTGAGTAATGTTACTTAGTTAGCTAGCCCAAACTTAAGTTTGAAAACCTAAACCTAATCACCCAATGCGTCATTTGCACAGAGATTGGTAACTTTTTTGAAAAGTTACAAGTTAAGTTACAGTAAAGTTACATAACTGTAACTTGTAACTGAATGTAGCTGTAACTTGTAACTGAGCTTGTAACTAAATGTAACTGTAACTTGTAACTGAGGCTGTTACAAAATGTATGGCAGACAGAAATGTGACAGAATTCTTTATAATTTCAATTTTAAATTGGCTAGTTTGGAAGGCTGCAATTGTAGCTGGGTCCAGTAGCATGTATCCATACTCTTTCAGGGCATATCTGGCAGTCAGAGATGGGTAACTTTATTGAAAAGTTGCAGTTACAAGTTAAGTTACAGTTAAGTTACATAACTTGTAACTGTAACTTGTAACTGAGCTTGCAACTGAATGTAACTTAACTTGTAACTGAGCTTGTAACTAAATGTAACTAACTGTAACTTGTAACTGAGCTTGTAACAAAATGTAACTGTAACTTAACTTGTAACTAAAACCTTCCAGTTACCAATCTCTGCATTTGCAGACGTTTCAGATCAGAAGCACGCTATTGGAATCAATGCAAATTCGTTTTATGCTTACCAACTGATTTCCTTAAATTTTAATTTTGAATACTACGTTCTTGAAGTTATATTTTCTGAGTCAATTAATCGCTCCAGAAATGAAATTTTTATTGGATTCGCAATTAGAATGATTATCATGCTTCCACTATGTTTAGAATTAATACGATCAGTAATTTTAGGGTTCTGTTATTTGCTACTTAGGGTTGAGGCTTTCATGCATCAGACAAATAATTTAAGCAAGTAAAATGTAGAAATTTCATGCATTCAAATACTTTTATCGTTTGTATTCATACAAAAGGCTAAGCTGTTAAAAATCTGAAATTTTGCCGGAGTCAAATAAGGCTTGTGACCTGCAGCACGAGTTCAAAAGGAAATATTGATAAATTGCAAGTAAAAAAATACTATCGATTCAGAACGAGAAATTGATCTAAGAATTATGCACCGTGGATGCAATTATGTTATTCGAATTGTAAAGCAGTTCGCACAAACGTTTTAAATTTTTATACAAGACATGTTTTTATTAGCTCATAAACGTCTTAATTCAATGACGAAACGTTTAGCTCTGGCAAAACTATCACATTAATAAAATATTGATTGATATTAATGATACGTACTAGGTTAGTTTAAGTACATTTTGTGATTAAACCTGTCCCTAATGATCTTGGAATGCTCAAGTAGACGGAGACTCGACTGGACGCTGTAAGTTACGTAGGAATAGTTCCTATTGCGAGTTTCTGAGCGTTTGCATTTACTCTATGCTCCCTGTAATTTTACCTAAAACTTCATGAGATATTAGCCGGAGACTCGGCTATGTATGTCATGGTGTCCAGTCACCTTTTCCATATGCAGACATTTCGACCATAATCTCGATTTTGGAAATGCAAATCTTCCAGTTATTCTTTCCGCTTTTACAGGAAGACAGATTGGATTCGTAAAAGTGAGTGTAGCATTCTGATGATGATTATTATGAAAAATAGCTATTAAAGTCTAATAATTTTTATGCATCAATTTTGTTTGTTTGAACAGTAAGTGAGCTCAATTTTATTTAATTGTAATCAATAAAAAAAAATTGGATTTAGAAACAAAATCACGCCAATTGTGTTAAGCAATGAATATCATACTTACGTTAAAGTAAGTAAAATTGTATGTATGACTATATAAACAGCTTGGTATAATTGAGAAAGTTTCTAGAAAAAGGGTGCCGTGTAAAAAAACCGAATGCAAAATCTTGAATTTTGTAGGAGAAAGGATACGGATTCAAAATTGTTGCATAGATACATTTTGACACAACACCCTTTTTCTTGCCACTTCGTCAATTATTTTTACCAACACAATACATACATCTGGAAATTGTTATGATCTACACTCTACTGATGAATCTTCAGCAGAATTAAATACGTATTCAAGTTACCAGCAGTAGATGATGGTATGGTACAAAGGGACTTGATCATGAAGACAACATATATGTATCGTCAGGGCCCGGCCTACGATGGCACCAGCTGCCACACGATTGCCAGGCCGGACCGCTGACAGGGGCCGTACGAACCCAGGTCACTCAATAAAAATTCACATTTGTTTCGATAAAGTGATCGATGAATGTACTACCAAAACATGTAGACGCCTTGCTATATAATGATTACACAAAATAAAGCTACTCACAGTAAAGTTACTAAAACTAAAACCAAATTATCTCATGCTTATTAGCCTACGTGCAAGCCGTACCTCAAGTCATTGCCAGGCCGTACGTAGACAAGGCCGGTCCCTGTGTATCGTTATGGTTTTTAGTCACTGAAATAAATAAATAAATAAATATTGAATTGGTGGAGGAGATGAGAAAGGCCCATCGAAGTAAAGGGTCATTTCATGGGAGCTAAAACAAACATCAATTGGTGGATGGAAGAGGAATGGACTTTCAAAAAACTGGCTCAAATCATCCCACTTGTTAGATTTTTTGTCTCTTTTTTGATCTCCTGCTCCTTTATAATAGAAGAGACACAAAAAACACGAAATCAACAACCATGTCACTTTGAATGAAGGAGCTAAAACGAAGGTGGTCCTACATAATAAATATGTGTAAATAAGGAGGTTCTGCGGAATGCATGGATGATCTTTAAAAGAATAAATTCACGATTTATTATATTCTCAAGCTTTCGATGTCTAGCTGGCATCGTCATCAGGAGCAAATGTTGAAATACAAAGTGAGAAACGGATGTAAATTTTTTGAAATAGGAAAATATGGTAATGTTTCTTGTAAAAATTTTAAACGATTGTGATTTGTTTGGTCATGGTGACAATAACATGAGGTCAAGGTTGATCTGTAAGTGGGAGAAGTAGAGATGTCCAAATGGGGCTAATTTGCATTCCTTTGCTTTTGTTAATTGGATTTTCACATTTTCTGATATATAGTCCTTCATTAAATTCTCGGTGAAAGGGTCTTGCTTCCGCTTTGATGAGACTTGCTGAGTCATCTGAGATTTTGTGTAAACGACTGCGTCTCGTGTGGAAAGCAACTGCAGAATTGAAAGTTGGGGGATCTTTACTCTTTTTATTTGATTCGCGAACATGTTCATTTACTCTTATCTTGTATGGTCTTCCTGTCTGTCCTACATAAATCCGTTTACAAGAGCACTTTATTTTGTAAATTCCTGGTGGATCTTGGGTGTGTTTTTCTTTGGCATTGCAGATCATAGCTCCGATTTTTCTTCCGGGAATGTAGCCGAAGTCACAGTCAATTTTTATATGTAAGTAATGTGTCAGTCTAGTAGTCAATGGTCCCATGTATGGTAGGATTAGTCGAGGTCTTTTTTCGTCGACAGTTTGGGAATTGTTTCTTGTTCTAGTCAAAAAATTTTGTTCCATTTTTTGGATTCGTGATTCAATAAATTTGGTTGGGTAGCTATTACTTTGAAGATCTTGACGGATTGTGTTGAGTTCCGAGTCCACAGTTTCTTGGTCACAAATTGAGAACGCCCTGTATGAAAGTGCATCGACAACAGACATCTTTTGTGAGATATGGTGTGTAAGTACTCTCAGAGTAAGAGAAGGATAAGTATCATGATAAGTTGGTCATTTGTATGACAAAAACAATATAAAAACTTAGCAGCTAGAGAACCAAACTCGATCAACTTCCCTATCCATGCCAAGATTCTCTGAAATAGCAGCAGTTTCCTCACGAGCTGGAAGAGGATTTTGTTTCAAAAAATTAGCCAGCTCGAGTGTCCTAGCAGCAACTATTTTTCTTTGTCTCCGACCAGTAGTTGTAAGTGCAGCGTCGTATTTGTATAGTGCCCTTGAGTTGATCAGTGCGTTTCGTTTATCCTCAAGCCACTTCTGCAAGATTAGCTTTAAGTTGCACATTTCCTTGAATGACAAATTGAGAGTTTCAAAACAGTAAAGGGATACTTGAGAAACATCGTATCTATACCGGTTCTTCATCGCAAGACAAACACCCTCTTGGGAAAAGTCTAAAAGCCAAATTAAATGAATGCATAAAATCATTCTCCAATATTGCATGGCCCTTACATTTTAAGGTTATTCTTGACTTTATTATAATTTTACTACTTACCTAATCTGATTCGCTCCTGTTTAAATTTTTTTGCAAACTTCGCTAGCTCATAAATGTTTCTTGCTTCATCCATTGAAGGCTCGATAATCACGCTTTGAGTTTCCTGGACATTCACCACCGGTGGAGTGATTGGTAATGCATAAGCAGAAAAGAGAGACTCCGCTTGATTTTCGAACTGAACAGGAACATCCTTTTTGCCATTAATGGACTGTTCCTTGCTCCTGTGATCTACTTGAACCTCCTGCTGAGGATATGGTGGCCGATAAGGTGGTAGTCTATATGTTGGTGGTGGTCGCGTTATGTCCTCAAAAATTGAATCATTTTCCTGCTGCATATGCGAATTTTGAAAAAGATGTTCTAAATTAAGCTCTTGAGTTGGAGAGTTGATACTAATATCTTGTCCAAAATTTATATCTGATGGAGATGAAGGGATAGTTGATGTTAGAAGAAAGTTAGCCAATTGCTCTTGATTCTGGCCTTCAAGATGGGCATCATAATTGTTGTTGATAGGAGTACTATTATTGTGGTAGTTATCAATTGACTGGGGATAGCCCTCATGATTTTCATAACCGTGGAAGAGAAGATGGTGTGGGTATGGCGGTGGAGGTGGTAACTCGTTTAGAGAAAGTGGAGCTATCTGATTTGGCTGCACTTGAGAATTCTGTAAATGATGAGCGGCGGAGTTGTTGACATGAATATGATGAGGAGTATTAGTCTGTGGTGAAAGTGGAGATATCGGTAACACAGAAGAGTAATCAGGCTGCACTTCAATTTGAAAGTCACGAAAAAGATTGTCATTGTTATTATTGGACTGTCCATAGACCTCATGATTTCCATAGCCATGAGAATTGTAATAATGAGGATAGGGAGGCGGAGGAGGCAACTCATAATGATGAATTGAAGCCATTTGATTATGCTACTGTTGCATAATCTTCTATCTTATTCAAATGATTCGGTAGAGTTTACGAGCATACGAGCTGCTAATACCTGAACAGCCAGTGAGCATTAAATTAAACTATACAGAGTGACACACTACTTACTAAACAATTTTCAGAGGCTGAACACTATTTATTTAGGGACTGTTCATAGAAAGCATAAATAGAAAACCACTGAATCGAGATAAATGAGAAAGCTACAGAACGGACTGCAATAAGGGGCACTGTGATACGAAGATCAAAAATCTTTGGAGCTGCCGTGCGACTGCCTTCTCTTGCAGAAACCTGAGTAATAAACTCGATCTGTCAGAAATTAGAGTGTTAAGTATGCCAAGGTATTTTTGATTGGATAATCCAAATCAAAGGTGGAAATTTCTTGATGAAATGTGTCTTAAATGCTGACTGCTCAACTTCAATTCTCAACTTCCAAATTAGATTTGTTAATTTGATTATCAGTCTTCAGATGTCCACGTATCCATAAACAATAAGCATGAAAGGGTAATAGCATCACCATACAAATCAGCCAGCCAACTTGTGTTGTGTATCAAGGTGACCTTAAGAAGGGATCAACGTCTTGTCAGATTTTCTTGCAGTGTGGTTCCAGTTTTTTTGTTTGTGAGCATCTTCACCGTTGGTTGTTGGTAGCCTCACAAAAAAAGTTAGCATTACTCTCCTTCTCTTATCTGTGCCTCATTTGCATCTGTCTGGAAGAAAAGGCAACTTTGGAAGGAATGCAGACAGTAATTTGCATACACATTATAGAGCATTGATATGAGACCCTACACACAACGCATTCCATTTCACTCGTTGGCTAACCTTATCTTATCAACCAGTGGATGGAGTGCCAGTAATTTTCTAAGTAATAGACGTGCTTTACCATTTTGTACTTTACTTCTTACGGAGGATTCAATTTTGTTTTGTTTCTACATTATTACAAATATGCCTAACAAGATATTCTTCATGTAAAATAAATTTGCTCACACACATACAAGAAACACATACGGATGCATTCGGATTTTTCATAATAAATGTCGCTGTAAGCTCCTGTCTGGTTCATGATTTGCTCGTGAAGGTATAAGTTAATATTATCTAAATTGATTGGGGTTTCAGCCTGGAGATATATTTCTTTTTACTGAACTAGGCTGCTGAGTTTCTTATGTGATTTCAGTTGAAAATTAGTCAATTTGACTAAGAAATTGTTGAGTAGTTTTTATAAGGAATATGCAAATGATGATGATTATAATACTTATGTGGTTTTATGACAATGATTGCATGAATCACTCCTAATCTGGTAGCATAAGAGCTTTACCTTTACCACTCGTTTATATACTTCTCCTCCACCACCAAATTTTACCAAAGCCAATTTGTGGCAGCCAAATTATTGAAGTAAGAGAGCTGACACAAATCCCAACATTTTTACAACCTGTAGTATTATAGCTGAAGTTTGACACAACTCCTTCGAAATTCATGACAAAAACATGCATATCACACAACATGATGACGTTGAGATGCATTTACGTATGCATTTATGGAGTTCTGGAATTGTATGCAAAGGGTATGCAAATTTTAGTGGTAGGGGTTTCTCCATCACGCGATTCCCACAAAGTAACGAGAAGCTTCATCAAATCAAATAACTACGGGTTATGCGGAATCGGCATTCTATTCTAGAAAGGATCCAGTCTCCGTCTCTTAAAGCAACCTTGATTGGTATCATCATGTGGTCAACTAATATCATTTAAATTATGTGATAATATGAAAAATCGCCAATGCAACACACCTGAGTAAATAATATACTTTTTATGCTTATATGTCATTATTTCAGTAAGTTCGAATAAGGCACGTGTGCCGTATAACGAATTTGAAATATCTGTTGTTTCCACGATATTTAATTACTTATTAAATATTTTCATAGCTGGATTTCAAGATTTAAGATTACTACTCTCCACCAATTCTAAACTACATTTCATTATGCCATCATATTGATTAATAATTGATTTTGGGTGAATGCTTTTCTCTCGTAACTTTTTTAGCTACAACGAATGATTCATAGAAATATATTAATAAATATAAAAATATAAGTTCCAAGCGTGGAATAAATGAGAGGAATCAATTTGCGTGTGCTGAGATGGGGTGATGTGATGGTAATAACCGTTGCGTTATGACACATCTTGATCATCGTTCGACATCGTCAAGTTCCACATTAGTTTCAACATGTCCACCTATATAATCAAATAAGAAGTTTAGTTTAGCTATTTTATGCAAGCGTTCCCCGGATCGGACTGGAACTCCAAATTTAAATTTGGTGAATAAGTCAGTATTGTACAAACAACCTTCAGTTTCTTCTCCTTGCATGTCCAACTTCCAGACTGCGACATTATCGACAAGCAGCTCCAGGATGCTAAGTTTCGGAAATTTGTGTCTCTCATCAGATCCCATCGTATTCAATTCCGCAGTTGCATCATCGAAGGCCGCCAAGGCGATGCGACATGGTTCTTCCACTGAGTTCAAGAACTCGTAGTAAAACACCGAAAGGTTGTGTCTAGGCCGGTTCCCCTTTTTTCACTTTCCCCTTTGTCTAGTTTCCTCTTTAGGACATTTCCCCTTTTGACAGTTTTCCCTTTGGTTAGTTTCCCCTTGAAAAGTTTCCCCCTTGGTTAGTTTCCCCTTCAATATTTTATAACTCAGGGCACCTTTGTAAGTCTTCAGTACGAACATGATGAGGATGATGGTATTGAAATATATGCATGTATAATATATGTAAAATATATAGTATATAAAAATCCAAAATATATAATATATGTAATGCTGAAATACACATTACTCTAAATAAAATATTTTTAGAATTTGAAGGGACTATTTAAATGAAATCTGTAGTACAATGCAAATGAATCAAATATTTTTAGAATTTTGAAGTAAACTCATGTATTTTGAATTCCAATTTGTAGTTGCACATGCAGAAATTGTGCATAATATGCAATTTTTTCCAGTTTTTTAATTGTATGCTAGCTATCGACAATGTACAGTTTTTACTCCAAAAAATCAAATCACGATAATTCAAAATCGGTTTGAGTTTTTAAAATTCTGTTTTCACTAATCGATATCTTAGATTAACCGTAAGAATTTTTTTGAGATGAACCAAATCGGTTAATGAGGAACTGGATCAAGGGTCAGGACACATAGTTAAGGTATTGATTGGGATTGGCTACTATAAAGAATTTTTCATAAGTAGTGCTTTCAAAATCTTACGTAACCCCAGCGTGACCCTTGACCGCATTAAAGTAAAAATAAAATTCTGAGGATCACTCACGGAGGCCAGGTGTATCAAAGTGTTTAAGTGCGTATCAATATCTTTTAAAGGTACATCATTACATCTCGAATTGTCGGGTTTATTGGTAATGTGTATTTCAGCATTACATATTATATTACATTAAATTCAACACTAAACAAGGGTGTAAGTATGTACTTTTGTTGTATGATCTAAAGTTAATTCATGAACTTGTCAACATTATCATCATCCTCATCATGTTCGTACTGAAGACTTACAAAGGTGTCCTGAGTTATAAAATACTGAAGGGCTTTCCAGACATCAAACCAACTGCAGTGATTTCGTCCATAGATGTTGATGGCTGTGACCAGTCCACTACCTCACAATCATCTATTATCCCCTCAACACGAAACGGGCTATTCTCATGACCGGAATAAGGTTCCGAAATGCCATCTGCTCCCGATGTTGATGTTATGACACAAAAAGGTTCCTCTTCTTTGATGGCATTGTCACCTTCTTGACGTGGCTCAGCATGCCACAATTTCTCGGTAGAACTGGACCCAAGGCCACTTTCATCCTGATTCATTGTAATATTTAGCTGGGAGAAAGGGTCTGAAGGGGCCTTAGTTTGGCTTATGCTCACCACGCAAGTAATCTTCATGTCTCTTTCACTTGGAATAATATAGACAATCCTTATAATTTAAACATCAAGGCGGATACAAATCTCCTGTTTATCGTAAACAGCTGGTATTTTTAACTCTAGTTTACGGCAAATTAACTGTCAATATAAAATCCGAGCGTGAATATGTGATTCACCGTATTATTAAATTAAAGTAATTAAATTTGTACCAGTCTATTTCTGTCCAGTGCATGTTCGGCTTTAACTCAAAACGAGGATTTTCACTACCGATGTGAAGATTTATCACACAGAGAAACTAGCTAAAACCTATAAATCGTATAGTAGACAACATAAAACTAACGAAGGAAAAGTTTATTTCGCTTATGTTTTCGTCAAAAAGCCATTCGATTTATAAACGGTAATTTTATTACTAAACTTAAACAACTTTTCACCACCAATTAACTAGCCAAAATCTACATAAACATATTTAAGTGAAAACTACGATAAGGTGAACAATCTTGTTGTGGAATAAAAGGCTCAGTTAAAATAATAAATTAATATTTTCTTTAGTTAAGGAACACAGGTCCTGCTTGTGTGAAACACAAACGAGCTTTGCTTTGACGGACAATGTATTATTTACAATTTTGTTCGTGTTCGGGATATTACGTACTTTTTTTAATTCACCTTCTCCGTATCGTTGTGTACCTACCTGTTGCCTTCAGAGCATGTAATATTGCAATATTATGTACGTATCGTAATACAACTGTGGTCTTGTTAAAACACTAATAATAACAGAACTGGAGATATTGCATTAATAAAAACTGCAATATTTAAAATCAGAAGCTTGAACAATCAATGAATAGGTCCCTACATGAAGTTAAAAATTCCAGATCTCTCACCTTGTTTCTTTTGCAGTATCGGAATCGTAGTAGATATTGGTGAGTAGTAGGTAAAGGAAATTACAAGCAAGCAGTAATTATTTGGTATAGGTACGAAACGTTGATTTTATTTATGTTGTACAAACACAACAATGAACACTGAACATGCCCCAGAGAAAAACTCTTCCCAGCTCGTTGTACAAAAGCAACAAAATACTTCCTATAGTAATATGCTGTTAACAAAACATGCGTTGAGGTACTCAACCATACACACACCACCTGTTCTCTTATCTGGATAGTCAGGAGTTCCACAGAATCAGAAATCATTTGAATAAATCCCATTTTATGTAAATTAATCATTTTGGGTCTAAAATCGAAAAACCTCAGGATTTGTACTTATGTATTTTCTTATGAGAAGTGTCGCCTATCTTACAAAAGTATTTTTGTACTCTGTACCTCGTGTGCTCTATAAAATATAATATTAATGTATAATGCCTTGGCGTTGCCAAGGACCAAGTGAAATGAAAAATGAGAAGAGGGAACCATTCCTTTTCCAGCCACCGAAACCAATGGAATAAAATCCATATTTCTCTTGCCTTGAAGGAGTCGCTGTTGACCGCTATGGAATTTTATTTTTTGTTGCATTTCATATGATATAATAAATTCTCATGTTCATCACGAGTGGTCGTACAATATGTATGGAAAGACATGAGAAAGCGGTACACAATCACATATCTAAAATATAGATAAAATATGCAGACATAATATTATAAATATTAAAATTTTAAGCAATAACTTTTTGCTTCACACAATTTGCACACTACGTGGTGGAGTCGATGAGTTGTTCAATGGATGTCCGGTGGAGTTTAGTTGCAATTTCAGCTGCTCCAACTCTCTGAGCCCAGTCAGTCTCCGCCAGTTCATACTTGTGGACAATGAGTTTATGGTAAAAAAAGGATTGCGAAAACGATAAAAAGGATAGGGACTCGTACCATGATTATCGTTAAACCATACCATCGCATTACCATTAAACAAATTATAAAATCAATTGATTTAATCCATGCAATTATTACGCTATTCAACCCATTAAAAAAGTATAAGTGTTCAACTTACCATTGTATTCGCTGATGTGGTGACGCTTCTACAATATTAATATTGTGTAAATTCAATATCGCCTCAACATTCGGGAGAATGCATGTGCTTATCATCAGTGCCAACATGTGCACCGCCACCAAAAGATTAGTTCATATGACAAAGGCCACCAACAGTTCTGCTGGCACTTTTGTGTCTTCATTCAGTTGCATCTACACCGTTGCCATCTAAAAATCAAACAAAAAAATATCACAATAAGAATGCGTATCATTTAGATATATGGTTCGTGAACTTCAAAATGCTCTCACCATAGCCATTTCTTTGGAGCTCAAGACAGCATCAAGCGTGCTGGTACATCCTGATATGTAGTAAGATCCTGGTGAAAGAACCCCATCAGTGCGCACTGCACATATATCGGGTTCGCATTTAGTACATTGAGCAGTGATTGAGTAGTTTACCTTGAATTTGTCCATTTTCAAAGGAAATCATTAGTATTTGCTGTTGATTGTTATGCTGTTATCACATGTATGATATGCATCCTAATTTATTGAAAATTATAGTATGTTTAAATTGTATTATGTGTTGTTTAGTTTAATTGTATTGTATTGTATTCGTTTTTTGTTGTGATCCGTGAACCATGTACTGGATTAGGACATTCGAGAAATAAATGCATGAAATTATGTTGTGCAATAAAATATGAAAGCTTTTTAGCAATAGACATACGTAATGGAATACAGTGTAAATGTAACATTGATATTAAAGTTACATCGAATCACTGTCACCCAAAACCTGATATTCAGAACTGTTGCTTGCAAATACACGTGGAACATTGGCCGGTGACAAGGAAGGTTTCCGCAGGGGGTTAAGGAAGTACATGATTAACTCCACACAAGTGGGAATGGGGCAATGTGCACAAGGCTTGTAGGTTGATGATTCAATCTTCTTCAATTGTTAGTACATTTGACACGGCATTCAAGAATTTTGATGAGATCTGCTGCCTAACATAACAATTGGCGTAAGGTTGACTACTTTCGTCTATATTTTTTTATTGATAATTAAAGAATTTACACAAGGAGCACTAACTAAAAACTAGGATTTACTAATACGGTATTAAGAAATCAATTTAGTTTTAGTACAGGTAGATGTAAAGCAACAAAAACTCATGAAGCACGATAAAATATAAATAAATGCGCCAATTAATGACATTTAAAAAATTTCCAGTGTTCTCGTTGAAAAAGAAAAGAAGCGTCAGAAAAAAGAAGAACTCAGAAGAATTTATGTAAAAATTAGATAAACGAGAGCTCTCTGTAGCTGAATTTGGTGGATGGTTATCGTTTCTTTGAAAGACGAGGAGACTTCCTCGTGGCCCCAAGTAACATTGCCCCATTGATTCAACGTGTTTTCAACGTTGCAAACTTCATGTAGAAATAACGGCAGATTATGTCCGTCTAGAACACGTTGTTACAACATGTTGATTTCACGTTGAATCAACGTGGCTGAATTAATATGATTAACATTGATTATGCGTTGAATCTACGTTGAAACGATTAATAGTGACAACGTTGTTTATGCGTTGAATCGGCGTAGAATTGTCAACATGTTATCAACATAGAATAATCGTAGATGCAATGTGATGCAAATGGAATTTGTTTTCTACATACATTCAGCATTAAAAATTATATATTTATATTTATTGCCCATATAATACTTCACGCAACAGCGTACAATGATGTAAATTTAAATTATCATGCAAATAGATCATCATACATTTATATGCAAGTTTATCTAACGGCACAAAAATTTATTTGCTGAAACCTCATCTTTGCCACGAAAACCTCGGTCATCAGAATGAAAACCATTTCCCCCACAGTAACTACTAACTAGATGAGAACAATTTAGAATATAGAATACTGCTCATAGAACTGACCACCTAATGCATTAACTTCATCACTATCACCACCAACTTGTGTATTGCTTATTATTTTTTCAGTCGTTTCCATATTAAATAAAAAAAAATAACACTTTGTGTTGTGAAAAAATCCAACTATCTGAAACAAAACTGGGTTGAAAGGAGATTTTCACCTTTGAACAAAACCGAATGCACAACTAAAACTGCTCCATTCGTTGTGAAATCTTTAACTCATTCATTCTCATTCTCATTACTGGAGCAGCATCAAATTTACCTCTGCTCCACTAATATTTTTTATTATTTTTTATAAATCGACTTATACTGAGTTTAAAAAATTGATTTTAGCATACAATTGAAGCTAAAAATATAACGCACATTATAGTGAAATCAGTTTTCGAATTTATTTTATAGTTTTGGTTTAATTAGTGTTGAAAGTTTTACCAACTAAGTAAGTGTGAGTGAGTTCATCCCTAATATTGTACCAGAGAGGACTACCCACATTAACATTTTAAGGATATGCAAATGACCAGACGCAGACCGTAAACCTCATCCCTACCTACGTATATGACTTTGGGAAGGACGCATTGCCTACTATCTTATCATCCCAGAGGGTCTTTCTTGAGAATGCTAGCATATCATTTTTAATATGCTACTGCATGCAAACCTGCTTGGGGTTCAAGCTGAAACCTGTAAGAACGTTCAAGTCGTATGTGAAGTGTATATTCCTCACACTCATTAGAATTTTCTTTATTTCAATATATTTCATGCGAAATGGATCCAACAATAACCATGGAAGGACTGATCGCTACAGCCAACGAACATAATGTCATACTTGTGGATTATTCAGAAGATCAAGAAGCTCTTGTTGGAAATCGTTGCTGGAACTTCCCATGGTCTACAGAGGACGACTGGCAGTATGAGAACGTGGACGGACCTGAGTGCTATCTATGCTGTGAGGAAGCTATGGCAGATCAACATCTATATAAGAAGGACGGTGCCGCGGAGAACGACATAGGAGAATTCACCATCGTATTCAAGAAGGAATGTCAGGACTCTAGATTGATAATCAAACCATTTGCACCACAGCACAAAGGATTCCTGCAGTGTAGTTATTGCTTTCATTTTTTTCATAGGCATAAATGTGTATTGAGCATGAGCGACAGCTTATACTATGAATTCAAGTGCAACAGGAATTGGGTTTGTCCAAATTGTGTACCTGAGTTTAGGTGCAGGCTGTTAAATGACGAACAGACCAAAGTGGTTGCAGAGGGAATAATAATTCCCACTCCATCTATTTTGGAGAAAACCATGCCAAGCCACAAAATAAATTATTCTTATATTTTTCTGATTTTCTTGCTGTTAAAGGCAATGTATATTTTTGGTAATATTTTGGGATATAGTCCCGTTTCTTGTACATTAGAATTAACTATGTGCATTCAAATTTTTTTGTATACCACTATTTGGTCAATGGACCTAAAATAACGATTTGTATAGATAGGATACTCTGTATACGATATAGGATTGTTTAAACTGATGATTTTTCTATACGGAACATTTTACTAGGATTTGTTTGTGACTCGGATTGTTTATATGGAAGTCAAATTATTATGGAAAGTTTCTAAATTCAATGCAGTGATGTGATGCAATAATTGTATTCTGTTATGTGTTGGAAATAGTTAATTAATCAACTCAGCAGTGATATCTGTATGGTGTTAGGGCATGAAAAGCAAGTACTTATGTATCTGATGTCTGTCAACACTTGAATAAAACCATATTATTATTATTATTATAACTGCGAAAAGAAGTAATTTCTTTGACATCACTTCAATATGTCCACTTCAAACAGACAGGCCGTGACAAAAGTCACAAGAAGATGTTTTGGATTTTATGAAGTTTCGTATACTGATTAGAGGTAAAGACAGCTGTGTTATATATGTTGTATGTGACGGATGTCATCTGAGTTCATAAGTGTATGCAAGCAGCAGTTGGCTTGTTGTTTTTCAATAGAATCAACATTGATATAATGTCATTTTCAACAATAGCTGCAATACGTTGAAACTATGTATTTTCAACATTTACAACTACTGTTTTTCAATGCAGAATCAACGTGGTTTATATCATGACATCAAACTAAATTCTACACGTTGATCTAATGTTGATTCTACGCAATTTTTGCGTACATAATTATGTTGACATCCTCATTGAAAACTAACGTTGAAATGATGTTTTATCAACACATGAATTCAACTCAAAATCGATGATAACACAATTTCAACACATGCAACGTAGAAATTGCGTAGAAACTATGAGGCAATGTTACTTGGGGCTTGTCCACTTTCTTTCTTTTTCACTGGAGCCTCGACTGCTTTGCCAGGAGCGTTCTTGGGAAAACGTTCTTCGATCTTACGATCAGCTCGACCCTTTGTCCTGGCGTCTGGCGATGATGATTTTGACTGGCATTTTTCATTAGCTGCTTTCCTGGCGTCCATTCTTAGGCGATAGCTGGCTCGTGCCATCGCTCGCCTTCTTTCTGCCTTCTCTTCCATTAACCTCTGTTGTTCCTCCATTCTCCGCATTTCAACCACAGCTTGTTCTCCCTCCATCATCTTCCTTTGAGGCTCGTTGCTTTGCTCAGTTGAGTTGTAGCCGCTGAGTGCGTCAAGATAGTTAAACAAATTGCAATTAGTAGACTGTTTAGCTGACCGCCTCATCGCACTGTCAGCCATTTCAACTTCAAAACTTGAGGGAGGAAATTTAAGCATTGGAGAGTCAGGATAAAGAAAATGTTGTAGATTCCGCTCCATAGCCTCTTCCGTTCCCAGTCTAGAACTTTTGACACCCACAGTATCTGGTTGGGAAGGATTTTCACCTTCATTAACCAGCAAACCCTTTTTGTGGATGGTGGTGATTCTCCATTGATACTTTTTCTACTTGATGATTTTAGAATAAAGAGCAAAAAATGAAACGATAGGCAATTAAAGCAGACTGTATCCTCATTTTTTGCGATTGATTTCATTTGACTTCGTATTAACTAGCTTTCAAGACTCCCAAATTCCTTTCACAAGCGTCAGTAGCTATCTACCTAAGAAAATACTCAAAACTGAAGTTACTGTTTTCTCTCTCTCTTTCCAAGTAATACCTTCACAAGTTTTTTCTCAAACCCATGTTTAATTATATCTATGCTTCTGCCCTACCTCCTCAACAATTTCATTTGCTTGATTGCTCGCACATAATGCGTTTCTTTCTTCTTCTATGCATCCCTAGTTTAGTTTGTGCAGTTCGTATTTTTTTCTTACAGAATACTCTCACATAAGTACCCTCTACGTATACAACGCTGAAAATAGATTCGTAGAGTACCTTTGCCTACTACTATATTAAAAAACCTGTGTACGTAACAAACCTAACTAACAAAAGGAAAGCTTTCAAGAAGAAACTTGCCTCTGACAGTTTTTCAAGTTGACTGAAGAATCTACGATATGTTCAAAATTACAACTATGAGGTGGAAGACGATTAGCAGCCAAACAATTGATGATTCTGAGCGTTATAAGTCTCGTGAAGATTTTCAACTGAAGTTTGTGGTCAGCTAAGCTGACACCTGATGACACTGATAGCTTTTAAACGACGATGTTGATGACAAGAAATCGAGCAAACGAATAATCCCAAAAGCTGTAAAACAAATCAAAAATAGAAAATCAACTTGAGCAACGCAAACCAAGCACCAAGGAAGTATAAAGCTGATGCTACGCGCGCTCTTCTATTTTCTAATTTCCCAAGTTTAGAGAATACAACATGGGAGCGTTTTATTGTTGTTGTTACGATCGTAATAAAGTAAATAAAATTCTTACCTTAATAGTTGTTAATCATGAAGCTCGAGATCGAAATAGATTCCATAGTCACGTCTGTCCCCATAAGGGTTGTAACCTCACTCATTATCTTTCGTATCTTTATGGCATAGTGATATGATAAGCAACGCAAAGGGAGTCTAGATAATAGCTTGGTGGTCTCTTACGTCGTTAAAATAGTTCGTAGGCATGATAATAACAATCTGCAACAAAGAATAATTACACAAGAGTAAACAGTACAGTTAAGTTATCCTTACACCATAAAGTTACTTGAAATATTTAGTTCACATCAATTTTAATTAAAAAATGACGAATTGCTAATACACTGCTCAGACTGGCAACAATGTTTCATAAAATATGGTTTAATAATGCAGAAAGATTTTAATGTCTTATTTCACCCCACTTGTCATCTTTGGTCTTGTCCGAGCAACTTCATTGACATTTATTTTCATATAGCATAATATTATGTGTAAATCATATCAGTCCAATAATCTTAAGTATAAAGGATTTAAATTTTGCATAATTTAAAAAACGTGGGTTATTAAAAGGAGAAGTTTTGGATGGGAAGAAAATAACCTCAATCAGAGCTCCACAGAAGAGCTTCAGAACTTTTCCCTCTTGTCTCATTCGGCATTGCGTAGCAAACGAACGAGTATTCTCATAAAAAGGCATTTATGAACATTTGGCAATATTTCATCAGGGCGCTAGACTAGACTGAACCAAGGATCACATACCACGCCTTGGGGTTAAGATCGTACTCTTCGCATTGGACTAAAATATTAGTATGATTTTACTTAAGCGTACATATCATGGTTCGTCTTGTCCATTGATTAGCTGTCGAAGGGTATGCTACACGCTTAGCTATCACAATCAGAATCACATTTTTTCCTTTCAAAGAAAATGAAATAACCGAATTTTTATTGTTATTCCACTCATTTTCATAGAGAACCCGTGTAGCATTTATATGCACAACATTTGCATACGGAATCCAGATAGGCAGAATTCATTAAAATATGAAAGTATGAAATGTTACTTTTTTTCTTCTCCCGTACCCTCCTGTAACTTCACGTAGTCGTTTTACCATCATCTTACATTCAACTTGGTTTGGTTTGGCTTCAACAGAATTTTATTACAGATGCTGTAACTACTTAGGACCACGAAAGAACAGCATTCTGTTGTGAGTGATATATGTGGATAGTACATTTGAGTTCGCTCCGCGAGGAGCAGAAACGGAAGGGAATACAAATTACAGGTAATACATTATCTACCAACGCTATCCACCCATCCTTTTCTCCCCTTCTCACTAATTTTTGATTGTCAGTCAGGTTGGCTAAATGTAACCTTGGCTATATTTATGTTGACTACATAAAAATTCTTCACTAAACCATCTTGGAGAGATGGCCATTCACAAATTTAGAACCATCACTAGTTTGAGAAATTGATAGCAACTCAACAGTGGAATGTTTCAATCAATGAATATTAGGATACAACAAAAGCAAAAATTTCCATCCATTGCATGAAACCATCTCTGGTTGGAGAACCTCATATACATAATGACACTGCTTGACTGCCTATACTTTCTTCATTTTTAAAGAGAGAGTAAATGTTCGTCATGTGAGTAAGCTGCACTCTGTTTTCAGTCGTACTTAAACTTTCTCAGTGGGGGGTCTGAATATTCGAATAGTACTCATCAAATGGTTTTGCCAACCTTTTTCATAATTTGATGTCAAACTTAGGTGGTTTACAATGCAACAATTATTGCAGTTCATGCCTTACAACCTTACAATGAAGTACTGCGAAACATATTTCCGATTGTCATTGAACCAATAATCAATTACTATATAAATTTCATCATGGTTCCAACCATTCCTTCCTTTCCTATCGTAAGTAGTACCAACTTGGAACTTTGATAAATTTAGCCTATCCTGTAACTAGTAAAATTGACTAGACACAATTTTTCTCAGATAAAATATTCAATCCATCTGCATACTACTACATGAAGCTGTTTGTGATAGTGTACTTATTCAAATTTTTCTCGTATTTGTGAACTTCCTCAATATGCACCAAAACGTAGTATAGCATTATGGTGTGCTCCACTGCATAGCTGGGCTGGCCACCGACCCTGGTGGCCCAAATTTGGTGCACCGGCCACCGGCCACCAGGTGGCCGCCGGTAGCCTGGTGTCCACACATTGAGTCGGTGGCCGGTGGCCTGGTAGCCTGGTGGTCACACATTAAGCCGGTGGCCAGGTGGCCTGGTGTCCACACTGAGAGTCACAAAATCACAATTCTTGTAAGACTATTTATCTGTCACTTTTAAACAGGTTGACACAAGAACAGGTTGAACTTCACAGATGAAACTATTGCAAACTTATTACTCAGCTGACAAAACTGGACTGACTAGACCTGGACACTCATAACTAACTCCGTGAGTGATTTGAGAGACAAAGTTGATAAAAATAAAAATTCGGTTCTCGCGATTTGAAGGGCTACTGCGACTCACAATAATGTGGTCCTCACCCTTCGACCGCTGTGAGTTAAATTAAAAAGTCCACAATCGCCCCTTTGAAGGTTAAATATATTCTGAAAATAGATGCCGAATTCGGAGACGATAGTAAAAGATGAATGAATACCAACCGTTAAAAAAATGAACATTTTAGCCGCGGATTTCTTCCGGTCGATGAATGGTTTAAGGAGCTACATTATATTATGGTTGCATTAGCAAACTGGGCTGTCGACGTTATTAAGAGACCCGGGCTAGAGAAACAAATGGGCTCCAAAAACTAGTAAGGGATCCTCGCTTCTTCACAATTACACGAATAAGTTGGAAGACTTTTAGAGAGTGGAAGAAAACATAAGATAATCAAGAAAATTGAATGTATAATAATAAAAGTGATGCTGATAATTGTTTTAATTAGTAACACAATTTAAATGATTCCATTAAAATGTTAGTGTTCATGTAATACACGGAGTACATAACGTAAAATGGAATGGAACAGATGGAAACATTCAATCATTCTCACATCACCCCAAAAATGAGTAATGACTCAAAATCAACATGAACAAAAAAAATTACTCTTCATTTTAGGCTTAAACTACAGTCAACTCCCCTCATAAGAGCACCCCAAGGGGAATCGAAGTTTGTCTCTTACATGGGGAGTCCCTTATACAGAAAACCTCCGTGTAAGGGTTTTGTCTCCTTTATGGGGGCTTAGCGGGAATAATGTGTGGCATGTACATAAATTTACTCACATATGATATCCACCTTCTCCTTCAACGTCAATGATTGACGTTTTTTGTTTTGAATCAGCCATTTTGATGAGTATAACCATTCAAAATTATGACTGCTAACACAACAATGACTGATAAAACATGAAAACAGTTTATTTACAAAACTTCTATACAGGCCATGCGGAACAATTCAATAGTGATGATTTCAATTCATAGCTTACATGAGTTCCAATAAGTTTAGAAGTACCGCCTTGGAGCATCGTCGGGCAGGTGCTCCTTTGTGGAGGTGATTTAAGCAAGGGATATATGGCGTAGGGGAAAGAAAAAGTGTCACTTATGACGAGGTGCCATTTTATGGAGTTGTCCTTATGAAGAGACAAAAATCAATTAGAATTTGAAGGGCGGGCTATCAGGGTGCCCCAGGTAGGAGGTTGCCACTACAGAGAGTGCTCTTATGAAGGGAGTTGACTGTACATAATAATATCTAATTCATTAAAACACATGAAGGATAATATTCAATATGGTTTAATTTGAAATTATGTACTTTAAAAAGTTCGAAAATTTATTTACTATGGAAGTTGAGAAGATTGAAATGTGTATTTACTAATTACTGAAAATTGTATTGAAAATTTGGTAAATTATTTACTATTATTAATTATTACACTGTCGTGCACCCAGAAGTTGAGCAAAATTCATTTACAAATTACAAACATTTAGTTATGATTGTGAGTTTTATATCCTATAATTTAATTGCAGGCATAATGTTTTCCCGACTTTTTTGTTTGTGTGACTTGCTTTACGCCTAAAATACTAGCCTAAGAGTTCATATCTAAACAAGCAGTGTCAATAATACATTGCTAATATTAATTGCATCAAATACATCGTGACATGTTCATTAAAACAATAATTTATTGGTAACAAGTTATGTATATCCATCATCACGTCGACCAACCTTGACTATACTATACCAGCTTAGTTATTTAATTACAAATTAAATACAAACACTCTGGACACCCAATTCTTAACTAAAATACAATACATTTTAAGCTATAGAGTAATACAAAGCACTTATCATTAAAACAATTTCACTCGGGTAATTGGTAAGTTAAAAATTAATTTTAAACAAGGATGTAGAAGTCATCAACCATTGGGGAACCCCAACCTAACTCAAAATTACGAGACCCTTCATTTCAAGCTTCATCGTCGTGAGATGTTGGATGTAGTATACTACTATTTTCGAGCATTAATTTATCCACAAAAATCTTTCTCACAACAAAACTGTCATCAAATCCGATGTGATCAGTAGTACCAAAAACAGCAACATCCCATGTTCCAGATCCGAGTGGTGCTCTCTCATGTAAGTTTAAGCTCTTAATGGTTTCCTCGTGAAGAAGATTCAAAGCCGCAACTGTCCTTTCTCTTGTTTTATCCTTCCGAAATGATTCTAAATGGAAAGAATTAACAAATATTTTAACCATAAAATCAATCAATCATATTATATGAATTGAATCAATTTTGAGTGAAACTAGTAGTATCATAAAAATTACAATAAATTGAACCAACCTGTGACTCCTGATGCCTGCATGACCCCAGCGCTGCTCTCTGCCTCCTGGTTCGGCTTACTCTTCTTGGTTCCGCTCATCTTTCCCATGTCCATGGTCTTATGCTTACCTGAGAATACAATTCAATTAAAAAAGACGCTGTTGACATGAAGAATTGTAACAAACACAAATAAATCTATATCAGCTACAGCCGTTTAAGTGCATTCGAAACTTACTTCTTGTTATTCGTGTCCCTTCATCAACGAGACTGACTTTATCCATCTTTGAAGCCACACAACCGCTTTCATCTTCAGTTTTAGCCATCATGCCTACGGAAAAATCAAAGAACAATCAGCAGTATTAGCATGGTTGATACCCAGAAATTGATAAAGATGATGGTTTCAGTAGTATATTAATAATTTTAATATAAGAAACTTGCTCCTGGTAACTCGTGCCGGCGTGACAGTTACTAGTGAAGAAGGCTCCATTTTGTTGCGGAGAATTTCCAGCTTCCAGTTTAAGTGTGTTACCAGTTACGGCCTAAAAGAAAATGGAGAAGGATGCGAGGGGAATGTATCTGTAGGAACTGTTGTGTAAACTTTGTTTGAAACGTAAATGACCGTTCTGACACAATCTTGGGGTCACAGTTTGGTTTAGCTTCAGAAACCTTTGTGTGGTAATAAACAGTGAATAATATTATTTGGAAAATTGGCTTCGCTCAAAAATATTTTGATCACTAACAAAAAGATTACTACAGACTAAGCAGGTCCAGGTGGATTTGAGAAGTGTGATGCGCATAACAATCGATTTTCAAACTGTGAAAGATATTCTGTGTAACGTTTACGTATACGCTGTACGTTTTTATCATGAGATGATGGAGCACCACATCCAGTCCTGATTTGCATACTGCCATGCAGCTAGGAATAATATTAAAAATTTAAAACTAGAGTCGGGATATTATATTATGCATAAATGCAATATACATAAAAAGGTTTTACGTAAGTGAAGAAATTTACAAGGAAGTAAACCTATATGCATATAGGCCACATTTTTGTCAGTTTATGAACAAAATATAGAGGATAGGTGCAGTTTTCAATTTAATAAAAATTCATTTGTTAGATTTGCCCACATCATGTCATCGAGAGGAAGAAGTTAGATTTAGCAGCAAGGATGTATTGCAATTAATCAAGGATTTGCAAATACCACGGACTAACGCTTCGGCGCGTATACTGCCGACGTTGGGAATTAGTCACAATTTAACAGTGGCATTTGCTTCTGGAGCTCAAATTTAAGAGAGCGCCAAGCGTATTGGTACACCTTTATATCCTGTAAGATCCTAGAGAAACAACTCGATCAGTTCTCGTACATCCGGTTTGGGGCATTTAGGACAGCGAGCAGTGGTTGACTAGTTTTACATGAATTTGTACTTTGTTGTCGCACGTACCTATGTCACATTTACGTCGTTATCACGTGTATGATATGCATCCTATTTTTGTAATTTCATTAATAGTGTAATGTTGTGTTCCATGGAGTATACTGAACTGGATTAGGACAGTTGAGAAATACATGTATGACATTATGTTGTGAGATCAAAAAAATGGAAGCTTTTTAGAACTGGGCATGTTTAATTAGCTGATTACGTGAGATATTGATATTAAAGTTACATCGAATCACTGTCACCCAAAACCCGATTTCCAAAACTGGTACTTGGAAATACACTTTGAACGGTGGCCATCGACAAGGAAGGTTTCTGCAAGGGGTAAAGGAAGTACATGATTGACTCCACAGAAGTGGAAATGGGGCAATGTGCACAAGGCTTGTAGGTTGATGATTCAATCTTCTTTAATTATTAGCAAATTTGGCATTGCAATCAAGAATTTTGATGAGATATGCTGCACAACATAACAATTAGCGTAAGGTTGACTAGTTGACTACTTTCGTCTGTATTTCTAACTCAAACATGACGAAATTATGAAATGGATTGTAGATACTAAAAACAACGTCGCATGTAAACGTTGCTTCGTATCATAATACGATAAAAAATATCATTCATCATTTATAAACTTCATTTGTAATGCAAAAATATTGTTAGTTTTCTAGATAGCCATTATTTATAAGGCACTGTCAACTCTGAGCAAACTGTGGATGCAGATCAATCTTGATTTCTTTGGTAACATGCATAAGCAGCGTCAAAATTATGAAAATTTATTATGCTTCAAACGCTTTAAATTTGAATTCTTTAAATGCGAGCACGATCAAGTGTTTGATGGAAATCGCAACGTATTTTTAGATATAGTTGTAAAATGGCTCTTCGAAATATATGGTGGCCTTTAAAAGGGCCATTGGGTATCAGGTCAATTAGAGTTGAAACAAATTGAAGCAGATTTCTTTTCCGTTTTCTTGGGGAAGAGGATAGCCTGGATGTTGGTTAACACACCACCTTGGGCAGTGGTTAGCTTGCTCAATTCTTCGTCGTTACGCAAGCTTGAGATGACGAGGAATGATACGGTTCTTTTTGTTATCACCATCGGCGTTACCTTCCAACTCGAGAACCTCAGCGGCCATGTATTCCATTACGGCAGAAGATAAATTGGAGCTCAAACTCCCACTAGTTCAGGTTAATTTCCTTTTCTCATGAGAGAAAGCCTAAAAAGTATGAGAGAAATTTATATGTATTTATCCCAGAAAGCTAAAAAGTTAGGGACGCATTTATCTGACAAGCAATCAAGTTAATAAATGTTGATTGATTTAATTTCTTCTTCAAGGAAGCATTTTGATTAAAATCATTTTAGTCTTAAACCTTTGTTATTATTTTTTTCTTGCAAATTTGCGCCCTTTGTAAAGGGCTGATAGACAAAGTGCAGTAAAAGTTTTGAATGAGTAACACAAAATCATAGACACAAGCAAAATTGCGGTAATGAGTATCCAAAACCCCTTAAAGTCGTGACTGGCTCTACATGTATCCAGGAAGGAGCAAAATTTACTCATCGTTTGAAGGTATTGTTAGCAAGCAAATTATTTCAGTCGCTGTAAGTTTGGTAAATTCATTTGTACTTGTTCATATAGCTGGTCCAGGTGAGCATAGCAGCGAACATTTTCTTATTATTCATCATTTGTGTATCAGTATCATATAATATAATTTGACGATGATTGCACATTACCCCATGCCCATCGGACGGTCAAGTCAACCATTTCCACTAACCGCATATGACTATTAAACGTGTGCTATATTAGCTAAGCTCTCCAATTGTGAAACATTCTTTAAGTAAGCTATGATTGATAACTTCCGTTTACATTATAAAGTGATGAGAAACTGATTAAGGTTAACCAAAATTAAAATATATGATAATTGAAGAACTCAATGTTTTCCTATTTTTTTATCCCAGGCACAAGGGCGAAAAGCCATGATAGAAAACGCCTAAAAAAGTGTGTCATTTCACTACTAAATACATAAATGCTTTGTATTGCTTCTTTATGCCTTTTGCAGATAGCATGAGTGAAAAAGATGAGTGACTTTTCCAAAGGTTGACATTGAGGATTATAAATGTTTAGCCATCCCAGATACAGATTCCCTACCCCAAATTATGCTCTGTTCTTTTGTCAACCTTTAGTCTTGTGGTCTAGCATTTTTAATAGATAAGAGCCAGACGAGAATGAACATGAACACACAATACTTGCAATTCCAACTTCTGCTTGTCTTCTCCTATGCATGAAGTAAAAAAAACATGTGTAACAATAATCTAAAAAGAGATGGATCCTTTCAGATTGAGTTAAAAAAGAAAAAGATGCAAACTCATCTAACCAATTTTCACATAGAAAATCAACACTTCTGACTTCGTCAATGCTTTGCGCCGGTCGTACTGTCCAACAAAATGTAGTTGGAAAGCATGCAATGTCTATGACTTCATGCCTTATATCATATCATATCATATTATCGTATAATGGTTTCACTCACAGTCACTTCACTACTACTACTAAAAAACCACAATATATGACTGCTTAGAACAATAATATTCCAAATTATAGGACCACACGAAGCCAACAAATCAAGTAACTTTTGAATTGAGAAGATATAAAAGCCGTTAGCACATAATTTTTTAACGTGATCTGTTTGCAACTTTTGGTGTAACTTCGGTCAGTAAAATATTTCCTGCAAGCATATGGGATAATAAAACAAGAAATAAATTTGTGTTGAACGATTACCATACTCAGTGATAGCCGGACAAAATGGAAGTGAAAGCTGAGACAAGTAGAGAGAGTAATCAAAACTCCAATTTTAATGTGGCTAATATTCCACGCCAGCAGCGACCAAAATTTACATGGGCGGAATTAAAAAATCAAGTACGGGATGTCCAAAAGTATCTGCTTAACATAAGAGAAAACGGACTACCCCACTCCTACTCATTCAAGTATTCTGAAGAAATCTTTTTCTTTTCCAGTGTTGGTGAAAGTGGAAATTCTCTGTTTACTGTGGATCCACGCACTGCTAATAATATTCCAGAAGTGGGTCTTCCAGTGGATGTGGGTTTTGCATACAAGAAATGGTAAGTGTTCGTAATTGGCATTACCTGTCGACAAAGCCAAATATATTATTTCATTCGTTATTATGTTTCTGTGTTCATTTGAAGGTTCCGAAGTGAATGTTACATCTACCAAGAACATAAGAAATTGCGTTGACATAAAAAAGCTAACAAAGAAGCATGTAAGCTCTGGCTACCCAACTTCTGTTATGCGTGAAGCATTCAATAGACAGCACGGGTTCTGGTGGCAACCGGACTGTAATGACTTTGGTGGGTGCTGGGAAATCTTGTGTTAATTTCTTGTTTATTGCAGCCAATTGAATTTGCCTGTATTTGTTATATATTTTTAAAAAAGAAAACTACGACAAACATCGCATCCTTTATGAGGAAATTGAAATTGACAACCAAATAACGTTAACATCAGCTGAAAAAAGCGGAGGACAATCACCTAACCCGAAGTCATCTTTGAATTTGGTGGGGTTTGAACTTGACGATGACAATGAATCCATCATCAATGTTGCACAATATGACCTGATTTATCCAATTAAACGTCTATTTCCTTGGGCCGAGTACACAGTTAGTGTGGAGTGGACAGACGATGGAGAACAGTAACGCCAATAATACCTACCGAATCTAATGATGATAATGGGGACATGATAAGTGGCATATATAATTTTAAAACTTTTATTGCAAACTTGCTAGCTGTTATATCCAACTTATAGACCGGCAGCAGCAAAGAATGGCCCTAGTACTTTATCCATTAATACCAGGTCGAGTAATGTTTGATCTTCGAAACAGAGGAGGAAGGAAGAGAAACAGAACCAATAACTTTCAGTGGCCTTCGGCCCCGGCTTATGTGATTACGTTGGAGGAGTCCACCTCGTGGATTAACGTAAAGTGGGAATATGCATTTGTACTTAATGAAAGCTGAATTACGACCAGCCCTCCATGACGAATGGTGAACGAAAATGGATGAAGATATAAATAATGTGTTTAGTTTGAAACAAATGCTACTCCAAAAGACTTCTTTGACTTCAGGCAACTGGGATGTGTTGGATATATGTTGTCACAATATTTATTTCGAAACGGATTTTTGCTTTTTTTACGGCTTTGAAGGATAGAAAACTTGAGTGTCACCTTTACGTCGTTTCTATCAAAATCCCAAATAAAGTTAAAAGACTGACTCAGCTGGGATATTCATACAACGTCGGCCATAGTTTTATTAACATACACCATCATCAAAGAGTCTCCAATTTGTCAGCTTTACCGTGTTGAATACGATGGTTTAGATGTGGATGGAATCTCCCTGGAGTTTGTTTCACGATTGAGCAAGCCTCATGCCAACCCAACGACAGGTCACATTGTTTCAAAATATTTATCATTATTGTTTGCCATTTAAAATTAACAAAGGGTTGACTTTTTTGTGTCACCAGAAATGGAATTGAGCTTACTTTCCTCACTGGAGCTATTTACTCACGGGTTGGCAAAAGGAGAAACCCTGTATGGAACACTCTACAAGCCCACAGATTTTCAAGAGGATAAATGCTACCCCATCGCCCTTCGTGTTTGTAATGGTCCAGGTTCCCAAACTATTTGGAACTCATTTAGAACTCACAGAGGTATTCCATTCAACAAGTTTAGGCTTTTCATATGGTAAAATCGCATGCAGTACGGTAAATTATTGTAAATTTTATTTCACAAACATGAAAACGGAGATTCTAAGTCGGTATCATACCAATTGGCCTTGGTGGGCTACTGTGTTATTTCTGTTGACACGAGTGGAACCCTAAACCGAGGGGTGGAGTTTGCAGTTCACACGAAAAGGAAATTGGTACGTAATAACCTTTTGGATTGAAATCTGTATAATATACTTTTCGTTTCACCCAAAAGTTTATACATTTTACTTTGCAGGGAGCAGTTGAATTGAGCGATCAAGATTAAACTATTTAAATATTAAAAAATAAACAAAAAATAATCAGACTTTAAAAAGTGGACGTGCTTCGGTCTCTAGCATCCCAGAAAAAGTTATTGATATGAATCGTGTTTAAATATATTGATGTTCCTATGGAGGTTACGTTGCTTTGATGAGTCTCATTCAGTATCCGAAAATGTTCAAGGTATACAAATTATTAAAAAGGTTGTAATCCAAATTTGTTTTTAAGATCAGATATTTTATTCTATGATGTGGACAGGTCGCGGTGGCTTCTCTCCAATAACTAATTGGGAGATACATACTACTGCCATCGCTGAAAGGTATATGCGTCTCCCAGATCAGAACCGGATGCAAGTTTCCGGATGACGAAGATAGGTTGCTAATTGCTCATGGAGAAAATGACGACAGTGTTCTTGTGCGTCATACTCTTGAGCTTGTTAAAAACTTGGTGGCTCATCAGAAACCACACCAGCTTCAGATTTTCCCAGGTGAAGGAAATGGCTTTTGGCGAAAGGGGGAGAAGTCGAGTGAGCATTTTGAAATGATGTTGTTAAGTTTCTTACAACGGAAATTGTAAGTTTGAAGTTCAAGTGATTTTATTCGATTTTCTATGGATATGGCTCTCCGTGTTTATAAACGGTGAGCAGTGTAGTAGGTGCGTGATGAGTTAAATGATATGGAAGCTGTGAATTTTTTCAATCTAAGATAAAATGATAAAATCTGAATAATAAAGTACGTTGTCATATAGATGCTTTGGCAATTCTTGAATCGAGCTCTTAAAATACTTACGTAAATAAAACCTACAAAATTACAACATTTTCTGGTCTGACTATGCAAGCTTTCTTACTTCTTCACCAGTTTGGGAAGACCATTTTGTCCTTTTTTGGAAACCTGAGGGTTCTCATTTGCATCATGGCCCTTCTTCTTGTGGTTCATTAAATGGCATTCCTGAGAAAACTACTCATCACAATGGTCATAAATCATAACTACCCCTTTTGTATGAGTCCTCAAATGATTGCTCGCACATAAACTTTTACTGACAGACTACACAGGAATAGCTCCAACTTGCCGGACCGCTATGATGAAGCTGATGAATTTTAAGGATATTCCGGTAGTTAAAAATCTTTCCATACTAGTCACATTCAAACAGGAGTGGCTCTCATGTTTCATGACTTTGCATGTGAATCCTTAAAGCATTGTATCCGGCACAAACTTATTACTTCAGTCTTTATTCATGATTCATCGACTCGTTTCTTGGAAAATGACTCGCGCCTGAAAAACGAATACTGCAAAAAAAATTCTATTTTGGGTTTTATGTATGAAGAATTTATTTTAATGCCAAATGAATTCTCTTACATTTTTGTGTAAGTCCTTTCTGAATCCAGCTAAACCCATGCTTTCATTAGCACTTAAACTTTTATTTAAAAGCGTTTCTTTTAGGTTGATATTTCTCTCCATTTTTCACGGCATCTGTAAGCTTTTTGTGATTCCACTCCAATTCTAGTTCCAAGCTTTTCCATTTATGATTCGCTTACAAAATTCCTCAACAAGAAATCGGCAGTTTTGACATTCCTCAAAAAATCATGCATCCAAAGTCTTCCTTAGCAACAAACTGGAAACATTTACCTAAATGCCCTCCCGTAAATTCCTTTATCCCGTAAAAACCTTTTTAAAATTCTTTTATCATCATCATTGTCATCCCTTTTTTCGTCACAATTTTAAACTTGAGATGAGATTTTTTAAGCAAAAAAACCATATCGTCATGGTAGAATCGAAAAACGACACTTGAAATCTATGTGCGCCCAGAAAACCGACACATGCAATTTGGGGCTAAATGCGACTGTGGCATCACTTGAATCTCCGAAAAATCCTTAACAAAATAAAAAAAATCATCTTGATCGGTTGACCTATGCAGAAGCTACAAGAATAAAAGTGTTAGGTATATATGCAGTAGTAAGTATACAATTGAGTACATTTTTATCCATATTTTTTATTGCTATAAGTCATCATTTACGTTCAAATAGAGTATTTTTCATTACCAATTCGATAAATTAGAAATTTAGCGAAACTGACATTAGTTAATTGGTATAAATGTGGATTTTGTATTCATATCCAAAAGTCGACCCTTGTGTTTTAATCAAGTTTCTGAAAAACCAGCTTTTCGCATGTGTCGGTTTTCTGGGTGCACATAGATTTCAAGAGCCGTTTTTTGATTCTACCATGACGATATGTCACTGCTTACTTTTGTCATCTTTGAATTTAATGTTTTACACAAAGTCAATAGTTTTGCATAGTCATGCTGAATATAAGTTATGACACAAAAAACAAAATAAATAGTTACATAATGAAGCCGCATTCTGGTGTGCATGTTGTTGTGGTTCAGAAACGTGTGTAGTTGTAGACACATAAATGTACGGCATTGCATAGTATCGTATATTTTATATATCCATATCAAATATATTGTGCTTCTTCACTTCATTCATTACCAACTCAAACTATTCATTGTATTCATGCAGTATGGCGTATGAGGGACAAAAAATTAACTCGTGTTTGTAAAAAATATTCTGTAAAGTGTAATGTAATTTGATATCTATGTCCACATAATACCAAATCTCTTTACCATTACCTTACCTGTTCTTATCCAAAAGCAGATCTTTGTGGTCTTGGTGATAATGATGATTATGACTAGTTAGTTGCCTTTTGCCCAGAACGTGTCTCGCAGCAGTTGAGATACCAACTCAATTCTTTGTTTACATATAAGGCATAATTATGAACAAAATTCTCATTGACTGAATTTGAAAGAGAGTAAGTATTGAAGAGCTAGTAATTAATTTTAAAAACATGAGTCAATTCCATTTAAATATGTATACTTATACGCTATGTCGTAATCAAGCATGGTTTGCCAGCAGGAATTGTGACTTTGAATCAAGTAAAACTCCAAAGGTCAAAGTCGAAAATATCAAAAAATAAACTGCTGGTAAGCAGGCCAGAGACGTAGCTGAAGAGGGCGTTGGTTGATCTCCTCCAAACCACCTCCCCCCATGTCAACCAAATCTCCTCCACCACCCCTCTCTCTCTATACCCATCTCTGCGATCCTCTCCCAACGTAGTAAAAGCATTGCTTGCAGAATTCCATTCCGGATTCTGGCTTTATGCACAAGGACATGATTCCGGATGTATGCATAAGCTAATGTACACGGATGCTATGCAATTCTTACGTATACGTATACGTTTCAGCCAAATCGATGAGTTCCTGAACTCATCCACCTATAACTTTCGAACCGTTTGACCGATTTGGCTGAAAAGTATTCCCAGGGGTCCTCTTGAGTAGTGCTACCTGTGTACCAAATTTCGTCCAAATCGGTCAATGTATGTGACCAGGAGAGTGCGCACGGACAGACGGACGGACAGACAGTTTTAGTAAAACCATTACTTCGCTGAATGCTCTCGCTTCAGCTACGTAATAAATCGAGTTCAAAAGTATATATACTTGTGAAATGAAGTGAATATTTCTCTCACGATTTCTTTCTGTATTCGTAGCTCCGTCCCAAGACAGAGCATCAGTGATACATTTTATGTGACTATTTGTACACACAAAAAACAAGTCAGGCAGAGAATTTTTTGGTATTCCAAAGGAAATAGGTTAATGATTTTCTTGTGGCGAACATTTCTATTATTGGAGTTTATATTCTCAGACTCCATGATACGGGATATCAAAAGCACAAGCATAATGAAATCCACAAATTTAGTTTACACTGCGAGAAAGAGCTTAAGGTTACGTTACATAACAGCATGTGAATTACAAACTATTGAGCTTGCTAAGTCACCAGTAACAAAAGTGATGGACAAGAAAATTTTCTATGCATCATCACCCGTGATAATTATCACAAAAAATGTGCATTGTTCTCGCGCATGGGAGGTAGATGAGGAGGACGAGTCACGAGAGTTGCTGATGCCAAAGTCCAAGCAAGGCGCAAGCAGTATTGTTTTGCCAAGTTACATGCGGGAAACATACCTGGAAACTGTGATATTATATACTATTTATTTTCATACCATCAGCCGACTGTTTTACTTCAATTTAGTTTTGGTTCATAACAGGAATGATGTCATCATCATCAGCGGAATCTCTAGGGGCAAAAGTGTGGAAGGCGTTCAAGGAACTTATTTTCTGTCAGGGGTTGCTGGCCATCGTATTTTTCACGTCCAGCTTCATTTTAGCTACCATTAAAGGAGTATTATATGTCACAATTCGCCAGTTTAATCCAGCCCTATACAGGAAATCTAATTATTATCTGGCCTACAGTTTGAATAGTCGTAAGTCAAATAAATTAAAAGTCTCAAAACTTTCAGTGCAAATATTGGATTTAGATCCAGTTTTTAAATATGATTTGATTTTATCTACTAGAAATAGTTTATGGTCACAAATCGTATTACAGAATGGTGGTCACAATCCAATTGTTAGAATCACATTGATCCGGAAGACAGAGAGAAATATTTTGGAAAGGAACACGCAATCTCCTAGTCACAGCTATTAAATTAATTGGGTTATTGGATGGCTTATTTGTGATCGTGTGGGCGTTCTTGGGGTAAAATGAACTACGTTATCAATAAAGCAGGAGCTGTGTATTGTTTTATTACGTAATTTATCCGTTTTTATAAAGGATGCTCGTGTCTAAATGAAGAAGATTCTTGCGTACGTACCAATACTCGGCTGGACCTGGAAGTTTCAATAGAACGTGTTTCTTGAGTGGAATTGGGAGCAGGATAAAAGGAGCTTGGGGAGACAACTCACTAATTTATCAGACTATCCGGATCGCATGTAGCTCACGTTGCTTCCAGAAGGAACCAGATTCACACAGAAGAAGCATGCAGCCAGTATGGAGGTTGGGAGAATAAGGGACTTCCGGAACTTAAATATCACCTCCTCCCACGCACAAAGGGGTTTACAGCAAGCATACCACATTTGAAAGGAAAAGTGTCTGCACTTATGACTTCCTTCTTGCCATCGATTCGTAAGTTTCCTTTTCTCAAATCTTTACTTTTGTGTGATAAAATATTTAACAATGTGGATATTTCTTTGCCTTGGTAAATATATTTGATGATGATGCTGGGGAAAGGTGGACACTTTGTCAAACGTGCACATTCATTTTCAGGTACTACGCAGCGTACTCACCACTGCATTAATCGTACGTCACACATGGTTCCTTATCAATTGCCTTAATTTCAATAAATTCATGTTATCTAAATTTTGGATACGCTGCTGAAGAAATACATGCTAAAAAGCTGTATTTTTAATTTTAGAGAAAAAAACTACGAAACTTTAAGGTAAATTTTCTCAAGTTTGTTGAGAACAATGATATAAATTTTGACCTGATTAAATTAAATTGAAGTATTGACAAAAACTTAATTTTTATTCTAAAGTTAAATTTAAAAAAAAAACATTTGTAAAAGCACAGATGTAAAATGCCTGTGTTCCACATCAGCATCTTTTTCGTATTTGCTTTCTTTGGCTACACAGCAATACTCCGCTTTATTCGAATGTACCGGGTTTAAAAGCAAACTTGGATAATTCATTCCTAGGAAAACATGGAAATATTCACGTTCATAAATATTTCCGTGGGTGATGGTGATGCATCTTGACCCGGTCAATTCTGAATTGAAAGATGTGCTCCAAAACCTTTCCCGAAAGGCATTTGGTTCCATTTTGTATGGAACAGTTCATCTCGGCTCTGATGAATGTCGCCTTTCTCTTCCTTCTCGTTAGTTGCTGCCACATGTATGAATTGGAAACGGATAAAAATTATATGTTAAAAGTCAATGTGCCGGCTTACAAACCACCACATAAATTGGAGCGACAAGCTCAGCATTTGCTCAAAGTATTTTGGCTCTTTCTGGGGAAGCATTTGGGGAAGAAAACAGGGCTGGGCTAAGGATCCGCAACTTTCGGATTCTAACTCAAATACCCCAACTACTGCTGAAAACTTTAAGGAAGTTTGCGTTGAGGAGCCAAAAAGCAGTCAACAAATTGAACGGAATCTGATAACCAAAACATTTCTACAAATATACAAACGCCACAGGATTCTACGCTTGCCTGTTGATGGAAAGCAGCAATTGGGACATGACAACTGTTGGGATGATCATGTGCGTTATTCTCAACCACACGTTTGTCACCATGTATAATCGAAAGGATGTGCGGATTATATATTGATGGGAGCATTCATTTACATTTGTACCAACTTCTTCCTTCTTTTCTTTATGCGACACACATCCATGCCCATCATTCATACTTATGAAATGATCTACTTTTGGAAATCAAGGTTGATGGGAAAGGTGGAGATGGGGCGGTTGAAAGGTATGCAACCAGTTGGGTTTAAAATGGGCTGTTTTTGCTACGCAAATAGTGGAACGGCGTTGCAAATTAATGATACCATTTTGAATGCAACTATAACTCTTCTCATGTCTTAAAATCAAAAGGAATATAGTTGCACATAAAGTTACACAAATACATTCATTTGGCTTTTTTCCAGGAATGGAGCTCATTTGTTAAATCCCAAGAAACATTGCGTCAATCACCTAGTCAAATTCAATTTCGTAGCGGATGATGTGTAATTTTCATCAAAATAGTCTGGATTTTTCATTTTACACCTTATTTTTTGTCAAACTTACAGGTTTTGAATACCGTCAACTCCGGCCTAGACCAGTTTTTAAAGATCCGGAGTTAGCAATAGCCCTTTTGCAAAGTGAGGTTGAACTTTGCAAACGAGCAACACTTGAAGCTTTCTGAAAAGACCAAGGTGCTGGAGCAAGAAAAGCAATTGTTGGTGAATGAGATAAGTGAGTTAAAAGAGTCCCTGTCCCAAGCTAAAAATGATGGCAAGCTTGTCGAAAAAACTTTAGCTAAAAGGCAAAATGCTTTAGGGAGATGGAAGAAGAGATGCAATGACTTGAGGAAGTCACTCCTTCCTTCTCAAAGGAATGTTAGTGAGTTGACTAGGAAATTGACGAATCTTCAGGAGGAAGTGCGGTCTCTCAAAGATAAAATGGAACAAGGAAAAGTTGCTGAGACTCAGAAATTCAAGGACACGCGAAAGTCTTTCCTGCAAAAGTTTGGTGAATGGAAGGAAGGAAAGTTGAAGGAAGTTGAGGACCTCAAGAAGGAGTTAGAAGATGTTGAACGTAGGCATGAAAATGCGCAGGTGACAGCCAGGCAAACGGAGGAAGAGCTAAATGAGAGAGTGAAAGAGTTGCAGAAAGAACTTGAGAATACCAAGGAACAACTTGCAGGTTACAAAATGATGCTGGATGAGCAAAACCAAATTATTTAGGATTAAATTAAAATCACAATTGCTACATACTAATGGGCTTTTAAAGCTAATTCCAGGACTAAAAACATTTAATAAATAATTATTTCGTCAATTTAAAAACTGTTATGAATTTTTGTAATATATTTTCATCTTTTCGTATAAGCTAAAATTATGACACATTTTTGTATCGTCAAGAAATCATGTTAACCCCAGTTTGCTACATTTTGTACTTCCTTGCATACATTTTGCATAAAATTTTCTTTTGACACACGATTTCAAGCATCTGCACCGATAGATAATACTTTGATTCAAGATGTGTTTGCTACATTTTCTAAGCTTATTTTTATCAATGTGTTCTTCCTGTTTCATATCATTGAGAATTCGTACTTTCTGACTCAGATCTGAGGATTCACTAATATATCATTCATTAAAACGACAAGAGTAATGACAGCATAACTTTTAAAGTAATAATGATGATAAAACTAAGTGCATGTTGCTCGTGTATATGCAATGTATAATTCTCATCGTTGCCATCTAGGTCGCTTTTTGCATTGAGTACTCTTTCTTGAAGGAAAATTATTAACTTCGTTTCTTTTTATCATAAATCAGCAGGTTATGAATCAGAAAGACAGATGCAACTTCCACTGAGTCAGAGAAAATGAGACGAGACAGGAAGCAAACGAAACATTAAAGTCAAAGCGATAAACAAAATGGCAATACTATAAATAGTGCATTCAAAACTCAACAATAATTCATTTATGAAGCTACTTTCTTAGTCAAACCCAGCAGCCAACAAATTATGTTTTTGTCATCAACTCAAGAATTCCATCACAATTTCAAAACTAATATTTTTGTTCAAATTAATCCCTTATCCAGGTAAAAATTTTATCGTATAGACAGTATATTTGGAAGTCTTTACTTGCAAATTAAACGTTAGGTCCTTCTACTCTAACTTGCTTCCAGAATTAACTTTGTACTTCTACAATGTACATATATTTTTTATAATTATTTATACAGTGATATCATCATGCAAATTCTAGTGAGGATTATCAACAAAGGCAAATCTTTCACTGTTGATATGGAGCCGTCTGAAAAGATCAGTAATTTGAAAGCAAAAATCGAAGAAATGGAAGGGATTTTACAATGTCACCAAATCTTGATATTCAGGCGAAAGTCGTTGGAAAGTTGTTGCAGCCTGTCGCACTACAACGTCGAAGAAGGATCTACAGTTTTTCTTTTAACTCGTGTATTATTGGTTGGACAAACTGGCGATAACCTACTAAAATTTTTAAATTGGGTTTAGTGTGATTCGTGTCTTTAATTATGTGATACGTCATCTTTTTGTGTGATATTGAAGTATGTTTGAATTCATACAAAAAAATTTACTGTTTATTCAAAAAAGTCAATGACAAATAAATTTTTGGTAAATTCGGAACACCCATGGATGATAAGTTTTCTTCATTCAGGAGAACAACATCTTTGCACATTTGTGCCAATTGAAACACAACCGTTGTCCCATTTCAAAGACTTGCATCCATCCAGACACGTGCCCCACCCACAAAATGAACCGTGGCTACCACCCAATTCACGACAATCGTAATACTTATCCTTTAATGTGGAGACTATCAAAATTTTTTAGTCCCATCGTTATTTAAATTCCTTTGCACAATTCCTATAAAAGTATGGTTTGTAAAAAGCAACTTTGCTTACCAGATTGAAACATTATTGTGGCCGTGAATATCCAAAACAAACACCCATATAATTTGTTCATCTTGGGCGTGATTGATTGATACTAAGGACTGAGGCGTCACTGTAAATTAGCAATGTACCACTATCAGGCCCGCAACCACGGTTTTAAACTTGGGGGGTACAAATTCGAAAAAAAAATTCGCATACATTTTTGCATGCAAGTAAAAAATAGGAGATTTAGCCAACAATATTACTAATTTTAGCAACACAAAAGTCGACATTTAAATTTCAAATTCAAAAAGGATATTTTAATAAGTAAACGGAAAACACTTGTTCGTGTTACATATCATTCAAAACCTTGTTTAATGGGAACGAAAACTCAATGGAACAACAAAGGCATACCCATGAGGTGTCTAAATACATGTTTTAATAGTGTTTGCTTATATGGTTTGATTGTAAATTAATCAATGCTTACATTATAGAGCATTTTCTATGAAATAGAAATCGTGTTTCCGAAATTTCTATATATAGGAACATGAAAGTACTGAATTTTCAGTACTTTTTGCTATTTTTAAGAAATGTTTATAGAAAACGCAGTCAATATGCAATAGAAAGCACGAAAACTAGTTAGAGAGAAGTTTGAACACATGTACAAAACAAATGGATAATAAAAAGGCTACGTTCAGTTTATTTCAGGGTAAAAATTGGCCAATATGTAACTCTTGGATTTCCCCTTGCCATTTCACCACAAAGTATTACTGATACCTTTAACATATTGAGTTTTAATCCCCATTGAACAAGGTTTCAAATAATATGAAAAGAATGAATAAATGTTGCGTTGTATGTTTGAATACAAGAGGATTTACTTATGGTAACTTATTACGAGATTCTTAGCGCAAAAAACATTGCAAATTCGGAAAATTTGCTTTGAAAATCGAAGAGAATGCTCAGAAAATCCGAAGAATACAATTTAAGTACAATTTTTGAGTAATACGTACTCAAATATTCAATAATTTAAAACTTTTTCATAATTTTGTGGGGGGTGCAGTTGATTTCTTGGGGGGTGCAAGCAAAATTCTGGGGGGTGCAATGCACACCCCCCCCCAGCCCCCCCAGTGGTTGCGGGCCTGAACACTATAACGACAAATTTTACCCTGAAAGTTGTTAAACTGGAGTAACTTGTAGTTAATACTTGTCCAATTGATGAAACGATTCCACAAAGTAGTGATTAAGAATAAAAGATTAAAGTGAAATCAAAACTCAAACTGCATTTAAAATCATTCAGAAAGCATAAATCTGTTTGTACAATATGAGCAATTTCCGTGAGGGCGTATATATTTCCCATGGCAGAGGCCATAATTTTAGTAGGATGTTCCAACAGGTCATCTCATTTTACAGAAATATTGACCGATAACAAATAAATGATAAGGGTTTTGATAACACAACTTTCTCATTGCATTGTATGAATGCATCATTCCATCATCATCATCATGGTTGACACTGGCTGTCTTTCCTCAAAATACAACATGATGCTCACAGCAGCATTACAGATCACTAAACTTATTTTTTATGTACGTGTTATTTACTATAAAAAATGTATTGTGTTTGGTTTGAGTTTATGGATGTATTAAGATGGAAATCAAACTCGGAAAATTAACAGCGTCCATATTAAACACTGTATAATCGCTCCAATAATGCTTGCCAAAATAAGTACATAAAAAAGGTATACCTATTTATTTAAATGTAAAACAGAACCTTGCTACACATGCATTTTTACCTATGACGCTATTTTAAGTCTCACTTTTCAAGAAAAGCAGTTGTCGAGACAGAGAAATTATGTTGAAAAGTTTTAGATGGGTTGTAAACCTGATAAAAGCCGCTGTGCTGTGATTTGTATTTATAAAAACCCATTTTGTAACAAATAAGAAATGTATAAGATTACTTTTGATTAAAAAGTTAAACCCCAAAAATAGAATCCTTTGAGCCAGATAAACAAAAGGCATCCGTTTACAAAAAAATGCATAATATTACTAGGCTCAAGGTACTCAGTCTACAGTCCCTGGTGTAGACTCAAAAATTCTTTTTAAAATCCTCAACTTGCTCAAAACCATGTTTCAAATCGAATGTATGTGCTGGATCCTTTTCATTCAGCCCACTGTTACAGAGCCAACTAGCTCTTTTTCAAGGCATTGTGCTTTTGAGATTTTAAATTTATACAGTCAACCCGAAACCTCTCCCTTACGAAGTCATTCCAGAAAGTTAGCTCCCATTCGCATTTGTTCTCCTTTGGCTCCCTTGCAGTTAATCAAATACTATATTTGTCCAGTTTGTAGTAAAGCAAAAAAAAATTAAAATTGCAAGTGTCATGTTGCTAATAACTCGACTAATTCAGCCTCATTGTTGGCAAGAAGGACCTATGAATAAGCCTATGAATTTTGGGTTAAGGTATAGATAACCGTAACGCGCTACGCGCGTTACGGTTGAGTGCATCCGACTCAGAATTTGATGGGGAGTCGATTGGTACCACTTTTGGCTCCGGCATATTTTCCGTTCTCGAGTTATGACCACTTTTGTAAAACGGCCCGTATATGTGTTTTCTGGACAGATCCGGATGAGTACATCATTTCTCATTGTTACGACAAGAATTAGGCATTTTAAAAACACTGATTAGGTACTAGCCGGGGCTAACTGAAGACATGAAAGGCGTATGATTTAAAGAATGGATTAACCTTGAGTCCTCAAAAACACAATTAGTACCATGTACACACCTTTCAAGCATTCAATAACCTAAAGGCCTAACCTAACCTATGTAATTCAATCTCACTATCAGGAAATGCCAATAAATCCTCAAAAACACAATTAGCACCGTGTACACACTATTCAAGCATTCAATAACCTAAAGACCTAACCTAACCTATGTAATTCAAACTCAGTAGCACCAACTGTCCATAATCTCACAAAATCATTTAAAGTCACTAATTCTCCAAAATAACATTAGTACCTCACAAAATCCAAAGTCTTATGTCCCAAAGAGTGACACAAAGGCGTGCCAAGTCGCCCTGAGGCTTTTCCAAGTTAACCCAATGGTGTATCAAGATACCCCCAAAATTTTTGATAAATGAGAAATGATGTACTCATCCAGATCTGTCCAGAAAACACATATACGGGCCGTTTTACAAAGGTGGTCATAACTCAAGAACGGAAAATATGCCGGAGCCAAAAGTGGTACCAATCGACTCCCCATCAAATTCTGAGTCGGATGCACTCAACCGTAACGCGCTACGGGCGTTACGGTTATCTATACCCGTACCGAATTTTGGCTGCAGTCCTGGCAATACCCTGGTAACTTGTATGCATAACGTGAATCCACATCACCAACGACGCTCAGCCTCCCCAAAAGCAGAAGGTTTGTTAGTAGTAACTATAGTGACAAACACAATTTTGCAAAATGAACATCAATATCGAATATCAAATTTGAATACGAATAAGATCATGAATATTGTATGCTTGCCTGTATTTTTTTGGATGTAGACTCCACCAATTGGTATCAAAATGCTCAATTATCTCTTCTTGAGAAAATTGCAAATGAGAAGAAAATTGAAAAGTTGAATAAAATTTTATTTTCTTTCTTGTTGATGGAATGGGAGTGCCTACAATCACAGCTACTAGAATACTAAAACGATAAAAAGAAGGAAAAACTGGTGAAGAAACAGAGCTCAGCTTTGAACAACTGCCAAACAACGCAGTAGCTAAGGTAAAAAAATATTTTCTTGGATATTGATCCAAAATACATTCTCCCATTCAAAGTCGTATGAAAGCTGAAAATGCTTAAACTACAAATAATATAATTTTTGTCCCTTTTGGTTTCCATAAACGACCTTCTGCATGGATAGTCAAGTGGCCGATTCAGCTTGTGCAACTACCGCATATCTTTGTGGAACAATAGGTAATTCCGAAGTTTTGTTTTGTCTAAGAAATATTTGTTTTAAATCATTTGAACAAGTAACATTTTACAAAAACTTGTTTTTTTATCAGCAAACTATGCGATGATCGGTCTAACATCAAACGTTTTGTATGGAGACTGTCGGGGTCAGATGAAGAAGACAAGCCATGTAACAAGTGTGCTGGCCTGGGCTCAAGTAAGTTTTTGCTGCTTTCTTTGTTAATTCACAAACCATAGGAATTTGTCATACGATAAGCTTATTTCAAAATTATAATATTACTGACTGTAGGAGCGCGGAAAGGCTACCGGAGTTGTCACATTACAGTTTACATTAAATTTATTTTGACAATGATTGTTTTGGTGGTTGCGAGAGGTTTGTTCGATTGTTCACATTTAAATCAATAAAATTATATGATCATGGACTGAGAATGGTTTTATATTTCTAGTTGCTTCATGCTTCATGACATAGGAAGCAATTTTAGCACTTAGGGTAATTGTTAACAAGCACATTCAACTCTCAGTTGTGTCATTGACGGACACGATGGTCCGAATAAATTCCGCTTATATTGCAATGCAAAATAATTTATCACGGAGACCTTTAAAGTGTATACAATATCATAAATAAAATATTCTTGGTACGGAGAAATATTCAAATGCATTTAATGATTAGACAATTGAAGAATTTGTGTTTCAGATACAATACACTTTTGTATTTCATAGAGGATGATATAAACTGCATTTGTTATCATTGGGCGTGTAGAAGTAGATGTCCATTGTCTGAACCTTTGCTCACATTTTTGCATGATACTTATTGGCTTATTAATTCTTAAATCTGACTGAAATCGGAGTTGCAGAAATGCTTAAAATAATTCTTGATAAACTTGAAATGCGATGCATTGCAGTTAGGAAATTTTTGTGGCCCTTAAAAGGACCGTTGGTTGTATTTACACACGTAAGATTAGCGAAAGCAGACAAGTCTGTGTGAGCAGAGATCATTTCCAGTTTACTTGAAGGAAGTGTATTTGGTGACAGCCTTGGTTCCTTCTGACACGGCGTGCTTTGCCAAATCTCCGGGAAGGAGAAGTCCCACTGCAGTTTGGATTTCCCGAGAGGTGATGGTGGTCCTCTTGTTATACTAAGCGAGAGGGCAAGCCTCAACAGCGATACGCTCGAAGTTCATGATAGACATGGCTTTTGACGAGAATCCAGTGTCTGGGTGGACCTGTTTCAACACCTTATAGATGTAAATGGCGTAGCACTCCTTCCTTTTTTCCTTATGCTTCTTTTTATCCCCCTTGGAGTTGAATATGCAGTGGAACCGCTCCAGCTGCATTTGCTCCTGGAGCAGCTCCCACAAAGAAAGGGAACGAAGGAGCAAAGCCGAAAGCCGTCGAAATAGGCATGCCCAAAGGGGAGAAGTAGCCCAACACTCATTCATCGTATGCTGAAATGGCTATTTAAGCCGTTACCAAGCTGGGTGACAAGGGAGGCTCTTCCCCCCAAGCCATCAAGAAATACATCGCTAATGTACACAAAGTGAATGTTCAGAAGCAGGGAACTTTCATCAAGAAAACTCTCAAGAAGGCGGTCTAGAGTTTGGAGCTCACTCAACCAAAGGGATTGGGAGCAGCAGGCTCATTCAAATTGGCTGAGTAGGAACCAGCTGCTAAGAAGGTCAAAGCCACTGGTTCCCCGGCCAAAAAAGCAACAAAGATGCTTGGTGCGAAGAAAGCCGCTGCTCCAAAAGTCAAGCCAGCAGCTCTAGCTTCACCAAAACCCAAGGTTGAGAAGGCACCAAAGCCCACTGCTAAGTCAAAAGCCCCCAAGAACCCAAAAAAGGCTGCGGCTGCCAAGAATCCAGCTTCTCCTAAAGCCAAACCCGTGGCAACTGAAAGAAAACTCCAGCCAAGGCAAAAGTGCCAAAAGCAAAGGCACCAAAGAGAATGAAAGCTAAGGCTGCAGCTAAACCCAAGACTGCATCTCCAAAGAAGGTTGCTCCCAATGCAAAGAAATAATGGTTTCGGCATTATCAATTGAACCAGTTCATTTTTAAACCAACGCCCTTTTTAATGGCCACCAAAATATCCAAAGAGTTATTTGAATGAGAAAAGACGGACGGTTTCATTTTATAAATGAAATTTGAAGTATCAATTTTTATTACTAAAAAAAGTAAGCGATGTATTTTACTATTGAATTGAGTGAACGTTACCGAACCTAAAGCTTTCAAATTGATCACTCGTGAATTCAAAGACATTTGTATTAATACATAGATGTTTTCTTTGGCTGTTAGTAACTGTTGAAAGGCCATTGTCTCCGTTTGTATCATCATCAAAATCATCACTACCATGAAGTATATTACAGATTGGTGGACATATAGCCATTCATACAGTAATTAAAACATAGTTTTTTTTAACTTTGCATTTACTTTCACAGAAAGATCGCTTGTTACAAAATACAAAGGTTGAATCCATTATATTATGTTTCAAAAGGGCGTCTCGTCTTACGCATAGTAAAGACAGACAGTAGATTTACAATGTCATCAGGTCATCACTTTTTATATTTATACAAAAAAATACTTCTCAACTATTATTGATCGTCAATGCGCAGTTACAATCTTCTGCCAAACTGAATATTGTACATTCATCCATCAAGCTCCAATCTTGGCAAGTACGTCTTTATTTAAGCCGGAAACATCAAAACTTTTAAAAATGAAGAAGTTGTGTTCGCTCGTTATTATTTTTTCTTCCTCTTGGGGGGTGGACCGACGAGGCAGGTTGGACTTTTGAACACTTTCCAAACTATTAAAAACAACTAAAGAAGATTATATAGTTTGCACTCAAGCAGAAAGCCAAATGAGAAGTAATTTGAGACTGATTTTTTCTCACCTTCTTGTTGATGAAACAACAAAGCATGCATCCTAATCTTTTGGTATGCTAAATTCATTCCGTCTGCAGAAAGCGTTGAAAACCATACGACATGTGGACATTTACTACATTCTAAAAACGCAGTTTCAGGCTGGGAAACGGAAGTAGTGCGATATATCTCAAAAGAACTGTCCTCAATCATCAACACTTGTGGTCTTTTTGCATTTTCAAAGTTACAACCTACACGTCCAGTTTGATGGGTAGGCTGGAAATCAACTGGTGTTGGTAGTTCTGGTTCCATTATTTCTTGTTTTATTGTGACTTTGAGATCAGGTTTCATATCTTTTGTGGATTTTGGCAGTCGTCGCTTGGCTTGCAATTTAGGAAGCTGTGGATTAATTTCTCGTTCAGATTTATTGCTTTGGTTTGAAGCTTGCACGGTTGTGGCTGAAGAAGCAGCAGCTGCGGTATTTTGTGGACGATGATTTTGGGCATACTGCTCACGTAACTTGTCCTGGTAACCTTCAATTATTATGAATGAATTACCCTTTTCACTGACTTCCAATGTGGAACACATCCATAAATGTTCTTATTTGATATTTTTAGATCTGAAAATGGAATTTTTACCTTTGAAGAATATGCTTCTGAGCTTTGCAAATGGAGTGTGATTCGTTTCTCCCAAAAGTGAAGTAGAGAATAGTGTGGACATGTCCAAATTTAAAAGAACTGCATTCCCAACCACATCCTGGATTGTGGAGATAGTTTGATTGATTTTGAGTTGAGCTTTTTCAATAATTTGTTGAAATTCCGAAAGATGTTTAACTAATTCTTCACACACACTACAAAACGTTTGTTGATTATACTCTAGAATCTCCTCTTGATTCAATTTCATTATTTGACACACATTCCTGTACATCGCAGCCAGTTCCTGGGGACCAGATGTAATTACTCCAATGTCAATTGAATTGAGACAAAAGAGGCAACAAGTTTTTGGCACAACTTTTGATGGAGCTTCCATTTTTTGTGAAAGGTAAGAATAAATGACACTTCCTGTTGATAGCTTGAAATCTATATTTCCCAAACCAGGATGATGCAAGTTTCTTTCTTTCAATATTGTTGACGAGAGGCTTGACAGTTTTCTCTTCAGTATCTCATTCACACTGCTTTGGTTGGCTCTGTGTTGTCCTTGGTGAGCAGAAATAAGTAATATGTGCTATATATATAAAAAATGGGGTTTTGAGCCAGAAGGAAAGACAAGACTGATTGAGTCTAGGAAGAGGCTTCTAAAAATTAAACTCATAAAACAAAAACTCATAAAGAAAAAACTTATAAAGGTCAAATACTTCTAAAAAGAAAACCTTCTAAAGACAAAAACTCATGAACAATTATTTTTTTCCTTATTGTGCGTAGTATTCTTAAAATATATATTTACACATACAACATATAAACTATTGCAACAATGTACAAAAACGTTGAATTTAGTTACTAACCGGTTTCTGATTTCACTGATGGTGTCTGTCTGTCCATCTGTCTATGAATATAATAGCGGCCAAGACCTTTCTTGGGAAGCGAAATGTTATACGTTGATGAGTAAGATACATCCAAATGACATGATTTGTTTAAATTAATTTAACCATACTATTTTAAAGGCTCCATAAAGATCCCAGCGAGGCCTACGACCGTTTGAAGGTCGAAATGTCTTAATTTTCCAGATAGCAGGCAATCCATTCAAAATTTTCACATTCTCTTTTTACCACTCAACAATTTAGAGATTGGTTAACGGCAACCTGATCAAAGATCAAATATTTTAATAACAAGGTATAGGTTTTAAAAATTGAAAGTCGGAACACGGTAAAGTTTAGAAAAAGATGAATTTTGGGCTAACACCGTGTTTAATTGAGTTCAGATCTAATTGTGGACAGTACTGTTTCGTCCTATTGGGACTCATCAGCACAATCCAATCTTTACTCAATTATGAAGATACTGTTGTTATTAGCACTATTGAAGTATAGGTTGTAATGTAATGATCCTATTTGCGGAGAGAAATTCAGCCATGCTAAAGGGCGAAATTTCTTAATTTTCGAGATTTTTAATAAGTTTAATTTCCACAAGGTGCCGATTCTTATTTTATAAATTAATTATCTTCAACTTAATTTAATGCATCGACAAAAAGCATCATACTCTCTTTCAATTTTACTTCGTATGTATTTATAAAACTTAAGACTAGATTAATTTTACTAGATTGTATATGTTAGAAAATGCACGTTTTATGTAGTTGCCATAGTTAGTTGAGCGAACGCCAGCCAAGATATATACTTTTTTGTGATTGGTTATTTTCATGTTTGACCTTTTACCGTTTTCTCAACCTGAGAGTGAAAGCCTGTCTTCTCATTATTACAAAAGTTTATCAGATTATTACTAAATTCTCGCCGTTTTACTACGGTTTTCTCTCTTGTCAAAGTCAAAGTATCCACCCAGTGCAATCGCGGTCTGGCGTTTAAGGAATTTAATCATATGAGATCCCGGGTACAATTGCCCCATCCCGGGATAATGATGATGATGATTTGGCTCCACTGAAAAAAAATGAGACAGTCTTTCTCAAACCTGACCATTGTTTTGCAAAAAATCGAAAACAAATTTTTATGTGCTGTATTAAATTCAAATTTTGGGCGCGATATTTCAAATCTCAAAATCTGAAATATTTTTTCAATTACCCATTACTATTTCATCGCAATTTACTCATTTTAGAAGCATTTTACCATTAAATTTCAACTAAAAAATTGACCGTTAAGATTTTGAAATTTCGCGCCAACTGTTTTTTATGTATATTTCCAAAATTTCGTAACAAGTTAGTTAATTTGGATTATTAGACATGTATTAAAAGAAAAATCATCCAAATCGATTGAGTAGTTTACGAGAAAATGGGGTTTAAAATTTCTTGGTTCATGCAAAAAAATAATCTCCCGCTCACAATTCGAATTTTAAAAATCCAAGAAAAACTCCCTATGGGGAATGTAGTCAATATGCTCCATACCAAATTTCAGGTCAATCGGTCAAAGTACGTAGGAGTAAATCGATTTATGGTGTTCGAACTTCAGATAGCCCCAGCTCAGTTGTCTCAACACACCCTGGCTAGAAAAAAAACACGCATTTAATATTTTTGCAAGTTCTTTTAATATAGCACATAAAAATTTGTTTTAATTTTTTGCAAAACAATGGTCAGGTTTGAGAAAGACTGCCTCATTTTTTTCAGTAGAGCCAAATCATCATCATCTTCATCCCGGGAGGGGGCAATTGTACCCGGGATCTCATGTGCTTAAATTCCTTAAACGCCAGACCGCGATTGCTCTGTATCCACCATCTTGTTAGTCAGTTTAAGTTAAAAGTCATATCAGGTCAAGTCAGTAAACTAAATTGTATAAATTGTATTTGAATTGTTAAATAAGAGGGGATTTTGTTGGTTATTAAAAGTTGTTAACTTAATCCAAAAAAGTCCTGTAATTCTACTGTAAGTGCATTTTGAAAGTGACATCATCTTGTGGTTATCGTCTTTGTCCAGTTCCTCGCAAAACATTTTTACTATTCGAACTCAAGTCGTAACACCGGTTAGGTGAACGCAACAGTATATGTAAACTTATATCTTAAGCATACTACGGATAATCCTGAAAAAATAATTGATTATGAGTTTTTGTCTTTAGAAGGTTTTCTTTTTAGAAGTATTTGACCTTTATAAGTTTTTTCTTTATGAGTTTTTGTTTTATGAGTTTAATTTTTAGAAGCATCTTCCTGCTTCAGACTGATTGACTGGAAGAAAAAACATGTTATACTCAAGTCAGCCAAGCATTTACCATGAAAACCAGTATGAATGGATGCAACTTGTTTGGATAGATAGCAAGCCATATAAATGCGCTTAACTTAAGGCAATCTCATATAATCATAGTTGTTGATGTGTACTCAAATGTGTTATGGTTGGTGAGGAATAAAGAACGAACGCTGGTATCTAAGTACTTACAACAGTTTTCATGTCGTTTTCTTGTCATGTTATCATTTATATCGATACCCTTCAAAAACACAAGAACTCTTGATAGAGGATTAAACAACTGATGTATTTATTTCATTACTCTACAAATACTTTAACTCTCTATATACAAAAAGCGTTGAAAGGCAATAAAGAATTAAGTGTTGGATGAAAATTTATCCACCCAAACGTTTATCCTCATGAATGAATAACTGATTTCTTCAGAACAAAAATGCAATCGTGCCTACATATGCTACTGCATTGATATAATTTATTATTTATGAACAAAACGAAATCAATGAAAAGATGCAAGCAATGAACCTGCACGTAGAATCATCAGAATATACGAACATATAAGCGTGTTTGATAGATGTAGTTTGGATTGAATTCCTTCCTCTTGCCTTTGCGCTTCTTTTATCTCCCTTTGGAGATGTTCTTTAGTGCATTTTTATGCATCTCTATACACCTTTGGTGTCATGATAACATTGTTGTAGTAATCAGTTGAGAGAGCAGTATCACTTGACGTTTGAGTACAAAAATGAAAATGATGAGGTGCTATTCATTTGAGTCGCTATTTATATGGCGAGACTGGGTTGAATTTTGAGTTGAGCTGGAAAGCTTTTAGCGAAGAGCCTGGGTTGAAGTTTGAGATAAAAAAAAAGTATGGAGTGATATTGGGTCTTTTATTTATCCAACCAATGCAAGCAAGCAAGCAAAGCAAGCATGCTTGTGAAGTTTATTTGTTCACTACGGAATCATAATCATATACATATACACGCACATGTTGTTTTGCAAACACGTTACAAGTAACCGTAACCCAAATGCAAAAGGGAAGAAGGCTGATGTTGTTTTTGGGTTAATGAGAAATAAAGGATGGCCACTGTAAACTTCTGTTAGTGAAATGGTCCAGGCGACCGGTTTCGTTAATTATTTATTCATCTTCAGGCTGTTGATAGAAATATGTACATTAAATACTATCATGTAATTAAGAAATGTGAATATATATTTCATGAAAGTTCGTTTTACACAGATATTATACTTTCTGTCGACAACTCACCCTGTTATAATTAATAAGAGTTATTTTCGAATGAATAACATGGTGGTGTGGGATGTTTGTTGATATTTAACTGTAAGATATATTAACATAAGTTTGGAATACAAATTAGTTAAAGATAAGAGGAAACCTAGAACAGATTTTTAATCTATAAAATTCAATAAAATAGGGTATACAAAATATTCAAAGACTTACATACCTTTAATTCTTATTAAGTATATTAATTTTAAATCACTTATTAAAAACTAGTCAACAGATTAATTAAAAAATATAATATATAGTAATGTTGATAGTTGAACTGAGTTGGATGTGTATGGTTGACTGTATTTGTGTTGTGTATCTTTTTGGACAAAGGCTTTTTGTTGAGCACTTGTCATCTGGGGGTATTTTTTGTATAAAAGTACCTTAAAATGGGGCATTGTGAGATCTTTGTTGGAGGTTGAATCACATTATACTGGCTCTTTGTTGTAGACATTAATGAAGCGATTCAGAGAGTTCGGAATCGAGAAGGCTATTTTTACATTCAAATCTTCAATACATTTTCGTAGACGGTTACTGTTACATTTATTTAATTCAATATTGAAACATTCTTTCGTATGTCTTCCCATTTTAGTAATATTTGAATGAAACGGTAGTACAATGAATGTGGTGTTGGTGTAATTGTTGGCGTTTGGATTAACACCTATATTTAGCTTCGGAATTAAATCTGGTCTGTGGTAACTAGTATGTAAAATGTGGAGTGGAGATTTTGGTCTTAAAATTTCATTTCTATCCATATTTAGTAATTTATGAAGGGTATGTGATAGGAGCTCATCTGGATAATCTCTACGACGGAATTTATTGAATAAACTATGTAACTCTTCAATTCTGGTTTGTGGGTCAGAGCATGATCTAACAATACGAAGACCACTAGAATAAGGTAGTGAATTCAATAAATGACGTGGATGATTTGAATTATAGTGAACAAATTCGTGTTTGCTCATTGGTTTCTTGTAGATTTTAGTATGTATGTTATTATCGTGGTCTAGTTCTATTGTTAAATCTAGAAAATTAACGGAATTGCCACTATATTCATACGTGAATTTGAGAAAGTCATGTTGAAACATTTGATTTAACCATTCTTGAATTTCAATTTCAATACCTGTTACATCAATTATAGATAGTATATCATCTATGAATCTACCCTTAAATACAATTTCATCCCTCCATAATTTTTCTAATTCCACAGCTGCTGTGATGTTGGCTATTGGTACAGAGGCACAGTTGCCCATCTGAATTCCTTTCTTTTGAAAATAAAGTTGATCTTGATATTGTACAAAGCTGTAATCTAGCGTTAAGTTAAGTAATTGTTGGAGTTGTTTGTGATTAATAGCAAAAGGTAATTTGGATTTGTATGGAAATTTATTAAAGAATTCAAGGCAGTTCCTTTTGCAGATTGAAATTGGTAACTCTAAATACATTGAACTGATGTCTGCTGTTACTAGAATATATTTTCTATTTTTATCTAACTTTAAGTTGTCAAGTAAAAAGAGTAGATGAGGGGTATCAATGATTAGATCAGGAATTAGTAGACTAACTGGTTGTAAAATACTATCCGAGAGCATTGCTATGCCTCTGTTTCCACAGCCTATTGTGCTTGATATTGGACGGCCTAGCGGAAAGTGGTCAAATTTCTTGTGAACTTTTGGAAGAATGTGAAATTTTGCTGGATTAAATGTAGGTGGTATTAAGGATCTAATTTTAAGATGTTTCAATACATTATTACTCAAATGTCTCGCTTTATCAACAAAATCATACATTTTTAAATCAAATTCAGAGGTGTTTGAAGGAATATATGTTTCTAAGTCATTTAATTGACGGTACACTTCATTGTCATAGTCTACCTTCGACATAATACAAATACCAGCGTTTTTATCGCTGTCTTTTATAATTACATTATTGTGTTTAATAAATGTTTTCAGCTCGTTGATTAAAAATTTGTGTATTGGATTCTCGTTGTGAGATGATCTTTTAAGATTAGATATAATGTTTTGAACAAAGTTGTCATTAAATAGTACTTTTTCTATTGGACAGTTACGTCTAACAATTTGATTGCATTTTTTGATTCTATGTAATATTTGTGTGGGTTTGTCCATTACTTTATCCTGTTCTAGATCCATAAAATAGAGTTTCCATGAGATTTTTCTCATGCCTTCTTTTAGAGCTTTACTAATCGAGGAAAAGTCAGGTTTCAAATTTACACTGAATTTCAAGCCTAAATTGAGGATAATTCTAACTGATGGTGGTATAATAAGATCTTTGACTAAATTATGGATAGAATCGGGATTCAGTTTTGAATTACAGTACATTTTATACAGTTTACGTTGGTCTGATTTTGAAAGTTTGGAATAAAAGCCAAATATTTTGTTCATATTATTGAAACCTCTGTTTTTACAGTTTTTGTTGTTGCCGACAGATTCGGTTTGTCAATTGAGATTAAGCAGAGCTTGAGGATCGTTATGGATTTCTAGATTTTCCATATTACGTTGTCTATCATAAGTTGAGTTGTACGAACGACGTCTTTCTCGTGGATCTGTATTTCTATTGTTTCTATTGTTTCTAGCAGGAATAGAGTAAGGGTTTTGAGCTGCAGTGTTTACTTCATTTTGTATTTCCAGAGGTTTTTGAAAAATTTGAATCGTATTTGTAGTTAGACTAGTAAACTTTTTCATTGCAGTCTCAGCTGTAATTGGATAACTCTCTTTTTCAATTCTACTAACTAATGCGGCGGAGTATCTATTTGGCATATTTAGTGGATTAGCTTTACCCTCTCTTCTCCATTTTGAAATAGAAGGTTTAACTCTGTCTTCTTTCCTATCCCAATCAATAAGTCGCATTTTGTATTTCTTAAAAAATTCGTTTTTACAAGTCAAAAAGAAGGTGAGATAGAAATACTGGGTTTCCTTTTCAATTATTGAAATATTTGCTATATTTGATTGAGATTTTGTAAACTCGGCAATCTGATGCCAGTTATGGAGTAGTTGATTCTCCATTGAAAATTGATTCCCTCTCAGATAATTTAATTGTGTAGCAAGAGCAAAATTCCTAGTATCTTCATAAATTTTTTCACTAGTAACAAGAGGAAGATGTGCATATTGAGGGACTCTAAATGGAACAATTGGTTTGAAAAGAGTAATCTCTCTTGTCGTCGCTTCTGAAGTGTGACCATCAAAATATCGTTTCTGAAAGTACCAAAAAAAGTTTGGAATAATAATCTTTTGAATTTCTACAGGAAGGGTATATTTTGGAATTGGCAGCGTAGTGAGTAGATTTTGGTCTAGTTCAAACGGAATCATTTTATATTTAAGTAGATTTTCTACGTACTCCCTAACTAGAATATCCCTATCATATGATTCCAGGAAACTTAAAATAGAGAGTTTGTTCTCACAATCGATGTCTTGAATCTTCTCTTGAAGTGGAGGTTCCATGAGTTCTTGAAAAGTTGTTCCAGTATTTTGATGGGATGTTGCCATTTCGTTTTCTTCTTGATATTGACTTGATGTTGGTGAATATGATGGGCTGGTTGGTTGAGAAACTTCTTTCACTATTCCCGAAAGATTAAATGACTCGAAAAAGCCGTCGTACTCGTCCACTGGAAAGTCTTCGTCGTCCATTCACTCAAAGCAGAAGGATCATACGATGCAGTAGTGGCAAAAAAGACCTTGTTTTTGGGTTAATGAGAAATAAAGGATGGCCACTGTAAACTTCTGTTAGTGAAATGGTCCAGGCGACCGGCAGGATGAGTCAGCAACAAAAACAGATAACAAGTTGAAAAGCATAATGCTGCATATACCATATAATGCTCCGAGTTTTCATAAGAATAATATTATTCCAATGAAAGCTGGTAAATAAGTAGACTTAAGGGTGAAAATCAAACAAAAACAAGTGCGTACGAATCCATGTATATTGTTTTAGCTCTTAGGCAGTTTTGGTGGCCCTTAAAAGGGCCGTTGGTTATAGTAATTCTCACGTTTTCGAGTGAGCAAACATCATCTTCAATTTACTAGGAAGAGTTTGGTGACAGCCTTCGTTTCTTCTTCTGACACGGCGTGCCTCGCCAATTCTCCGGGAAGAACGAGATGAACCGCTGTTTGGATATCCCGAGAGGTAATGGTCATTCTCCTGCTATTGCGAGCGAGGGAGGAAGCCTGAGTAGCGATACGCTCGAAAAGGTCATTCACGAAAGAGTTATGATGTGTATGGCTTTGGAGGAAACCGCAGTGTCAGGGTGGACCTGCTTCAATACTTTGTAAATGTAGATAGCGTATGATTCCTTCCTCTTTCCCTTGCGATTCTTCTTATCTCCTTTGGTGATGTTCTTTTGGACTTTTCCTGCCTTCATAGCCGCCTTTCCACTGACCTTTGGTGGCATGATGAGATCAGTATGATAAACGGTTGGGAGCTTGAGAGAGAAGTATAAATTTCAGTTTGAGAGAAAAATTGTAAATGATGTGTAGTTGGTTGTGCTTGCTATTTATATGGCGAGAGTGGGTCGAGTTTTGAGTTGAGAAGCTTTTAGCCAGAGGGTGAGTTGAAGCTGATGATAAAAAAAAGTTTGGAGGGAATATGTATGTCTTTTGTGTATCCATCCATGCATAAGGAAAGGTTTAACTGGAACCCAAGTTTGTTGCCCGCATTACCTTGAATGACATTTGAAAAGATGCAATACATATGTGTAGCATGAGTGAATAATGTATGAGAATGTTTGCACATTTATTGCCAATACAAATGCAACAAGGAGAAATTGAATGGGATCGCTCTATTGGGACTGGCTGTCATGCATGACATGCTGCTTTTCTAAGCATTTGGATAATATAACATGCAATACAACTCCGCATTAGACGTAAATGTGTACATCAACGGATATGAACATATATCATTATCATAGTAGAAAAGGAATGAGCTGACGCTCAGAGTAAAAATGTTTTTGAAGGGATTAAATGTTTTGTACGTCATATACATCAATTGTCTAGTTTTTCAACTTGGCACAGGACATATTTAATCTTATACTAGCAAGCATAAATGTAGATAGCGTATGATTCCTTCCTTCTTGGCAGCCTTTCCACTTGTCTTTGGTGGCTTGATGAGAGACGTGTTGGTACAGTTGGTTGCAGAGTTGGAGCAAAGTTTCAGGTTGAGAGCGAGAGAGTGAATGAGGAAATGCAGTTAGCAACTGCTCATTTTATACTAACACACTGGGTTGAGGTTTGAGTTGAGATGCCTAAAAGTAGTAAAAATTGAGTTGAGAACTAGCGTAGTTAAGTTGAAAATGAGAGGGAAAGGGGTAAGCTCTTTCTTGGTTATGCATCATGGGCATGCATTCATATAATACCTACTGCGTACGGAAACAGTATAATAGTACAAGTTCCATTCTATTCTGTCTTCGCGTCCTGAGCTAAGACTATAAGACCATATAAGAATTAAGCTACGCTACACATTATAAACGTGAGCCATATGTATATATATATATTCAAGATTACGTCGGAATGTGCATGGATATGCATTCAGTTTATGTTAAAGTACTTATAGCTAGTATGCAATAGGGCCGCTTCATTTTGTTCATTACAAGCCATGAGCTACTCACTATGAAGTGATGATGATGCATCATGTTGACTTGCAAACATGATGTAATTTTTGTACGTAAAAAGCAGGAAATGAATATTTTATTTCTACCACATAATATTTTCATGCGCGGGTGATATGCATGCATAAGCCTTTTTCATGAATTGCTTCGTTTATGGTGTAATGAAGCTCAGCAACAAAGCCGAATACGAGAAAGCACACATAAATTCTTCCTTCCTTTCATATTTAGACTTCAATTTGGTTCAATAGAGAGGAATTTCTATCCCAGGCTGCTAACGTCATATACCGTCTGCATTCAACATGCAGTCAATCCTTGTTTAAGACTGGGAATTGAGGACGACTAGAGCGGGACTATGCCTTTCCCACCTTTACCACGGTCAGATATCAACAGTTTAGGTTGTGTGAGTAATGTGTCACATACATAATATGCTTTGAAAGGAAAAGGGTATGAAGCATGGTGAGAATAAACCCAGGTTTGCATTGAATTTTAAAAGGAAACGGGTTTGTATTATGATGTTGCTTCTCTCACTTCTTTTATTTGCAAAAACACTTGTTAGGCATTGCGAATATTGCGATGCTCGGCTCACATGCAAACTCAACTTAACCTGCATGCATAAATTTCACACACTCATTTCACATTGCAAGTCAACTCGCAAATGTCCTACTCTCTCCTGTATTTCTTTTCCTCCCTCTCAAGTTGGGAGTTAAAGAAAGACAAAGCACGGCTTGCTTAGTGATGAAAACATAATGATAGCTACGCTATGATGTACTCCGAGCTTATTTTACATGACCGAGCTGGGTTGCTTTTCGATCTGACTCATCCAGCAGCAACACCAGACAATGTCTGAAATATATAATGTACACGTAAGAAAGCTCTGTGTTATAAGAACCAAAACGGCGGTAGACATAGACATTGGGCTGCATGTAAAAGTAGATTGCTTTAATTTTGTTTCTATTCCCCTCGCATTTACTCATATAAAATAGTGCATTAAATTAACTGGCGCTCAAACTGCACATACACTCCCGTACTTTTTACCCGCAAATTGCAAACCCCACTTTACTATAAATAGCGTCCACAGAACACATCATTGCCATTCCAATTTTTAACACCGAAGAATCACCAACTCATATTCTTCACTTTCCAAACCAACTTATAGTTACAAAATGACTCACACGAAGAACACTGCTCGTAAATACCTACCTAGGATGCAGTTGAGCGCAGGGCCGTGCAGACGTGCACAGGAATCTATCAAGAGGCCCCATCGTTACCGCCCCGGTACCGTCGCCCTCCGTGAAATCCGTCGTTACCAAAAGAACACTGAGCTCCTCATCCGTAAACTTCCTTTCGAGCGTCTCGTTCGTGAGATTGCTCAAGATTTCAAGATCGATTTACGTTTCCAAAGCTCTGCCGTCATGGCCCTCCAGGAAGCCTCCGAGGCTTACTTGATCGGTCTATTTGGGGACACCAACTTGTGCGCTATCCACGCCAAGCGTGTCACCATCATGCCCAAGGACATCCAATTGGCGAGACGCATCCGAGGAGACAGGTTTTAAATACATCATGCGGATGGTTGGTTGCAACAATAACTCTTGACTATGACTCCATCATAAAAAAACCAACGGCCCTTTTAAGGGCCACCAAATATTTCAAAGAGCAAATTTATTAATCTTAGCAAAATTAGTTTCATTTTATTAATTTATGGCACCATTTGTGGTTAGTTTCTTACGTATTTTTGCATCATAGCTTTAAATGTATGAAGACTCGTTTTTTTTTTCTCTCTCTCTCTTCTTTTCTCACGCAAGTGCAAATATTCCTTGATTGTGAGACCCAGTGCAAGCAAATGTACATGGATAAAACAAACAGTTTTGTTCTCATCTTCTCACATCTTCTTACTTCTTGTCACATTTATTTAGCTTATACGTGCTTTTGCTTTTCGGTTACTGATATAAATATATATAGAAGACCGCCAAACCAACATGTACAAACCATCATCTTTTTCCTAGTTTGCTTTCCTAAGTACATCAATTCATTTCTCTCTCACATCCCATGTATCTAGAATGCTAATGACGAATCTGAATATTATAGTCATGAATTCCTTGAATACAGTTTTAGCCTTATATGACAAATGCCGTTACTTAATAAAACACCTGGAAACGCAGGACAGAAATTGGAGGGGGCATATTAATTAAAAGTTTAAGCTGTCAGTAGAATTTGTCACCAGATTGTAATGGTATGGGTGATGGTGATGGTAGTAAACTAAACGAAATAAATATGGTTGAAATTAAAAATCAGTTGAAGGTTTTGTGTCAAATCCATTAAGACTTGACATTACTCTAGCTTCCGATGGAACAGTATGAATATGAGCGTGTGCTGGTGCTTACCAGTAGTGCACTTTATTGTAATATGCTCAAATCAAGGAATATTAAATTTATAATGCAATACAATCTGAATCAGCTGAGCTGTAATGTCCTCTTGCCAAGGTGTAAGGGTTCAACCTGAACTGTTACTCATGTTTAATATACACATAATACATCTTTTTTGCATTCTATAATTGACAATGCTGCACATTTCCTTTCCTCAACAAAATGCTCTCGTTTCTTCAATATTTTGGAGCATTCTCGTCTCCACAAAAACCTGCATTCAAATTTTTATCATTTTCATTTGTATGTTCATATGTATTTCCTCATGTATTCATTGACTGATGTATGAAAACAATGATAAAGCTTGCTGAGTGACCTACCTCCATTAAAAGAAATATATTTTCGTGGGCCATATTCGATGCAACTATTGTGGCCGAAGCGCAAAAGATGATTTTAGCGGATATTGATTTGGACTATACCAAGCAAGTCTGTGACATTATTTCCGTCTTCATTCAATAACGAATGGATCTCTCTCAGCTTGCAGCTTTAAAAGATTCATGACGGAGCGATGATTAATATAAGCATATTATCATACTTAAAATTATGTTTATTACTCAGATTTAATTTTTATTAAATGACCTAACAGGCCAAATTTATTCGCATTTATTCTAATTATGAACTATAAGGCGGCTCATGCACCATTAGCATACTTTTCAAGCTATGTATTCTGATGTCTCACGATTTCTCAAGCAGTAGCGGAGACCGCCCAGTTGAGTTGAAATCTTTCCCCGAGCATCTCCCATCTGAACTGAAAAAAGAAAAGAGGGATGATACATGACCGCTTCATGCTCACCAGGCACGTCCGCACTCTTTCTGGATGCTGGTAACTCCATTTCAACAGCAAGCGCATTCATCATCTCGTACCAATTTTGTTTCCAGTCGACTACTGATCATCATTTCAACCAGCAACAAAAGTGCTGTAATAAACATGGCCAAACCAACGTTAGCTACCGCCAAAAAGGCAAAGGCTTTCAAGCCCATGAAAGCTAAGGCTCCAGCAAAACGTAAGTCGGTCATTCCAAAGAAGGCAAAGAAGCAGTAAATGTGGAACCATCAAGTATTTATAAACCAACCCTTTCTAGAGCCACTAAAATTTCAAAAGAGCAATATTTTATACTTGAACTATACAAAATCTCAACATATTCTTCTCATTCAACAAAATGCATGTAAATTGACGTCAAAAATTGATTTCGCGTGGAAATCAAGATACAGAAATATTTTTTAGAAGAAAGGTCCAAGTGATGTACCTGACAGACAGCAACGGCTCAAGGTGGAGTAGATGTTGGTGTGCTTGGCTTTGTGCACGCGCAAATCTCTCATGTAGGATGATTCCTTCGAGTAAATAAAGATATGAAAACATTTTGTGTAGATTGTGTTAATAATGGGCATAAGCTTAAATTCAAACCATAATACACTGGACTACGAAAACCACTGATGAATCTTATTGATGTAGTTTTAATTAAAATGCTATGTACTAGAAAATATTAGTTCGCTTTAAAATAAAAAAACTAAACGTACATCCAGATGTGACCAACTAAAATTTTAAGAATCAAGCGCATAGGTTTGATTCATCCCCTAGCTATGATTACAGGAAAACTCAATTTCAACGAAATAATACTTCAACATTTGGGTTGCATACTTTTATCTCTCTTCCTTCTTTTTTACTCTTGGAAAATAGAGCTCTAATTGCTATTATGCTGTACATATATAAGTTACCCACTCTCGTTACTTCCAATTTTCCATGCATTCACACATATCCAACATATTGTGAGCATGTGACTTTTTGAAACTAAACCCAGCTTAGTCATATAAATAGCCCGTTGCTGAACATATCTTTCTCATTCCAACTCTCCAAGCTGAACTATCAACAACTCCAACTATTCTTCGTCTTCCACAAAACCACCAACCCGTGCCTGTGAAATGGCTCGTTGATACGATGAGCAGTAGTCGACTGGAAACATATTTGGTAGGAAATGATGAATGCATTTGCTGCTGAAACGAGTTACCAGCATCCACAAAGAGTGCGGACGTGCCTGGTCACGACCAAGCGGTTACGTGGTGATGGTTTTTCTTCTATTCAACGCAGAGCCAAGGAAAATTGGTTTCAACTCATCGTCAGTATATGCATTTTTATCTGCTCAGTAATGGTGAGATCATGGTTATTTATGTGTAACCGTGCTTATGGTCGATTTCAAATCTAAATCACAAAAATTCACTTGATATTTTTCTCGCATGATTCATAATTGAATGTGAAATAATTTACTACGTAACTTGTGATTCCAGTAATGAGATATTTAATCATGGAAACATATTTTCCAAGTCTCTTTGATTTTTATTGTGAGGTTTATAAAAGTAGTTACCCCTGTATACTTATTTATTGTGGATTAATGTTACTTGTAGATTCAAAAATTAAGGAATTGCAAGTACTCCCCTAAATACTATTCCATATATTATGAATTTAAATTAAATTCAACACATTGAAGTATAATATGTATTGCCTGAAAAGATTGTCATCACGAACTAAACTTACATAAATAATCTACTTATCATGTGGCATTGGCTTATTTGAGCTGCGTCTTTACTATGTATTTTAACCAATTTTCTTAGCATATTTTTGCCATTACCCGCAAACAATATTATGTACAGGATACTAATGCATATGATTTTGCTTGATCCCAATAAATGATGTTGTTTTTTAATGAATTAATGCGTATACTAGAAAAGCCATGGCCACTGGTTTGTATCTCATTCTCTTTCAGTACGAAGGAAAGGATACATAATATTATTTATATGAACGCAGAAAAAATTATTGGCTCTAGGTAAAGTTTGGTGGCCCTTCAAAGCGCCGTTGGGTTCATTGTTTTGTTGTCAAACGTTTTTTGTTTAACCTCCGTATCCGTAGAGGAGCCTTCCTTGTCGCTTGAGAGCGTAAACAATGTCCAATGTCCTAGGCATGCTCAGTGTAGGTGACAGCGTCCCTGATTACGTCTTCAAGGAAAACTTTGAGAACTGCACGAGTCTCTTCGTAAATCAGACCAGAGATACGCTTGACTCCACCACGACGAGCTAAACGACGAATACAGGGCTTGGTGATACCTTGGATGTTATCACGCAATACTTTCCTGTGACGCTTGGCACACCCCTTTCCAAGTCCCTTTCCTCCTTTACCATGACCAGTCATTTTAAGACCTGGCTTTGGACTTGCTTGAAAGAGTAGCTATTGAAATGAATAAGTTTAACTGAATGAAGCTTTGGTTGGTTTTCCACTCCGTTTTTATACTTGAGTGTGGACGTGCCTGATGTTGAAGAACGGCAGCGTATAGAGCAAGGGGCTGGGTTTGGAGGCTTGGCGTTGTTGTATTATTTGTGAGCCGGCAGCACTCCAGTTTGTGATATTATGGCCATACGCAATAAAATTATTGCAGCCAAATTTATTTAACTCTTCGTTGCAGTTACGATGAGAATTAAATGAATTTATGTAACATCAAACTTAAGCATTTGCTCTTTCAATTACAGCGTGTGCAAAAAATTATAATAGTTTCCAGGCCATAAATTTTTATGCATACTTACATAATTCTATCCAAATTCTTATAAGCTTTTACTTTAATAATTTTTAAAATATGATTGAATTAAATACTAGCAGCATTTTTATATCATCAGCTTCATGTAAAAGTGAGCAACGTCGATTGTAATGCATGAGCATTCAAAAAATTGTACGAATGGTTGCAAATGTAATTATTTTGACTACCAAATGTGTGATAGCATTGAAGTTAATTGATTTAATTCTTTAAATCAAACAGACAAAATAAATAACCCCTTCAGAAGTACCGAAACTATACACTGATCATCAAAATATTAAATTCGCAAGACATCCTTTATGCTTAGCAAGTTTCTTTTTCATCAAGATCATCATGATCGGAACAAGTAATACTAGCATTACGCTGTGTTTTAACGAGCATATATGAAGAATCATTGAGATGGATTTCATATTATGTTTGCGCTTAGGAAATTGTGGTGGCCCTTAAAAGGGCCGTTGGGTTTGTACGATCAGAGTTTTTGAGTTTACTAGGAGGAAGTGTATTTGGTGACAGCCTTGGTTCCTTCTGACACGGCGAGCTTGGCCAATTCGCGGGAAGGAGAAGTCGCGGTGAATCGCAGTGTCGAGGTGAATCTGCTTCAACACCTTAAAGATTTGGATACCGTAGGATTCCTTTTTTTTGGATACGATTCTTGTTGTTTCCTTGTTGGTGGCATGTTGAGAGGTGTGTTGTTAAAGTTGGTTGGAGAGTAATTTCACACTTTAAGCATTTTGCAGATAATTTTTTTTTACATAAAAAGCAAAAAATAGCATCGGATTCCCAATACGTTATATGATCATGCGTCGGTTGCATTTTTACAATTAATTCAGGTAATTTCACTTGTGGCGGAGTTATATTAGTAATAAAATAAACCTGGTAACACAGGAGTGTAACGAACTAACAATTTAGACCTCATAAAAGAAAACTGTTGACATTTGACCTTAAGACAATATCCAAGATAAGCGCGCATCTCATGGATGATCTTTTCTCATGATAAGCTGTCGAATGAAATGCTACACGGTACACCTGACGCTTGAAAAAAGGAAAGGTCATTATGAACTTCGGCCCTGACGATAGCATCCGAGATTGCGCATTTCATGGTTTTGGTCTTCTTTAATATTTAGCTGAAATGCCCTATTTGAAATGTACAGAAAGTGGCGATTTTTCAGGTCTCAATTACCATGTATTCATTAATCATTGCTGTGGATCATGATTGTGACATGAAAATATTTCCAAAAGGCCAGCCATTATTAAAGAAACTTGCAGTAACTAGTCTTATTGGTCAATACAAGTGCAAACTCGAAAGCAAATGCTTTAATGGAATGAGCTGTTGAGTGGCAAAACACAAATTAATGGTCATTATCTCCCTTGTCTGACGGATTGAATGCAATGCAATGAAATTACATTTTTTCAATCTTTATCACATTGTCAGTGTTAGGGTTTAATATTCAACGCAGCTAAAAATGAGCCATTTACAAAGCATTACGTGTGCAAAGTCATAAAACGGTATTGCACAAAGTCGACGTTTTATAAATAAAAAAAACTTGTTCATGATGTATCATTGGGTAAACAGACGGTGTAATATATTTTATTACACTCATGTTTCCATATAATACACATATATCCTTGATAATAAATTACAATCCTTTCTTCCAACGTCAAAATCAGACTTAACACAACTTGTTACAATCATTTCATTCCATTCCGTAAATGAACAAGTACGCACACAAAGAAAGCAATGTCCTTCTCTTGCTTCCTGTTAAACTGAACAGATATGTGAGTAAGGCAGAAGTCGGTTAGAACTAGTTACAAAGTGGTCAATAAATAGCTGACAAATTTTATTCTGGGGACGAACATTTCCTTTTAAAATGAAGGACCCTAACTTGAGACGTGTTGTTATATTTGTAGCTATTTCATTTGCATGCGTTGCGGTATTCAAAGTAGTGCATCGTTTAGGTAGCAGCACTTCTTCCAATTACATTATGATTGGAGAAGAACTATGTGATAGTTTCGTTGTAGATACACACGTTCTAGAAAGGCTTCACGTGTCAGAAAAGAATTGGTATGATGCTGTTATTTTAAGGCATGATTACATGGCAAATAAAGTTAGCTTGGATGAATTCAAACCTTGGGGTAAAACGAAACTTTATTTTCATGGATTTCTAGCGAAACAAACTCCTAAGAATTACGAATTTATTGCTCTACTTTTTAGGAGACACTGGGTTCACCGTGTTGTGGAATCTCTTTGCACCAACTTTTGATTGTCCATATATCAAAAAACGGATCGGGAGCATTGGTGACGGAGGCAAGTGGCTTTGTGGTTTTGAGCTTTTGGAGCAAACAAAACAGATTCAAGCACCATGTGTCGTCTACTCATTTGGAGTCAACCGAGAGTCTTCATTTGAAGCTGAAATTTTGGAAAAGACGAATTGTGACGTATTTGCGTACGATATGACGGTTAGGAAAATGGGTCGTCAAATTTCTGAGATGAGTAACAAACTACGTTTCAAGCCTGTGGGACTGGGAGTCAACAACACCCGCAATTTAAGAACTTTGACAACCCTCATGGAAGAAAATGGACATACATGGATTGATGTACTGAAAATTGACATAGAAGGAGCGGAATTCGCAACACTGGACTCTCTTTTCAAGATATACAACATTTTGCCATTTGGGCAGTTGCAACTTGAAATTCATTCCCACAGGCTGAGCTTTCCTCAGTTTTACAAATGGTGGGAGCGGCTGGAATCAAAGGGATTGAGAGCTTTCAGCTCAGAAATCAATTTAAATCCTTGTGTCAATTCAGGGATAGATAAACCCAATCTTATGGAATATTCTTTTATCAACGTACACACAAATCATCTGCTAGTTCCTCCAGGCTTTTTGCCCATAGTATAAAATGGTATCATATTATTATCAAGTTTTAAAACAATGCATTATACTTTTACTAGTTAATCCCCAAATTAAAGCTTCACAAATAACATTATAGACCGTTCCTGCCTCCAGTTAGCGACGGTGGCCTCTAAATTAGCCCCTTAATAGACTACAACAAGTAAGACATGTGGCTAAGGCCAAGCTGCACACCACCAACTGCACTCAGAATATGTTTATACTATCAGTATGAATATTAGTGATATGTAATGAATGGTTAATGTCAGAGATTGGTAACTTTTTTGAAAAGTTACAGTTACAAGTTAAGTTACAGTTAAGTTACATAACTGTAACTGTAACTTGTAACTGATCGAGTATCCAAATGTAACTTGTAACTGTAACTTGTAACTGAGCTTGTAACTGAATGTAACTGTAACTGTAACTTGTAACTGAGCTTGTAACTAAATGTAACTGTAACTTAAACTTGTAACTGAGGCTGTTACAAAATGTATGACAGACAGAAATGTGACAGAATTCTTTATAATTTCAATTTTAAATTGGCTAGTTTGGAAGGCTGCAATTGTAGCTGGGTCCAGTAGCATGTATCCATACTCTTTCAGGGCGTATCTGGCAGTCAGAGATGGGTAACTTTATTGAAAAGTTGCAGTTACAAGTTAAGTTACAGTTAAGTTACATAACTTGTAACTGTAACTTGTAACTGAGCTTGTAACTGAATGTAACTTAACTTGTAACTTGTAACTGAGCTTGTAACTAAATGTAACTGTAACTGTAACTTGTAACTGCAACTTGTAACTAAATGTAACTGTAACTGTAACTTGTAACTGAGCTTGTAACAAAATGTAACTGTAACTTAACTTGTAACTAAAACCTTCCAGTTACCAATCTCTGGTTAATGTATAATAAAAGTTGAGGACATTCAGCAATTGTCATAAAACTTTTTATCTGTTGTCAAGTCAAAGAGTGAATACATTTTAAAATTAGCATTTCTGCTACTTTCATTGTGATTTGTGTCGACCTGCCTCTTTGACATCACGAGTGAAAAAATGAGAGATGCATTATAAAACTTTTTATGAGTATGGATACACCGCTCTCAATGATTCATATGGGAACTACTAAAGACTACCAACTAACGAGGGACAAATTCATCTATAATGAATTCATGCATTTATGTTGCCTTTTAATACATACATAGAAATAATAGGTGACATGATTTTATTTTACTCCATTTTAATTCCATTTCAAATAAAGTTGTGTAATTTAAAGCGAATCTTGAGGTTGATATTTTTATGGTACTACAATTGTCAGCATAATCTTTGTTTGAAATAAACCCGACAACAGGCGTAAAGAACCGACACCCTTATGCAATTTAACTTAAATTTGAAAATTTTGAGTAATTAAAAATCAAGACATTGAGACATTGAGACATTTGAAGGTATTTCCTCAAATTTTTGAGTGGAGAAGAAAGAATTCGAAAATGTTGAGTGATTCTTCTGCTATCTCGAAAATTAAGACATTTCGACATTTAAACGTTCGGAGGTCACGCTGGGGTCATCGTGGAATTTTTAAAATAGCATGACTGAATTCATCTAAGAAAATAGAACCATTTTGATGTATCACACTTTATACTTTGTTATTTAGAAATATTTGATCTTATCTTTGACCTGGTTATCAATAAGGCCTTAGCCATTTAATCGCACACTTCTATAATATGAAGTGACCCCATCACACAATGAAAAACTGATCCCATGAAACTATTGTACCTTACTCAGGATTTTCATCACACAAACAAATGAAAATGACACTTTTTAAAAGAAACATTGAATCAAATATATTTTATGTTAATGATTACATTTGAACATAAAGATTTAATTAATTTTGAGTAATATACATGTAAGCAAGAAAGAGCATTTGCAAGAATATGTAACTTGATACTCATTATTGTCATAAACATCTGCCTGTACATTAAAGCTTCTCCTAATTTCATAAGTGAATGAGCAGCACCGAATTTTTAATGTCATTAAATTATTTAATTAACATTTTAAAAAGTTAGTAGTACACACTATCTGGCCGAGTCAATGAACAAAAAAATATTTTGCTTAATTAAAGCAACCGGAACCTCTAAGCTGAAGGACATAGACACTGAGAAGTATGTGTTGTAGTATTATTAGACGTGGTAATATTTGATCATGTGAAGGTGTGCTTAGTATTTCGTGCAGTTGGCACAGAATGTATTCAGTTAAGTTTAATTGCTACGCCATTAATTATACGTTATTGTTACGTTATTAATCATAATCGATCCTGGGCTTATCAATGATTAAGCATACAGTTAGGTTGTAGATAAGTAGTATCTAACATAGCGTTAAGGCATGACGTTAAAAAGTAGTCTCGTATGTAAGTCACACGAGCTAACGCTAACTAGCCAAGATAAAAAAGTTTATTATTTGAGCCTAAATACAATCGTTTGAAATCATGTCACGGGCTGTATTCCTAATCGGAATTTCCTTTGTAAGTCTAGGAAACTATCAGGCTACCTGACATTTGTGGTATCTCCACCAATCATGGCCTAGTGTCAGGAGAAAACCTTCCTTTCACCAATCATGTCAAGGGATATTCACCCCGAGAAAGCAACTCGCGTGGAAGGAAGAAAGTGAGCTTGATCCTTCTCGCTAACATCATTCAGATGATTCTACTCATTCTGTGCTCACGCACATCTACTCACTAAACTTTGTAAAAAATATGTCTGCTGTAATAAAGATATCTACTAATTAACTGCACTTCTCGAACCTCAATACTATTATAGTTAGTAACATCATAACATTAAAGCTAGCAAAAGCGATCATTCCGAACGCTCGAGAAGGTGTTACTAGGTCAAGGTATTAATTTTAGATTATAATAAATAATTGTTTTAAAACCCCATTGTTGACCCTCAAGATTCAAACCGGATCATTTCAGTAAGCCAGATCTAGTGAGGTGAAATAATGCACATCAGTCGATAAACATACAATTCGACTGGACGGATTCGTCCTGCACCTGTTCCAGTTATTAAAAACAATATTTGTGTAGGCATGTGTTGGGTATTGCAATAAATAGAAAACTTTTTTCTGTCATTCCGGAGGCTAAAACAATACCAATTCTTGAAAAGCGTAAGCGAGGAAGGCCCGCTAAGGCCAAGGAAGCTCTGAAAGTGTAATTATAGCAATTTAATAAGCTGTTAAAAAGAATTTAATCCGTAGGTTTTCCATATAAAACGATATTATGCCACGAAATTTAACAAAAAAAAAAGTAAAGTGACGATGTGTAATTTTAAAGTGGAAATTTCTACTAAATTTGTTTATAAATTTTTTAAAAAAGTGTAAAAGTTTCATGGGATCACTTTCACATACAATCATGGGGTCACTTACTATTATACAGGCGTTGCGTTATATATAAGTCTATCAATAACCGATAAGACCCATCTCGCTTCCCAGGGAAGGTCTTGACCTAAGGTATCGTTTACCAAAAAGAATTTTCGAAATTTCTCAACCGTTTCGCCGCTATCGTGCTCACAGACAGACAGACAGACACCATTTGTGAAAATAAGAACCTACCCCCTTTTGCAAAGGGTGCCGGTTAATAATTAAAGTTTAATTTAAAGTTAATAACTGCAGGATTTATTGTTAACGGTTGCATGTATGGTTTTGTGTTACTATTAAAGGTTTAAGTGGCTTGAGTTTCAATATTTTGATTTTTCTTACTGTAATTAGACAAGCCAACCTATCTTTTTTTATGTTGAATGCAAGGTGTTGGAATGTAATTTTAACATAACTGTAGTAGTTCAGGAAACAACGTCCGTAGGATGTTTTATATGGACACAAAAAATTGCATGTAGTGCATTGAGCACAGCGATTCTATTGGTGTATTCTATGTTTATGGCGTAATTTCTTATGAGTGTTAGGATGAGATATTCGTTACCATCCAACTAAAACTTTCCCACTTTATAGAGAGGATTCCTTGTCTTACACACACCCATGGTTTATTACTTACAAGATTTAAGCTAAGACCTTTTCATAATTATTTTAAAATGCAACTTAGGTATGTACCCATGGGAATACTATTTGAATATGTCTATCTAAAATACACACATACCTAACTATAGGTATGGAAGAATGAATGTGACTTTAGTCCTTCATGATGGTCAAAGAAAGAGGTGTTTGTCACTAATCGCACATATTATGCATAATCAGCTTAGAAAAGTATGTAGTGTATGGTTTGAGCCGATTTATCCGACCTTTTTCTCTTTTTTGGGTAACAAAGACTGAGCTACACAGCATTATATCTCTTCATGAAAACGGATCAAAGATATTTCTTGGAATGCTTTTTTAAAGCGGTTTAAAGCTGTGCTCAAAACACGGATTATTTCCCTTCAGAAGCCTGGTAAAAAAGCAATATGTACCAATATCTTCCTTTGGTCTCCAAAAGCTGTTGTATTGGTTTATGTGGAGAAAAAAATGTATTGCATGCATAGACGATGACGATGACAAGGTGTTTCATTGGAATGCATTTTGTCAACCCATAAATACGTATGTCTACTCAAAACTGAGAAGGTGATAACTTTTAAAGCGGAATAAAATCCGTATTTGGATCGCCTTACATTAATTAACATGATCAAAACAAAAAGTCTGAGGCTTATCACATGTCATATAGTTTACCATATACAAAATTTTCCGCAGTGGACATTCATTATTGTACAAGTGATAAAAAGTACGCGTACTCAAGTCAGGCACACGTCAACGAAAATATCGTCGTCATTCAAGTCGTACGTTCCATAAATTTTCTTGAGACCAGCATTTGTCCCCCCAATTATAATTCTATCCTCTCTCTCATCAATTCAAGCATATTAAAAGGATTCCATCCCAGTAAAAATTTGATGAACTTTGAGTTCTCCTGCTCACTTAATGAGAGGGGGCACAATCAGCCGATGGGAGAGTTTGAGGGGTACTTTCTAGCATGCAACCAGTAAGACGTGAGATACTTGGTACAATCAGAATCCCATGCCACATCCTTACTTAATTGTGACTTTTTGACGAAGTTCATCAGTCCTACTCTCTACTGGAAAAAAAACCTCCTCACACAGACTGACACATACAGTCATAAATATATATTCCAAGAAGTACCTAGATCTCTGATCCTTTTCATTGAGAAAGGTACTGAAGTCTTCCATGTAGTTTAGTTCTTGCTACCCAAAAATCAGGAAAAGATAGGTTGGATAAGTCAACTCAAGTCCTACAGTCAATTTAATACACCTGCACATGTCACAGGAGGAACCCCAACTCTCAACCCCGAATAGCAAAACAACAATACATATATAAGCATGTACGTAAGCTTACCAGTTGCAATGAAGTCCCATTTCGTTCGGCCAAACCAAGGGTATAACCTCCCAGTTGAATTTAAGTACACTTTTTATGCACGTATTGTACAAGAGCATGAAAAGGTGGTCAGTTGACAAAAAGTATTTTATCCATTCACATCATCCTTCAGATATTCTCTTCAACGACAAGTTTGGACTCTTTTACAATCTTTACAATCATCATCACATTGTGAATGTTTCGGTATGCCATTCAAACGCTTCAAAATCAAAAACTCTCACTTTAAATGAAGTAAGCACACAAATGACTTTTGCGAATAATATATTTACTCAATTTTAACAGTGGAAGATATTCATTCCTTTTATTGTTTGACGGATACCTTTAATTTTAGTGAGAAGATGCATGCTGCAACTTTTCCCAATAAAACATCAACTAAAGTTGTTGCAAAACAACCTGAACTAAAGAAACGTTTACAGTGTCCAGTGTGTCCAAAAACTTATCCAACACCTTCCCAGCTGGAAACTCACCTTCGCCGACATACGAACGAAAGGACTTTTGCATGTGAGGTTTGCAATCAAAAGTTCAAAACGCAGTCGGAAGTCAGACAACATTCAAGAGTTCATTCAGATCAAAAACCCTACTCTTGTCTTTGGTGCGATAAGAACTTTAAAACAAATTCTTTTCTGATGATACACATACGAAGTCATACAAAGGAACAACCGTTTTTCTGCGAAAAGTGTCCTGCTACATTTTCAACGCCAAACTGGACTCATTCAGCATAAAAATGTTAAGCATGGTTTGGAGAAAGGAAAGAAGTGTGAATTCTGTGCAAAAACATTTTATAGGCCTTCAAGATTAAAAGTACATTTACGTGTTCACACAGGTGAGAAGCCCTTCTCCTGCTCGGTTTGTGGGAGCGTATTTACTCAAAAAGAAAACCTAACCCGCCATTTCAATTCAATCCATTCTGGAATTAAGCCATTCAGTTGCAACAAGTGTCCAAGCCAATTTACAAGAAGCAGCCACTTGAAAGATCGTGTCCGCTGTGCAGAGTAATTCCTTAGTAGGACCAGCTACACCTCTTATGCATGAGCTCAATGAATATACATGGCTCGAAGTTCAAACTTTTCTTTATTTTTTTTGTTTTGTGCCTTACGGTAATGTATAAAATAAAAAAAATTAAAAAAAGTTTGTATATTCATTGAGCTCATGCATAAGAGGTGTAGCTGGTCCTACTAAGGAATTACTCTGCCGCTGTGTACACTCCAACGTTCGCCCCTATAAATGCGAAATCTGTGGGCGCGCTTTTGCCAGAAAAGAAGTGAGGGACAAACACACTGTCAATTATGTGGAAAGAGATTCATGTGGTCAAAAGGCTTAACCTATCACCAAAACGCCGTTCATGACAACATTAGGAACTTCAAGTGTTCAAAATGTCCAAGTTCCTTTGGGGGAAGTTTGAAGGCTCATTACTTCAGAATGCATTGCAGCCCAAGCGAAAGACCACTGCATTGTCTTTTCTGCACAAAAACATATTGCCAGCAGGATGAATTCGAGAACCATGTGAGAAGACATCTTTCCGAACAGCCTTACTTTTGCGATACGTGTGATTTCTCTTCGGGGTACAAGAGTATCCTGAAAGCTCATATAGCTAGAGCTCATTCATTACCATGAATAATTAAAGCTCATATGTGGTTGGGACACAAATGCATTGATGGCGATAAATATGTGTGTATTTGCGTCCTAGAGACAGAAACACGGACAAGTTTGTGAATAAATAAAGAAGCCTATTAGTTTTTGCAGGATTAATATTGTAAATAATATGTGTATGTAGCCATCAAAATCATTATGATTTGGGCAGACCTACATGGATTGTTTCATTCTGTATATTCGTATTTTCCTGGATTTTCCATCGGCAGAATGTTGATTAGTGTGTGAAATATCTTAACAAATTAGGTTTGTTGTTTATGGACAATTTTTATGGTTACAATTGTTTGTTAAAATTGTATTAAATGCTACGAGAAGGGGTGACTTTTTATTACTAACTAAAATCCAATCGTCATCAACAACATTTAGTAATGTGTGCACGAAAATCTTTGTTTTTTAAACCATGTCCAAAGTTTTTTGACAAATTGCTAAATGGTAAAATCGGTTATTACTAATTATACGTTTGCTGCATGTTATTTGTGTTATTGAACTCAAAACTCAATTTAATTATATACATGCATAGTACGCTCGTTACCACCCTTTGTAAAAATAAGCTCGTTTTCTTAACGATTATATATTTATAGATCAACTTGTAAATTCATTAAAACTACTGAAATTTAAGAAATCTTTGGTGTTAATAGTACGCTTTTGTTATTAGTAAAATGTAATCTAGACATTGAGTGCGTTACAGCTAGAACACAAGATTATTTACTGTATTTTTTTCATTTTGATAATACACTGAGTGAGTGAATTTAGAAGCATAATATTAGAAAATTATCAATAAACTGCTATGGTAATAGTTGAATAAAAAAACAATAAAAATGTTGTTATGAAATGTAAGTCTTTTTAAATAAATTGTAAATCGGATACAAAATATAATCTTGGGTTTAAAATATGTTTAAAATATTTTGTTACAAGATGTCAAATGAATGAAAACACATCGAGTCATAACAAAAACTTCATTAGACTATTATGGGGACAATCCTACACATCGTGATATCAATATCTGTAAAGTCAGATTGCGAGACATAAATGATCAGCATGGATAGGACATTTTCAAATTTTCCATAATTTTACCCAAACACATACTTGGATCAAAAGTCCACATGCAAATTAATATTAGGTGAGTCTACTATACATTACAACCCACTTTTCTCCAACTCTAGAACCATTGCTCCGTCGGGTGGTGGGTTTTAATGGAAATGTTGGATAATTGTGAAGTAAGGCGGGTGGCAAGCATAAGGTTGGAGGAGACCCATCCGATTCACCACCTAGAGTACGCCCAACTAACATACCAAAGTTACCACAATTTCAGTTAAAAAAAAGTATGATCGCGCAAAAATGTTCAATTTTCGTAGAACCGGGTGGATTCAATTGAGGAATGAAGTCGCAGGTGATAGTTTTGAAGATGACGATTATTTTGGTATGACCTTGGGATGTGTATTTATGTCCTAAATTCTCATACAACAACCCGGATTTAAAAATCATACATTATTGCCATTGAAGGGTGGAGTTGGTCATACCAAAATAATTTCCATCTTCTACACTATCGCCTGTGTTTTCATTCCTCGATCGAACCCATCCGGTTCGACGGAAATGGCACATTTTTGCCTGAGAACCACTTTTTTTAACCGAAGCAAGAGGAAGTTCCTAAAACGAAAACTCATAAAACCGAAACTCATAAACATAAACTCATAAAATCAAATACTTCTAAAAGCAAATCCTTCTAAAGACAAATACTCATAAAATCTTTTTTTACGTTAGTATAGAAATTGGAAACTTCAGGCTTATTAATTATCACCCAGTTACTTTAAAGAAACTAAAAGTACATAATTAATAGTTATTAAATGTTCCTGCAATATATCATACTTTCCTTCAATATGCTGCTAGGAATTCCCAAGGCAATTTTCATTTCATAGTTACTATGAAAATTACCTTGGGAATTCCTTGGTTTCCATTTTAAGTGGTATCATAATTCCATCCAGACACTTCACATTTCTTAAAGCTTGTTACAGGTTTTTTAACAATTTCACAAAACTTGCTTGACATCATTAAAAATACTGTGTAAGTACGTCTGTCTGCTTTGTTTGTTTATCTCAATAATTAATTGTGCAGTCTGAAGTTTTTCCATAGCAAGTTAGTGATAACTAATTACTAGTAAAAAATTCAAAATCCTATTTTTGCTATTTGTATACAAGCAATTATCCAGTAAGCAAAAAAATTAGGAACACCCTGTTGTTAATGAGTGAATCTGTTAAAGATGTACCAGCCAAATTGCTTGTGAAATATATGGTGTTGGTGTTGTATAGTATGTAATTTAATTAAGCGTTTTTAATAAACTTCAAGTTTATGAAAACATTTTACAATGCCATTAGCATGCAAAAAATCCCTTCATCTTTGATAATTCTTTAAAAAACGATTTTATGAGTATTTGTTTTTAGAAGGTTTTGCTTTTGGAAGTATTTGTTTTTTGAAGTCTATGCTTTATGGGTTTTGGTTTTATAGGTTTCTGTTTTGTGAACCTCATCATTGTTTGAACTGAGACAATTTTTCAATTTTTGCAAATTTACATGAAAAAGTTCAATACAATTTTTCGTATTTACAACATGCAATGTACAAGGACATGAACAAACGATCAGTTGACAAAAAGTATTCCATACGTACACATCATCGTTGAAATATTCTCTCCAGCAAAAAAAAACATTGAACACGGTTACAGTATTCAAGTTGCTGGTGAGTGCATTATTATTAGTAATAGACAATTAAAAAAACTAGGGGAGCCGTAGACGCATTTTTAGGTTATTATAACTGAGCCAATTTGAATTAACGGATCTGAAAGGAGGAATCTCATTAACTCCGAAAAATGGAGGTTGTTAACTGTCCATTATAAGGAATACTTTATAAACTTACTCTCAACAGTTTCAAAAAATAAATGTGGACGATATATTTATTGCTTATGATTTGACAAAAATACTGAAATATAACGCGTGCTTGATACGCACGTCAGGAGCCATCTCTCTGAAAAACCCTATTTTTGCCACCTATGTGATTTCTCCAGCGGAGTTAACTGCAGCCTGAAGCGTCATATCTTTAAGATTCATGAGTTATGTTCGACCGTTTAAAACTTATTCGGGGTCGGCTCATTTGAGGACTTTGGTTATCTGTTTCTGGTTCTTCCCATTTATGACCATGCAATTTTTTAAAAAAAATAATTCAAACTCCAGCAGGAATTCCTTTTGATGATGAACTGACGCACATAAATTACGTGGTCAAAAAAATTAAGAAACTTGTATATAGACTGGAAGGATGTGTGTGTGAGTGTAGTGCGTGGAACCCTTCAATTCATTACTAATCAGTTGTTTACCTGTTTCGACATGTTCAATGCAAATTGGCATCATAAAACTAAGTGAAAAAAAAAGCTTTAGTGACAATTGTTTACAAATTCAAAATAGGCGAATATTTACTCGTGTGATCAGGAATTTAAACAAAACAAAAAATATTTAGGATATTTTGTTAATGAACTCTGGCAGATTTTTGCGAAAGACTGTTTCAACAAGTTATCGGTTCTATTACATTTCTACGTGTTGTATTACATTGTATTACATTTTACATATTATGTTTATCCTTATAATACTTATATTTACTTTTTGTATCAATGCTCTATTAAATTAGTTATAAATTACTATTGTTTCAAATAATTATCTGTTATAAAAATGACCAATAATATTAAACTTTTCAATTACGACAATTTAAATCAATAAATATTTACTGGTTATCCGTCTCATTCATTAGCACCAAATCAATGCTATTCACGCCATCGAAAATTATAAAATTCACTTACATGTTTGAATTGATATAAGTATATATAAGTTTTTTATATAATTTGAAACAAGATACAAACACATTATGGAACAATGAACTATGGATGTTCCAAGAAGATAACGTTCCATTTTGCTTTATCAATTCAGGTAAATATTTAATCTGGCATCTTTGTTGTTGGTTGAAGTTTGTAGAATACAATGAATATTTAAAGGAAATACATTTCTTTTTATAGTAACTCAAAGTAGATAAAAATTATATCATGCATTCACGTTTCAGTTTAACATACAGGAGAATATTTTTAGATTTTACAGTGATCATTTTTTGTGAGTCACCTCCTCCTCATGAAATTAATCAAACGACAGGCCTTAATCTCAAAACTAGCTTCCATTTCTGGGTCTGCCACCTTTCCCCTTTCTTGGAAATGCTTTGGAATTGAACGTTCCTGGAAAGAAGGTTCTCCCTGTCCTCCGGCGTTTTTTTAAAATGAGTGTGGCTACCGGTTTAAAATTTTTCTTGGAATAGCCCTATATTGTCCTCGTAAACGCTACCAACACTGTGAAGATTCTAGCTTTTCAAACCCAAACAGAAAGGAGCTCAGAATATGACGTTCTTCATGAATGGTTGGGATTGGGTCTCCTCACAAGCCGGGTGATTTATTGCTCGACGTCCAACGACTACCTGGACCACCTTCCTTCTCTCACTTCACCCCGAATGCCAGGCTAATGTTCATTAAGGACTAGAAGACATTTTTGACTGAGAATTGAGTTTACACGACCAAAATGAAGTATCTCGAATTCTGCATTAAAGAAGGTCTTCGCCAATTTCCCAGTATGCCCTTCATTGCCAGAGGGCTAACCAAGGATCAACCATTAGATGATGGAACTGTACTTCTATAAAGGGTCACTGCACTTTGCCTCTTTTACTATCTTCACAGAGATCCCAACTTGTTTCCAGATCCAGAGAAAATTGACCCTGGTCGTTTTAAACAGGAAGAAGGAGGAGCGTCCGGAAGACGATCATCCCTTACGTCCCCTTTTCAGCAAGACCCAGAAACTGCATGGGAGAAAAGTTTGCCATGATGGAAGAGAGAGTGTTGATTGGTACCATGTTTTAGAAATTTTAAGGCTTCTACAGTGCAAAGAATTGAGGATGTGAATGGGATTTGTGAACTCATTACAAGGCCATTGTGACTTCATGTTACGCTTGAAAAAAAGATAAAGAACTATTTGAAGATTTGTTGGATGAGGTTGCAGCTACAGCACTACCTCCACTACTATTCTCCTTCAAGTCTTTAAACTTACAAAATTGTCTCATGTGACCCTTCATGTAGTCCAAGTTAGAAAACACCTTTTTGCAGTAAGGAAACTATGCCTTTGTCGCAAAAACTTCTAATCTATTGAACTGAACGTCCCCTTGCAATTTGTCCATGTTCTTTAATTTATTTGAACCTAAAATAATTAGTTTTTTCCTGCAAACTAAAAATAGAAATAAAATTGTCATATGATGTCAATAATAAACAATTTTTAAATTGCTTTCTATGTTTAAGCAATTATTTAGTCATTTACGATTTATTTGCATTCACTCCTATTTATCTAAGCTTGTTCATTTTACCCCAAGAATTCAACTGACAGTTACCCCAAACACTCCAACTCGGTCAGAAACCACCGTCCCATAAGCCAGTCAATTTTATACGCATGATTGAAATAAATAATTTGCATGTTCCGTCTAAAAATAATTTTCCCCTTGCTCTGTATCAATGTAAAGCTGACACTTTGATTCTGACCACCTCTGATTCTGACAGTTGTTTCGCATTAGTTTCTGGTTCATTGTGTACACGCTATTTGTCTGGCTTTTGTGGACGATGACACTATGCTTGGGACAGTAAAGCAATGAGCGACAGATAGTCAGATACAACTAAACTAACACGCAGTGTCAATTGCTCATTTCCTATCTTTGCATTCATTGTGTAAGCTAAAGCCAAAACATGAGTGTTTAATTTTTTACTATGCACTAACATTTAAAACAAATAAAACTTCATGGAAGCAAATGTTATAAAAATTGTGCAAATTTGTGAACTAATCCATGTACAATTATCTCTTTTACAAATTCTCATAAGCGAAGCAATGTCTTACGTACCAATAAAAGGTGTTGTACATTTTACTTCTCGACGCAAACCAGAGTTTTGCAGTGACCAATCCTATTTACACATTTTTGTTAATGAGCGTGGAATGGAGCAAGGTCGCCGGTTGGTATTAATGTAGTCGTAATTCAACAATAATTAGTTTGGTATTGGTTTGTAAAGAGTACGTTTAACCTTTGTTGATCGAGAGTGATGCTGGGAGAGGAATAAATGATAAGTGATGTTACAGTTAAACTTGGATGGCATTTTATTAATCCGGGGGAAATTGAGACTGATTTACTACCCATACGACTAGAAAATAGCCAACTTGACAGGAAGTGTTATTTTGCTACTTTTTCCAAATGCTTTTGAATTAACTTGAAGGTTTTCCAATCCCCTTTCGATCACTTTACAACTAAAGCATACTAAACCTTCAGTATGACGATCATGAAAGATTTTGATTCAGAATCATCCGTCACTTCTGCACATGTATGATGATCATGACATGATGGAGAGTATCTTCCAGAAATTATTATGATTAATAATGAGATTCGTCAGATCCTAAGTGATACGGCGTCACACTCTGATCTCTTTTGGGCAAAGGCTATTCCTTGACAATGTAAACCAACTTCTGGAAAGGTTTGGCCAATGTTGCTCTTATGCGTATTATCAACGAACCAAGACTTTCTTGCTAACAAAGTACAACAGATCCTTCTTAAATTCTTAAAGTATTCAGTTGCGTATCCCGGAAGCAAAAATATTTATGCAAGCGTGAGCAAGCAGGATTTTGTTTTTATATAATTTTATTTATATAAATTTTATGATAGGATAACAAACACTATATGCGAATATCAATCGAATATAATTCATAAACCCATAATAAACTAATGGAAAAAATAACTCACAACAAAAAAAGTTTTATACAAAACTTGATTGGTAAACACCTCAGACTTCAGAATACAATGGACTATCATTCGACTAGAAAGATAAGTATTATAGGAACAAAAATATTTAGGATTCTACTCTACTTTTCATACTAATCTACTCAAGATTATCTGATTCTAAATAATCTACAAGACATACATGGCTGTAGGTTCCTTCCAATTATTCGAAAACTAAACTACATTCCTCTTTACTATTGTACGTACAAAACTTTTTTTACATACTAAAATTTTCTGAAAATTATGACAAACAATCATATCGACGCTACAACGTATCTTCTTGTAAGAGATCCTCCAAAAATTTTATAAAGTTACTGTAATTTATAAACAAATATTTTGTTTATACCAACTTTTAAACTTCAGAAATAAGAACCCATCACCATTTACCCCTTATGAGAATTAACTCGATTGAATAATATTCATTCTCATGCATAATGAAATAGATAATGCATAAACAATGAACCAAATTTTATACCAAACTTGATTGACAAACAGCAAAAAAGACAATTCACAATTGATTATCTGTCCACTAGACATAACGCTAAACTATTAAAGATTCATTAATTTCAAATAATCTACAAGACCAAAAAACTGTAGGTTCTTTCCAAATTTGAACTAGCATACCTCTTCATTGTACGTACAAAATAAACTGCTGGTAAGCAGACCTAGATACGTAGCTGAACTGAGTGATGAATATGAATTCTAGGCGATGAATAGGAATTCTGGGTGATGAATGGGAATTCTGGGCGATGAATATGAATTCTGGGTGATGAATATGAATTCTGGCGATGAATGGGACTATTTTTGAATTTTCGCGCTCAAAAACATTCAAATCTGCATGAAATACTGTACATAGAGCATTATCACCATCAGAAATCGATTCAGCATATCAGATAACCTATATATACTGAGTTTCAGCCAAATCTGCGGATTTTTGAATTTTCGCGCCATAACTTTCAAACGCTTTGACCGATTTGGCTGAAAAGCAATACCAGGCGTACTCTTGAGGTGTACTACGTCTGTGCAAAATTTGGTGGAAATCGGTCAACACATGTCGACAGGAGAGTGCTCACAGACGGACAGACAGACAGACGGACGGACAGACAGACAAACTTAGTAAAGTTATAACTACGCTGACTCAGATCAGCTACGTAATAATTGATGCATACCAAACTTTTCTTAAAAATAGGATAAAGGTTTACATAAACGCTACAAAGTAAGATTTCCATCTTTCACAAATATAATCAGATATATTTAAATCGGTACATCACCAACGGAAATATTTTATAAGAAATGAAGTAAATTGGACAATCGTTCGTTGGATGGTCCACCAAGTGCTAGTCCAGTCAAATATGCCAGTTTGTGAGCATATTGACATGGTGCTGGAACAGTGACTGTGCCACTCCAGTTGAAATACATATGGGTGAGTTTATACGTCAACCGCTGCATTCTATCAGCATCCAATCCTTGTTGATCAAGAAGAACATTATAGGAAACGGGTGAAACAGTTCCTTGGCGTGAATGCTGGGCAACCAAAAAGAAGTCGTAGCTGAAAAACCAAATAAATATATTTTGTTTAAATTTCCCATTTATTCCAACTAGTGTAGTTCATAACTTGAAAAAATGTAACTGCATCATGATATGACCCATTATTACCGTTCAGGGAAGGTAATGACGTCGTCAACCACAGTTCCCGGAGCTGGATTTGCTGGCCTGTTGCCTTGACACCCAAAGATCTTGGTGTTGGTTCTCTTGGTGACGACTATGAACGTGAATTTGGCAGGGGTACTCTCCCTTCCTGCGCTCTTATAGATCCCCATCATGGCATCCTGTAAATATTAACAAAGTTTGAAGTTAGTGTTTGAACAGATCATTAAGGCAGCGCTGCACAGTAAGACAGAAGCAGTAAAAACTTTATGTTATCACCTTAATGTTCTTCAACTCGGTTTCGTAAACGTATTTTAGTTGTCCTTCTCCAACGCCATCACGGTACATAATGATTCGATCCGGAAGTTCCCCATTATTGCACTTTTGGTAGGCATTAAGACACTCTAAAGTAAAATGAAACAAACCATTTTGATGAGGGTTTTGAAGTGGAAATTTTACTTATTTTAGTAGTATTATTAGTGTATCAACGCCTTTACTCACTGGCGAAATCAACTCCAACTTTGTCTGATAATTCATCTCGGTTGCTATGCTGACTGATGGTGCTAAAATATTTAGCGTGAGTTGCTGACGTGGTAGCTACCATTGCCCCAAGACTCTGCCCCTTCCTCTTCCCACAATGGTAAACGTCAAAACCGACGATCATCAGTTTCTAAAATATAAACAAACATAGTAGCACGGTTATTAATTTTTTCCCAATCCTCAATTCACCATTAAATGAAGCTGTAATACTAAACGATAAAACTGTACTAACCTTGAGTGGAACTTGGAGTGTCCATGGCTCTCCTCCTAACTTGGCATTCATTTGAATGACAAGTTTAGTGCAAATGCTCATTATACCCTTATCATTTTGTGCATTTTTAGCAACAAAGCATTGGGATGGCACTATAAAAATTTTAGTTTAGTAAATTATTACCATGCAATGTTAATATTTAATAAAAACCGACAAATAAAACTGTTTCTTGACACTTGCCTCCAAACTCCATAGTTGCGCGTTTCTTCACTGCAGAATAAACGTCAGTAATCTGCCTTGGGAGGATGACAAAAATTAGCTGCAGGTCTTGCTTGTATTGGCTCATTACATCATCGACTGCTTTAGCGTAGTCATAAGCGCGATCGCCTCCAATCCGATGACTAAAATTAATAATTTTTTTCACATTGATGCATATTATTCACTTGTGTTGTCATTTGTCATGTTAATACTACATAATGTACTCTCGCGTCTAAAAATGTTATATTATGCAACTTACAGTTGAGTTGGGGGTGCGATCTGGAAGTTGAGAGGCCTTGACACCTGCTGCATTTTGTTCACCATCTTGTCCACACACCAGGCAGCAGCGCCGGGGCAAATGATTACCCATTGTTTCAACGAGACAGATGATAGCATTGGCTTATCTACAGAAATAGAGAGAAACGACGATTACAAATTAAAAAAGTGCACTTGATCAGAGAATATTGAATTTTTTATTGTGCCACATAACAATTGACCACATATTCTTACTTCTAAAAGCCTGATTCCAGTCATAATTGTGGTTGGGCACCTCAAACTGATTGTTTCCGAAGAGGATGTTTTCAGGTGGAATGACGTGTCCTTCAAGTTCAACAAGACGATCTGTGAACTTTAATCCCCATCGGCGAAGCTCGTCCACAATCTGCGGGCATAAATAATCAATCAATGGTAAATACCAAATTAAAAATAATAGATTTAAAAGACAAACTATTATTTTTCAAGGATAATATAAGCAAAGAGTATAATAATATTACCGAAGGAATCGTTTTAAGTCTGTGCATAAAGTCACCCAGCTTGGCTATGCGGGCAGATGGATCGGTAGCCGGCCATTGCCCCTCCGTACTTGGGCCCCCCCAGGTACCTGAGCCCCTCCAGACTCGAGCCCCTCCAAGCTCGAGCCCCTCCAAACTTGAGCCCCTCCAAACTCGAGCCCCTCCGAACCTGAAACCCTCCTCATTTTTCAAAGTTATATGTGTACACATACCTGGTTGAACCAGCTACACAGCAAAAGTAATACATACATTTTGATTTATTACATTTTGAAGGTTCATGTGAATATGGGCTTATTGAAATGAAATTAAGCTAACCTTACATTTAACCACGTATATTTTTAACTAACAACGCAAGAAACACGCATTGTGAAACCGTGAGGCACTGTTGCATTTGATAGAGACACTTAGTGATAGTGGTCGAGATTTCCCAGGTTCAATGCATAAGTGTCATTTAAACACTTAACACAAACTTTGTTTAAAGTTATGTCATTCATTCTTAAACATATTTAACTCAATCAAACGTTATTTGAATTTCTGAAACTTTCAATATGAATACTATTTTATCACCTTTTTCGTGCAAGCAAATATGTACAGATAGAAGTTGGGAATAACACACAAAAAATAGATATTGGTGGCTACGGTTTGAATAAAATGCTTCACCTTCACTACTCTTTTTTGGCGTGGGTTTAATTTAATCAGAATCCGGAAAACTCACAAAGTAAAGAGCATAAATTGGATGGAGCAAAGTTAAAGTTTGTATTATTTCACATTCCTCTAGTTATCTGTGCTCAGCATGGATTTTCATTAGAATTTGCATTGGATTTTTCATTAAGTTTAATCATTTCCTATAATATGATTTTTGGTAGCATTAGATTCTTTATTTGGATTTTGGATTATATATTGGACTTTGTAGAATCATGTAATTTTTAAGCACAAACCGTTTTAAAACTTATCTAAGTTTTTATATGAAAACATGTTTTGACATGCGCCTTAAAAATACATTTAATCAAATTTAGTTCTGTGTTATTAAAATTCGAACAATTGTATAATGATCATGAGAGTTTCAGGTTCGGAGGGGCTCGAGTTTGGAGGGGCTCAGGTTCAAAGGGGCTCAAGTTTGGGGGGGCTCAAGTATAAAGGGGGTCGAGTATGGAGGGGCTCAGGTACCTGGAGGGGCCCAAGTACGGAGGGGCAATGGCCTAGAAGCGATGGATCAGTATGCAAGTGAGTTGCCAAGGCCCTCATGAGCTGGTTGTTACTTCTCAACTCATCGGTCAATCCCGTCATTTGACAAAATTCAGGGACGAGAAGGATGGGTCCCGTTTGTCCACGATGTAAATCTCGCTTCTTCGGCCGGGACATAAGCAAAGGCTGCTGATGGTCACGAATGGTCAAGTTGTACCTCTCCTTGAAGTACTCAATGAATGTAACTTGCTTTCCCTTCATGTCAAAGGTGCTGGTTGGGGTTGTGGTCCACTCGATATCATCAACCTTGTACGTCTTGCGATTGTAATGGGTCATTACAATTGAGCCAACAATCTCATTTTTCACTTTGGTCTGAGAAAGAATGAGAGAACAAAACCAAAATATTATGTTTTAGTTCCGATTTTAAGGAATTTTAATTTCATTTTAAAACTAAACCACTATAGATTTTTACCTGGTCACTACTATGCCGGCGGATATTGTTCATAACATCAAGACAAGAATCCAACCGCAGTACCTTGTGAGTGATTTCAACCCCAAGCAAAATTGAATGCTCATGATTACGCATACTTGTTATGTAACCAGGCCAGAGCTCCAATTTATGGGCATCAAGTCGAATCGCCTGGTGTCGATCGTAAAAGTGACGACCCATTTCCTCAAGTTTCATGCCTTCCAAACATTTTCGGACCAAAATGTTGAACAGCTGCAGGTACATGGTGTCCGTCGGACCAAGTTGTGCAACCAGTCTGATAGTCAACTCGATCTTTTCCTCGCTGTTGTCTTGAGAAGCATAAATCGTCATGGGCTAAAAAGACAATATAAATATAGGAAAGTGTAGTAATTGTTTGTGATAACTTTTTCCATCTATGCAACTTTGACTTATTTATTTTTAGTAATTTTAGTTTTACAAGAAATATAATTAAATGCTTACATCTGGGCTTAGGCGGTTAGCAGTATACAAAGAGCTGCCATCAAATATGTTTGCTCACACAAGTTGAGAATGGGGTCGGAATAGCCTCTTTTTAATTCGTGTGTCATCTTCATCTGGCTTGAAATCCACCCGATAGTGATACATTCCCCAGTCAGGACGCTGCTCCACGTTGAAGAAATTGGCTTTCAATTGCACAATTTTGCCATTCCGAAGCTCTGCCTGCTTTTTCATGGGTGGACCATCCCCGTGGGCAGTGGGTCTTGATACAACCAAATCAAACTCTTCCTCAAACCGGCGACGCCGCGCACCTCGGCTTCCTCCACGTCCACCTCGGTCTCCACCGCCACGACCTCCTCGAGCTCCGCCACGTCCACCTCGGTCTGCACCTCCACGGCCAAAACCTCGTTCAGATCCAGACCCATTGCCTTCACCACCCCCCACTCCAGCATCATCTCGTTCACCACGGCCTCCTGAAAATTTAAGTATAAAGGTTGATGCTATTGAAATTTAAATAATTTATGAACAAGCCAAGTCCTGGTTAACCAAAAACAGCTACCAGTTTGCATTACACAATGAATAAAAACCAACCACTTTGGAGGAAGATGGCATACAAAAGAATTCAGCATATTTGAATGCGGTAACGATTTTCAATTCATTCTGCAGACACCTGCTCCTGTTCTTGTCTAGACGAGTGGAAAAGGTAGTGCAGGATTTTTAATACGCATGTTATGAAGTGCAATTCTCCGCCCATGCCTAACAACCAATTTTCAATATAAGCACAACGAAACATCTCATCCAAAGTGACTAAAACGTTCGTAGAGTCTTCCGACATTAAACCAAACATAAAACCCCTAATAAGAACATTTAAGATTGTATCAGTTCGACGACTTGGTTCATTACAGTCAAGCTTTTGGACAACCATTTAAATTTCATGTAAATAGTTATGTAAATGAGATTGGAGCCAATTGAGTGCAAATGTATGCAAATGTTTATTTCAGTAAAAAATCTTATAAAAAGAACAGCAATCCTTACTTCGTTAAAAAAGTAAGTGTAAAATCTCACTTGAACTACAGGGATTGAGAAACTATTGAATGTGCTGTAGATGATAGGGCAAGAAAAAGAGATGATGGCGTAAAATTGGAGTGAGTAAGGCGACAATAATAAGACAATAAGTACAAAGTACATCCCCCTCGGCCTAATTTCATATTTTTTATGGTTTGCACCATTCTACATCCAGATAAAAATAAAATTATCAACGCTTGTACATAGTACACACAACTACGGCGGTCTAGCAACTACAACCACCTAGTAACTAAATACTTTTTTATGATTTTGAAGAAAGCTCATTACCAATAGAGAACCAAACGAAAAAATATTAAAGAGTATTGTCATTTCTCAATCTCATGATGCATTTCATAAGAAACATTCAGTTTTTGTAAAAAAAAAAAATTAGATGGGGATTACGAAAGAGCCATGAAAAAGTAACAATTATTCGGAAAGTCTGAGAAAAAGTTTCTGCTGTGATGCGGCCAGAGATTGGTAACTGGAAGGTTTTAGTTACAAGTTAAGTTACAGTTACATTTTGTTACAAGCTCAGTTACAAGTTACAGTTACAGTTACATTTAGTTACAAGTTGCAGTTACAAGTTACAGTTACAGTTACATTTAGTTACAAGCTCAGTTACAAGTTACAAGTTAAGTTACATTCAGTTACAAGCTCAGTTACAAGTTACAGTTACAAGTTATGTAACTTAACTGTAACTTAACTTGTAACTGCAACTTTTCAATAAAGTTACCCATCTCTGACTGCCAGATACGCCCTGAAAGAGTATGGATACATGCTACTGGACCCAGCTACAATTGCAGCCTTCCAAACTAGCCAATTTAAAATTGAAATTATAAAGAATTCTGTCACATTTCTGTCTGTCATACATTTTGTAACAGCCTCAGTTACAAGTTTAAGTTACAGTTACATTTAGTTACAAGCTCAGTTACAAGTTACAGTTACAGTTACATTCAGTTACAAGCTCAGTTACAAGTTACAGTTACAAGTTACATTTGGATACTCGATCAGTTACAAGTTACAGTTACAGTTATGTAACTTAACTGTAACTTAACTTGTAACTGTAACTTTTCAAAAAAGTTACCAATCTCTGGATGCGGCAGGGGTACATTACCTTGCTTAAAAACAAGGAAGAGGTTGATGCAAGAGTAAAGTGAAGACAAAGAAAATCATATATTTTCCATACCTTTGGAGCTGCCAGGGCGATCGTTATTTTCCGAGTTACTTCCTTCGCTGTTATAGCCATCTCCTCTGGGAAATAATGGAGGAGGATATCCTCTGGTGGATGGTGGCACTATTCGAGCACGTCCAGCTGGAGGTGGACCCCCCCGTCCCCAATCCGAGCCACTACTTTCTCCACCATGATGATGACGTCCACTGCCGGCAGTGCTACTGCTTAGTCGTGAATCATGACTGCTGCTGCTTCGGTCCCGTTGCCTATCTTGATCCCGACTTCCACTAACACTCCGATCCCCTCCGTAATCCCGACCTCGACCCCCACTATGGCTCCGATCGCTTCTGTCGTTTCCCCTATGACCGTTACGATCATGGTTTCGACCACGACGATCACCGTTCCCACTTTCCATCCTCCGCTAAATAGTACAAAAGAAAAGAAAAACTTTCGTAAATCTTTATTCAACTTTTGAAGAAACAAACTAAAAAAGAAAACCACCAGACGAACTCTGGAGATCTGATCGTTGCTGCTCCAATTTAGAGACTGACTCACAATAGGATCGTTTTGTCCTTTTTGTACAGAAATAAAATGTTTCTACTCTTCTCTTTTACGTTATCCATGTACTACTGCCTCTCTACATACAACCAACGGCGTCATCATTCTAATCATCTTTAACTATAACATGGAGTGTATAGTAACAACAAACAAACAGAGCTTCTCTCGTTCGTTGCCAAGCTCGCATCATATCTAAAGCCACCCTTTCGAACAAAGAGGACATGCTGGTACCAATCTCATTTACATACAAAAGTTGTATAATTAATACCATAAAAAGTAGTAGGAGTGCTCGGCCCATGAATTTATGGTCCAACCAGGACTAGTAATATATGGTCCTGAGTAAAAATTATTTTATTAATTTGGGCAAGTTTTCCTGCCATATACTATCTGTAGACAGTGTTCCGAATGACGAAGATGTTTACTGAATTAATAAATTGTTCTATTCCTAGAAATTGAAACCAAATATTTTGTTCAAAAATCATTTTCTCGAGAGAAAAAATCTGCACGTTGACAGCACGGTCAAAAACTTGTTACCGGCAGATAATATTGTTATAATCGATTTGGACCTTAAATTACTGGTTCTGACAGGACCATAAATTTGTGGTCCGAGCACTGACTGACTACTAAATTATGCTCTAGCTTTACTCACATTCATGATGCTTTTTTATGATGACGAGGTTCAGAGAACAATTTGTTGAACCCCGTTCATTGGCTTAAGTTGGGTCAGGTTTTAAAACAATAATACTGCTCGCATTGGTCCGTTCAATCTATAAATAGATTTATAATCACAAACCCATTTAGTCTGCGGCTCTTTTAAGATTATGGATCTACGCAGTGCTAAAAGCAGCATGCATAAAGCCAACATTTCCTTTGCATGAGATTCTATGTCTTTGTTCGCAGCCCCGTACCGTGGTTTTGTACGGCCTGGAGCGAATATCACCGGGAAGGCCTTAATTTTTCACTTTATTAAGCAAATTACTAAAATTGAGATGTGTACCATAAAAGTGCTCGAATTTTATGTACAACAGATGTTTTACGAAAAACCATTTTCTTTATATTTATAATATTATATTAATTAATTGGTCACATGAAAGTCTACCTGCTTGTACTAAATTGAATTGATATCTTAGGAATTGCTTAAGTATTCCTGACTGATTCTTCAATGTCTTAAGTAGTTTTTAATTACTTAAAATATAGGAAATGCACGACCATCTTCACCCAAAATTACACAGAAAGCGTCAAAAATATACGAAGTACATTGAAACTGTTGGTTAATTTGTCATTTACCAATCCATTTAGGATGTCCAGTAGTTCAACTGCGGCCGTACATTTTACGTACATCTCGGAAATAGCTTTTAACATACTGTTAAACACCAAACCTTAGGGCGCTTCAAAACCAATTAGAAAGAGTTCAAAGTACAGAAAACTTTTCCATACCAGACAAATTTTAAACCCCATTTGTGTTGATGTATTTTCAATTTGGTTTGAATACAAGCAGGGCGATTAAACTTGTGTATTCAGGGTACTTCAAGTCTTCAATGGGTTAGTTAAAGCGAATGTTAATACGTTTTGACAAAAACTGCGCAAATTCAAAATACTATGAAGATTTTACTATATAATATGCGATTTCCAAGTAGACCTTCTTGCGGAAAATTTTTGCATGGAAAATTAACAGTAATTGGTAGTATTAGAAAACCCTCAATAAATGTTTAGTTAAGGAACTATTTGTTCTACATATTATTCATTTCATATTATTTCCACTTTATAGTTTCAGTATCAGTTGATTGGTCTTGGCATGGTCCGCCCTTGGCGAGGTCCGGCCTCGAGCGGGGGCTCCGTTGGGCTCCGTGTCGTTACGGCCCTGTTTGTTCGAAAGGGTGGCTTTGCGGTTAGCAACAGTGGTGTGGGTTTAACATGAACGTAACTCTGATCCACTGCATGCTTTAGTTAAGTTAGAAATGCGTTGATGATAAATGTACGTAGCAAGCCAGCACATAAATAACGTAAAATTTTTTTAGTCAGTAACTAATTGTTACTTTTTTATGGCTCTTTCATAATCCCCATCTGATTTCCTACAAAAACTGAATGTGTTTTATGAAGTGCATAGTTAGTTCGACAAATGAGAATACTCTTAGATATTTTTTCTTTTGGTTCTCTATTGGTAATGAGTTAGCTTCAAAATCATAGAAAAATATTTAGTTACTAGGTGGTTGTAGGTGCCAGGCCGTCGTAGCTACTATGTACATGCGTGAGGTAATTTTATTTTTAACTTCAGCAAATCTGGATGCAGAATAGTGCCTGCCATCAAAACTAGGAAGCTAGACAGAGGAAGATGTACTTATTGTTCTATAATTATTTTGTATCGCAACCTTTCGCTTTCGTATTTAGATCACAGGTTACGCCATCATTTTTTAATTACCCTATGATGTACACGGCATTCTATATTTTTCTTGACCTCCTTAGCGTGCGTGAAGTTTGACACTTACTTTTTTAGTGAAGTAACGATATGGTTCGTTGATTGCTGTTCTTTTTATTATATTTTTTACTGAAATACACATTTGCACTCGGTTGGCTCCAACCTCATTTACATAAATATTTACATGAAATTTAAATGGTTGTCCAAAAGCTTGAGTGTAAAAGTCATTGACCTGATGCAATGTAAAATGTTCTTTACAAACTTTTTAGCAACTTACATTAAGTTTGGTTTTTTGTCGGAAGACTCTACAAACGTTTTCGTCAGTTTGGATAAAACGTTGTCGTGTGCTTACTTGCTGATTGGTTGTTAGACATCGGCAGGGCATTGCACTTCATAACATGCGTATTAAAAATCTTACACTACTTGTTCAGCTTGTTACATTTTTCAGTCGTACGGGTAGTAAATCAGTCTCAATTTCCCCCGGATTAATAAAATGCCATCCAAGTTTAACTGGAACATCACTTATCATCCATTCCTCTCCCAGCATCACCCTCGATCAACAAAGGTTAAACGTACTCTTTACAAACCAATACCAAACTAATTATTGCTGAATTACGACTACATTAATACCGACCGGTGACCATGCTCCATTTCACGCTAATTACCAAACATGTGGAAATGGGATTGGTCACTGCAAAACTCTGGTTTGCGTCGTGAAGTACAATGTCCAACACCCTTCATTTGTACGGAAGACATTGCTTCACTTATGAATTTGTAAAAGAGATAAATATACTTGGATTAGTTCGCAAATTCACACAGTGTTTTTTATAACATTTGCTTCCATGACGTTTTATTTGTTTTAAATGTTATTGCATAATAATAAATTAAACACTCATGTTTTGGCTTTAGCTTACACAATGAATGCAAAGATAGGAAATGAGCAATTGACACTGCGTGTTAGTTTAGTTGTATCTGACTATCTGTCGCTCATTGCTTTACTGTCCCAAGCATAGTGTCATCGTCCACAAAAGCCAGACAAATAGCGTGTACACAATGAACCAGAAACTAATGCGAAACAACTTTCACAGCTGCTGACATTGTTTGACATCACCTAACTTATTCGAAAATATATGCGGTGTGAATAGGAAAAGTCCCATGAAATTTATTTTGGGGATGTGGGGAGGCTCAAGCTCACGTGTGAAATGTAAATCCTTGTTTTGGTAAGCCGTAAACAAAAACACACACAATGTACAAAATACACACAAGGATTCATAAATAAATAAAAAGCTTATCCAACTGTGTAGAAAAATATTAATATTTCCAAATTTTTAGAAGGTCGCACATATTTATCGATTCACTATCCACGTTTACATAAGTATAATTATAATTATTATGTACCTTTAGGTATATATTGAAAACACTCAGGCTGTCGTCTGTCTGTCTGTGGGCACGATAACTCAAAAATGGTTTGACTTTTTTAAATTATGTTTCAGTAATCACTATATTAGGTCAAAAGTAAGGTCAAGTTCGAAGATGGGTCAAATTGGTTCAGGGGAACTCCTGGGTCACAGGTCAGGTCAATGTTTTTGAATAGTAAGGTATAGGTTATGATGCATCAAAATGAAGGTACTGGTGAGCATAGATCAGTGATACTATTTTTGAAAGTTTTTGATAACCCCAACGTGACCTATGACCATGATAAGGTCAAATATTTTTACATAGCAAGGTATCGGTTGTGATGCATCAAAATGAAGCTACTGGAGAGAACAGTTCATTAATGGGGCTCCCAAATTCTTAGGTAACCCCAGTGTGACCTTTGACCCTATTAAAATAAAATAAATTCTAGAGGTGGGGATCTCTCAGAAGGGGAGGGGGGATTGGGAAATTTTAAAGGTACATCATTACATCTCGATCTGTCGGGTTTATTATTATTGATAAGATATCAGCACCCTAATCCAAAGTTGTTACGCTGACACTTTTCCAATCTTAGTTATTACAATTTTAGTTTTTAGTTAATTACATCTTGGTTGAAGGAAAGTATATTAAAAATTATAACAAGATTATTATAAATTAATGTATTTGAAAAAAACATTATAAGTATCATACTCAATTATAGAATGTCAAAAAACAAAGCGCATAAGCAAACAAGCCTTTTAGATTATCATTTTCATAGTTTTGAAAGTCGAGGAACAAACGTATATTCCTGGATATAATTGCAGCTGCCACTTCATCCAACAATTCTCAGCTTGATCAAATGGAAATGGATGTTGGAGAAAACGAAATATATTGAAATTACAAAGGCCTTAGTTTGTAGTGTAAAATAACGTTTTTATTAAAATGTTTTCCATCAATCTTTTGCATAAGAAGGTACAAATAGTTTTATCTTTTTTCAAGCATAAATAAATTCCTTGCGACCTTGTAAGTCGAGTTTCGGGCCTTGTAATGAGTTCACAAAGCACATTCACATCCTCCATTCTTTGCGCTGCATAAATCTTAAAATTTCTAAAAATGGCACTAATCCACACTTTCTCTTCCATCATGGCAAACTTTTCTCTTATGCAGTTTCTGGGTCTTGCTGAAAAGGGGACGTAAGGGATGATCGTCTTCCGGACGCTCCTCCTTCTTCCTGTTTGAAACGACCAGGGTCAAATTTCTCTGGATCTGGAAACAAGTTGGGATCTCTGTGAAGATAGTAAAAGAGGCAAAATGCAGTGACCCCTTATAGAAGTACAGTTCCATCATCTAATGGTTGATCCTTGGTTAGCCCTCTGGCAATGAAGGGCATACTGGGAAATTGGCGAATACCTTCTTTAATGCAGAATTCGAGATACTTCATTTTGGTCGTGTAAACTCAATTCTCAGTCAAAAATGTCTTCTAGTCCTTAATGAACATTAGCCTGGCATTCGGGGTGAAGTGAGAGAAGGAAGGTGGTCCAGGTAGTCGTTGGGCGTCGAGCAATAAATCACCCGGCTTGTGAGGAGACCCAATCCCAACCACTCATGAAGAACGTCATAGTCTGAGCTCTTTTCTATTTGGGTTTGAAAAGCTAGAATCTTCACAGTGTCGGTAGCGTTTAGGAGGACAATATAGGGCCATTCCAAGAAAATTTTTGAACCGGTAGCCATACTCATTAGAAAAAGCCCGAGGACTGGGAGAACCTCCTTTTTAGGCACGTACAAGCCCAAAGCATTTCCAAGAAAGGGGAGAGTTGGCGGACCCTTTATGGGAGCTAGTATTGAGAGTAAGGCCTGTCGTTTGGGTAGTTTTATGAGGAGAAAGTAGATCCGCACCCCGGAAATTAGAAGGATGGCCTACAACATAATGATCTCTTTTAAATATTAAAATATTCTCCTGTATGTTAAACTGAAATGTGAATGCATGATAATTGGAAGTTGGAATAATTAAATGGATTGAAAATGCGAAAATCAAATACTTGACTTCACAAAAATGAGATGTCGGAGAGTGTCAATTAATTTTTTTTGCATTCTTGCTGCTGTTGGGCTGTAGTAGTCGAGACAGACAGTTTAATTGGAGTTTTTGAAGGTTGTTGTTGTTGACACTGTTGGAAGAATGAGTTGTTGACTGCGGTTGGTATAACTAATAAACCTGACAACTGGCAGAGAATATAGAAACCTGCGATTTACATTTATACTGAATAAATTTAGCATAAGCTATGTGTCTGAGTAGTTTGTTGGTTTAGAAAAGTTTTGAAAATTTTCATCAGTGTGGCTGCTATTGTGAAAATTTTGACATTTAAACGTTTTTAGGTCATGCTGGGGTCATTTCTGAACTTTGATAATAGCATGGTTAAGTTTTTCTTGAAAAATAGCATCATTTGGATGTATCATAACCCATGTTTTACTATTAAAATTGTTTGACCTTCACCTTTGACCCAGTTACCGTTGACAGATTTTGCTCATTTTAGAACTTGGCCAAGAGCTTGACCCAAGGTGTCGTTTAGCAAGAAGAATTTCAGAAAATCTTCGACTGTGTATAAGTTATCGTGCGAACAGGCGGACAGACAGACAAACGGACATCCATTCTAAAAAACCTGCTTTTGATCTGCGATCGCAGGTTAATAATATAAATGTATAAGTTTAGAAATCTCTCTAGTCTAATTAAACCAACAACCACATCATGTCTTCATCGTTTTTACCAATTTATATGTGGTAATTGTAAAGCATATACTGCTTTGAATCGTAGTTTTAATATTTATAGCAAATATAAATATCGTATGGGTCATTTTTACGCGTATACTGTGCGTAATAAATACGCTACACGCATTTGAAAAGAAATGAATGAGCTCACTTCTCAACTCATCGTCAGTCTAAAATGTAATTAGAACTGGATTGTGATTTAAAAAAACCAGAATATTTTTCTTCTTGAGAATGCAGATTCCAAAGCCCTAGAAACATGGCAAATACTCACATTTAGATAAACATACACATTATTATAAATACGATAATTAATGAATGAAATGGAAATAATGTTTTAAAAGCGATAAATGCGATACTTTTCGTACCACATTTAACGTTGTTTGCCTACTCAATTACTCAGATTATGATGATGACGACGATGATGCGATAGAAGCAGAGAGTGCTGAGCTAGGAACTATTACAGACATATATTCACAACTAGTTTTAGATGATTTTGAATTAAATCTATCAAATGGATTCCACATAGGGTTATTATAACCTCTTGCTCATTCGCTATAATATAATATGGAAATTAAGTAATTTTTATGATTGTCTCATTTTCTAATTTAAAACAGTTTCGAAGGAATATGCCAATGGCAATCTAATTTTTGTTTGCTTGAAGTGTGCTAAAGGAAATCAAGTACAATGAGCCGTTCTCAGGATTTCCCTGTTAAACAGGCAAATATCAGGCTAGGCTTAGTCATGAGCAGATTCAGCTTCTTTTGTTTCAATACTTTTGTTGCAGATATTTTTGTAGGATAAAAGTTGCGTGAGGTTTTAATCAATTCACTCTTATTTAACGTTTCACATATCAAATATTTATGTACTTATGAGAATAACTTGTACTCAGCCCATAGGAGTGCTAGTCATTTTCACGTTATTAACTTAGTGTGTTGTACTATTCCCTAGTGCATAGGCGGGATATCCTTTGTTCAAACTGTACCTATTGGTTCGGTGGGTGACCCGTCCCCATAACCCGCACCCATACCCATCTACCCGTCACCCTACTTCTGTACTTCAACATGCATTTAAGTTGGTGTTACCCTGGCATGTTAAGGGGATACTAATGCTAGTGAATTTAATCCGGTTTAAACCGGTCTTTAATGTCTGAAATCGGGTGGATTTAATGGCAAAAATGGATAAATGCCTTAAATATGTATACATATAACAAACTACGCCCTTTGTCCATTTTCCACCCCTTTTAGGGTGGACAATATGAAATGGACAAAAGTGGATAAAATGGAAGAAATGGACAAAATTCAGTAAATAAGCTATTTTAGCTTGTAAACCAAACCAAACTTTAAAGGAAGTATTTTATTCTCAAAAGTATGACGTTTTGCAAATGTAATTTCCACATTTAGGTTTCAGCGTTTACGTACAGAGCCTGATAGTTAATCAAGGCAGAAGGGTCGCGCTACGAACTTGGCTCCGATTTGGCTGAAAATTTGCAGGAATATAGATTTTGATGCGTAGATTACGAATCTGAAATCAGCAACCGTGTTTTGCAATCGTGGCGCCCCCCAGAGGGAAAAAACTGTGAGTTACCATGGCAACCTGCTGTTTTTTCCCTCTGGGGGGCGCCACGATCGCTAAACACGGTTACGGATTTCAGATTCGTAATCTACGCATCAAAATACACATTCCTGCAAATTTTCAGCCAAATCGGAGACCAAAAGCTAGCGCGACCATCCCCTCATGATTAAGTAACACCATCTGTACGTGTTTTTAATTTCACTCGCGAACCATAATAGTATTATGGTATGGTCCAGTTATTCAATTTCTTCCAAAAAATATGCAAATTAAAAATTGCATGCATTATAACCTTTCCATTCCATTAATGCTTGTTCTAACTCAGTTGTTAGTTTTATCGTCAGCTAATCAGCCGTACAATACCTGTCTCAGGATTTACGGTAATGGTCTATGTATATTCAAATTTGGCTCCTCATGGCATGTGATACTGTCCATTTCTTCCATTTTATCCACTTTTGTCCATTTCATATTGTCCACCCTAAAAGGGGTGGAAAATGGACAAAGGGCGTAGTTTGTTATATGTATACATATTTAAGGCATTTATCCGTTTTTGCCATTAAAGACCGGTTTAAACCGGATTAAATTCACTAGCATTAGTATCCCCTTAACATGCCAGGGTAACACCAACTTAAATGCATGTTGAAGTACAGAAGTAGGGTGACGGGTAGATGGGTATGGGTGCGGGTTATGGGGACGGGTCACCCACCGAACCAATAGGTACAGTTTGAACAAAGGATATCCCGCCTATGCACTAGGGAATAGTACAACACACTAAGTTAATAACGTGAAAATGACTAGCACTCCTATGACTCAGCCTTTCTAATCGAAAAAATATCATGCTTCATTCCGTCAGAGACACTTTATTAACTAATATACAAACCAACAAAAGTTTACTATTCTGCGTTGAAAATAAACCAGAAAAATTGGTGACTCAATTTATTTGGTGACTCAATTTATTTGGTGAAAACGCACCACTTATTATGGTCGCAATCAAAATTAATTGCTCTCACGAGGCATGGCAAAATTAAAATCTGACGTGGGATCCACGAATGCGTAACATTTGCGTCATCATGCTCCTGATTTTGGTTATGATTCACTTTCAACTTGGTCAATTCCATTTACTTTATCTTCTTGGGATGACGCACCTGCAAAAAGCACATTTGATGATGATCATTACCCACGTGCATGCATCTCTTCCCATTCGTCCTCTACTCCCCTTGAATCAAATTAGTCAGCAGCCATCCATCCATCCATTCAGCGTAACAATCTTGCTACTGGATGTTAATATGGTTCCAATAATAATAATACATCTCTAATGCTTCTTCTGTGGGAATTGATTAATTATGCCAACACAGTCAAAACTAATTCAATGAAAGTGACAAGTTGCTGCGTTAATATTACTTAGCATGCGAAATTCAGTTGCTTTCCAATTTTTTTTATTGGAACGGTGGTAACAATAGCAAACTCACTTGCCTTAGGGAAATGCTTTTGTATACAGAGTATGGAGAAGGTTAAAATGCAATTATGCAAACCACTCAAAAAGAAACTTATTTTCGCGTTGGAATTACGAATTGATTTCTTCGTCGTAAATATAATAGTACCCAAAACCAGTGAACAGTGATTTCCCATAAATTTATCAAACCAATTATATTACAAGATCAGCAAGCTTAGATTATTGGAAGTACATGCAAATAAATCGTAAATAACCGAAAAATTATTTAACATGGAAGTCAATTAAAGATATTTCGTGACAATTATTTTGAAACAAATATTATTTGATAGATTGAGCTTCTTATAATTATTCAAAAAGATAGGTTAGCACCAGAAATATTTCCTGTGGTTGTTGTAGTGACTGAATTCAAGATTTCTTCAATGAAGAGAGTAACAAATGTGATGCCAAAAATACGAATGAAAGCTACAAATGGCAAGATTACCATAATGGTGAGAAACATTTTAGGTTGAATAGCCTGAAGTCCAGCATACTTAAAAATCCCAATAATCATGCCAATAGTTGCAATTCCAATGAAAATCCAAATGCAGTTGAGGAACCGCCAAATGTTGCAATATTTGAGTGTCATTTCGGCTGGCTGGTTCTGAGCACAAATCAAAAATATATTAGTGGACAAACATTTATATTGGTTAATAATTTTTTTAAAGGAAATACAGGTAGGGTAGACATGAAGACCAGAAGTGATGCCATGATCTCAAACAGCAACAATTGCATGATGATTAGGTAGACAAAAACCTCCTTGAGTTGAAGGGTTCCATTCTTTGAGTCCAATGTCCAACCGACACAGCCAAAAGCCACGCTGAAAAGGATCTGTACCAAATTGATTAATGTAATTAGTTAGAAGATATTATATTTATATTACTAATTATGTGTCATAAATATCACAAACTTTTGAAATTAACAACAACGTACGAAAGAAACACAGGCAAAAATTCTCGCAAAAAATCGAAAAGAATATTCCATTTTCCTCTTCACGCAATTTAGACTCAAAATGTTCTTTTATCCCAAGAATCACACCCGATACACAAGTCTACCTCTTCAAAGCAGTCAGCACTCGCAATAAATTCAAGTCACAGTGGTTACTATTTTCTGTTGTGGTTTCTCCAACGTCTTGCCCGTCACTGATGATCAGTGATCACAAATTCAGGATATACAGAGAGGGATTATTATAATATTATTATTCTCTTTGTACAAGGAAAATTGCAAAACAATATTCATGTGAAATACGCATGTGTTCACGTTCCGTTTTATGGCTCATTAAAATCTCAACATGCTCCCGGATTACTGTTAAACATATAGGGAAACGCTATTTAAATGACGGATTTCAACCATGCTTTTCATGCGCATGTATCATTCGCTTTGCAGAACAACGTGCTCAAACTTTACCAAACCAAAGCTGCTCCATTATCATTTCATATCAGGTTGATTTTCTTGGAATTGGGAAGAGAAAACGGATACACATTTAGATCTGAAGTATATAATAATGATTTTGACAAAATTTTAGCGCTCAAATAGCCCCAAAGTCTTTTTTATCACAAGCGATGCTATACTGTTAAGCAATATATAATTCGTGAGGAGAGTGGGAGCATATTATTTGCAAGGTTAAGTTGTAGACAATTATAATTTTTTTATGTAAGTGTCAAAATCTTGTTAATCCATTTGAGTTTTGTTGTTACACGAGTGGTACAGACACTCTTCTCGTATCACATCATTAATAACGAACTAATTTTTTTTTTCAATGAATTTAAGTTTGCATGCAAATGCTTCCATCGATATAACAATTGCATACGTTCTTTTTCTGTTCATACACTATGATATAATATTGTATCGTCTTAACTAATATTGGTAACTACCTTCTAACTACACATGGTGAATCAACGCTCGTCGTTTATAATGTGATAAACATGTGCTTTTTGTTTCCAAGATCCGCTTATGAATCTTTAAATGTGTAATGGGCTTCTGCAATGCCTAAAATCAGCCCACGCAAGCCCATAAATAAGATTTACAAGGTTGTACACGGGGTGCGGCGTAAAATGCAGATTACCTCAACTGTTTTTGTGGATTTTTTCGTTCGTTTTTGCATTCGCTTGACATTGAAAATAACAAATATTTGTTTGTGAACGAAATACTTTTTATGTGTTCAAAAGAATAATGACAGTGACATTCACGCTTTTCATGCATGCTTCACAAATAGAGCATACCTTCCTGTTTAAATTCAGAGGTGAAACTTGAAAATAAAATCATGAAATGTTGTTACGAACTTGTGTCAAAGTTCAGGATCCCACACCTGCACTTTGAATTTATGCCCATTTAAGCTAGAAACTTGATTTGGGAGCAAATAAATGGCGAACATGGAGTATAATATCATGACGAATATGTAAGCAGTACGAATAAATTGTATTGAACTTTTTCATGTAAATTAGCAATAATTGAAAAAATTATGATTGCAATGATGACACTGATTAACTTGGTATTGTGATTGTGACGTCCATTCTTTCCATGCGGATAATCTCTGCGAAACCTCAAATCTCTAATTATGCCTTGGGAATGTCTGTAAGAAGTGGGGTTGTGGACTTTGCTTTGGTCAATTGTAGATAAATCACTTGCAAATCATATGGAAAATCTTACAAAAAGATTTAGCCGGTATGTGTGGTTTTGCTTGCTTTCCCTTCCATAAGGTGCAAGTTAGGATACCTAAAATCAGTGAGTTTACGAAGGAGTGAAAAGATTTTGGAATTATTTTGCATCTTGGCATGTTTGAATTTGCGTCTCGGGATGTTGGTAAATGTCTTGTATTTTGAATCGACATAATGATAAATCGGGATGTTTGCCTATCGGTTAAACAAGAAACCTTTCTACTACACGTTTAAGAACTTTCCTTTTGTAAATTACGTCCAAGAAGCATAACATTTTAACATTGGAATTCCTATTTTGTATGTAGTACGACTACTGTACGACATTTACGATACCTCTGTGAAAAATATATATTTTTTTATTACCCCACACATATTTCATGCAGATTAGTACTTACAAGTATGACAAGTGAAACAAACTGAAGGTTTAAAGCCTGGGAAGTAAATTCAACAACTGTAAAGCTGTAAAGTGTCAGCTCATGTTAGAAGTAACGAAATGAATGACCTATTGTTTTAATTGGCGCAAATAAGTTGTGAAGATATGGATGAAACTAATCAATTTTCACCATGTGTCAACCTTTTAAATATGAGATTAATATTTGCTAATTTGCTTCCAATACATGATCAACATTAGTAAGTAAGCATCAGAAACCCAAATTGATGCAGAGATCCAACATCAGCTTCCCCAGGAACTGAGCTGCATCATCGAAATCATCATCAATTCTATATCAGATGGTCCTACTCACCTTGTGTTTTCCCATTTTACTATTCATGTTATTGGAGTAGATGAATACAACTCATTTTATCTTAATTCTTTGTTCTAATTATTAGAGATCTTTGTTTTTGATGACCAGAAAGATGAGGAAAGGGTTATAGTTGAAAAACCTGCCAGCCCGGATAGACACCCTCCATCTGTGACGACGGATACAAACAAGAAAGATAAAATTTTGGAATGGCAATAAATGTGAATCCAATTGCTAACCTGTGAACCTACTATAGACACTAGTGGATATAAATTTGAAAGCTTATAAGCTGCATTGATTTTTTGTGTAGAAAGTAGTTTATGTATTATTGCTTTGTTGTTGAGCTAGCGTTGAGTATGAGGGTAGAAACCATGGAGTATGTAAATGTGGGGTTTTCGAATTGGAACATGCTTTTGAAAATAAACTGCTAGTAAGCAGGCCAGAGACGTAGCTGAAGAGGGCGTTGAGTGATCTCCTCCAAACCACCTCCCCCCATGTCCACCAAATCTCCTCCACCACCTCTCTGTCTCTCTCTATACCCACCTCTGCGATCCTCTTCCAACGTAGTAAAAGCATTGCTTGCAGAATTCCATTCCGGATTCTGGCTTTATGCACAAGGACATGATTCCGGATGCATGCACAAGCTCATCCACACGGATGCTATGCAATTCTTACGTATACGCAAGGCTGGGTAATCAACGAAAAATGGCAACCAGATTAAAGATTAGTTTCAGTCTGGAAATCTAATCTGATTATTGATTAATTACTGAATTTCAAAGAAAAAAACTAATCTGATTATTGATTAATTGATTTATTACAAACAGTAGATTAAAGATTATTGATTAATTAATCAGATTAGTAATCAAACCTTTGATTAATGGCATTTTATTCCTAATCCAATGACAGTTGTTGATATAAAGATTTTGATGGATTAAAATTTAATTTTTATAACAATGACAACACAACTATAAAGCTAATGAGCTTACAGTTTTAAAATGGATCGTAAAGGTGGAGGTGGGTGTAAATTTTTAATTAATTTCCGTGAACTTCACCGGTACTGATTGACTAGATAATTTTAAAAGCACTCCGTCGAGTATCAACGGATCAAATTGACGTGTTTCAGATATAATAATTAATTGTTTTACTTAAAAAGTCGCCAAATTCAGAACTATATCGATTCTTATCGGTTGCGTTAACATACCCATGCAATTTCATGCCGTCTACATGTATACAGAAAACCCCGTCTCTCAATAAGTCATTTTAAAAGAAATGTCCTTGTGAATTGTATGAATGGTTGTAGTAAAAACGACATTTTGGTGTTTAAGAAATCCAGTTGATCAGAATTTTAATCAACTATCAGATTAGTTAATTAGATTAGATTTCTCGTTTAGCAATAAGGCTGTTGATTAATTGATTAAATTATTTTTTCTATATGCGTTGATTAATTGATTATTGATTAATTACTAATATTTTTTACCTTCAGATTAATGATTAAAGATTAAACTAATCAATAATCTGATTAATAGATTAGATTAACTAATCAATTGATTGCCCAGCCTTGCGTATACGTATACATTTCAGCCAAATCGATGAGTTTCTGAACTCATCCACCTATAACTTTCGAATCGTTTGACCGACTTGGCTGAAAAGTATTCCCAGAGGTCCTCTTGAGTAGTGCTACATGTGTACCAAATTTGAGCCAAATCGGTCAATGTATGTGACCAGGAGAGTGCGCATGGACAGACAGACCGACGGACAGACAGACGAACTTAGTAAAACCATTACTTCGCTGAATGCTTCAGCTACGTAATAAGGAGATGGTGGATGTAGTTGCATGTGAGGACGCTATTATTAGACTTTGGCGTGTGCCGAGAAAAATCCTTCTCCGTAAAAATCATAGTACATGAGCCTTCGGGCATTTGTTTAATCTTTATCCGTTGATTAAAACAGTCTTAAACATATATGAAACCTAACTTACGATTGCCTATAATAAATAAATTTAGTATAATTCAAACAAGAAACGCTTTTTACAGTCTATGCATTCTTACTTCACAGACTCACACTGACGTTGACTTTTTGACAGGTAGTTAAATAAGTGCAACTAACGGGATGAGTCTACGAAGGCATTTCCAAAAACATCAGGTCAACTTTGATAACGCTTATCTCAAAGAGGACTTAAATACAAATGTTTTGCATATCCTCTGAAAGATAAAGATTGTGGCTTTTGAATGATGGGTTGCTTGTAGTAGCATTCATTTGCTTTGTAGAGTTAGAGCTGGTAACATAGACGAGAATATTTTTTACTACGCAAGATATTCGTGCGAAGATTAACTGCATTTTTGAAGAGCCCTTCTTCGTCCTTAATTAGAAAGGAGCTTCAAAAGGATGGTGTTGATCCATTGCCAGCTCGATCAACAATTATTAAGTGGTGCAAGCGATTTCGTAGTGGTAACCCATCACTAGAAAACAAGACAAACCCAGGATGACCTTTAAGTTCGACAGACGACTCCTGTTGCGGGAAATAGCAGAAAAGGTCAATATAAGTGTCATGTCAGTGTGGATAATTATACATTAAACTTTGGGTCTATCTCTTCGCTGTGCAAAGGTGGATTCCCAAACTGCTCACACATCAACAAACGAAATTTAGGTGCAAACGAGCCAAGAGAATCTCAACCTCCTTTCTCAGGATAGAGATTTTTTTTGGGGCAAGTTGTGGCTGGGGATGAAAGTTAGCTTCATCTTTATCAGGTAGAGACTAATATCCAGTCATCACAATGGCTACCAGCTGGTTTACAACCCCCTTTAAAGGCCATACGTAAAACGTCAATTGCTAAACTTATGATGATCGTTTTTTGGGACCGGTTTAGAGTTTTGTTGACCGAGTTCTTCCATAAGGGTTTGACATTGACCAGACAAAAATATGCTGATATCTTGGCTAGGCTGAAATCAGCATACATCAAGAAACGTGGTCAAAACCAATGGAATGACGGAGTTTACTAATTGCAGGATAATGCACATCTCACACTTCGAAGGTCGCACAGCAGAAACTACGGACGTCGGGTTCATTCAACTTTGCCACCCTCCATACAGCCCTGACCTTGCTCCATCGGATTACTTTTTGTTCCCAAAACTAAAAAATTACATGCGTGTGAGGAAGTATAATTCGGATGAACATGTTAAAAAAGTGTAATTTCATTGCTTGGACATAGAGGCCCAGCATTTTTCTCTAGTTGCATCTCTGCTCTTGAGAAAAGGTGGGAAAAGTGTGTGTGAGTTGGGGGGGATTTTGTAGAAAAAATCGATTGAATATGTCAAATCGTTATAAAATGGGAGCAAAATAATGTTGACCGGACCTTTATAAATAAGGCCTTCGTACAGACGGAAGAACTTAGTAGAGTTACAACTGCGCTGAATTAGAAATTATTCTACGTAACAATCAAGAATGACAACCGCGCATTTACAAAACTAGAATGCAATTTTCATGTTTTTACGGCTAGTTTATGATAATATCCAAAGATGCGTACGTGCACACCAGTGCATTGCTCTCCAGTCCTTCAGGCAAGAGAAGCTTCTGCTTTTCAATGAATACGTGTGCCTTGATTTACTCATCTCAAGCCGTGATTCTGGCTTGAGATTTTCTGTATATTCATTCGCTTTTTACCACTCCGTCGGAGTAGAAGCAATCACCTTTCCTTTCCATTTTCAAGTTTGACTTTACTAAATTCCTTAGAATAAATTTCCACTTCTTAATTCAGAAATATAACCCTTAGCCTACCTACAATCATTATTTCCAAATCCAGCGTTGCTGGAAACATAGTTCATTTCCATCATCATCATCTTTGCATTTGCCATACTACTAAACTGAATCACTTAAAATCCCAACAAAACACTGCTAAAAATTACTCGACAAATTTCATCCATCCATTCCACTCCTTGTGGAAACAGATATATTTGTCGAAATTTCCATTGGAACCAATCCCATTGTTTATTTTTTTTAAATTGTGAAATGTACTTATCAATATGTGTAATAGACGTGCAGTTAGTTCTACAGAATTTTTTTCTCATTCCTATTCACGTTTTAATAGACCAATAAAACAATATAATTGCAAGCAATGTGAAATTCAATCGGAGCAAACTAGCAAAATTCATCTGGTTTGTGGTAAAAGCCCTTTTCAGCTTCACTACATTTCTCTCCATCTGCAAACTAATGAAGTTAATCAAACAGTGGCGGTACTAGCGAGATCTTGAACAAATAGGAATTTGTTTGGCCCTTACGGGAATGCTTACGGTGGTTATATCTACCAACATTATGTTTCAAAAACCCAAAAAGGAAATTTGCTTTGTAATAACGCAGACACTAAAACTCGTAAAGAAAAGCATGGATGAGATTCAAAAGTCCCATGATAAAAAAATCGTTTTTGTGAAAGTTTGTATTTGCACATTTGGTGCGTTTTTTGTACCTGCATTTGTTGCTATGGCCTCTGTCATTCCTATTTTGCGGGACTATGAGCCACCTTTATCGTTGATTTGAATTTTGAAAATTGAAAAACAGATACCGAAAGTTTTGAAACCAAGGCAGCCAACTTTTACTTTTATTGGTTTAAAAAAGGTACTTTGTCATGTGCACATAAATCGGATACAATTGAAGCAGTTTATAAACATTTTTAATTCATATTTAAATCTTCATTACAACAAAATAGTTTTACAAAAGTTCGGAGACTTGAGATAGTTTGCAGCATTGAACATCTAAATTGTTGATTGAGGCATCGTCATAATCTGCAATAAAGTAAAAATAACATGTTAAAATGTACTAATTTAATAATAATAAATAATCAAACCAATTATTCTTAAAAAAATTACGTCGTCCATGAGCAGTATCATCTTGAGTTCTAATCCCACACATTGCCCATTCATATGAGTCAAACTGGGGCTCAGTCCACTCCCCCCAGCTCAACCCATCCTTCAATATATTTCATGGAGTTGGAGCAAAATATGCGCAAATTGTTGGCTCCCGTATCATCATGATTTTTCTGCCATTCTTCAGAACGAAGCTGAATGCCAACCACCTAGCTATCAGGACACTCATAAAATACTCCCCTAATTCCACGAGGTCCTGTCTAACTTTGTATCTGCCTTTCAGAACTTTGAAGCACTTTTGAAGTTTCTCCAATTACACCACACAGAAAGGAGATGCCGTTGACGGCCGTGTCATCTTGATTTCCCCCTTGAGATGGCTCAGTTTTTAGTCTCATTCCTAATACGTACATGCCCCCTTTACAGAATTCCCAAATTGCCCCAATCTCCCCAGTAAGGGTCTCTGGGACTGGATAATATTCCTCCTGAGGAGCCAATTCCTTCCTCAAATGAGATAGCTGACTTAACTGATGGAAATTTACCGCAAAGAGAGACAAGTGTGATGATAATACTCTCACAAACTTTCTTATGGCTGAGTTTAGCCACTCTATTTATTTTAGGCATCCAAGTTAACTGATATTTTGTAAAGAAATATGAATAAAATCAAAGAATTTAAGCAGATGTCTTCAAACTTTGAGTTGGAAAATGAAAATGAACTGAGAAAATATCTGCAAACATTTTAATTCAACTGATAATCTTCATCATTTTTAACCTTCATCCTGTTGCTACTAAATTATAAATGAGAGAAGGAATTAAAAATTTTCAATTGATACAAGACGTAATTTATCAGAACTCATAAATAATCATTCATTTAGCGCTGGAGACTGTGGACCTCTTCATGATTATTATTACACATCCAGTTTTATATCTTCTCTATAGATGTTGTTTGTATATACCTTACACGGCTGAGAAATTGTGAGAACAGGAGCTTTTACGAAAAGCTCCTGTTATCAAAATCATAGCGACATGACAGCAGTCTAATCCCACACACATGCTAAATTATTTTAATATTTTTTTAATCCGATAATATTTGATATTCAATGTGATACTTGGTAATATTAAGTTATTCATGATCTCTAATACGTCATGTTTCCTTATCTTTTTATGCACGTAAATTATTAGCTTGTGAAACCTGCTCTCCTCTTTGAGAATATCTGCTGACCAAAGTGGTGTCATAATAACCACATTTATTTCCACAATGTCTGGCATTGACACTCTAGGAGAGTTGTTTTCACACTCAAAAAATTACACAGGAAAGTCTTCAAAATGAAACTAATCTCATTAGTTGGATTCTTAACAATTTGAATTTATTTCCACTCTGTTTTTGCTACCATTTATGTAAGTGAACAATTTAAATCATCATTTATATTTTAATAACTGCATAGCAAAAAAAATACATAACTTTTCTGGACTAATTTTACTTTGATTCTAAAGGGGACTCGAGATCATCAAACTACGATCATCAGCAGAACACATGTTGCAACCTGGTTTAGATCACCGCTTGAGTTTAACGCTTATAAAAAGGATAATTTAAAGGAAATCATTTGGCTTGTTTCCCACACATTTGGAACAATTTTCATAAAAATCTCTTCCGTTTTGGAAGGTGAGATATTTTGAATAAACTATTTACCTTTAAATTTTGTGGTTTTTGAATGTCAGTAATTATTATTTGCAGCAAACAAACCCAAAGCTTTTAATGACAGTCCCCTCTTAATTCCTGAATTGGTTGCTGAGTATAACAATCAACATTCTAATGAGAAGCTTAAAGTTATCCTGTCATTTGATGGGGATACTACAGCAACCCGTAATGGATCCCAATTTAATGACAACCTCTTTATAAACAGCATTAGCATAGCCAAACAACTTGCCGACAAAGCCAATTCAATCCATCCTGGAACCGTGGATACATTCCTTCTTCTTGAAAATATTTATGGTCCATCTCAAAATGAATTGGTGGAAGACATGGTATCTAAGCATGGCGATGAAATTCTTCGAAGAACGTTGAGTGATGTAAATTCCGCTTTTGAGGTGATAAAAAACGGATCAAGCTACAAAATTGGCTTAGCCTTTCCCCACCCTTTATGTGGCAACGCTTCTCTTATCAAATTATCAAGTATCGCCATTGACATTTTCGTCCCCATAATTATTTTTCCTCAACAAACTGACCTTGAACTTGACCCTCTGGAACGTCATAAAACGTCGATAGAACCAATTTTTAGTCTCAAACCATGAATTTCAGTCGAAAACTGAAAAAATCGAGATTTCACCTTCCCAATTTAGATTTGCACGTGTTATTTCCCATAAGGTTTTGGAAATTTTTGGAACCAAAGGCACCCGTGCTCCCATCCCAACAAACCAACCCATTCAAAGCTAATATTTTCCAGACATTACTTATACATGAATGTCTACACGCTGCCAAAAAATATTTCGATTTTGTGTTATACAAGGTTCGTACTTTCCTCGTAAGTTTCCTAACTCGAACTTATCAACTGGCACCTTTGTAGATTTGTTTATATGTCCACCGGTCTAAGCGAAAGCGACCACACGGTTAAAGTATTTGTTTTGCTAAATAACAACTTTTGTTCCTCTAGTCTGAAATGAGGAAAGTCAATCGGGCCAAGGTCAAATATTTTAACTAGTTCTAACATAATCTTTTTTTTAAAATCATCACTGGCAATTGGTCAGCTATTTTGAAATTCGAATTTTCAAAATAGGTGAAAATGAAAATTTATCCTTATATTACGGGACAGACCTTACTATCTAGGTCACATGCTAGTAACTGAAATTTTATAAATTTTATTAAGAATTCAATAATACATTTTATCTAATATAATATATTTGTCCATAATTTATATTTTATATAACTTCATATACATATAATATTTGTATAATATTATTATAAATATTTTTTTATTAAAGAGAAGCAAATTTGCACCTTCTTACACAAAAAACAAGCTCACATCTATCCATTGGAGGAGTTCTATTTAGTCCACTGAACGCTGAGTGACACTGCCAAAAATGTGGTAATTTAATTTACAGTAGGTCCTAACAAATTCTACAAAAAAATGTTATTTCATAGAATCCTCTTACTTATATATTTCTTTCAAACGTCGATCGATCTCATTTACTGCATCGTTAAAGATCCAATCCTAGAAATTTGTAACTAGTGATATTTCTTGTCTTCGAAAGGTAGGGTAGAAGCAAGTGGATCTAAATAGTTGCCATTCAATTACTGTACTAACCTTCCTTCCTTCTTCAATAAACTCTTTCTTATATTTTGTGTGAATCTCATGTAACAAAATCATAACGCTTAAACCAAGTGGAATAAGTGCAAGAAGGACGAATGCACCCAATTCATGGATTGTTATCAAACCCATTTTTGAGCTCACTTCAAAAAGGCTGTCACCTAACCATTCACCCGTTTTCATTTTCCTTCGCTCCTCTAACCTAAACTTCTGAGTGTTAACCCAATCTGACCAAATTTCCCAAATATGTTGCAACCCTGCTGCGTGTATAGCTAAAAGAGATTTTCTCAACCAGTAACGATTAATCGTAAAAACATGCCAGTAATGTGGGGTCGGCTCAAACCTATCCGGCACGCTGTAACAATTAATGTCCTTATCTCCCGTTTCTTTACGTACAAGCTTCGTGTTAAAATATAACATGGAATACATTGTTGAACTAGTTGCATAATGTGCGTATTTTGTATTACCAACCGTAGTCCCAAGGTATCGAGCACGTGTGTTTTGATACTTAGCATCATATCGGCTACTATAGCTAAAGAAACTGCCATTAAGTTTATTCCCAAGTTTCCTCATTTTAAAGTCTATTTCGTATCTTGTTATCGCCCATGAAATTTCATCGTCAGCAACTAAAATTTTGTACCCCATTTTAATCAATTCGTTAATTGACTGTATTGTGCGTGGTTGTCGCTGAACTATAGCTAAACTAGTTATCTGACTCTCATAATATGTGCAGACAACAATGCCAAAGAAACTTGTGAAAATCAGATTCTTTCTATTAACTGAATTGGTGTATTGCCTTAAAACTACGCCTACAATACCAATAACCTTAATCACGGAGTCTAAGATCAACTTAGTTGAAGCAAGTGTTGCAAGAAACTTAATTCCTAGCAAACTAAAGCAACAGACCCATAACGTATAAGTAAATGGAATTATCCAATGCAAAACTTTGTTTTCATCCTCTCCACTCGTCTTATCGTTGGTACAATAGTACGCCATTGATTCCGAATTTTTTGAAAGCATTGTTAAAACTGTGGTTTTGTCTGTGAAGTGAAGCTTACGCGGAGTCAAAATCCACTGCATATCTGGTGCGTTATAAAAAGCATCTTCTGATGATGGTACAAACATGTCATATGCTTGGATTGTAAAGTTGTGCAAATCCGAAAGTGATAGCAGTGCCATAACCATATAGTGGCAATGGAAGGTGATTAACTTCGTCACAAAGCTCGGGCAGAATGTCATCACATCAAAAGATGGTAATTCGAATTTAGGGTACATTCCAATTTTAATTTTTCGCTTATTCCCATCATAAATTTTCTTTTTATGCAAAGCAATAGGGGGAAGAAAGTCTTTAAAACTGTCAATATTATGCCATTGATAAGCACAGTATTCGTAGCACAGGTAAAGTACGATTGGAACCATTTTCATGACGCCATTTGTAGTTTTTACCTTATAGAATTGTAGCAACAACTTGCTAGCCGGGTACTTTTGGATTTCAAACTTGTATTCGTATTTTAACCGTTTCAATATCTCATCATTGTCAACTAGAACAAATAAGGGGTATGTTGAAAGGGAAAATTTCTCGTAAAACACTCCACCTATTACAAGTTTTATGTATTCTTCATCGAATTTTTTGCTAACGGAATGCTGCTTCATGAAAGGGAAAAGAATTACGGATGATATTTCCTCAAAACGACTAACTTGTCTGGTAATCGCCTCATTATACTCACGTCCAAACACAACATATTGTAGGCAAAACGAGGACAAAGCTAGTTCTGAATAATATGGTTTGGTAAAACCGTTATATTTTTCATGGTTTTCTTCAATGGCTTGTAACTCTTCTGAACCATGTATGTAAACAGTAATACATTGGGTTATGTTTTTGCCCCGAAACAATACCTCAAGCAATTGTTTCCCGTGGGATTTTGCTGATGGAACATTATTTACAAGGTACCAAACCAATAGCAAATAAAATTTAAACAAATTCATTTTGTTTCTCATCGTGAAATCGTAATGGTCAAATGAAATTAGACTTTTTTTATTTGTGAGTTTATACTAAATCTGGTTGTTACGGATGTGCTTAAATGAATTTGGATGTGGAAACAAATTTCGGAAACTTTGGCGCAGATTTAAAATTTACAAACGAATTGACGAAACGACATAAATCGGTCCAACGCAAGCGACAAAGTAAGCGAGTGAAATAACACGTAAGGCAAAGTAGCCAGCTTTCGTGCACGAAATAATTGTTTTTACATCCGCTATCACAAACAAGTTATCAAATGAAAACTCTTATGTGTTGAATTACTTTTTTCCATAATTTCATGAAGCAAATGAGATAAAGCAAGCGATGGAAAACACAAGTAAGCCACATTAGTCAGCTCTCGGCCTGAAATAATTGTTTTTGCTTCCGCTATCACAAACAAATGAACAAATGAAAACCCTTTCTTGTATTAAAGTGTTTTTTCCAGCTTTTCCTCATAAGCAAGGCATAATTAACTCCGTTGATAATTTGATCCTAAATTACAATTCTCATTTCAATTATCTTCGGTGGAAGAATAAATTGTATTGGCAAATAGGTATGTATGATAGGTCGTAGATTGCCCCAAAAAACCATTTACGGATCGAAATATAGTAACTAAATACATCTCACAAATTACCTACAAAATGAATTCTTTACCTTTACAAATGCAAATCGTTGTGTCATAACACCTCTTTTCGGTTCTAGATAGAAACTGCTACCAAAAAGACGTCTACCGCACAAACTGCTACGAATAAACTTCTACCAAAATTAACGTCTACCAATCAAAAACTGCTACCCACAAAAACTTCTACTTTACAAAATTTTATTTGGTTTTATTTTTCATTGTATCAATGTCAAAGGTCATATAATTTTGTTTTTTCCACTTAAATCCTAAGTCTAACGTTACAACTACAACAATATTAAATATATCACAATTTAACAAACTGATTTTACTAAAAATTTACACGTCTTGTGTTCTTGCTGGGGTTGGTTCTTCGTTTCCTCGTTATCATTGTCCGTATTAAGTTCAGAATTCGCTAACAAGACGCGTTTGCTTTTGTACTTGCGTATTAATTGCCATGCCTTCAAGAAAGCCTGACATTCCTTTATTTCCTGATATATACATATTAACTAGTGATTTTATATTTTCATTTTTCTTTCTATATTTTAACTTTTGAGACTCCAACTGGTCTCTTTTTTAATTCTATTCTTTCATCAGTACGCTCCTGCTCTTCGGCCATAATTCACAAAAAAAAGAAGGCTAAATATTAGAGAAGACCAACAACCATGATATGCGCGCTTATCTTGGATGTAATCGAGTCTGGGAGTAGTATCGCAGACTATCTCAGGAAACCGACAGAGCAAACAGCTAACTCCTTACTTTTAGTATTGAGCTTAATTATTAAATTGTTGAGGAAATGTGTAATTACCTCATGTGTTAGCTACATTTACAAATCCGTGGACACCATTCATTCATTTCCCAATGTTTTGTTTGATATCCCTTGACCCGTGAGGGTTTTCTTTCTTAACGTGTTTTACTTTATATGAATGTTTCCATGATTATTGCCATGTGGTTGGAGTTATAATTTTTTGGTCCCAAATGATTGAGCCCACGGAATGCATTATAATTGAAGTATTGGCATCACTTGTCTATCATTGCCATAGTGGATTCAATTTGGTGTCTCCTTAAATTGCTTTAAGAAATTTAAAAAAAATCATGAGTAGAAGTTTTTGTCGTAGATGTTTTTTTGTGGTAGAAGTTTTTGTCGGTAGCAGTTATTTTAGTAGCAGTTATTGTAGTAGCAGTTTTTTGTAGCAGTTTCTACCGGATGCCCTCTTTTCTTGTAAGGAAAAAATATTCAGTTAAGAATTTTATTAACTGGAGATCGCCAACACATATTATGATGTATCACATTCCATACTTGCCGTAAACCGATTTAAACAGCTACTAATCCAATGCATAAAATACGTGAAACACACAAACCATTCAAGCGTAAGAAAATATTTTTTCAAGTTTTGCAATATGAAAATGTTTTTTTCTTTTAGCACCTACAACAAATCTTAAGTTATGTTACAATTTTGTTTCTATAATAATAATAATCATTTATTGTCAATCAGATTCCTCGGGAGGTAGTTACACTAATATGACATGATTGGTAATTATGTATAGTTTCAGCATATTTTCATTGTTTAAATTACATCATTAGGATTGTCATTCAAATTGTAAAAGATTATTATTGCGTAAAAAAAATTGTTACTTAGTCTATTGATTTGTATTAAATTTATAAATACATTGGTTGATTGCATCTTCAATACAAGTAGGGTCATAATCTACATCATTTTTTCGTAGGCACTCTTCACTTTGCTTTGTTAGTAAATAAGATAGAATTGATTTTTTGAATACATTATAGGAGTAAACTTTATTTGTACAATATTCAGGTAGCTCTAACCAAAATTTTACTGATCTATATTTAAAGCTTCGTTCCCCCCAAAATGATTTACATACAATCGCCGGTTTTTTATACATACCCTGACGGGTGTTCTGCACTATAATATTAGAGAAATCCAAATAGTTCTTAAAGTAACCGTCACTTGTAAAAAAGGTAATATTGTATGTCATTTTGATACATTCAAAAATATAACAATGTTTCATAAGTAGCCATTCTAGTTCTATGCATATATCATTGTGGATACTGTCAAATTTTCTTTGATTCATTACAAAGCGCGCTGCGGTTTTAATTACTTTATTTAACATATTGACACATTCCTTACTTAGGTTATTCAGCCATATCACACTCGCGTAGGTTATTACACTGAACACAAAGGCATTGATTAGAGTAATTTTATTGTTGATAGAGAGAACGTTTTTCAGTGTATATAGTTTGGAGAGGCTTCTGTAGCATTTGGTACATACATATTTGCACTGTTCATTGAAAGACATGTTAGAGTCAAGATAGACGCCGAGAATTTTTAATGTGTTCACCTTTTTTATTATTATACCATCAATACATACATTAAAATGGCTTAAATCTATTTTCGACTTGGTTTTATGTATAAATAGTATTTGTGTTTTGTCAATGTTGAGGTTAACATGATTTAACTTTAGCCATTCATTTACCCTACGTATGTCAGCTTCAATGTCTGAGATCATTTTTTGTATATCTTTTACATGGCATGAATTAATGACACTTGTATCGTCTGCGAAAAGAAATGCTTCACACGATTTCATGCATTTCGGCATGTCATTTATGTAAATGCTAAAGTAGAGACTACTAGTAGCTGCACCTTGTTGGATTCCTTTTGTAGTAAATTTTCTAGTGGATGTTTGACCATTGATTTCAATGTATTGAGACCTGTTGAAAATTAGAGCCTCGATTAGCTTACAGTCAACACCATACCATGACAGCTTGTTTACTAAAATGTCTCTATTCACACTATCGAAAGCTTTCTGGAGATCTAGTGCGACCAAAGCACAGATTTTGTCTAGGTTTTCATATATATAGTCCGTAAGGGCAAGAACCGTTTTTACAATATAATTTTAATATGCATTGTGCTCAATTCCATTTCCAAAATGAATAATTATTAATAAACCCATTACAAATTTCCAAACAACACAATCTATCGCCGGTTGTCAGATTATGGTTAATTCGTAAAGTTCGCTCATGCACTGAAATTTGACTCTTAAACTCACCAAACAAACACAAACCACACATTGCTGACAATTGGTTAAACTTCACCAAATATTCATGAAAATTTACAATCAAAAGCAACACGCCAACTGCAATCACCACCAAAATACTAATTCCAACCGCAGACTTGAGCCCAATTGGCTTTGGAACCATACATGCTCCAGCTGCTTTAATATTCAAATACATTGTTCTTCGTGACAAGTAGGAGATCATCAAATTTTAGAAAAAAAGACCCACTTCGAGATTCGTTCACTCAAAAGAATTAAATAAATTTCTGGAGACTTTACATGATCGCCTTTATGAAAATTAGATAATTCCACACATTCACTTAAACTCTTATATGACCTTGACCTTTCCACTAGGTTAAGCTTAAGAAATATAATTTGCAAATGTCAATCTCACAAACAAAAAACATTTCCTCAACAAACTCGAAGAGTGCCTAAATACAGATAATAAAGGTTCTAAGAATACTTAATGAGACACAATTTTATTAAAGGCCAATCAGTCCAAGACCATCAAAGAATTTTTAGTTTGGATTCTACTTCAATACGTTGAACCTTTGCACTAACTTTAATCCCCACATGAATTGTTAAAGTTACGTGTTCTATTCATTTTTACAATCGCGTGTGCCATTGTTCTGTGTTAAGTAAAACGGCTGGAAACTAATCAGAATTTGACAGCAGGGTTTTAAATCACGTTATTAACGTGTCGTTATACTTTTGATTTTTAGGCACTCTTGGAGTTTGTTGAGGAAATGTTGTTTGTTTGTGAGATTGGCATTTGCAAATTTATATTTCTTAAGCTTAACCTAGTGGAAAGGTCAAGATCATATAAGAGTTTAAGTGAATGTGTGGAATTATCTAATTTTCATAAAGGCGATCATGTAAAGTCTCCAGAAATTTATTTAATTCTTTTGAGTGAACGAATCTCGAAGTGGGTCTTTTTTTCTAAAATTTGTTTATTTGATTGTTTTAAGTGTTAAAGATGAATAGTTATCGTCTTTGACCTTGTTTGATTAAAATATTTTAAACCTAGTTACTCAGAAGTTTAATGAACTAACAATTCAGGGCTTAAAATTAAAACTGAAAGGTCATCCGGTCATCGTGACTTTTGACCCTAACGATAACATCCAAGGTAAGTGCGCACAGTACCGTTGAAGTTCTCTTTTGATTAGCTGTCGAATGATATGCTACACGGTATACATTACGCATGGAAAAATGAATACCGTATGTATATGAGATTTCGAATTTTTGTGAAAATATTTTACGACACATAAAGTTTATAGTGCCTTTAAATACATATTTGTTCTTATGGCAATGAAAGTAGAGTGCTGCCCATATAACTTTTTGCACGGGATCGATCCTTAGCTCCGTCATTATTTTTGGCTCAACTGGTTTCTCATTTAAAATCAAGAATACTTAACGCAGAAAGACAAATGAAGCATCATTCGGGTCGTTACAATATGGGTCATCGTTATTTACGCAGCGTTAGCAAGTATATGGGAATGAGAGAATATGGGGAGAGCGTACGTACGTACGTACGTGGCATTGCTTTTACTATATGTACATATATGTTCATACAGTACATATAATGCGCGCGGGAAATACGAAATCCTTAGGTTTACCTTAAACTCAGTATGTACAGGTTATTTGACGTGCTGAATGAGCTGGTAGTACTAGTTTTTGAATTCGAAGAATATCTACCGAATATTCAAGATGTGCAGAATATTCAAGGAATATCTACAGAATATTCAAGATGTACAGAATATTCAAGGAATATCTACAGAATATTCAAAGAATATGTACATAATAGTCAAAGAATATCTACAACATTACTGTACCATATTCTGTAGATATTCTTAGCTGCGTACCCTAAATTTTAACAGAATTTATTTAAGATGAAATCTGCAAAAAAATCAATAGCTTTTGCGTGGTGATGCCGCAAATGCAACGGAGCATGATTTTTTTGCTGCCGATTTTCATGTTTCTCATGGAAGGAGATGAACCATCGGGAAGCGGGTGGTACCATTCGAATCGTTTCGTCAATACGATATGATTTGTCTTTAGCACCATTTCGAAATTTTGAGCAACATCGTCAAAATTGGGAAATTAGGTTTGGGAAAGGGGGTGAATCCATACCATTCTCCTAATTTTGCCTTTGGCAACGGCGACCCGGTAACGGTAAGTTACCAGTCAATGCCTTTTTTAACTCGAAGTGGAATAATGCGGACGGTGACCATAATCTTACTATCATTTATTTTTAAAAAAATGCAGATTTGTTTTTCACCGGCCGCTATCAACCCATCCTTTCCAACAAATGGTTGCAAAAGTCGAGTAATAGTGGGACTAATTGTCATCAATTTAGGTTTGGAAATTCTAGGTATCAGTTGAGTCATGTTATTTGTTAGAATAAATTGGATAGCTCCAGTTTCACTTCCATCATAAATAAATCTTTTAATTTTTCAAGTTTTGAGTTGTAATTCCCTCTCCCAAGTATTTTAGTGCTATCCATTGTTTCCTCCATTAAATTAACAAGGAGATATTTTATAACTTTCTCGCCAGCATTATAAAACCATTGTTTTTGAGGTTGCCAAATCCTGTAACCTTATCCTAGCTTGCGTACGGAAGGACAACCAGCAAGCTGTACATTCTCTGAAGAAATGTTACTTTGATAAATATTGGTTACAAGAACCATGCAAATCATGTAAAGGCCAATAAGAGGTTTGGGATGTTTGTACGAATAAAGTTGCCAAATTACGTTCAGTCCATGATAAATATTTTGGTAAATCATTGCGTATGCAACTGCAACATAGAAAAAGCAGAGTCACGTGCTTCCATGAATCACTGCAAGAATCCCGTAATCCATTTTTTGATAGAAAGTGAGCAAGCGAAAACTGACGAGGAATGTCACCCAACTGGTTCTCTGCGATTTGGCTGAAACTTGGCACAAAGACATTTTGGGCTAATAGATTGCTTGACACAAAATGTGGGACTACAATGGATACCCGTTGCTAAGATACGATGGGTCACCATGGCAATAATGGAGATAAAAAATAACCTAACCAAGAACTTTTAAAGGCATTTATCAGTCTAAACCTACTATTAGTGCATATAATATCGATATTGTATGAATTCTGCATTCACAAATCAAAATATTTGATTTTTAGGGAAGATTTTCAAAAAATTTTTTTTTTGATTAATTGAACAGTGACATTGAATTGTTCATTAGGGAGGTTTCGCAAACGACGTCTTGTGATTGTGATCGTACTATAATCACCGTCAAAACCTCGTACTGTGGGGTCTGGAGGTTTCGCAAATTTGGATTGTACTAGGTACGGTAACAAGTACAGGTTTTAAAAAAATGAGTTCCGCGCGCTCTCAATTCCCTTCAATGAGCAATGATATTCCATACAGAGCTACTTGTTTACAATCACAATGCTGTTTGGAGACGGGTTACAATTTTCGAGGAATATACGGTAAAATTTTACGGTAGATTCCTCCCCACCATACTTTCTTACCATCGCAATACACAAATTGGCTTACCGGACGACTGGCGAAACCTCCCTATTATTGCGTTTTTAACTTTTGGTAATTATGTACTTTTAGGTATATATTGAAAACACTCGGGGTGTCGTCTGTCCGTCTGTCCACACGATAACTCAAAAACGGTTTCACTTTTTTGAATTCTGTTTTCACTAATCACCATATTGGGTCAAAAGTAAGGTCAAGTTCGAAGATGGGTCAAATCGGTTCCTGATAACTACTAGATCAAAGGTCTGGTCAATGTTTTTGAATACTCAGGTATAGCTTGTGATACATCAAAATGAAGGTACTGGAGAGAACAGTTCATTAATGGGGCTCCCAAATTCTTAAGTAACCCCAGTATGACCTTTGACCTTATTAAAATAAAATATATTCTAGAGGTGGGGATCACTCAGAAGAGGAGGGGGAATTGGGAAATTTCAAAGGTACATCATTACATCTCGATCTATCGGGATAATTAATAAACCGATTTGTTTTGGCCATAGCAGGCTATGAAGGAAGGCTCATAAAAATAACAACTTCAAAACGTAATAATCAACAATTCAATAATGTCATTCCATCAATTGATGTTAGATCATCATCTTATTAATCATCAAATGGACACCAATAGGAAAAGTGGGAGGATTGGGAGTTCAATTAAAAAATTGGGAGTATTGGGGGTTCAGTTGAAAATTTTGAGCATTGGAAGCAATGTAGGGAAAAGTGTATGAGTGCGGACATATACGAAGGCATTATCATAAAGGTCCGGTCAACTTTGATAACGAATATCTCAAAGAGGACTTCCTCGAACACAATGATCTGCATATCCTCTGAAAGATAAAGATTGTGGCTTTTGAATGATGGGTTGTTTGTAGTAGCAGTCATATGCTTTGTAGAGTTAGAGCTGGTAACGTGAATGAGAATGTTTTTTACAACGCAAGATACTCGTGCGCAGATTAAACTGCATTTTCGAAGGGCCTTTTTTCGTCCTTAATTAGAAAGGAGCTTCAAAAGGATGGTGTTGTTCCATTGCCAGTTCAATCAACTATTATTGAGTGGTGGAAGCGATTTCGTAGTGGTGACCCATCACTAGAAAATAGGCCAAATCCAGGACGACCTTTAAGTTCGACTGACGACAGACGTAGCTAAAGTGAAAGCTGTTGTTGAAAAGGACCGACGACTCCTGTTGCGAGAATTAGCAGAAAAGGTCAACATAGGTGTCATCTCAGTGTGGAAAATTTTACATTTGATGTTTGGACTGTCTCTTCGCTGTGCAAGGTGGATTCCAAAACTTCTCACACCTCTACAAAAGAAATTAAAGTGCAAACGAGCCAAGAGAATCTCAACCTCTTTTCTCAGGATAAAGATTTTTTTCTGGGGCAAGTTGTGACTGGGGATGAAAGTTACCTTCATCCCTATCAGGCAGTGACTAAAAGACAGTCATCACAATAGCTCCCAGCTGGTTCACAACCCCCTTTAAAAACATGTTAACAAAAGTGTAATTTCATGGCTTGGACATAGAAGCCCAGCATTCTTCTCTACTGGCATCTCGGCTCTTGAGAAAAGGTGGGAAAAGTGTGCGCGAGTTGGGGGAGATTATGGAAAAAATCGATTGAATATGTCGTTATAAAATGAGAGCAAAATAAAGTTGACCGGACATTTATGATAATGCCTTTGTATGTATTAAAAGGCATTATAAATGCATGAATTCATTAAAGATGAATTTTTCCCACGTTAGTTGGTAGTCTTATTAGTAGTTCCCATATGAATCATTGAGAGCGGTGTATCCATGCTCATAAAAAGTTTTATAATGCACCTCTCATTTTTTCACTCGTGATTTCAAAGAGGCAGGCCGACACAAATCACAATGAAAGTGGCAGAAATGCTAATTTTTAAATGTATTTACTCTTTGACAACAGATAAAAAGTTTTATGGCAATTGCTGAATGTCCTCAACTTTTATTATTACATTAATTACATATCACTAATATTAATATTCATACTGACAGTATAAACATATTCTGAGTGCAGTTGGTGGTGTGCAACTTGTCCTTAGCCACATGTCTTACTTGTTGTAGTCTATTAATCGGCTAATATAGAGGCCACCGTCGCTAGCTGGAGGCAGGAACGATCTATAATGTTATTTGTGAAGCTTTAATTTAGGGATTAACTAGTAAAAGTATAATGCATTGTTTTAAAACTTGATTATAATATGATACCATTTTATACTATGGGCAAAAAGCCTGGAGGAACTAGCAGATGATTTGTATGTATGTTGATAAAAGAATACTCCATGAGATCGGGTTTATCTATCCCTGAATTGACACAAGGATTTAAATTGATTTCTGAGCTGAAAGCTCTCAATCCCTTTGATTCCAGCCGCTCCCACCACTTGTAAAACAGAGGAAAGCTCAGCCTGTGGGAATGAATTTCAAGTTGCAACTGCCCAAATGGCAAAATGTTGTATATTGTTAAATTGGTTGGTTATGTTCGTACATAAATTGTGTGTGTAGCGGATCACCAAGTGTGATGATGATGATGATGATGATGACTGATAAAAGGAGAGCTGGAATGAACGAGACGAGTGTTCAAAGATATGTGTGCAGGGCAGTGCCAAAAGCAAGAGAGTGCCCAAGATTTTATTCAGTGTCTTTTATAACCTTTTACAATGTATGGGATTAAATCTAAATTTAGGCTTAAGGGCACAAAGTGTCAATAGGTGTAAAGGAAGCATAATTTGGAGCGTGAGAATCTTCTGATTCAGCACATGTTAACTAATTTAATTTTTGGAACCTGGTTCCGCATCATTCATACAAACTAAATAAACTGTGGGGCGTTTCTAATTGTCGAAATGACCCACAAAGCTGAGTCACAGGATAAAAATCCATGAATTTACGATGATTCAAACTGAACATAACAATATGCCGATACTGTAGTGATAATACGTCTTAATGTTAAAGTAGCTTTTAATGGGAACAAAAATTAGCGCACTAACATGTTTACTCACACTGTTGTGTTTTTGGATAACCTTTTTATGATTAGTTATGATTAATGTTTGCTTTAATAGTAAGCATGATAGCGATTAACATCAGTATGTAATACACAAGCTCAAAGCTTGTGCTGAAATCTCTTTTTTACTACAAATAAAAAACTGCTGGTAAGCAGACCTAGAAACATAGCTGAATGGCATACACAGGAGAGTAGACTAGGAATACTGGGCGATGAATAGGATTTCTAGGCGATGAATGGGAATTCTGGGTGATGAATGGAACTATTTTTGAATTTTCGCGCTCAAAAACATTCAAATCTGCATGAAATACTGTTCATAGAGCATTATCACCATAAGAAATCGATTCAGCATATCAGATTACCTCTATATACTGAGTTTCAGCCAAATCTGCGGATTTTTTAATTTTCGCGCCATAACTTTCAAACGCTTTGACCGATTTGGCTGAAAAGCAATACCAGGCGTGCTTTTGAGGTGTACTACCTATGTGCCAAATTTTGGTGGAAATCGGTTAACGCATGTCGACAGGAGAGTGTATACAGACGGACGGACAGACAGACAAACTTAGTAAAGTTATAACTACGCTGATTCAGCTACGTAATAAGCCAACATTAAAACCCATTTAATTTGCATCGAAAGGAAGATTTTTCGCAAAGTGTAATTTGTTTATTGTTTAAATTTGTTTTGGAGGCTTTTCATACCATGTATCCTAATGTCTGGTGTAGGAGTTGATTGTTGACATGAAGAGAAATAGCATAGTTTACGTAAGTACGAGCTTCGTACTTACGTAAAAATATTGTAGGAGATATGCGTGGTGTACGTATGAGGTTTTCAAGTCCTTCTTGTACAAGCAGATCTCTCAGTTGGTTTTCTGACCTGGACTTTTGTGCGTTATGATAATTACTTGTGAAACGATGGAACTTATAAAACAGAGATATTTATTTCTTAAACAAGGACGGTAAACTATAAGAATATTGTATACTTATAAAAGATGCAGGGAATTTGGCATAAGCCAAATCCCCTGTAAAGAGGTTGGTAACAGTAGCTGAGACACCAATACTCTGGTTGGCTTCTGAGTAACGTCTGGCTTGATTCGATCTTGAGCGACGCTTTTCTTGGAGTATTTATACCCCAAGATAATTGTGTCAATAGCTTTTAGAATGGTAGGCTATCGACCTGTCCCTTTTTAGAAAGTCTCATTGTTGTGTCATAATGAACTCATGACACAAAGGAGGTAAATTTCACAGGATGTTTGATTTCTAATAATAAGAGTATTAAATGGGAGGTCAAAAGCTTCATGCATAAAATGCATGTTACAAATCAGGGTAAAGTTGTTTGAGCGAGAGTTACAAATAAAACATGAGAATAAAATAGATAGCTTCCCATCACATCACATCACTCAGCTGCATGCGAGGTGATGATGATGATGATGGTAAAAAGTAAGAGTAGGAAACAGTGGGTTTTCCTACAATATGATAGGATCTCAAAAAATGTATTGCATGATTATTGCAAAGTATCAAGAATGAATGAGTGCATTTAAGACGTAGATGGACTCTTGGTCAAGTCAAATACGATTGTTGAGCTATATCCATTGTTAAATGTAACAATCTTTCATGCTTGGATTGTGTTAACTTGCAAGCTAGTTACAATACCACAGTATAAATTTTTGGATTTTTTTCAATATACAGTTAACAATACACATGTTCACAAAAAAATAGACAGCAAATAAATACATAGATATTTAAATTTTATGTAAAATAAATGGAATACTTTTTTTATAATACACTAAAAGGAATAATATTCATCCGAATGAGATCACTCAATCAGATAAGAACGTGTGATGGATGAAATAAAAGATCTTTATGGGCAGAATCGTGTGCTTCTAAAAGATGATAAAAGAGTGATGAGCCTACAGAGTGACTACATTTACTTAAAAGAGATGAGGTATAATAATAATAATAATAATATGTGCATATTCCTATTCTACAAAAGGTTCAATAGATACTTTCTGGCTGATTTGGAAATGAACCATATCCAAATGTAGCACAACCAGATTCAGGTAGAATGTCGAAAGGTATTTTTTATGTAGTTACAAAGCAACACAAATCCACTTCAATACTGTATGAATTATACACAATAACTTTTTAAAGGTGTGAAGGAATTGGGAAACTTGTTACAAGAAATGTATTTGCAAATGCCTACAAAGTACAAAACCAAATTTTTGCAGTTCTACTACGCAAAGTTGATTGATTACATTTTTCGATGCGTCGACTTTGGCCGCCTCTGTTGCTGCAAGTGTACTAAATTTCTTAACTAACTGGAGATTCTGGATAAAATGGAATTTCATAGAGAGAAACGGTCCATTACATATCAAAAACCATTTACTGTACGTTCCATAAGTCGGTAATATTGTTCAAGTTTTTCTGTATAAAACCCTCTCTGTTCTAAAATTTTCGTTAAAAATCGTTTCCGTTGTGGTACGAGATCCGTCATCTATATTGTTCAATTTTTTATAACTAAAAGTGGCTTGTGATAACCTTTCATATATATTTAAACACAAAGTTCAAATACTATAGTTCAGCCACAAACGCATTTATACAAACAAGCCACTCTGCTCTTCAGTCATTTTTTGTGCAACCACTCGCATCCCAGTTTTGTCAAAACTATCGTGTGCTTGTTGTGTCTGATTGCTTTTTGCTTGCGTGTTGCATGTTATGCGTGCGCTATGACTACATGCTTGCACAATTTAATCTAATTGTACATGCTAGTAAATATTTGTCACTTCTATCAAAACTAGTGTCAAAGTCTACGTTGCTGATATTGCCTAAAAATACTTATAATATAACATAACCTTAGACTGCAATGTCTGGATGATACCTTAGTAACTAAAACTACAGCTTTGCTATTTATTGCATGCTTCGCTCCCTCCAACAAAACAAGTTGCTTGAGTGACTAAGCCAATGATCAAAATGGGCCATTATATAAAACTAACGGGCATCAAAATGCATTAAGTGCAGTCTGCTCTTTAAAAATTGGTGTTACTAAAAAATCACTTTAAAATAAAAGCCATTGCCACATTAAAAATGAGAGCTTGCATTAAATAGGATGCAGAGCTCTAACTTACTTTGTGTGTGTGTATCTACTGTTTATGTGTGATCACATTAGCAATGCGAATGGCTGATCTACCGCCCGTTTCTCTGGCTTCCGCAGCAGTTTCAGTAACACCTGTGACGATTTGTGCACCTGGGCCAATGGCTTGTTCCACTGCCACACTGCTTCCTTCCAGGATTTGAATATAAAAAAAATTGTTGCTTTTAAAACAAAATTGCCAAAAAAATGAGTAATGAAAATAATTTTTAAAGCATATTGTATCGCTCATCCCTCTCTTTGTTTTACTATTTATCCTCTTGGCAATTGTACATTACAACTGAACTTGCTTTTCATGCTGATTATTACTATTTTAACATGAAATTCAACTCAAAATAATGAAGACCAAGGCAAATCGTATAAAAATCTTGTGAATCAGTTTACGTAACTTCCCAACGTTCAAGATCAACCCGGCAGAGCAATTCACTTAAATTGGAGCAACTGATAAAATGCATTACTTTGGGAAATATATTCCGTAGCAGAAACATACATTTGGGCATAAGGAATAGCCTACGTTGTTTGTGTATCAAAAAATGATCATTAATGCATGTTTCTGAAAGAGTGCAGTTTACATAGGATATATAAGTATCAGTTTGATATTGCATTATTAGCTAGCTTCATTTCAGACGGAGGTACCTCTCTCAAGGTGGATAACCTTGCGAAGAGAGGGAGAGTGAACCATACGCAGAGCTAATGATAATGTACTAAAACTGTGTGAAATCTCATAAATAGGTTACCAGCCACAAACTACTACTCATCCAATACCCTAGACTAAGAAATACTAAGCAAACTTCACAAAAAAACACAATGCTATCCAAGCTCTCCCGTTTAGGAAAGACTTGCAAAAAAGTTACATAATTATCTCTTTTTCTAGGGACTCTGATATTTGATTCCTCCGTTGAGTTAAGTGCATTTAACCTACCATATCCCAATCACGATGCTTCCCCCCATATTTACTAGACTGCTGATCCTGATGTAAAGTATTTATTAAAATGTAAAATTCTTCCTGATTGACATGCCATTTTCAATCAATCTACTAATTTAAAACTATTTTATGTAGTGTGTTTCATTTAATGATACAGGTACATTCTCAAATTTTAACTACATTATCATTGTTTAAATCCATTAAAAATCATTACTGGACAGAGGAACAGAAGGAAGCGGGTAGGTAGGTAATTGTGCTTGCAATAGGAACTCAAAATAATATTCCTGTGTTGAAAAGGCGTATGAATTCATTACGTATGAATATGAAAGGCAGGCATTGTATGGTTAGTTTTTTTATGCTGAAAAGAAACTTAAAGCCGCCATGAAAAGTTGTGCAGCAAAAGTATGTGGCACTTCCAAGAACAATTTGTAATTAAATAGGACCGATCACCTTTATATATGAAAAACAGTAATAAACCATTTGCGTATTGACTGGATAAGCTTTTCGGGTTCACGAATTAGCTTTAGCTGTACGAATGAATAATATTCTGCTATATATTGAAACTATTGAAGCCATTATATAATAGTGAATAAAAACTCACGACCAGAGAAAAGGTTTATACGCTTATAAATTTTGCGCAAATTTATTCAACAATTGATTTCTGCATAAAGAAACTTGCTTCAATTCAAGAAATTTAATTGCTTCTGAAAATAGTGGACAATCACTAACTCACCAAATTGATGGATAACAACAGGTACGAAGAGCACAATTAAGAGGGAACTGAGTTTAGCTAGTATTATCACCAAAAATATTAGCATTGCCACCGCAGCCGCAGACACTAAATGAATGCCAAGGCGAAATTTCCACCAATTCTTTAGAGCTAACCCGCCCCCCTACAAAAAAATATTTAAAAAATTGTCAAAGTTAGCTTTTTGAAATTTTTTGCAACTGTCCAGGTATAAATAGCCAGTCGAACAACTTACGAGTTTGACACCCCCACACAATTCTTTGAACAGCCATAATTCAAGTCCACCCTTTATCAAGCTGCCACAAACGATCACGAATCCATTAAAGATATTGAACAAGGATTCTTCTGTGAAATGAAAATGTAAAAAAATATTACTTAACTTATTTCTAAACGAAGAGCCATGAATGTGGTTAAATATGGAATTTGAACCATGGAAACCGGGGGAATCACTGCTGAATCCCATGTAGACCAGTATGCCTCCGCCCATTGATGCCGCAATGTTGAATAGGATGGCCATAATCTAATAAAATAAAATAACTCATTAAAATCAAGAAACACACACGAAAAAAGGCATTTTCCACAATTTTCATTAAACTTCTTACCAAATCCAACCAAGCCAGCGCTGTCACAGAAATTTGCAAGGCCTCTCCGTGTAAAAACCGGTAGAAAAGGTTAGCCATCTTGTGCAGTATGTTTTACAAAACTGTAGCTAGATGAAGCTGTTGAGTAGTACTGAAAGAAATTGATGGAAAGTGAGTAGCTTCAGCTAAAAGTTGAATGGACGGAGGGTGGTTGAACTCAATTCTTGGTATTAAAATAGCCTGGCACATTAATTAAATATCAATTTCGCCCATTGGATATTCCATTACACCTTTTTAAATCCTTTTTAAATGATTTTCTTGTGCACAATATTATAGAGGTTATTACTTGCACTTACTATTGTTTGATTATACAAAGTTAATGTTTAATATTAGAATTCAAAAACTACAAGCTTACTAAATACGTCATTTTTAACCAATGAACATTTCTTTTTTCTACAATTGATACATTGATAAATTTAATTATTTTAAACTTACAAAATCTGATTGCCACATCCGGTGTTTGTTACCAACCAATCATTAACATTTCATTCATTATTGTTATTATTTTGTATTATTGTGTATAATGGTATCAAGCTACAAGGAAATTTTTATAACAAACAAACCTAATTACTTAGGAAATTTACATAAATGCACCCAACACGAAATGTCTTTCTGCTAAAAACACATTTTTTATCGAATACATATTTTTGTTGTTAGCTACAACAAAATATCATTACGTGTTCTCACACACTGGATTACCCTTACAACTTTCCTTGATCTTATGTTGGAATTATCTTGTGGACACACTTGCGCTCACAAATTTTTGTTTTCTTTATTTACTAAGCTACAATCCCCTATCACTACACAAAAACTACAAAACTCAACATTTTTTATTAGTAGTGCTCTGCTTTAACCCTAAATTTCGTATCCGGTGGTCTCTTCTTTCATTTTCTTCTAACAGCAAACACTTCTAAAGGACATTTTATTCTAAAACATTTTTTTTCTAAAATGAAAATTCATCGATTTATGCATAATTTCATGCAATGATGTAAAATAAAAGATGCATATACACAAATTCATATTCATAGCACATGAAATGCATATTACACTATGCAAAAACTCAAACCTTGCAATCGCCTTTTCATGGTGCTCAAATCTCTTGCTTACCACACAGTTATTCCAAGAAACTGGAGCCGAAATGACATTACTTTATCATTATTACGTAGCTGAAGCGAGAGCATTCAGCGAAGTAATGGTTTTACTCAAACTGTCTGTCCATGTGCACTCTCCTGGTCACATACATTGACCGATTTAGACCAAATTTGGTACACAGGTAGTACTACTCAAGGGAACCTCTAGGAATACTTTTCAGACAAATCGGTCAAACGGTTCGAAAGTTATAGGCTCTAGAGTTCAGAAACTCATCGATTTGGCTGAAACGTATACGTAAGAATTGCATAGCATCCGTGTGCATGAGCTTGTGCATACATCCGGAATCATGTCCTTGTGCATAAAGCCAGAATCCGGAATGGTACTCTACAAGTAATGCTTTCACTATACGTTGGGAGAGGATCGCGGAGGTGGGTTTAGAGAGAGAGAGAGAGAGGTGGTGGAGGAGATTTGGTGGACATGGGAGGATGGGGTTTGGAGGTGATCACTCAACGCCTTCTTCAGTTACGTCTCTGGCCTGCTTACTAGCAGTTTATTATTACCAGTCTAACCACTTTCATTGGACTCTTTCGTAACCGACACTCCAATCCCATCAAATCAACCAAAATATGTTCAATCTTTTTAATAGATTTTGGTGAACATCATACACATTACTTTTATCTTACCAAAACTTTAGTTTGGCTTCCTGAATTAATTGATTTGGAAGTAGTAGTTCATACATAACGTGCATTTTACTTTACAGTCTACATAATACGGTACCAATACCAACACTAACGCAACTAGTTCCAACAAAGAGATTATGCATACCATAAAGTTGGACTGAATTCCATTTATTTGTCAATCAGTGAGTCAGTAACCTTTTTTGGCCAGACTTCATTCTTTCAATTGTGGAGTCATGTTAGTAGTTCAAAACGTTTAAGCTTCAACATGTGTGTTTGATTGCATTAGTAGTAGTAATAATATTATCATCTATATACTAATAACATTATATGTGACGAATCGGTGAAAAGGAGCTCGTTGTCTTTTTATCGAAGGTGTATTAACTAATAATATTCTTAATTTTTTATAATAAGAAATAAGTAAAGCTCATTACGTTTTCTACAATCATTTGCAACTACAAAGAGCTATCACTGAAAGAGGATGCGAATAACATGAAGTATACAATAACAGTTTACAAATAACATCTAAAAAATACAATTTGTAGCAATCATAAATGATATCAAATCTCATGATATAATTTCTTTTTGTTGATGAGAAATATTAAAAGCACCGGTACTGATTAATAATGAAATAGTGTAGACATAGTAGAATTTTCGAGAGACTAATATATAATATGCAACCACCCATGGGCATATACATATTTTACGGAATTTTGTTTATAGTACAGACAGTCAGCGTTCAGCGTGCAAATTTGCACTCGTCCATGGAGTGCTAATTTGCACCCGAGCGAGTGCAAATATGCACTCCATCAAAATCAGGGGTGCATATTTGCACTCCTGGAGTGCAAATTTGCACTCTAGGAGTGCAAATTAGGAAGGGAATAATACCAACAATTAAAAAAAAACAATGGTAATAATCATTTTGTACAAATAAAACTACAACAAAGGTGAAAAAGTGTGGCGTATGTAAAGAAGGGTCCAATTAAAGTTGATGGAAGGGTGGCACAAACGTTTTGTCTCCGATTTTGCTGAAAATTTGCAGGAATATAGTTTGCAATGCGTAGATTACGAACCTGTAATCAGTAGCCAGTTTTAATGACCGTGGCGCCACCCAGAGGGGGAAATGGCGGGAATTTTTTTTCATCGGAATTCGCCCAAAATTTGGTTGCTGGTAAAATTTAAGTTACTGATTAACGTGGTGAAATTAGTTTTTAAAACATTTTGATCTTTGTTGTGCCCATGAGGGGAATATGCAATTTTACAGCCGTACTTTGCCGCCAGGTGGCGCAAAAATCAAGATTTTTACAAGCCAATTGCACCACGTTAATCAGCAAGTCCAGTAGCACCAATAACCAAATTTGGGACGATTTCAATGACAAAACATTTCCCGCATTTTATCCATCTGGATAGCGCAAAAATCAAAATTTTTGCAATATTATATTTTGAAAAATAATTGCACCACGTTAATCAGCAAATGACGAAATATAAACTAACAAATTTTGGACGAATTCTGATTCTGATAAAACAAATTTCCCGCTGTTCTTTTCCCTCTGGGAGGCGCCACGATCGCCAAACACAGTTACTGATTTCAGATTCGTAATCTACGCATTAAAATCTATATTACTACTAGTGATGGCAATCTGATATGGATATCATAAAATTTTCTGATATATCGGATCTGATCTGATATATAGATCAGATCAGATCAGTTAATTGGGATATCAGATTTGATATCAGATCAGACGACTTCATATCAGATTTGAATAGCAAAACACATCTGCTGATATTTCTGATATTTTTAATTACATGCTTACAATGCCCCGTTTTAAAACCAACAAATACTTTCTTGGACAAACTTTTGTACTCAAAATGACGCACATAAAAATATCAAACCTTCAGCAGAAGAGAGTCTGTTACGTGTTTGGTGGCTGACGAGACGATTAAGACAATTCAACAAGAGAAGGGCATTTTAACTCTTTACAATCAACATTTAAAAACTAGGTGCTAATTTCTATTTAAAAATTAGGTCATACTTTTGTTATTAATTCAGTGAGACTCTAAGAACAACTTACTCCAGTTTTAATGTAATCTGAACTAATAAATTAATTGAGTCACAGAAATATGGAGGCTGTATATGCTACGTAATTAGTAATTATTCTGGATAAACTATAGCAAAGATCTCCAGACAAAACAAAAACTCAGCATGAAGCCTGGCGACCACAGCAAACAAAAATATCATGTAGTTAAAACCCTCCTATATAAATGATCGTTTCACTTTACAACGTGTATGAGTTTTGCGTATCAGAAAATTTCTGATCTGATTTCTGATATATCAGATTTGAAGGAAATTGTGGATCTGTATCAGATATCAGATCAGAAATTTTCAAACTATATCAGATTTGAAAATCAGAAATTGGATCAGATCAGATCAGTTGCCATCACTAATTACTACAAATTTTCAACGAAATCGGAGACAAAACGTTTGTGGCACCTAGGTGTCAACTTTAGACAGAGGGCACTTTACTTATATCACAATACCTGTACAATCACCTAAATGTAATTTTTAGTAAAGGAGTGTAAATTTGCACTCCCACGGATGCAAATTTGCACTCCGGTTAAAAATGGAGTGCAAATTTGCACCCGAGGGAGTGCAAATTTGCACTCTTTTACGAAAAAATCTTGAGAAATTAAATTTTAAGATTTAAAAATTTATACATTATTTATTAAATTTTGATTGTATTTTAGAGATTTTATAAAATTTAAACAATAATTTTATAACTTTCGGATTTCGAGAAACTTAATTTATGAAATAAATATTTTTTAAATTCAATTTCTCGAAAATGCCACGGTGAAATTTAAATCGCCACGGCCAAAAAATCATAAATATCGTCTAGTTGCTGTATCCGATTTTTATTTGCATGACCTCCGAAGTATATGCATGACCTCGTTAATTCAAATTTTAATTGTAATTACGGATGCAAATTTGCACCCCTAAATTCGGTTTTTGGAGTAAAAATATAGGCAGAGTGCAAATTTGCACTCCAGGCGTGCTAATTTGCACTCGAGGAGTGCTAATTTGCACTCCATGGACGAGTGCAAATTTGCACGCTGAACGCTCACTGACAGAGTTTATTTCAGTGACTTTGATAATTGTGATGATGATGAAATGATGATGATTAGTATAGTAGATTAGCACTCTGAAATATGTAAATGACGAGGTACAGTTATCCTTTTATCTTACTTACGATTAGTTCTAAAGGATTGGTCATACTAGTAAAAATAATCATAATTTCTTTCTCCTTTTCAAAACTCATTCTGTACAATAACGAACCAGCATCTTTCATCAATAAAAATCCACCTTTTCTACTATTCCATATCTTGAAATAACATAATAATTACAACTTACAACTGCCAAAAAGGAGAGAGAAACCTATCAAGGTAAATATATATCAACATAAAAAATATCACTTGACAATACCGTTTACAAAGACGCTTTGGAAGAAGTCCTTTCGGTTCGTATCGTTTTGGAAATTATTATATGGGAGGAGGAACATCAGGATAAAGCAGCATCGGTTCGAAACTGGACTGCAGCGTGGTTTTCGCAGAGCACAGGAAATCTTGCTCTCCATAAGATATTAGGAATCTGCTCCCAGCAATTTTCAAAATCGTTGCTTGGATAGGAATCGAACCTCTCACGACGCCCATTATGTAGCGAAAGACCCATCCCTAACTTCTCGTTCACTGAAAACATGGTTGGTTTATACATATATTAGTTCAGACCTTTTTGGAATCATTAGAGTTATATGCTAACAGTGCAGTAAACAAAATCATGTAAAATGCTCAATACTTAATGGTATAAGCTATAAAATAAAAAATAATGAAAGTAAAACAAAAAGTAGGATGAGAATTACTTGGAAGGAGTGCTTGGCTGAGGCGAGGCATGAGCTGAACTCGAGTGGCCCGATTGCTCGATTATGTAGAAGAACATTATTTTTACTTAAGCGATATTATCGGTTCTAGGTAGAAACTGCTACCAAAAAAAACGTCTACCGCACAAACTGCTACGAATAAACTTCTACCAAAATTAACGTCTACCAACAAAAACTGCTACCCACTAAAACTTCTACTATACAAAATTTGATTTGGTTTTATTTTTCATTATATCAATATCAAATGTTACATAATTTTGTTTTTTTCTACTTAAATCTTAAGTCTAACGTTAAAACTGTAGCAATATTTTGTAACGATAACTGGGTCAAAGGTCAGCGTCAAAAAAATTTAATAGCGAAACATGGGTTATGATTAGTGGTCGCAACGGGTTTCGCGTTGAGATTTCGAATTCTGTTGATACATCCCGAGATTCCCGGTCGGGTCCCGTTCTCTGTCTTATATGCACATTTTACATAGTGAAAATGTTACTAACCTAAAATTTGGTAACTAACAAGTGGTTTAGGTAATTATGAAGCATGTTATCGGGAATCCGGGAATACATGCAGGACCCGAATGTTACTAAATGAGATTGTTTCCCGGGACAAAAAAGGGCTTTCTCATCCCGTTGCGACTACTAGTTATGATACATCAAAATGATGCTATTTTTCGATAAAAACTCAACCATGCTATTATCAAAGTTCAGAAACGACCCCAGCGTGACCCATGTCTGTGACCTAAATGTTTAAATGTCAAAATTTTCTCAATAGTAGCCACACTGATGAAAATTTTCAAAACTTTTCTAAACCAATGAACTACTCAGACACATAGCTTATGCTAACTTTGTTGCAGAATAAATGCTAGATCGCAGGTTCCTATATACTCTTCCAGTTGTGAGGTTTATTAGATCTCGGCAAGCTTTCCAAAACTCGATTATGAACCAAAAAAATATTATGTGTCTACTTAAATTGCTATATTTTTTTTAAACAAATCATGAGTAGAAGTTTTTGTCGGTAGCAGTTATTTTAGTAGCAGTTATTGTAAGGTGACCAGATTTTCCAAAGCCGAATGGGGGACGCTCAGAAATTTCTAAAATCATGTATAATTTAACAGCGGCATTTTTTCAATTTTCGGTCAGGTTGAAACGTTTTTTATGAGCTTATTGCTTTTTCCGAAAACGTCAATTAAGCAATTGGGTGTATCTTAAGGAAGAATGTCCTTTAACTCAAATGTTAGAAGTTTTTTTGTGTAGTAGATATTGTGTTCAGTTTTGATATAGTCTATAAAAATTTTAATTTGTTATTCTGCATCGCATTGTTAAATTTCCTTTTTTTGTTTGAGACAAGACTTTCACTAATTCATGGCACCTCATATGAATTCTGATAGTGAAATTTTGCAGCCCTGTTGGCTATTTTCCTTCCACATAGCCGCTTTGTTTTTAAATTGTGAAATAATTCTTTGAAGTTTGTCGCATGGAGTAACTACTAGATGGAGGAATCTACGACATAGGGAAAATGCGCATTTTTTCATGATTAAAATAACCGCAGAATGTTTGCAGACAACCGTCAGTTAAAATGGAATATACAGGCAATTCGTGATACACCTAAGAAATCCTTCGGATAAAATTCGTTAGCAAGACCACGCAAACCAATAGAACATAAATCACAATAACGGTTGATTGAAACAATACACGGTTATTAAAATCACGAATTTTTCGAAGGCCCAGCAGCACTTTTGAATGCTTTTGCACACTCTATATCTATTATTCATCCATGGTTTGTCCATAAGCGACTTTAAAACATATAGAAAACAATATACTAGATTGAATTTGGTCAGAATAGAGAAAATTTGGAGAAAACATTGACATATATTTATAAATTTTCAACAAATTTTACTATTATGGTATCAGAAATACCATTTTGTACGAATTTATAATTTTGGGGGACACATTTTTCAATGGGGGACGTTTTGCGTGACACTTACGTGACACTGAATTCACATCTACTAATTAATTGCTGCCTTAAAAGTTTGTTTTCATCTCTGATTCAGTATTTCAGACTGACCTTCTTGACATGATTGGAAGTAATTTAGACAGAGATAAGGCTTCTATTCAAGAAGAAGTCTACGATGTTGCTGTAAACTGTATCATTAGACTTGATCAGATGGAACGAGAGGCAAATCCTGACCCGAGATTATGAGGAAACAACACAAGTTATGTAAGATTTTGAATTATAAAACTAGTTTGTTTGTTTTTCAACTTTTTGGTACGATTGTTAGAATGTTTATAAATAAAGACACGTTCAAACAAAACGTCTCGAACTTTTCAACCGAAAGAGCGACCGCTTTCGAATTTATTATTATCTCAACATCAGGCTCTCGGGTGATAAAAAATTATTTACATGATTTTTGGATTTGTCATAATTGTTACAATGTACTTTGTGTTAAAATATCTCAGTTCATTTCATGTAAATGATAAAATCTCTTAAAATACAATATACAATTAATAAATGTTAAGAGAGAACTGAAAGTAAAATCTGTCTCATGTAGTCAGTTCATCTTTTGACATCCGACGATTCGGACGGATCAGAAGCAGCAGATAAATCATAAAAGGTTCTAGAACGTATTTAATTAATTATTGAGAAGCTAATAAAGTTGAAAAGGCGGAGATTTTGGTGCTTGGGTTGGTAATTTATTACACCATTAAGAAATTTCATTTTTATTGTTCTATTGTTCATTGTCAATTTGTTCTTGGAATCAATGTCAGCTCAGCGGCTTTTGTTTCTTCTTGTGCAATAAAATTGGTATATTTTTAGCTAGCGCTTGCTTAATGCTTTTTTTAAATTCTCCACCAACACTATTGCTGGTTTGCTTCTTACTATTAACGTGACGTGTGACTTAGTTGTGACATCAACTGTCATTAGTTAATCAATGTCAGAGGTGCTGAAAGACGAAAGGGTGGTAAGGATGAAATTTTACTTTAACTTAAGGCAAGGTGGAATGTGTTAGGGTGTTGGTCCTGGTTTGTTTGGTCAATTACTTTTTAGATTAAACGTTGTCAATTGCTTATAACACATAACGATCAACGATTGACTAATAGCGTCAGAACAGCCTCATGAGTGGAACATGATTAATGCATTTCCATTGCATGCCTACGTCGCACTGGATGACAAACCGGATGGAGATGATGTCCTCATTAATAGAAACATGTTTTTTAGTGAATCAACCACACTAAAGTAGTAATAGGGTGGTGGAAATAAAAATCTCATTTATTGATAGTATACAGGTGCTAAAAATGATAAAAGAGACAATGAATTATTATTTGAGAAATCCTTTTTAGGCCGAGGGTTAAATGTGAGTAGGGTGTAGTTTTAGTTAGTTTGAAACCGCATTATATCACACAGTTAGTTGTTAGACATTTTGTTACACGAGTTTTCTAGTATTTTTTGTACCAGTATAATCACTTATACGTTATTTGTAAACGTGAACCCTTTATTACGTAGCTGAAGTGAGAGCATTCAGCGAAGTAATGGTTTTACTAAAACTGTGTGTCTGTCTGTCTGTCCGTCTGTCGGTTATGGTTCTCCTGGTCACATACATTGTCCGATTTGGACGAAATTCGGTACACAGGTAGTACTACTCAAGAGGACCTCTGGGAATACTTTTCAGCCAAATCGGTCAAACTGTTCGAAAGTTATAGGCGGATGAGTTCAGGAACTCATCGATTTGGCTGAAATGTATACGTATACGTAAGAATTGCACAGCATCCGTGTGGATGTGCTTATGCATAACTCCGGAATCATGTCCTTGCGCATAAAGCCAGAATCTGGAATGGTACTCTACAAGTAATGCTTTTACAACGTTGGGAGAGGATCGCAGAGGTGGGTATAGAGAGAGAGAGGTGGTGGTGGAGGAGATTTGGTGGACATGGGGGGAGGTGGTTTGGAGGAGATCACTCAACGCCCTCTTCAGCTACGTCTCTGGCTACCAGCAGTTTATTGTAAGTCTATTTAATACAACGCTGATTTTATAAGATGAATTTACCTAATTATATAATAATATATGACTAAGGATAAGAAAGGTTCGTTATACCTCATTCATTATAATAGGCAATATTATAAGGAACCCACCGAATAAATCATTTATCCCACTTTCGAAAATACTATTATCCCACTCGACCTTTCTTCACTAATCTGAAAAAATATCCCACCTTTTATTGACATTTCTCCCACTTTTATTTATTGCTTTCATTTGTCTTGCACTTCTCCATTTTACATTATTTTTATCAAGTTTTTGAGAATTTTTAATGTATCATCATTGTTACTATAATACATCAGTCAACATGTATTAACTAAATTAATATGTACAAACTTTGTCATTAACATATGTTGGAGCCATTCAACCCTTTTTGCTTCAACTCCAGGCTCCTAGTCCTACCTAATGCCTTCACTTGCTAATTTTCTTTGATTATATAATGAGACTTATTCTGAAGGATCCGGACACTACTTCTAGGCATGCTTTGCATGTCAGTTTGCTGTGTTTGTTCTGGCACTAGTCAGTTAAAGAGATAATTTCACAACAAAAAATAGTTTTAAGTGGCTATGCGCGTTAATTTATGATAGGTCAACATCATAACGAGCTTGAAATTCAAAATCTCGTCGAAAAAAAATTGGGAGCCAAGGGTCGTGGTGGCTCAGTTTTCATGGTTGTGATGGGCAATGGCACATGACACATATACTGGGATACAAGTGAAGTTTCGTGGATATTATATATGGTAGTCAACGAAAAGTTGGAGTCATTTAATTGGCACTGAAAAGGTTAAGCCAAGATTAATTCAAATTTTATACTAATCGAATTCAGAGCGAATAAGACAAGCAAACGTAAAGTAACCCATAGTAAAGTTTATCCAAGATTAGGTCAAAGTGGGCCTGTCGCTGAATTCGATGAGATAATCAACATTTAATCCGCTTAACTTTGGATTAGCTTAGCCTAAAAGATAATCCCATTCGTTGAATTGCTTTTCAGGTTTTTTAACTAAACACTGTATATTATGTATTTTGACAATTTTAAAAATACTGTACGCTTTCTACTTTTAGTAATTGAACTTGGGGGATTATTTTTTAGGAGGTTGAAAAGTGAACTTTGTTAGGTTTAGCAGGAAAGTCATGCCGGAGAGAGGTACTAAGGAAGCTGATACCTCTCAAATCTCAAAAAATCCAAATTGCAATTAATTAACATGTTGTTGGATTTGGCGTTTCAATAAAATGAGTGAAAATATATTGAACTTTATGTTAGAATGAACGAAATAGCCTTCGAATTTTGTTTTACTTCAACTCACAGGGCAAGCAACCCCACTTTTTATACATATTTTGTGCTTATGCATAAAGTTATAAAAAGTGGGATAAGTATGTTAAAAGTGGGGGGAAACTATGCACGGAGTGGGTAAAAGGTCGAGTGGGGAAAAAGTATTTAAATGAAGTGGGAATGTGATTTAAAAGTGTGCCGACAAATGGATGCCATTATAATATATATATTATACATTAACATCAGGGTAACTAGACAGCCGGGTAGTGGTGATTGCAAATTTTAATGCAGATTTTGCATTTAACAAAAATAGGAGGTACACAAAACCTTTTACCTCCTATTTTCCATCACAAAATGTGTAGCTATACACATGCAATACCTTCTCAATCATATTAGCCCATGTTCCTTGCAATTTCATACCTTTGCCTTTGTAAGATAGTAGCAGGGTTGGAACATCTTAAAACTTATTATGGAAAAACGACATGTAAAAAACATGTAAATACATGGAAAAAAGAAAATTCTTTTCTCCATGTAAAAAGCATGTAAATATGGAAAAACTATTTGAGCAGTAACACACGTTGAAATTCCCTTAATTTATCGGTTTCAAAGACTTATTTGGAATATCCATCGTCAGAAACTATAAATACACCAGTAATTGAGTCAATTATCGGTTCATTACGCAAAAAACTGCAATCAATTCCTCTAATACTTGTGATAAATGCCAATTCTACTTAGTGAGAACGCGCGACGGAAGATACAAGCACTAGTACAGACAAAATACTTTTTGCGAAAACTTTAATTTACTTAAAAAATTTGATGGATAATTCATAACTACACTATATAGAGGTGTCTAGGCCGGTTCCCCTTTTTTCACTTTCCCCTTTGAGGTAAGTTTCCCCTTTAGGGTGTTTCCCCTTTGTCTAGTTTCCTCTTTAGGACGTTTCCCCTTTGGTTAGTTTTCCCTTTTGACAGTTTTCTCTTTGGTTAGTTTCCCCTTGAAAAGTTTCCCCTTTGATAAGTTTCCCCTTTGGTTAGTTTCCCCTTCAGTATTTTATAACTCAGAACACCTTTGTAAGTCGTCAATACGAACATGATGATGATGATATGTTGTCAAGTTCATGAATTAACTAAGTGAAATCTGTAGGAAAATGCCAATAAAGTTACAAGTTAAGTAAAGTTGAACAAGTAAAGCAATACAAATAAAGTTGAAACAATAGAAGGTCAAATGCATGAATCGTTTAATGCGTTTTTGTTTTTTCGAAAGAGAAACACTAATATTTATGAAATTGCGTTTTTAATCCTATTTAATCAGCTAATCACACACCCTTAAAATATTGGAGTGCTGATTAGCACTCATTTTAAAAATTATTCCCAAAAAATCACAAAATTAAGTTATAAATTTTGAATATACACAATAATTTGTAACAGTGAAGCTATTAAAATTTTAGCCTTTACCATTTATTTCAAATTCAATTTCGAATAAATACAACCTTTAAAATTCATTTTCTCAATTTTGCAAAGATGAAAAAATTCTAATTATCGTCTAGATTCATAAACTGATTTTTAATTTCTTGACCACTTAAGTATGGCTAAAAAATATCTACTTTAGACGAGTGCTAATTAGCACGCTGATCCTTGACTGACATTTCTATACCTCTTGCTTATGAGTAATGTGTATTTAAGCATTACATATATTCGGAGATGTTAGTAATTCAAATTACTGTAAAATAATTTGTAATTTTGGTATGCTGGGAGTTACAAAGTAATTTGTAATTTTGGTATGCTGGGAGTTACAAAGTAATTTGTAATTTGTAATTTTGGTATGCTTGGACTTACAAAGTAATTTGTAATTTTTGCATGGACGAATGTAATTTTAACATCTCAACATATCATCATCATCATGTTCGTATTGACGACTTACAAAGGTGTCCTGAGTTATAAAATACTGAAGTGGAAACTTTCCAAAGGGGAAACTGTCAAAAGGGAAAACTAACCAAAGGGGAAACTTTTCAGGGGGAAACTAACCAAAGGGAAAACTGTCAAAAGTGGAAACTAACCAAAGGGGAAACGTCCTAAAGAGGAAACTAGACAAAGGGGAAACACCCTAAAGGGGAAACTAACCTCAAAGGGGAACCGGCCTGCTACGATATAGAGTAGTCCGTCTTTTGTTTACTGAAATTTGGTTGATTGCAAATGGGCTAATCTGTACCAGTAAATTTTCATCGATGCCATTTGCTATACATGGTAAAAAATAGCACGTTATTTAAATGAGAGAATTTAAATATTTAATGCTTTATAAATCGGTATCACTTTGTTGTTCTCAATCAAAGAGATGAAATATGTTTTTCTCAATCTCTTTGTTCTCATTAAAGTGTTATGTAGGTAAAATAGCATTAAGATAAGCCTAAAACCTGCGAATATGCATGGGACCGAGTTTTTCCATATATCCCAGAATTTCCATGTAAATATTAATTTTGCATGTAAAAATGGAGAAAATCTTTTCTCCATGATTTTTGCCAACCCTGGCTAGTAGTCAAGGATTTATTTTGGAACTCTTGTTAAAAACGAAGACTTTGCTGTTGGTGCTCGATTGTCCAACACTTTTATTAGAGGCATTTTGCATTAACATAATATTCAATATTGTTGTAATTTTGCAAATATTATATAATCTAGATAACGGACGAGATTAAACAAATTACCTTGTTATCGATTTACAATATGACTAAACTCTATGAAATTAATGAGCAATTATGCAAAGTATTTAAAGGTGGATTGGTAATTCGTATGCATAAAATGCATTTGTGTGTGTAGATGTAGAGCCATACAACGTGTTGCAACATGAAGTGGTATTTGCTCATGTGATTTTGTGTTGTAGGTTCTGTCTCATGTAGTCAGTTCATCTTTTGACATCCGACGATTCGGACGGATCAGAAGCAGCAGATAAATCATAAAAGGTTCTAGAACGTATTTAATTAATTATTGAGAAGCTAATAAAGTTGAAAAGGCGGAGATTTTGGTGCTTGGGTTGGTAATTTATTACACCATTAAGAAATTTCATTTTTATTGTTCTATTGTTCATTGTCAATTTGTTCTTGGAATCAATGTCAGCTCAGCGGCTTTTGTTTGTTCTTGTGCAATAAAATTGGTCTATCATGTATTTTTAGCTAGCGCTTGCTGAATGATTTTTTAATTCTCCACCAACACTATTGCTGGTTTGCTTCTTACTATTAACGGGACGTGTGACTTAGTTGTGACATCAACTGTTATTAGTTAATCAAGGTCAGAGGTGCTGAAATACGAAAGGGTGATAAGGATGAAATTTTACTTTAACTTAAGGCAAGGTGGAATGTGTTAGGGTGTTGGTCCTGGTTTGCTTGGTCAATTACTTTTTATATTAAACGTTGTCAATTGCTTATAACACTTAACGATCAACGATTGACTAATAGCGTGACGTGTCAAAATATTTTCTGTACATTCATCATTGTCAATTATTGTAAAATTTAAACTAATTAAAGTATTTTTGGCAGGTAACTTAAAGTTGTTGGAGTCAGCAGCTGGAATCGGCTGGCTAGTGCCTCGTCATAGAAGAAGAGGAGGCTGGGTTAGGGACCAGCAGTATGAGGCAGCATGGTCGAAAGCGTCCTCGTGAAGAAAATGAGCGGTTGAATGATGATGAGAGACCCACCGTGCGCATCAGGACGGAGGCGGAGCTTGGAGAGTTTCAAGATGAGGATTATGAAAATCGGCCAAGGACTCCTCTTTTGATTAGGGATGAAGATGAAAGTATCGAGGAAGTTGAAATTCCAGGTGTCATCATAAAGCAGGAGGTAGTAGATGTTGGAAGCAATAACAATGCTGGAGAAGCTGATGACATTGCTACTGGCAATGCAGTTGCAGATCAAGCGTCATCTTCAAGAGGGAACTTGTCAGGATCTTCTTCTCGACCTACGGTGGTAGTAAAGAGCCAACCTATAGCGATGGTGAAGAAGAGAATCAAACTCAACCTACTCCAGGTTCATCTAAGACGAAAGCTGGAGTTGGTACACCCAAAAAGGCCACGATTGCAGGCTTTTATGCTTACGGGAACAAACCTCAAATCAAGCCAAAAGTACCAGACAGTATGAAAGCAGAGGTCAAGGTAAAACGAGCAACGTTACCGCAAAAGGCTCATTATAATTCACACACAGCAGACAAAGAATCAAATTATGGAGGGAATGACGGATAAACTTTTTTGTGTCGATTGTGGCTGACATCAAAATTAACTTGACATGACTCTCCTTGCCTTCTCTGTCACAGGCCATAATTTTCGTAAGCAAATCCGACCCCAAATCTTGTTCATGAACCTCATCAATGATGATGTGAGTGAATTCGCTCAATGACTTCTGGTTAATCGACTTTTGGAGAAGCACTCCCGTGGTCACAAAGGTCAGTAACGTATCGGTTTTGTGCGTATTGTTCTCCATTCCTACATGAAACCCCACCACAGATCCTAGTTCCCAGCCTCGTTCTTTGCAGCCTCGTTGCGCAACTGACTTCGCTGCTAGCTTTCTTGGTTGCGTTACCACAATATTACAAACTCGGTTTTCCATCCTAAATTTATCCAAAATGTATTGTGGGACTTGTGTCGTTTTTCCACAACCTAAAATTTACAACTCCAATTTAACTGACGCCATTAATTATGACGTTCTAAGAAATTGTGGCAAAAAAGTCAACAACTTTACCCGTGAAACCCTCCACAATTATGACTCGTGCTGTATCAAGCGCTTTCAATATCTGTTGTGAAAGATAAACGATATAATTGTAGGTTTGCAAAAGTAGACGAAAAACAACTTCCGGTCTACGAAAAGAAAGAGCTTGTAAATATGTATTACTTGTATTATACTCGCTATGCTTTGATACAATATTTTAAAAACTTTAATTTGCAAAACCAGTAGCAATGTCATCAGCTTCTCCAGCATTGTTATTGCTTCCAACATCTTTAATTAGTTTAAATTTTACAATAATTGACAATGATGAATGTACAGAAAATATTTTGACACGTCACGCTATTAGTCAATCGTTGATCGTTATGTGTTATAAGCAATTGACAACGTTTAATCTAAAAAGTAATTGACCAAACAAACCAGGACCAACACCCTAAGTTAAGTTCCACCTTGCCTTAAGTTAAAGTAAAATTTCATCCTTATCACCCTTTCGTATTTCAGCACCTCTGACCTTGATTAACTAATAACAGTTGATGTCACAACTAAGTCACACGTCCCGTTAATAGTAAGAAGCAAACCAGCAATAGTGTTGGTGGAGAATTAAAAAATCATTAAGCAAGCGCTAGCTAAAAATACATGATAGACCAATTTTATTGCACAAGAAGAAACAAAAGCCGCTGAGCTGACATTGATTCCAAGAACAAATTGACAATGAACAATAGAACAATAAAAATGAAATTTCTTAATGGTGTAATAAATTACCAACCCAAGCACCAAAATCTCCGCCTTTTCAACTTTATTAGCTTTTAAATAATTAATTAAATACGTTCTAGAACCTTTTATGATTTATCTGCTGCTTCTGATCCGTCCGAATCGTCGGATGTCAAAAGATGAACTGACTACATGAGACAGAACCTACAACACAAAATCACATGAGCAAATACCACTTCATGTTGCAACACGTTGTATGGCTCTACATCTACACACACAAATGCATTTTATGCATACGAATTACCAATCCACCTTTAAATACTTTGCATAATTGCTCATTAATTTCATAGAGTTTAGTCATATTGTAAATCGATAACAAGGTAATTTGTTTAATCTCGTCCGTTATCTAGATTATATAATATTTGCAAAATTACAACAATATTGAATATTATGTTAATGCAAAATGCCTCTAATAAAAGTGTTGGACAATCGAGCACCAACAGCAAAGTCTTCGTTTTTAACAATAGTTCCAAAATAAATCTTTGTCATGATTTTAGATGTTACCGATCTAACCACATCAATAGACACCTGGTTAAAAGATTTTTTTACTCACAGCTTCCTGAAATTCACATATGAACACCATGAAAGTCTAATTACGTTCCTAGATTTGAACATTATGATAGGAGAGAATAACAAGATAGAAACTTCTATATATCGTAAGCCAGTCTCAAAACATGAATTCCTGCATTTTTCATCGAACCATCCAAAACATATCCTTAAATCATTACCATATTCTTCTGGTTTACGAGTCATAAGATCATGTTCTGATAACAACACGAAAGAAATAGAACTGTACCAACTAATGAAAAAATTCAAACTCAGGGGATATCCCGATACCCTATTAAATCAAACCATGGATAAACTAAGTTCCATTAACAGAAATGATTTAATCAAACCTAAATCAAAGATCTTGATAAATCACCTGAATCTCCATAACCAAGATATTTTACATTACTACAATTTAAGTACTTTAAACCCAGCATTAAATATGGTCACAAACATACCAAGTCAAATATTCATAGTCTTTCCATTCCACAGTAACATCCGAGGCTTAGGAAGAATAGTGAAAAATATGTTCATTCAAGAACTGGGCAAATGTAAAAGCAGAAATCTAGGAAAATGTATTTTAGATATGAAAATGAACATAGCTTTTTCAATCCCTAATCACTGAGTCGTTTCATACAATGTGTAAATGCAAACCATTGAAATACTCCGTCCAACCTGAGTTTGTCTGCGTAAAAACTCCTTCCTTTTTACACAAAGAAAAGAAAAGTCATCTCCCTACCTAAACATAACATTAGTAAGTAATATCATCCAACAACGTACAGCAGTAAAAGTGATTATTTTATCTGAATTTTATATAGTTTTTATACACTTTTAATAAATAAAGTAAGTTAAGCACTTCAAGACCAACTAACAATGTATTAGTAAAACCTATAATATCTAACTGTTCTATTCTTGATTGATTGTATATTATATTATTTTTACTGTTTAATTCACTTTTAGCTGCCACGCCAGCACCGATTATTTCTAATTTATTGTACTATATTGTTAACAAAACGCTGGTAGAAAAGCACAGGTAAAAATCAAAATGTATAAACTTTTGTGTCATCATGTAAACTTTTTATAATTCCACATTTTAATTTTCTCAACATTTGTAACTTATAGCTGAAGAAGGGTAAAAATAAAACAAAACCGAAACCGGTTCTGTGCCGTACCTTATCATTCAACACTGAAGAGTTCACAAGACCCTATTATTTCCATACTTAAAAAACTTCCACACATTCCACCTTGCCTTAAGTTAAAGTAAAATTTCATCCTTATCACCCTTTCGTATTTCAGCACCTCTGACCTTGATTAACTAATAACAGTTGATGTCACAACTAAGTCACACGTCCCGTTAATAGTAAGAAGCAAACCAGCAATAGTGTTGGTGGAGAATTAAAAAATCATTCAGCAAGCGCTAGCTAAAAATACATGATAGACCAATTTTATTGCACAAGAACAAACAAAAGCCGCTGAGCTGACATTGATTCCAAGAACAAATTGACAATGAACAATAGAACAATAAAAATGAAATTTCTTAATGGTGTAATAAATTACCAACCCAAGCACCAAAATCTCCGCCTTTTCAACTTTATTAGCTTCTCAATAATTAATTAAATACGTTCTAGAACCTTTTATGATTTATCTGCTGCTTCTGATCCGTCCGAATCGTCGGATGTCAAAAGATGAACTGACTACATGAGACAGAACCTACAACACAAAATCACATGAGCAAATACCACTTCATGTTGCAACACGTTGTATGGCTCTACATCTACACACACAAATGCATTTTATGCATACGAATTACCAATCCACCTTTAAATACTTTGCATAATTGCTCATTAATTTCATAGAGTTTAGTCATATTGTAAATCGATAACAAGGTAATTTGTTTAATCTCGTCCGTTATCTAGATTATATAATATTACAACAATATTGAATATTATGTTAATGCAAAATGCCTCTAATAAAAGTGTTGGACAATCGAGCACCAACAGCAAAGTCTTCGTTTTTAACAAGAGTTCCAAAATAAATCCTTGACTACTAGCCAGGGTTGGCAAAAATCATGGAGAAAAGATTTTCTCCATTTTTACATGCAAAATTAATATTTACATGGAAATTCTGGGATATATGGAAAAACTCGGTCCCATACATATTTGCAGGTTTTAGGCTTATCTTAATGCTATTTTACCTACATAACACTTTAAGGAGAACAAAGAGATGGAGAAAAACATATTTCATCTCTTTGATTGAGAACAACAAAGTGATACCGATTTATAAAGCATTAAATATTTAAATTCTCTCATTTAAATAACGTGCTATTTTTTACCATGTATAGCAAATGGCATCGATGAAAATTTACTGGTACAGATTAGCCCATTTGCAATCAACCAAATTTCAGTAAACAAAAGACGGACTACTCTATATAGTGTAGTTATGAATTATCCATCAAATTTTTTAAGTAAATTAAAGTTTTCGCAAAAAGTATTTTGTCTGTACTAGTGCTTGTATCTTCCGTCGCGCGTTCTCACTAAGTAGAATTGGCATTTATCACAAGTATTAGAGGAATTGATTGCAGTTTTTTGCGTAATGAACCGATAATTGACTCAATTACTGGTGTATTTATAGTTTCTGACGATGGATATTCCAAATAAGTCTTTGAAACCGATAAATTAAGGGAATTTCAACGTGTGTTACTGCTCAAATAGTTTTTCCATATTTACATGCTTTTTACATGGAGAAAAGAATTTTCTTTTTTCCATGTATTTACATGTTTTTTACATGTCGTTTTTCCATAATATGTTTTAAGATGTTCCAACCCTGCTACTATCTTACAAAGGCAAAGGTATGAAATTGCAAGGAACATGGGCTAATATGATTGGGAAGGTATTGCATGTGTATAGCTACACATTTTGTGATGGAAAATAGGAGGTAAAAGGTTTTGTGTACCTCCTATTTTTGTTAAATGCAAAATCTGCATTAAAATTTGCAATCACCACTACCCGGCTGTCTAGTTACCCTGATGTTAATGTATAATATGTATATTATAATGAATGAGGTATAACAAACCTTTCTTATCCTTAGTCATATATTATTATATAATTAGGTAAATTCATCTTATAAAATCAGCGTTGTATTAAATAGACTTACAATAAACTGCTGGTAGCCGGAGACGTAGCTGAAGAGGGCGTTGAGTGATCTCCTCCAAACCACCTCCCCCCATGTCCACCAAATCTCCTCCACCATCACCTCTCTCTCTATACCCACCACTGTGATCCTCTCCCAACGTAGTAAAAGCATTACTTGTAGAATTCCGGTCCGGATTCTGGCTTTATGCACAAGCTCATCCACACGGATGCTACGCAATTCTTACGTATACGTATACATTTCAGCCAAATCGATGAGTTCCTGAACTCATCCGCCTATAACTTTCGAACAGTTTGACCGATTTGGCTGAAAAGTATTCCCAGAGGTCCTCTTGAGTAGTACTACCTGTGTACCGAATTTCGTCCAAATCGGACAATGTATGTGACCAGGAGAACCATAACCGACAGACGGACAGACAGACAGACACACAGTTTTAGTAAAACCATTACTTCGCTGAATGCTCTCACTTCAGCTACGTAATAAAGGGTTCACGTTTACAAATAACGTATAAGTGATTATACTGGTACAAAAAATACTAGAAAACTCGTGTAACAAAATGTCTAACAACTAACTGTGTGATATAATGCGGTTTCAAACTAACTAAAACTACACCCTACTCACATTTAACCCTCGGCCTAAAAAGGATTTCTCAAATAATAATTCATTGTCTCTTTTATCATTTTTAGCACCTGTATACTATCAATAAATGAGATTTTTATTTCCACCACCCTATTACTACTTTAGTGCGGTTGATTCACTGAAAAACAAGTTTCTATTAATGAGGACATCAACTCCATCCTGTTTGTCATCCAGTGCGAAGTAGGCATGCAATGGAAATGCATTAATCATGTTCCACTCATGAGGCTGTTCTGGCAAAATTTCCTCCATGCTGTTACGCTCACGCTCCAACAATCTAAATACATAATAATACCAAATACTGCATTAGAAAAATTCAATGTATTTACATAATAGCATAATGCTTCAATTCTGTCAAATATGTTATCTAACAACTTACTCAATTGCATCTCGTCGCATACGGAGTCTTAAGTTTTAGTATTTTGTGCTTGCTCTTTCAGAACACATTTCAATCGATGCCAAATCGAGTTCACCTGAAATATAGAAACATATTTTTTTGAAGAGCAAACTTATACCTCAGATTCAATTTTTTGCAATCTTCTATTGTTTTCACGGACGCTGTAAACAAAGCAGCAAATAACTCCATATACTGGAAAAAATTCCGTAGTCCCATTGTCGACAAATGCACACAAGCTGCACATAACCCTGTAGGTAGTACATTATAAAGTTTGATAGCCCCACAACTTGTCGCAGCTTGGTTGATAAATGCAGCAAAAAGAAAGTCAAAAGTTGGAGCTCCAAAACATTCATCATTCGTCTGCAATAAAACCCTATAATAATAACAATTTAAAAAAAGGATCATCCAAGAGTAAGGGTGAAATGAGGAAATGGATTATAAAGTTTTTAATATCTTTACAACCGCTCAAGGTTTCAGTGGGGTCGGTCAATTACATTGACCAACTTACCCCAATCAATTTTTTATTTTAGCGTAGGTCAGACGATCAATCTTCTACTTATGATGTGAGTTTTTAATACTATGTTGTAAAATACGATATAAATGTAGTAAGAATATGAAAAGGTTCTCAATCATTTTTTAGATCCGTACAAAATGCTGTTTTTAATATTTTAGTTTAATTATGTGTAAACCTATCTACATGTTTTTAATAAAGTGAATCTATATCTATGTACCTCTTACTCGCCTAATTATCTTACGGTTTTTCGTTCTCTGTTGATAATTCCGCCAATTCAAATGAAGTGCCTTCATAAAAAAATCTTTGGAAACTGAAACATGGGTTGTGTTTTTCATTTTAGCATTCGTTTCATTGGTAGCTGTCGGCTTGATAATTGACGAGCTACTGATTTCTTCAAAAACTTCCTCTTCTACAGTTCACTGTTTATCCTCAACTGATAACTCATTCCTAACAAGTGAAGCATGATGTCTGGTACAACAATGACTACTAAGTCTTTCCCAGCCACAAATCACTGCCCGAGATTCCTGCTCGTGAGTAGAAAGATGAGTTTTAAAACGTGCACTGTTGCTACTTTTGTACGGACATTCAGTGCACTTGTAGATTTCTGTGATGACAGGATGACTCCTTTTTAATGATCCCTCAGTAGACTTCAGCGGAGTATGATAAGCACTGACAATTTTAGTTTGGTTTCCTTTTCCCTTATGACGCTTCCCACGATGAACGTTAAGCCTATTTGGGCGTACATACCAGCCACAATCTGAACAAATGACAGCTTCAGAACCTTCCTCGTGTAGCTTTAGATGATTTTCTAAACTCAACTTGTGAGGCGTTGCAAATGGACACTGACTACATTTTTTGGAGTAGTACTGCTTCTTCTTCTTTTGGATCAATGACTTCCTTCCTTGCCCTTTTAACAACTTGGGTTTAGGTCGCTTCTGCTTTGGGGTCGGCACATACTCACTTCCTGAGTCATTACATGATTTATCAGAGATATTTGTGTGGAATGAGGAGTCCTGTTCGGAAACTGGAATGTGGATATTATATTGCTTTTGAATGTTAACAGGGTGGGTAGAAAATGACGAGTTCACGATGGAAGATGGGAAAGCATTATTCTCTCCCTGTTGATGAACCTGGCTTTTATCTTCACTCAGGTACTCAATATGAAATTTGAAATCTGAAATTAGGAAAAGTATAGCTATATTGAATGTCACCAAAATGTTTATGAAATTTTTGCATGCTTTTTGTGAAACTGCCTTGCTTTTATTTTGCATATTATACCTTCATCAATTGGCTGACTATCACAAGCTTCATACACAAATTCAGAGTAAGGATCTTCAATGGGTTTATGGGATGATATCGAAATGTCGTCAGCAGCAGCAGCTCCACCAGTGAATGGGGGACGTCTGGTCACCTTATACAAACTGGACAAGCAAATTCTTTGGTTGCAGGACTAAAACAATGAAAAAGATTTTGGGTAAAAAATAAAGAACAACTCCATACTCCATACAAACTTATCTTAAGTTATATTTTTACCTGGATTCTCTCAATTTTCGTCCATATGCTCTTGCTTTTTCCTCCACAGCTCGTAATCTAGCCTGCAACTGTTCCACTTCCGGACCTCGGGCAATATCATTTGATACTTTGTGTTCTTCGACTAGTAATTGATATAAATGGCGAACATGGTTTACCATCGATTGAGTATTGGCTACAGCCCTCACTAAACTATCATAGCTATCTGTCTCCACCTCATCACTTGAGACCAGATTTTCAAGGAGTGTCATGCTTTCTTCACTCTCCGAAATTGCCTTCATCAATTCTTGCAGATAAATGTCCACTCTAGTTAATGTTATTGTATCTCCGTCAATTTCAGATTGTGTTGTAGTGAGGCCATCAGTGCTAGACGATGAAGCATCACTGGCAGTTACAGGCTGCTGTTTGAATAACGTTTCAACTGGAACACTTTTATTTTTCTCAGATGGAGCAGCAGCAGACATACTGCAGCCGGTATACCGTCAATTTATTTTTACCATGTGTTTGTCTCTGGCTACGGCAGCGCCGTCTAACGAAAATGCCCATTCGTTCGTTAGTTCAAATGAGCATTCCGTAACGACTCCTCCACACTTTCGCATTGTTGTCTCACTTTAAAGGCATCTTGATACATTTTCAAATCATCACAGTCAGTTGCAGCAACTTCACCCAAATTCAAGATTTGATTAACGTCACAACTTTCCCCGTTAAGTTTCTTGCGTTCACCCTGAAATTATAACAGTCCAATTATGGTTAGTTATAAAGAAATGGAGTAAGGCGCAATATTATATAAACTGAGAGATTTTTGGGTACCTCATGTGAATGCAAAACCTTGATAATTTCCTCGCTACTAAGTTCTTGGAATGTCACAGGTGCTATCACAAAGTTTTCTAGTCCTTTCAATTTACACAGGGATTCCTCATATCGGGAGTTCAATTGTGCCAACATCTATATAACAAATATCATCGTTTATAAACAATTTTATGTATATCTCGTTTTGTTTAGAAAAACCAGTGAAAAAAATTAGTACCTCTTGAAGATGGGTAACCTTTGCAATCCGTTGCTTGCTAGTCTCATTTAGGGATTGCCATAATTGCTTAACTTGCTTTACAGCACTTAACAACTCCTTCTTTTCATTTCCACCCGTCATGTCCGCAAGAGTTTTGCCATTCGTCATTATCTACTCGTATGAGTCTTCTTTGGAGGCAATTTCAGGCTCTGCTTCCTTAACAAGCCAATTTGAATAGTCGTCGAGTGTAAGGTATTGAGTTCGTGCAAGTTTCTCTTGCATACACTTTGCCCACATGTTGCTGTGTCAAAAACCAAACTTTCTGACTGAGAAGCCTAGCATCCGCTGGACTAATTGATGATTTCATGTCTTCCAAGCAGGTTCGCACTTCTTCGAATAGAGGCGAAACATCTTGAACTTCTTTCTCAATTTTCTAAAAAAAAAACAGTATTAAATTAAAGTCAAATTATCAAATGAAAGAGATGAAAGTTTTTTTTATTTTCATAAAAAAGAAGATGTCTTACCTCTAATTTAGCAATGTATTTTTTCATATGAGAAAAGGTCGTTGGCACGTTCTCTTCAGCTAATCTATCACTTAGATCACTTAAAGTTTGGGCAATGCGATTTGACTTATACTGGAAAGTGTCATTCATGTCCGATATAGCCTATTTGTATGGTCCAGCCATGTTCTCAAGGCCGCTTGAATATTTTGGTAACGTCAATTATTTGAAGATAAATCTTGTACTAAGGAAGCTCGGAGTTCTGGCGATGCAAATGGTAACAAAGCAGATTTGGCTGTTTTAAGATCCTCCAACAACTCTTCTCCTCTTGGGCATTTCTCTATCAGGAGCTGCATGTAATATAAAAGATTTATACCAAGGCCATAAATACAGGATATGTAACGAGATGGAAACCGCATTTGTTGCGATAAATAAATTACAACCCTCAATTTTAGCTGTCGTTGCTGAAAGCCTTTTTAATTGCAAGAAAGGCAATTCTAGAGATCGTTTCTCTCGCTCCATAGTTCTCAACCATGCCGCAAATGAATCTTGGGATGTTAAGTAATTCTTCCAAGCTCCGAGCCTTGTTTCAATCTCTCTTTGCCTGCCCACCAACTGCGTTTCAATATCCCAATAACGTTTTTCCAATGCAGGGAAGTCAACAGGATCTCTTGAGGTAGGAGGAAGTTGACCTTCTTCAGGTGACATACTAGAATGTTGACCATAGAGAATTGTTTGATACACTTCACACAACGACTCATCCTCAATTAACTGCTCCCTACTGTTTGGAATAGGCTCACTGATATAATTTTGGCACTGAATTAAGTAGTTTTCCCAAATAGAAAAGAGTTCATGAACACTTTTACGCTCGATAAACTCTTCCAGACTCTCAAATACTCGACAAATGTTTGCTGAAATATTTTTCTGGAGCTCTGCAGTAGCTCAGCTAAATGAGAATCTGGAACAGGAGAACAAGACTGAGCAGCCTTCATCCAACCTTCAGCATTTCCAAGGCTTAAGAGATGCTCATATATTACACTCAATCGATCCGCTGATGGCTCCTCTTCTGACTGAATACCCTAAGATGATGCAATTCCATTATATTATTTGTACTTTCATGGAAAACTGTATGAAATATTTCAGTAATAATAGAAAAAGACTTACAGCAGATGCAGACGAGAAGGTGGCTTTTGTCTGTTCCAACAACTCTTCCAGTTTCCTCCCTCCACTGCCACCACCACTTGGAGCAGCAGCACTCAAATATTTACGCAAAAACAACAATTTACGCGACAAAACTTCCAATTCAATTGTTAACGGAAGTTGTCTCGCTCTTACGGTACTCCTATCTCCATCACCCACTCCATCAACAACTGATGATGATACTTGTTCAGTGGAAGTACCGGTAGGCAGTTGATCTGGATGAAACAATGTCACGCACAATTCTGAAGCAGCCTTGTCCAGCTCACTCATCCTTTCCTCATAAAGAAGCAACTTATTCTGCAGGTTCTCTACAACATCTCCTACCAGCTGTACTACTGAGTCGAATATATTCGGAGATGTCAGTTTTGAGACGGAGGACTAAATTCCAACTCTCTTTCGCTCGGCTCAGCCTCTCTTCCAAACCTTTCCAGTCACTCCGTGTGTTCTCAACTGTTTCAGTTTGTTTTTATATATCTTCCGGGCTCTCTGCTTTTAACTTTTCTGCATGGTTCTGAAGACTTTGGACAACACTGGACTTTTCTTTCAACGCTTCCTCAACGTTATATCCATAAAATGTCAAGAAGATTAGAAATTCCGACAAGACAACATTTTTTTTCAATGCCCACACCCACACACTTTTGCATACATTTGATAATATTATGATACGTGCGTTGCGTACGTCTTTCTACAGCGTTGTTTGCTTTCGCATGCCAATGATTTCTCCTGGTTTGCTCAACTCATATTCCATCATCGCTATCAGTTATATGTACATTCTACTTCCATTAACAGTAAGTAAGCCAAACACAAAGTGCTTGTTTGCCTGTTCTGCTAAGATCTCATCTATGATAAAGTACTACGTTATAGTAAATGCTCTCCGGATAGTTTTGAAGGTTCTGAACTATTACTACTATAAAGCAAAGCTACTCCACTCCTAGGCTTGTTCTCTCTCATCGCCACACACACGTCAACAAGAATGCTCCGCTTCAGCTACGTGATAAATGAAGGGGTGAACACGCACGCAAGTAGGATTCTTTGCCTATGTAATAATATTTGATTTATTCTAGAGAACAAGTTATGAACAAGTCAGTACATTAGATAGAAAAGGTGTGAGCCATCAGCTCTGAAGAAGCAAGGTTTTAGTGGATGGGTTTCACAATGGGAGAGACACGGCTTCTGCACGTACGCATCTCACTGGAGGCTAGTGAGTCAAGGCCATATGGTCATACACAAAATCATGCCCATGTACTACAATTATTATCACGGTACATCCACTACTCTTTAAAGATATGCGCTTTAAAAAATTGTAAGATAAAAATACCATAACCATAGTAATTTGCCATTACTGTTGTTCCCACTGCTTCTGAAGTTTGAATGCTTATTTATTCATGCAAATTTGAGGTAAAGAGGCTAAATTGCTTCATTTTCTAAATGATTCGATAACGTCCAACACTAATTAATTGTTTAAATATTTATGAAAAATAATTCATCATCCTAGAAATTCTGGAATTAGTTGCAACCTAGAAGCATAACAGGTAAATTATGATGATAACGGTGAAATCCAAATGAACATTGCTACTACTGGTTTGGAAGAATGAAAAGGAAAATTTATTCAGTTACCAGCAAAGTAGTTACACATGGAAGTTATTTAAATTATGTTGCACAATTGCATGGCTACCCGTAAATGTTTGGTGCGTTTTCCCACTGTTTAGCGTGCTTCTTTGACCACTCTAGGAACTTGCGATCCTCTTTTAAAGCTGCTGCATATTCCTTCCAACTCGTCAATGTGGCATCAGCTTTTTGTGCAATTTCCAAAACTATAAAAAATAAAATTCAGCTCATTCAGGACACAAGTTTGGAAACAAAAACATGCCAATACAAATTACAACAGATGCGATTTTGTTTAATATATCCCTTACAATTGCTTGGCTGATATTTTTTCTCCTCCAAATAAAAGGCATTAGTGTTTGGATAAAAATGGCGTTCCTCCCTTTCAATGTTAAATCCAGATACCAAAATCAGTACTGACAACAGGATGACGTATTTCTTTCCCCACATTTTAATGTATTGGAAGCAACAGCTTGTACTTTGATTTTGAGTGTTGAGAGTAGAGCAGAAACAGATAGATATGGTAACTCAAGTTGAGAAGAAGTCAAATAAATTTCCTAGGTGGGATTTTGGATAAGATATTATAGGAATGAAAATAGCAAACAGATTGTACGTCTTGTCGCCACAAAAGCTAGAGAATTATATGCCATAATGCATATAGTCTTGCAATTCAAAATGTCTGAAGGCTGGATGACGTGTAGCTTTTAAAGTGTTGCATTGACTCAGTACATGGTTTAACGACTTTGGAAGGATAAAAAAACTGAGTGATACATACATGTATTAAACAGGGTGGTTGGTGCAAAAGTAGGTAGATAAAAGTTACTCAATTCTTAGAATCCATTACAAGGTTGTTGATCTCGGTCGCTCTACAAATCCAAAGTAATAAAAAGTACTTTGCGGCAAGATAAAGTAGCAGTAATGGAAATTGATGCTAAACGTAGCTATCCGTTTATGTTTCTCAAGTTAATAGGAGACTGGACGGGTTAGATCTGGTCTGCGGTTCTTCGTGGTTTTAGCACATATTCTCAAAATTTAAGAAAAATTGAATTTGGGAGCTACAGTTCACAGGCTCTCAAAGATAACCGAGCCACCACCATAAAAAATTTAAGAACTTGCACAACTTGAAACTTAATTTTTGATTCTATTAGCCTTCATTTCTGCAGAAAAATACAATCAAATCTTTTCACGTTGTGTCACTCTCTCAAGCAATTTGAGTCATAAAATGCAAGAGTAGCTAATACAAAAATTTAAATTCACATAATGCAATCAATTCACAAGTCTCGGTGGTGCAGTTTATTACACTAACGATAAGCATCATCATCTTGTCGCATGTCGTCACCAGATGATATGAGCATACAAACATGCGATATAGTCTTCTTCCTTTTTGTCAGCATGATACTCATGTTGGAGCAATGAACTAAGCAACTGTAAAGCATTGATTTAGAGCTTCATGCATTTGCTTTCTTCCCCCGACTTCTAAGCACCATGTAGCCATCCAGGGCCGTAACGACACGGAGCCCAACGGAGCCCCCGCTCCAGGCCGGACCTCGCCAAGGCAGGACCATGCCAAAACCAATCAACTGATACTGTTAAATTAGAAATAATATGAAATGAATAATATGTAGAACAAGTAGTTCCTTAACTAAACACTTATTGAAGGTTTTCTAATTTTTCAACGTACTGCTACAACAAATTACTGTTAATTTTCCGAAAGAAATCGCATATTTTATAGTAAAATCTTCATCTTCAGTTGTATTTTGAATTTTCGCGAACATGTAGCTACACAGTTTTCTTCAAAACGAATTAACATTCGCTTTAACTAACCCATTGAAGACTTGAAGTACCCTGAATGCACAAGCTCGATCGCCCTACTTGTATTCAAACCGAAGTGAAAATACATCAAAACAAATGGGGTTTAAAATTTTGTCTGGTATGGAAAAGTTTTCTGTACTTTTAATTCTTCTAATTGGTTTTGGTTTGGTGTTTAACAGTATGTTAAAAGCTATTTTCGAGTCGTACGTAAAATGTACGGCCGCAGTTGAACTACTAGACATCTCAAATGGATTGGCAAATGAAAAATTAACCAACAGTTTCAGTGTACTTCGTATATTTTTGACGATGTCTGTGTAATTTTGGGTGAAGATGGTCGTGCATATCCTATATTTTAAGTAATTTACAACTACTTAAAACATTGAAGAATGAGTCAGGAACACTTGAGCAATTCCTGAAATATCCATTCAATTTAATACAAGCAGGCATTCGTGTGACCAATTAATTAATATAATATTATAAATATAAAGACAATAGTATTTCGTAAAATATCTGCTGTACATCCAATTCGAGCACTTTTATGGTACACGAGTCTAGGAAGAGGTTTCTAAAAATTAAACTCAAAAAACAAAAACTCATAAAGAAAAGACTTATAAAGGTCAAATACTTCTAAAAAGAAAACCTTCTAAAGACAAAAACTCATCATATTTTTTCATCATTATGCGTAGTATCCTTAAATTATATATTTGCACATACAACATATAAACTAATGCAAAAATATACAAAAACGTTGAATTTAGTTATTAACCGGTTTCTGCTTTCACTGATGGTGTCTGTCTGTATTTACGTCTGTCTATGAACATGATAGCGGCCAAGACCTTTCTTGGGAAGCAAGATGTTATCGGTAATCGATAACCCGGTCAAGGTCAAATATTTTTAATAGCAAAGTATAGAGTGTGATAAATCCAAATGACATCATTTGTTGCGATTAATTTAACCATGCTATTTTGAAGGCTCCATAAAGATCCCAGAGTGGCCTACGACCGTTTGAAGGTCGAAATGTCTTAATTTTCCAGATAGCAGCCAATTCATTCAAAATTTTCACATTCTCTTTTTACCACTCAACAATTTGGAGATTGGTTAACGGCAACCAGATCAAAGGTCAAATATTTTAATAACAAAGTATAGGTTGTAATGTAATGATGTTATTTGCGGAGAGAAATTCAGCTATGCTAAAGGTAGAAATTTCTTAATTTTCGAGATTTTTAGTAAGTTTAATTTCCACAAGGTGCCAGTTCTTATTTGTTAAATTAGTTATCTTCAACTTAATGTAATGCATCGAGAAAAAGCATCATACTCTCTTTCAATTTTACTTCGTATGTATTTATAAAACTTAAAACTAGATTAATTTTACTAGATTGTATATGTAAACTTATATTTTAAGTATACTACGCATAATAATGAAAAAATAATTGTTTATGAGTTTTTGTCTTTAGAAGGTTTTCTTTTTAGAAGTATTTGACCTTTATAAGTTTTTTCTTTATGAGTTTTTGTTTTATGAGTTTAATTTTTAGAAGCATCTTCCTGCTTCCTTTAATTTGAGTAAAGCACGCACAGGTCAAATGTTCACGATGCCAGGGAACAATACTTCGTTATACTAAACAAGTAATGGAGAATACTTTCATGCGGAAAAGCATTTTAGAAGCAGCTACTCACTACTTTTAAGTTCAGAAAGATTCAATTTCACTCCATTTTCTAATGCGACGCTGAAGTAGTAAGACGTCATTCTGAACAACTCTCTAATTTCGTCATATCCCATTCCGTACTCTCAGTTCTAGTCCGTAGTCTCATCCTCAGCTCAGCCTCTCCTTTTAAGCAGAGTAACATAGCAGCCGGTTTTGTTTCGTGCTCGTCATCTCTTCCTATCCTTGCTTTGCTTTAGAGCTACAATTCAAGTGAAGAGTTCTACTAAACCAAATCAACTTCCACCTTCTTTCTACTCCTAATTGAACAAAATAAAATCAAAATTAGCTGAGTAATCATCATCAGTTTGACTATCTTGAGTACTTATCAATAATAAAGCAATGGAACAACAACAAGGCCCATTTGTGGGGCAGAAGAATCCTCTGCTCATCCCGGTGGTAAGTGCAAGTATCATCATTCATTACATATATATTAGTTAAATTAAAGAAAGAAAGGTGATGTTTTTATTTAATTTATTTTTCTGCAATTACATTTTTTACTGCTGTTTAATTTCAGGTACTGGATAACTCTTCAAACTCATACCATTTAACCATTCCGAGTTTGCCATCGTTTGGTGTGCAAAGAATGGTACAATGGAAGCCTCCCAATCTGGCATAAAAAGGCCCTTCTTTACACCAACGGCTGGGAGGCTGCTGACCTTGAAGATAGAGGTATCAGATCCATTTCTTATGAGCAATACTTGGTCGTCCTTGAGCTGCCCGGAGAATTCTGATCTCTATCAGATGAGAAAGTATCCATATCACCGCTACCTTCTCCATCACTGGCACATCAGCTTTTCGACAAGAAGTGGAGGGGGTGCAAACGCAACCTTTCAATTTTGTGATAAGGCTGGTCCGCTGATGACCCATCTGACCATGGAATACTGTTACTTTGAAACTGCTGATGATTTCCGGAAGGTTATTTTTGAGCGGACACCTCAGCTCAGTAGCTTAACACTATCTAGAAACAGTAGAAACCGTTGCGATTTTCATAGTCCCGCTAGATCCGATCATGGGAAGCCTTTAAAGGTTCAATCAAACCTTGTAGAATTTGTCGTTAAAATTGAACTGCAAAGATACGAGCTTCCGATTACCTGGAAGGAGGTGTTTCTCCAATTCCCCAATATAAATGTACTAAACATCCAGTGGATAAGTGAAGATAACCCTGCTAGGAAACTGTGTGGATTGTTCAACACATTGGAAGTTATTAGGAGGGAATTTGGAGACCACTACTTTCCTAGGATGGAAAACATTTTCATTCAAAATATGTAAGTCAAAAGTCTAAACTACTCATTCTAAAATACAATTTAAAAATTTAACTCAAACCTAATCGCACTCCAAATGACATTAATATTTTTTCAACAGAAGCAAAATGTCAGTTTTAAGGTCCTTTGATCTCTTGAGTTCCCTGTGCCGGCTCAATTTTCCACTGAAAAAATTGTCCTTTGACGCCGGAGTTGACACTACTAGAGCTGGTTTTGAACGGATTTTGGAAGCCCATTCTGAAACTCTCACAAACCTTGACATTGTTAGAGGACGGTATGCACTCCCATTCAAGATCCAATCCCTTCCTGATCAATTCCAAGTGCTGACTCAGTTGAAGTTAGTTGGGCCAATTTTTCCAAACCTCAACTTCCTCAAGAATATGCCCAATTTGGAATCTCTTGTTTTGCAGCAGGGATACGGTAAAACGACAGTGTATTTCCTTCTTTCCGCCTATTACAATAATTTTCCTATAAAAGGTTCAAAATTATGTTGTATGCGTCAACAGATGATCGGTTCGCAAGTGCAACTGAGCTGAACAAGGATCTCTTTGACTATCAGAAAGTGTTGCAATTAGGGAATGGTCGTTATGAACTTCAGCCCCCTTATAAAATTATCCAGAACACTGATTTTAGTGTGCTCACTGGGACCCTTCTTCGCAACATGAAGAAACTTCGTTTGGTGGGTCAAGAGGCGGTCACCGGAAACCAGGTAGCAGAGCTTGCAAAAGTTTTGCCTAATTTAACCAGTCTTCGCCTTGGACTGGGAGATGAGGGCTTCAAAATGGTGTGCCAAACTTGGAAGGACCTGCTAACGCTGGAGATTCATCCCTATCAAGTGACTGAGAAGGGGCTTCTAATAAGAATGGAAGAATGTTTCAGCTGCCAAATTTAACGGATTTGAAGTGTAAGTTGACGTTGGTACAATGCCATATCTCATTTTATTTTACATGAACATCAATAATTATCAGAATTAAATAATAATTCATTCATTTCATTTCAGCCCTGGAAACATTTCGAATGGTTTTTTTGCATGAGCATAACACTTTTCATGGATGGCTGTCAAGGAACGCAATCCTTAATGCAATTCTTCAATTGGGGCAGTTAAAAAGCCAACCTTTACGTTTCACCAAACGTAAGCGTTCATCCTTTTTCTGGACATGTCTTTTGATATTTAAACCAATTTAATATAGCAAGCAATAAATAATAAATGATATCGGTTTATCCCACAGGTCAGTGACAAAGTATACAATCAACTTGTGGGGAAACTCCCTGATAATCGGTTTAAAATATATAGGAAGACCTTGCCTTAAAACACAGTGTAATATATACCAAAATATATTTCTTGTGGGGAGAAGAAAAAAATTTAAAATGGATTTTTTACATCTATTACTTTATTATTATTGCGGCACAACTTTACATGTTACTTCATAAGCATCATTTTCAGCAATCTTTTGGATCACTCCTTCAGAGCCCAAGACTTGGAACATGAAGCAAAATATTTTTGAAATTCTTGCTCAATTTTCAATTCCGTCATTAATTCACTCTCTTTAAATTCGTTGTGGAGAGCGGTCTCCCATCTCAATTCATAAAAGGCTCGTAGAAAGTTGAGGTAGGCGAGCTCACTCAGCTCATTGAAAGTTTGCTCGAGGGAAAGTGGAGGGATAATGTATTCCATTTCTATTTGATTCGCCGACTCTTCTGTGTAGAATGAACCAGCTGAGTTGGAGAGATCTATGGAGTTTTCAGTTAGATTTTCCGTTGTTCACCAAACATTCTCCCACATTTCGGGCAAGGAACTAGTTTGTTGTTCCAACACAGACTGAATTGCTTTCAGAGTGGGGTCAATGAAATCTATTGAAGATATGAGTACCAATGGGGTTCCGGAGTAGTCCAGAAGAAATGCTGAATCAATAGAATTATTATTTGCTTCGGAGGAAGAGCTGAATGCGATGTACAGCTCTTGAGATGAGAGTTAGATGCTCCATAAAAGAGCCAAACAAATTTTCCAATTTTGATGGGGACGTAAAGTTTCTTCTTTATGGAGCAAGCAAATCGCATTATCATAATAAACCTGATAGCAGGAGTAAAAAACCGGAACGTGGGACAAATTTAAATGTTTGTTAAGAAGTGGTCAGAGGTTACGCTGGTGTAGCCTTCAAACTTCAATACTGCACAATTGAGCTATACTCATTCGTAACTTCATTTTGATTTCTCACACTCCACACTTTGATTTTTAATGTTTTTAAGGCATGCTTGGGTCACCTTAGAACTTTTTAAATAGCATATCTGAAGTAGTTTCAACAGGTAGGGTCATTTAGATGTATCACAATCTATACTTTAGTTAGTGTATTAAAAATATTTTCTTGACCTGGTTACGGTTAACTGGTGACACCAGACACCATATCCCAAGAAATTTATTGCTCTAAGATGTCGTTAAAAGAAAAGAATGAAGTGTATTTTTTGGCAACAGTGCCAAAATTACCACAGTCAACTGTATTGCCGTCGGGGACGGTGAACTCACAAACTTTTCCAACTGATACTAATGGGACTAATACACCACCAGAGTATGAAGCTCCTCCAACACCTCCATAAAATGAGTGATGGACACCAAACTTCTTAGGGGGAAGAATTTGGGGTCAGATAATTTATTATTCTTAAAATCAGCATTTTTGTTAGCGACGTCACGATTACATTTGAATTTATTGAACAAAAGACCACAGGCACTGGCACTACAACAATATCGGCAATGATTGTGCGAGGATCTCAAGAGTTGTAACTGCAAGGATTTTGCTTAAATACATTCTAGAAATAAGTTTGCTTACAGTTTCCGAACAACAAATATTACTGTCACGGATGAATATGGAAACAACCTAAATAAGTAGGCATACCTAGTATGCCTACTTGATACTTACTATATATAACTCACTCTCTGTATGTTTAGGGGCAGTCGCACACGAGTCGTAATCAAGAGCTCAAATAAAGATCTACTCTCTAATAATACTACAATCCCCATAGCTCACATAATCATTCATATCATAAAATGTGACATTACAACATATTAGTAAACTTTTTATTTCAGTTCTAAATTACATTTAATTTTATTCATCTGATTTATATTTCATTTAAAAGAAACAGTGCAAAATATTTACGTGTAGGTAACTATTGCGGTTTTTCGTACTTGACTTGACCACTAATTACAATACATGCATCTCCTCATCTTCATCATCATCATAATTGAAGTCGTGAAAGTCAGATGTGTCGTTTTCGTCCCATCAGTGTCAGGTGGGCCAAAATCGGGACTCACGCGCTTCATCTTACCAGTACCATTCACCTTGATTTTCTGGCAACTGTTGACAACAAAAGTAGAGGAGCTCCATGGCGGATTTCCAATCCGTTTTGAAAAGTTCCTCACATTCAGATGAGGTTCGGATCTCATCCGGTGTCCTGCAAAAAGATAAAAGATATAATCTTAATAATAATAATAGTGGATTCATCAATATAAATAAAGGACTAAAGTTCCTATGTTTCTAGCGTATTTTAACTTACAACTTGATTGCTCTCACTGCCTTCCTTTTGATCCCATCATAGCCTTCCCCCCACTTAACTGCCTTGACAAAAAGCTGCAAAGCTCCACCAAGATCCAGCCAGCTATCTCTTTTCCTAAGCACCAGTTTTTTCAAGGCTTCCTCCAGCGAGCTAATTTCCATTGAGTGAGCACATTCCAAAAGTTCCATTGCCCCATCCGGTTTCTCCTCCAGAAACTCTATGCTACCGCAATAAATAAATTCACGAAGGATCTCCACGGCATCTTCAGTCAACTCCAATTTGCAAGAATTTTCCTTCGTTTCTTTGCACTCTGTATTAAACATGCGCTTGAAAAAACGGCTGGCAGCTTCCAGGAGCATTTTGTGAGCAGAGAAATTAACCCCATTTTCTGCCACCAACTCAAAATCCCCCGTGGTATTAGCTGTCTCCAACATCTTCTTTACCACTAAATTCTCAGTGCCTCCCATGTCAACTCCAACAAGCTCCATTGTTATTGACACACTTGTGTCATTATGAAGTGGCTCTACAAGTCTGGCCACCTTTCGAGCAAAATCTGGATGAAGGTCTGGGCTCGCTTCGAAAATGATGTGGCCTCCATCGTCTTCCACTCCATCCATTTCTAGAAAAAATCATAAAATATTATATTTTAAAAAATTTAATTACCTACAGGTGGTAATGTGTTGATTGCGAAACAAATTTATTTAAATTACGATAGTGAAGCACGGAGGTAAATTTTATGTCATCTTTGGTCATCCCATATTAGATTTTAATATTGTAAAGACGATCGTGAGAAACTGATAGCAAAAAAAATCAGCCCAAACGGTCAATCTCTCGCGAAGATAAAAATTATTTTCGGTTTGATCTTGGAAGGTGAGAAAATTTCGAATATGCTTTTTTAAAATACTTGCATTAACTTTTTTGCGCAAGATTCAATGCAATTATGTTTCTCTAGTATTACAAAAGAAATCAACGCAAAATATTGGTAAATGTATTTTTAATTAATTTTAATTGATTTTTCGAAATTATTTTTTAAAAAATATATTCTTCCAAAGTAGCCTAAGTTATTAGTGCAGGGGATGATCTCAAGGTACCCTCTACCATCCCTGAAAAAATCTTAGCCGTAACCCATAGGGCACCAGATATAATCGCATTTGAATTTGACCAGGTAAAATCCAATTAGTGGTTACAAAAGTATACATCAGAGCTGGGCAAATATCCGGCATACCCAGGACAGTAGATTTTGGTTAGAATAAAAAGTTGCTTGGATCGCTACGTTTGAGTAGTCATAAATATAACAATGGGTACTCTATAATAGCATATTACTTTAAGTACAAATATATTCAACTACACACTCAAAAATACTCAAAAAAAACTGAAACATGTCATTTCTGGACTTATGTTACAAGTAACCACGACTACGAATTCCAAACGTAGTTATACCCATCAAACGTAGCAATCCAAGCAACTTAAAATTCTGATGGAAACGCGCTGCCCTGCGTATGCCGGGAATTTGCCCAGCTCTGGCATCTGTTTACGTAATCACTAATTGGATTTTACCTGGTCAAATTCAAATGCGATTATCTCTGGTGCCCTATGGGTTACGGCTAAGATTTTTTCAGGGATGGTAGAGGGTACCTTGAGATCATCCCTTGCACTAATAACTTTGGCTACTTTGGAAGAATATATTTTTTAAAAAATAATTTCGAAAAATCAATTAAAATTAATTAAAAATACATTTACCAATATTTTGCGTTGATTTCTTTTGTAATACATACCCTAAAACTAGAGAAACATAATTGCATTGAATCTTGCGCAAAAAAGTTAATGCAAGTATTTTAAAAAAACATATTCGAAATTTTCTCACCTTCCAAGGTCAAACCGAAAATAATTTTTATCTTCGCGAGAGATTGACCGTTTGGGCTGATTTTTTTTGCTATCAGTTTCTCACGATCGTCTTTACAATATTAAAATCTAATATGCGATGACCAAAGATGACATAAAATTTACCTCCGTGATGAAGAGTTGTTGCTGAGTTAAGGTTGTGCTGGCCAAACTTAAATGTAGTTTCAAGGTTCATCTGGAGTGGCTTTGGCACTTGATTGAACGCAAATCTCAAAATTTCTAGGAAATCCCCTTCAACCTTTATCATCATCTTTGGAGGAGACAAACCATAGCCAGCATTCTCATCATGGTAGCTCTACAAAACAAAGGTTGCACGGAGGCTGAAGCAGTTGTTCCTTCCACGCAATTGTTGGGATAATGCGGAGACGGAGGTAACCCAAGGAAATTTATTTTTGGCAGTGACACCAATACCCTTCAAACCAGAATCTTCACACATGATGAGAAATTCGACTAATCCTTTGCGAATTGGATTCGGCTCAAGGTCCCCAATCTCCCCCTCTTGAGGAACTCGGAACAGGATGGGGAACATTGTTTCTCCAATAAAAACACGTTCATCTTGGATATTATACAACTTTAAACTCTAATATTCACTTTCCTATATAGTTGTACAACAATATAACGTTCTCTTTCAAATAGTTTCACTAGGTTCTCTCTCGCTTGTCATCAATAAACAAAACAATTAAGAAATTTAAAGAAGTAAAAAATATAATTTTTTTATATTTTGAACACGCAACAGGTAGGAAACAGGCTTCGCTTAGTCGTTTTTTTGGTCCCATGTCAAGTCAAGAAAGTAACATGTTTAATTTGGTTCCTTTGGTAGTGTAATTGCACATATGCACAGTGAGGTTGGTTGGATGCCGGCTGATCAGGATATCGATGATGAAGAGAAGGCGAATGGTTTTACTTGTCGGCTCTATGGCTGTGCTTGAGTAGCAATTCACTTTGTCTCCTCTTTTCTCGTTTGCGGCTTCCCTTACGTACATATAAAAAAGTATGAAATGACTAGATGCGAGCAAAAAAGGATGAATGAATCATGTACATGTATGACATACACATGATAATTGTAATGATAAATATTTCTACATTAGCAGAATAATTTTAAGCCTCGTTGGACCAACAATGATCATTTCAGATACGTTTTATTCTAGTTCTACCGTAGAAACATGTAAATCAAAACTTTTAATGGTAAATAAAATGAGCATATACTGATAATAGTCATGTAAAGTAACATCATTTCAGCCGAACCCTACATAGATTCCTCCCGATTTTGAATATTTATTTGGGTTTTGAAATGATGTTACATGTGATGTGGTAAGCAAAGGAGCAGGCTACAAACAATTCCATGGCTTGCGCCCAAGCTTTCATTCATTTACACTCCTCTTTCTTCCTTCGCTGAACTCATGTTTGACTTTTGTCTCGTTATATTACCTTTACATGAAACGAATGTAATATGGAAGGTTCGGAAAGTCAATACATGAGTAAAATGTAATCCTTCTTCAGAACAGATACTCAAGATGGCATACAGGCATGAACACATGACTGAGCAGAGAAAAAGAAGCAGACAAGCAGAATTTTTATGCTTGAAGCAATTCAGTATTGTCAGCGGGTATAAAAATATCAGTTTAAAAATTGTTATTCTCATTAATAAATTACAGAACCATGGCACCATCACCATCAAAGCGAAAGGTGTATCTTTTGAAGGATGGACACATACTGTTTCATTTCAGTTAAAATTACTTGACAACCTTTATACTTAAATGTAGCTCTAGCACCTCATTAATTATGGTAATTGAAAGTTTTAAATATTTATTATGTTGATAATTAATAATTCGTGCTTGCTTTTTCTAGTTGGCCAAAATGGAGAAATCCGTTCGGAAACGAGCATACTTTATGTTGCAAATCCAACGAATTCAAGTCCTTTCCTGAGCAAGTATATAATGAGGATCATTCAGTAGCAATATTTATGGCGATTGCCCAAGTTGCAAAAAGCAATGAGGATGCAACGTATACAAAAGTCTTAATCACATTGACGTAAATAATAAATTAATTTATTAACAAAATTTAAATCATTTTCAGACGGATTGAAATACATGCAAAATATCACAAATTCTATGACCAAGTCAGAATCCTGTAGGATAGAACTGGACGAGATGATTGAAGAGGGGATTCAAAACTTGGTTACTTTTATGTACTGCCGAGAAATCAAGCTGGAGGAGAGGAAAGAGTCGGTGGCTCTCGAGCTTCTGCGTGCTGCTCACATGTATAATATATCTCCGCTGGAAATGTTTGTGCTAATAATGCTTTGTCTCAAACCTGGGGATTGGTTCACAATGGAAAGTATTCTAACCTTTTACTTTTTGACTGCTAATGTTGAACTGTATGGAAATCTTACGGAGAAAATGCAGTCCGTTTTAAAAAGGTAACAGTTTGTTTGAAAATTTAATATTACCATATCATATATCATCATCATGAATCAGTTTGGTTTTGATCTCCAGCAAATCCCAACAATTACGGTCTTCCATTGCATACATTGATTTGATGGGAAAACATCCAAAGGAAACTGCAGAGCTGCTAATGAATCACACATTAACTATCAACCAAAATCTTGATTCTTTCTGTTATTTCTTTATCAATGTCAAAAACAGGCTCCTCCTCATTCCCCTCTGGCTTAAAATTTTTCTTTTCGTCCGACCTTACTTTCCCCTCATGAACATTGGCGACATGTCGCTTGAGAACATAATTTATTGTGAAGCCCAATCCACAAAGGTGACAGGAAGAAGGCTTCACCTCCTCATGGCCCAACTGATGCTCCTTCAAATTCTTCCGAAACTTGAACTCCTTGTTGCATACCTCACAGTTGAATTTTTCTGTCGAGTGAGCCTGTTTCCTATTTAAGGACGGAAGCGTGTTTAAAATCAGATGGGAAGAATGTATTGGGTTCACGCCACCACTGAATACTACAGCCAACCGGCAATGCGCTAGGTCAAAACATAATACTAGATTTGCACGGCAAGTTTTGTAGTGATATTGGTCTTCAGTAAAACAGTGATAGTTTAAATTATAAGGCGAATTTTGGAAAAAGTCCTCGTTGTGTGATTCGAAATCGCTTTTTCTACCAATATTATCCAAAATTAGCTTTCAAAACATTCAAACTTACGAGAAAACGGTACCGAAAAAATGATATTCTACAGTACCGTTTTCTCGTAGGTTTGAATGTTTTGAAAGCTAATTTTGGATAATATTAGTAGAAAAAGCGATTTCGAATCACACAACGAGGGCTTTTTCCAAAATTCGCCTTATAATTTAAACTATCACTGTTTTACTGAATTTGACTCTGAATATGACTTTAAACACGCATGCCCCCTTAACTGCAAACTCCTATTTTGTAAAAAAAAACTCCTTTTACAAATGCACACTCCAGTTTTCTGTCTTTGTTAAGTGGTGTGCTTGATCTTCATATGTCGTTTGATGTTGAGGACGGCTGTTCCACACACTCCACACAACTGTTTCTCCTTCTCGATCACTTCACCACCTCCGTGTTTTTTCTTGACATGCTGGGCAAGCAAGATGTTGCAAGAAAATGAGCGGTCGCACTGATCATGATCACACGTGAACTCTTTGTTGAGACGAGAAGGCATCATTTCTCCTCGGGCTTAACCCTCGGCTTTGTCCTCCTCTGAGTAATGCGTCCACAAGTGGTCTTGATTATTTCTGGGAGAGTAAAGGGTCGAGAGCAGATGGGGCACTCGTGATGGGGTGGAACCTTGCTGTGCTTGTCATTCACGTGGCGGCTGAGGTTACTTGCTTGACCGAAACATTTGAAGCAGTGGGGACAGAAGAAAGGAGTCACGTGCACTTTCAACACGTGAATCCGCAGAATGTTCCCTTTGTTCGGGAGAATGGCGTCGTAGCGAGAACAACTGAGTTTGTCATCGGAAATTTGGGTGAGGTGACAGTTGCGATGGGTGATTATTTTTGCACTTGCGTTTAGGTTAGCTTCTGCTAGCTCCTTTTCTTTCTCCCCTTGGGCTGCTGTTGGTGCTGATTTCTTCTTCAGTCGCCGATTAGATTTCATAGTGATCTTGGGGGGAGAGCCTTGTTCAGAACCATCATCTTTTTCTTCTCTTCAGAAAAAGCTGCCTCGACCTTTGGGGGCCTTTTGGTCTGCGTTGACCTTCGTTTTGATCGCTGGCGAGGACTTGAAAATGTTCCAGTGTCTTTCTCGTTGGGTTGGTTGAGTCTTTCCACCAATACAGTGTTTTCTTGTTGAGCTTCTTCCACCTCAACCTTGATATCCTCCAACTTGATGATGGGTGGATGCGATACCGAAGCAAGTTTTCTCCCTTTCAAATCGGCTGGTGCGCACTGGTATCTTTTGATGCCTTTTCCGTGACGACGGTTGTAGGGGTCTTGCAACCTGCTCACTATTTCTAGCTCCACATCGCAGCCGGGTATTGGACACACATAGCGGTATCTCTTTCCTGGGATGTCATTCACGCGGCTAGGCTGGATACGCACGAGTCCATAAATCTCCAACAGGTACTTGTCAATAAATCCATAGCCGCAAATTTTACAGGAGGAGATAGCCTCTTGAGGGGAATGCGTCGTTGGTGAGAGTTGTAGTCGTCACAAGAGGTAAATTGCTGCTTACATTTATCCACTTCACATAAAAAATCTTTTGCTTGTCGCACGATATGCTTGTGAATGAGGAAAATCTAAATGAAGCTTGAAAGCTTCCGCCTCTTGGAATGACTTCCAAAAAAAGCAACACTGCAAGTGATGGCCGGAGCTGGAGTCATCATTGATCTACTTCTTTGCCAACATTTCTTTTTCAATCTGCTGAAACCTTGCACTTGCACGCTTTGGTTTAGTTCCATTCCCTGGCAAAACTGTTTTGTACTTTTTGCTTTCTCTTCAACTGATAACTATGATGATGGTGGTGGTGTTGAAGCTGGAACTGGAAGAGAAAACTCGCCCTCCTCCTCACTTGATGGACACCAGTTTGGGTCACCATGGTCAGGAATTTAGTTCTCCTCTTCTTGCTCAGCAGCAACCACAATCGGACGCTTTTTTGCAACAGTTGATTCCCAATTTGCATACCTTATCTGCATACCAGTTGTCGTATGTGAGTTCTGGAGTCAGCTCATAATAATTTTCATCAAAGTCTACCTCAAGACACGAAAGTAAAAACCGGATTGGGTGACCCAGCTGCAAAGATACAATGTCATTTCCCATTTTTCATTATAGCATGTTTTTTTGGTATAAAATGTTTTTTATTATCAATTATACACTTACGCCTCTTATTTTACAGTATCCAATAATGGCTTTGTAGTAGCCATCCTCGTTCCTAGTTTGATTTGAGGTCACGCACATTAAGTCTCTGTTGAATTGTGGATAAAAGAGCGAAATTATTAATTAGCACGCCTCATTATTTGCAAAGCTTTATTTTTGTTTCACATTTTTCATGGTCAGGCAAATGAATACATTCTCATTCAAAAGACAAAAAATGACTGCTATATATGTATAATACTTTTGATGATTGAAGGTTTAATTGACATTTACGCTTGGATTTTTATGTACTTACAGCAGAAAAGATTTTATTCACGATACGATGTGTGATGTGGTTCAGCAAAAAAGTACTAGGAAATGAGTTGACTATTTTGCAAGTATTGCTACTCCTTACGATTCCAGCAATGTAAAATTGGATGTTTTTCTTTGAGAGCGACACCCGTATATGCAAAAGTTAGCGTATAATGTTATCGAGGCGAGACTGTAATAGTTCACCACAAAGATGGACTCTACACTTCTGTGGTTCAGTTCTTTATTACTGCCTCTAATTAGTACATACATAAATACATACATATGCAAATGCTGGTGCTTACTTGATATGATACCGGCAGCAGAACATAAACTGCGTTGTGATGATGAGTTGGTCATAGTGTTCGGGTCCTCTTGGTTTATTGAGCTTTACAATTTTGGGTGTTTGATTGCAAAAGTGTTCCCTACTTGTTGGTTTGATTATTTCTCTGGCAGAATATACTTCACATAGAGACAAAGTAGAGCTGTAGCCACAGCTATCTGGCGTGATTTTGAGTATAATATGAGCGATGCGATGAGCTGTTCATTGTAATTAAAGTACGTCTTGTGGTTTACATTTGGTTTGGTGTAGGACATGCATTGGCATTCGCTATTATATATTAAAAAGGGAGTCTTGTATATGCATAGCTATTTGACAAGCAAGTTCGTTTCTGTGTCGATGTTATACAAAAATTACAATTCATCATGAACTCTGTCACTTCAATAACTGTAACTTGACAATTTTAAGAAACTCTCTTAATTCAAACAAGATAGCCACCTTCAAGGCATTAAACCATACTATTAGCGTACCAGCGGTAATGTAACCAAGGTTGTCGAATATTTTCGGGTAGCAGAAAAACTAATGACGATGACAGACAGGCGATAACTTATCGTTAGGCATACACATAAGGATATATAAACAATTTCAGTTTGGTATACAGTACCATATGATATGTACATGATACATGCATATAGCATGTTTGTGTGCGCAGAGCATAGTAACCTGATGTTTTTGTGTACATATTTTATTCCCAAACCACATCGTATCATGCTCGTACTTTTTTGCCTCATATTATTCTTTTTTTTGACAAAACCATTAGATTTATTTTGCCGAGTATTATGAATTGCTTACATTTTCTGTAACGTTTTAATTTGTAGCACACGTGTATTTATGAACGTGTTTAGCATGGAAGACGAAGACAAGTTTACTGAGAAGACGACAAAGAATGGGAGGACGTTCATATGTGCATTATTATGCAGGTATGAATTAAAAAATCTCCCTCATAAATTCAGTTTTACTTACAAATTTTTGGCTTCATATTAATGTCGTTTTTATTGTATTTCAGTCGTAACTTTAAGAAAAAGTACAACGTCAAGAAGCACTATGATATGGTGCATTTAAACTTAAAATCGTATGCGTGTTATACGTGTTTGAAGTCATTTTCTACAAATGGCTCTATGAAAAGACATAAGTCCGTTTGCAATTGTAAGATACCATGACATGCAATTAATTAATAAATGAAATAAACGTTTGTAAAATTACTTGTTTAATTGCAGGATGTTGGTACACGGTGATGTTCTTGTGAAACAAAATCTGTCAGTGCTGAACACATTGGAGAAGGAGAAGGTTCGATGCATCTTTTGTAAAGTTAGATTTTCTGATAGGCGTAACATGTTAGCCCACATGAAGATGAATCATTACAAGCCGATGCTTATGTATAATAAGTAAGATTGAAAATTTTACTTGAATTACTTACATTAATGTTTTCATGATGAATTAGTTTTATAAATTGAATAATTTGTTAATAGAAAACGGGCCAAATATGTCCGACCCAAGCACCCGTTACGTGTTTATCGTGTGCGTGGAAAAAATAAGAAGAAGTACATGCCTTATGTTATGTCATTATATTCCTTAAAAAGCATAGTAACGTTAAATAATACGCTTGTTAATTAATAAACTATATTATTTCTTTTAGATATCACAATACGCCCAGGAGGTGGAAAGAAAAGTATTCGGTACATTACGATAGCACGTAAAAAGCTAAATCCAGTAAAAATGTATGAAGTGGATGAGAATGGAATCAAAATTAATTTAATTATGACTAATGCGTTTCCTAAAATAGGTAATGTTTTTAAACTATTTTAATAATCCTGTTTAAATTTTATTGTTATATGTGTAGTAATAATTGTATTTATTATTGCATTGTGTTGTAGATGGCATATCCAATACAAACAAAAGGAAAAAATTGGCCATGCGTTTTTATAAATTTCCTGGGCCAATTCTCTACAAAGTAGGGAAATTTTCTTCTGGATTTAAAGACGTTTTAAATATGCTTGATAGTGAAAGTAAATGTGCTCATAGTGCCATAGATGCATACATTGCTCTCTTGCTTAAGAAATCTCGCAGCCGAGCTTATGTGCATTTGCCAATGATGTACTCAATCGATCACCCAATGGATCCGGACTTATTCTATCTGCCTCAATCTACTAATCTGGTGGAAAAGATAGTATTAGCTCCAATAGTTCAGAAATATGGAAAACATCACCAATATCATTCATATTTGGCTGTAATTAATTTTGATATCAAAAGAGTTACAGTATATTATTCCTACGAGAAGATAGTGGGAGATGAAAAAATTCGAGCATTTTGTTTGAAGCTTGTCAAGCGTGCAATGACTCATTGTGAGGTGGGGTACCCGTTCGTATTGGATTCATGGGATGTCAACATTGTGGAAAACACACTGCAACAAACCGATAAATTTTCCTGTGGTCTTATAACAGCTTGGTATGCTGGAAATATTATTAAGGGTCTCGAATCTCGTAATACCACAAAAGGCTATCAAAACTCCAAGGGAATGAAAAAAATAAAGTATGCTTTTCTTACAGAGATCATGAAAACTACTTTAAGGGGAAGAAAAATATTAGCTGCATTGTCAAGGTGAATGAGAGTAGATGCAATCTTGTAAATACATATTTATGTTTATAATGAATAAAATATGAAATATTACCTGTACATTTATATACATTCTCCGTCTAATACTAAGTAATTTGCAGATATCTTAGTAAAATATACTATATAGATATATACGTTTGCCTTCTCTAACGTACATTCATGTAGTGTAAGTCCATACTAGGCTATCACGCTATCCCAACAAACAACTGTTTGCTTGCCCCAAAATAGGAGCCAGCTCAAGTCCAAACTGTTAAGCATCCCCTTCCTACTCTGTTGTTTCTCCTTTAAGAAGAGGTGGATAGATGAGAACAGTTTTTATGCACGATTCCCGTGGCTCTTGCTATGTAGGTATAAACGTTTGCCTTCCCTCCTCTATTAATATTCATGCAAAAATTGAAATAAAAATAAAGTCTTCACAATTCAAGATTACATAATTTTATTAAATTAATTAAATAAAGATTAATTAAGAAACAATTATTAACTCAAATACAAAAAAAGGTAGTTGCGTCACGCCATGATATATTATTGTAAGTACAGCATAAAAAAATGTAATTCATACAAAATGTTAAAAAATGAGTTACAAACAGACAATAAACCAGCTTCAACGTTAAACACATACTTACAGTGGGGCTAATCAAGACAGCATCCTTTTTTCTGTTTTTATTCACATTGGAATAACTAGCATAAATTTCGCAATTATTACATGGAAGTTACTTGTATATTATTCTCCATTAAATTGTCTTTCATATGATGTGCCGCTTGCTATGCTATGTTTATTTCTTTGCCGGTGACAAAGAAAACTATACTGATGTGTCAAAATTTTGGTGGCACTTGAATAGCATCCTTTTCGGTTTTGATATTTTTTCTAATACTTTATGCGTAATTTCTTAACTGCAATTCCTGTCTTGAGTGTTCCTGGCATTGAGAAGACTATTCCTTGCATTATATCAGCTATAATACATTCCATTATTCTTTTGGGGCTCCCTGAAGTCTGGTGAGTTTGCGTGGGTGGAGGGGTTCGTTCTCGAACCTTAATGCCAAGAATATTCCAAAGATGTTCAATGAAGTTGGTGTTGGGGGCAGGGCAGACCACTCCACAACGTCTACCTGGTATTTCTGAAACAATCCCTGCACCAGTTTTGGAGTATACTTGGAATCTTTGTTCTGGTGGAAGGTCACCCATTTCCCCAGACCCAGTTTTCTTGCGGATACATGCAAATTTTGGTAAGAAAATGTCCCGATAGGCGAATCTACCCATCGTTGTCGGGACGAGCGAAAGATTTGCTACACAGGAAGCTACCTTGCAAACCCAGATCATGATTTTTCATGAACTTCCACAAAATAATTGTGAAATTTATGCTAGTTATTCCAATGTGAATAAAAACAGAAAAAAGGATGCTGTCTTGATTAGCCCCACTGTATTATATACTGAAATTTTGCTTCCAACAAAGTTAACTCAAAATATGGAGAAATGAAAAATTATAACTTTATGAAACTTGCAGCCACAATACGTAGTATTTACTTCGTTGTACTTACAACGAAATGTTCCCGAAAATCACACTTCATGTACTCAAATAATTACAACCCCTCAAACAGCAATCCATTGTTACTTGTAGCATAAACATACTTGATCATATCGGCTTGGTGTTTTTCAAAAAATCTATCCACTTTAAATGTCAATAAACCTAAGCATGAATTAATATAGCAACAATGTATGCAAATAAGGACGGTTTTATGAAGGCTTCAGTAAAGCAGTCACTAAAATCAACATCAAAGGAAAAGGACTTGGCAGTTTCGAATGCACTGAATAGAAAATCCATAATTCCTCTACCGATTCTACCACTATTGTTAATGATACCAAAATCCACGCCGAAGTCCATTTTAAGGGGTGTTACACTTAAAATATCCTGAAAACCACTTGCAATTACATATATTACATAGTCAGCAAACGCAACAAAGACAATAAAAAGGGCATGAAAAAACATACCAGATATTATGTACTGAAACCAGGTCTTCCTTTTGTATGAAATATCTTTCTGCTTTCCGCTTTCGCTGTCTTAACGTATTTCAAATTTGATTCTACAAGCGTGTCAATTTCCGCTTTGTATTAATTCCAAGTCTTCGCAACCTTCTCTGATATCATATAGAGAATCGCAACGAGATGAACTGGAAAATAGTTTTTCAAAGAAATTGCAAGGCTGGTACGCAACATAATGCACTGTACCGTCATAAGCACCGCATACTGATTCTACATTTTCGCTAAAAAGTTTCATTTTAAATTTGCTATGGAATCCAAAGCCGTTTCAATGTGACTAAGGGCGTCATCAACAGTGTCAATTAGAGAATCGATAGATTCCTGAACAGAAACCGAAAACTCGTTGATAGAGTTAAAACTATTACTTAAAGCTATCACTGTTTCATTTGTGAGTATCTCAGTTTGATTTGTAACAGCCTGCTGAAGTTTATTAGTAATACAATACATGGAATTGGAAGCCCTTTCTAAATTAGTTGAAATACTGTTAAATGAAATATAATATGTTACTCCAAACCCTACACATACTCTCGCTAATTTTGGAATGTACCCTGGAACAAACAATACGTTCAAAGCCCTTACGATTGTGATTTTTGTCGACAATAATAGAATGATTAGTCCAAGAGGCACCAGATCAATGAAACAGTTACCACGATACTCCAAGAGGACGTTAGGATAAACAAAAGGACGACAAAACTAGAACTCATCCCTGCAAAAGTAAAAAAGTAGGCATTTATGTTTGTCGTTATACCACTTAATTAGTCATAAAGGCATAATACCACTTCATCATGTAGCACACAAGATAATAAAATCTTACAGCAATATTCCTCTATGTCACGAGCAACAACAATGACCCTTGTCTTCAAACGCTTCCCAAAATACCGTGTAACTGTAAACACAATGAATATTTTGATTTTGTATGAGATTTTTATCCCCGTTTTTTAAAATTAACTTGTGCAATACCCAAGAACTTGTGGAACAAAGTATGCAAGGAATGAAATGAATAAGTTGATATACATACCAGTAGTGAAAAGAGTAAAGACTGCAAACATTCCCTGCAAGCACCACCCACCCGGACGTACATCGCTTCCGCAGCCGAGCCCTTTCTACCGCTGTAACATAGTTCAAAACGAATTTTAACCACCATGAATGATAAGGGTATCAATTCATCACATTTTAATTTTTTAGCCTAAATACATAATGAGTGTGTATTACCTGTCAATTCCATTGGGGTTGCTTTCACGATGATTTAAAACTTTGCTAATTATATATTGCTTTCGATATAGAAAAAACTCAAGCTACCATACACTCAAGCTGACCAAAGAAACGCTACTGTATGTGGAAAATGAATTGATTATCATCCATGGTTGATACCCAAGACAATGCGTATAAAAGCAAGGAAGGAATTATACAGATCGGCATGAGCAAGCATGTTTCTTGTGTGTAACCACGTGTTGAGTTGAGACAACGAATGTGAAGAACAAAGACAAGTACCGTAAGAGCATTTGTATATTTGAAGAATATACACAACATATACAAATTGATATCATGAGAGAGATGTCTTTCTTTGCTTCTTGACAAGCTACCAAGCACGCGGCGAGAAAACCCTTTACTCCGTAAACCAACCCAAACTCAAATTCATTTTTGCTGGAGTAAAAATGACGACGAGATATCAGTCAGTCTGCTGCTCGTGGATTGCTCAGCTCTCAACTTTCTAGTTTGCAAAATCTTGTGAAAATTGGTGTTTTCTTTGCGAAGTGTATTATTACGAAGCCAACATAATGGCGTCTCCATTGATCATATTGTTTTGCTTGTCGAATTTGGATTTGTGCAAAACCTTTAAGGTCATCCTGGCATTTTTTGTCACATTTACATTGTCTTTCACCTACCTTAATTCATCAGCGTTTACATCATGGTCAACCGCCTTCCTGTGGAGTGGAGTTGTTTCAACATTCTTTACCTTAGGATTGTCTACTAGCGTGCATTTCAGGTAAATGCTCATATTCAAATATTTACTTCAATATTCATATTCATTCTGAAACCCCAATTCATGAAATTCTTTATCCGGAGAAGCATTGTATTAATCTGATTGTTCTATATCCGTTTTCCGTAGATGTGCAACCGTTGTCTTCGCTGTCCAATGCTTTTTCCGATTTGGCCTGTTCATGTTTTTTGTCTCTGCATCATGGATAATGACACAACATGGACTGTCCACAATAGTGATGAACCTACAAAACTACCGGGATACGCTGAGCTGCGTAGGAGGCGTGTCTTTCAACGAAACTATAAAGGATCAGGATGATGAAATCAACACTCTCAGGGATGTGGTCAGTTTCCTATACTTCGGGGTGCTTATTCCTTACGGTGCAATATTTTTGTATTCTTTGCTGTATGAATCGACTTTCGTTCCAAGGCAACTCAAAAAGCGTAGCTCTAAACCAAAAGACAAAGGTAAAGGTAAAGTTAAAAAAATGTTTGCATACATCTTTCGTACTATCGTGAGCTTCATCCTGGGCCTTCTTTTTGCAAGCACCCTATGTATTTGGGTTGTCCAAAGAGTAGTATACCGTTCCCTAGAAGTATTTGAGACCGATATCGTATGTCCCCATCATGCAGTTGCTGAGATCTCAAGCATGTATATGTTCTTTTACATTATGGCATGTGCGGCATTGGGTGTGCTCAGCATTTTTTCAGCATATATTATTAAAATGAGGGGTTTCGTCATCCGAAAATTTTTCAAGCTAGAGGAGGATGGGGAACTTAGCCCGATCAAAGAGAGTATTTATGTCATCAAGGCAAAGAAGGATAGAGTTACGTTAGATGAAGTTAGGTCCAACGTGTCTGCAAAAATTACAGGTGATGATAATTGTATGAAAGGCAAAGAAAGTTGTGGTGAAGCAAATACGACAGGGGAAGGCAATTCCGGAGAAGCAAATACTACAGGTTCACCCCCCAAAAAGTGAATGCCGGGATGGGAAAGTCGCAAATGCTGCATCTTCAAATGTAGGTTCAATTACTGCTCCAGTTGTAGTCAAGCAGACAATTCTGCAGGTGGAAAGTGAGGAGGACTATGATGTATCAGATTTAGATATCTACAATGAAGATTCGTCGGATTTTGAAGTTGATGATGCAACACAATTTTAGGGTACCATATTACTAACATTGTCAACGAGTTAGGCATGTACTTAAGAGGTTAGTCCTTCCAATTTACAAGGTTCATAGGATTGAAATCATTATTCTAATTACAATCGTATGCATTTATTACACCACTGTTCAAGGCAATGGGTCATCACTTCCACTACGAGTTCAGAGGAAGTGAAAAATGTGCTTGAACCATAATCTACTTAATAGCCATGCTTAACCATGCGAGCATTACCCTTCTCCATTTAATTAAGGATGTATCCCATGTTGGTACAATGCTATCATTATTTTTTATGAGTACCATAATCCTTTGGTGCAAGCAATAACAGTAAGAAAAGACCATGAAAAGACACGTCTGAGAAAATCTATTATGGCTTGGCTTGGACTTTGCAACCAATGTTGTCACCAAAATCACTCATGATGTGCTCAAAAGCGTGTGAAACTGTTCTGTTCTTGTTTCCTAGCTCATGACAAATAAATGTGAAGCTATCGAGCTGGGTTTGTAAAGGATGTTGAGTGGATTATGTTATTATATACTAGCAAGCGGCCCGTTCCTGCACTTAGTGCAGGAACAATTGCAATTTTTTACATGTAGCATGCTGCAATAATGCTCATAGGCAAATAAACCCGACAACTCGAGATGTAATCATGGACCTTCAGGTGTGTCTTATCTGAAATCACATGTTTTGTGTTAAGGGTCACTCTGAGGTTATCAAAAACGTTCCAAAATGGTATCTTTGGTCTACTCTCAACAGTAGCTTCATTTTGATATATCACAACCCATACATTGCCATTAAAAAATATTTGACCTTATCATGGTCACAGGTCACGCTGGGGATATAAAAAAATGTCGAAAGTAGTATCAATGATCTACTCTCAGCAGTAGCTTCATTTTGATGTACCACAACCTATACCTTGCTATTTAAAATAATATTTGAGCTCGACCTTTGACCTGGTTCCCGATAACCGATTATACCCATCTCAGAACTTAAAGTCAGCTTTGATCTAAGGTATCTATTACTGAAATCAGAATTCAAAAATGTTCACCCGTTCAAAAGTTATGCTGCCCCCGGACAGACGACGCACGACAGACGACAGAGTGATACAGGCATTTTACTGCTGATAAGCAGAAAGAGGTGAAAGTTGAAAAAAGGTAAAAGAAACGGATAAATAGCAAAATTAGAGGGTCGAAACAGGAAAAGTCGCGGTGGTCTAAGCTGAACCAAGCTGATTATTCGTATGGAATTGTGCCACTGAGGTAGCAATGTGGTTACGTGGGAATTTTACATCGTGTGGCAATTTGCATGGAAACACCACGTAACCACATTGCTACATCAGTAGGAGTATGGTGTCCAAGAATCAGCCAGCCAGCCAGACAGGTAGATTCTTCGCTTATGTTCTTAGATGCTGCGTGCGAATATGTATATATTAATATGCTTAAAGGAAAGCTGACGTTTGATGTTTTACAGTCTAAAAATAGAAATATATAAATTAATAGATTTTAAGCCCAAGAAAACAACATGTTAAATTACAGGTGAACAAGTATATATAACACCTTAGACAAGTATAAATAAGTAAGATATAAGTAAAACAATGTAAAAATTAGACCTAAATGTTATGAAATTCTATGGCTTCGAACATGATAAGAATTTTTTTCACTCACTTCAGAAATTTCATACTGATCTTCATACATCGTCTTTTCTATAAAAGTATTTTCTTATAAAATTACTCCATACTCATTTGGTATAGATGGTTTTAATGAAGGAACAAAGACTTCAGGAAAGCATGAAAAAGATAGACAGGCAGCATCGCATACAGTTGAGTGAGAGAAAAGTGCAGATAGGAAGGATCTGAGCAAGCTTCTCTTACTCGTGCATAGTTTGCTGTCACCGTTGCATGCGTTTCTACTCTTTACGTGTGTTACGAGACGACAGCGCTTGTAAGCATCTATCCATGTGCTCATACTACTCCTTCCCATTGCACGTGCAGTGATTCCGTGAAGAACACATGCACAAACTGATTTGCTATTCTTGGTCTTGTTTTATTTAAGTTCACAACCTCAGCGATAAAAAATATATAATGCATTATTTTCGAATTCAAAATGCAAACCAATAAAGGGATCGATCATTCCAAACTACTAAAACTGTTATTTCACTGGAAAAAGTTAGAAAATCTTTAAGTAGTTGCAGCTGCATTGTATAAATTCAGTGACGGTGAATCAAGAAAGCTTAATTCAAAGTATGAAAAAGTTGATGGAATTTATGAATTAGAAATGTTTTTCAAGTGAACAATCAGCTCAACCGGTACCTGATTTGGCACATCTGGACATCTAAACTCGGTGACAAAAGGGTAAGCGATTGCGTATTAATTTTGACCACACATTATTTTGTATACGACTCTTTTGTTGCTATCTCGTTAGTAGTACAAAGCATCTTCGGATTCACATTCGTTATAAGCAACGAAATGAATGAATATAAGGATGATGGAAGTGTGTGTTTTGCTAGCATGAAAAGCGCAAAATTAAATAGGCAAATTAGAATTTTTAAATGGACTGAGGTGATGAAGCGTGGCAATGTTTCCGACCCTTCAAGTAAAAGGCCTGATTTGGATTTTGTATTACGGCTGGGAAGGTTTATCAAAGTTTTCGGAGTAAGTTTAAGCCAGCAGATAAACTCATGGGAAGCATAAAGCCGTTTTCAGTTTTTAAATCCACCTATAATTTTTCGAGTACCACCATTCCAAAATTTCCCCACCGTTACCATTATGAACAATGGGGGTGGTGACAGTGTAATTTCTGGAAACCCACAAACGTCGTAGTCTTTAATGAAAAGCATTATATTATTTTTTAAGCCAGCGTAAAATTTAATGCGGCGTCTGATTCTACTTTTAGAATTTGTGTAAGTTAAGTGGAACAAAATTTACAGCATTCCAAAAATTTCCCGTTGCCCACCTCGAGCAATTTGATCTGGTTGGTAGTAGTGGAAACTTTGGAATGTCATAACCTTGTCAAAAATTCTGTTTGTTTGAGAGATTGTAGGTTAAGCAGACTCAAAATGTTATGAAGAGTCGATATCTGTTCTCAGATTTTCATAAAAATTATCACTGAACACGCTAGAGCATTCCAAAACTTGCCCCGATGTGCTCAAATGTCAGACTACTTAACATGGGGCATTCATAGTTACTACTGTCACATTTATGTCATGTATTATCGTACTAGAATTTTAAGCATGCTGTTCTTTGCTTACTAAATGCGTTTGTGCATGGACTTTGCGTATATATAAGATCATACGGGATTCTGTGCGAGTCTTGGATCCCACCAGATTATTCTATACATATACCACCGCTTTAGTAGCAAGACATGCCACTACATATTTACCAAATTAATGGAACATACCACCAAACTAAAGTGATAGGATATTTGATTTTTAAAATTATGAATTACTTTCCTTTTCGTTCACATTGCATAAAAATTGATGCATTCCAAAATTAAAAATGACTTACTTTATTGTGGTGTGGTCCAAAATCTTAATTTGGTTGTGTATTGTTTTTATCTAGTGGTTATCTAGTGCCACCGTTTTTACCAAATTTACCCACCCAAAATTTACATTATTCAAAACTGCATATTGTATCACTTGTTTTATATGAATGCCCACTTTTCTAATAAAACTGCCATCTTTTTTAATCTTAACGTATCATGGTGGTTGAAGGTATAAATGTAATTTAGAAGAAGGCTGAATGAAATCATGTATTTAAAATCTATTCCTACTGATATGCGAGATAATTCTTTCAGATATTCGTTTAATTCAATTAAGTAGATGTGTTGGAATATGTTGACAAAAACTCACAAGGGAACGTTTTCAACTGAAGTCTGAATTGAGACAAACTAAATATCGATTCTAGGGTAATTTTATGCACTGAAAACGATTCTGAAATCAGTTTGCTGTAAAACTAAACTTTTAAATTTACATGTTATTTAAATGGGGCATTATTAAAACGCTTTGGACTACATTGGCGATCCGCAGATGGTAGTTATTGGGATTTCATTTACTATTTTTGTAACATATTTTATTCTAACATTATTTTAAGTATAAAAATTAAGTTTTAAGTAGTTTTGACCGAAACTTAAATTTTAACTTCATTTACCATGACAGTTACCATACCAAATACCGCTTTTATAAATTCAAAAGTTGAGTTTTACAGCAAACTGATGTGTGCATCGTTTTCAGTGCATAAAATTACCCTAGAATCGATATTTAGTTTGTCTCAACTCAGACTTCAGTTGAAAACGATCCCTTGTCAGAACGGTTCGAGGGCTTACGCAAGTACCAACAATGGTCTTGAAGCCACCAAGGGTAATAAAGCTGAAGGAACGTTTCATTAGTGTAATGTGTTTGGATCATTTATTCAAACACTGTTAAAATTATTGTAAGGCTGATCTAAAGAACGTAATCTACAATCTGTAAATTACGGGTGGCAAAAATGGTAATCCAGTGGTCCACATATTCGATGGTCTATAGTTTTATTTTGGTTGTTTTATCTTGTATTTTGGTGGTCTGTAATTTTATTTTGGTGCTATATTGATTTATTCTGGTATGGTCTATTGTTTTATTTTGGTAGTTTTTATGGTATTCTTGTACCCCTTTACTTCATTTTGAGAGTCTAAATTTTTAATTTGGTGGTGTAATGTTTGATTTAAGTAGTAAATATTTTTTTAATTTTGTGGCATATTGATTAATTTTGGTGGCCTTTTATTGCATTCTGATAGTCCTTTATTTTATTCCCCTGATTTGTTGTATTATAAAGATTACACATATTTTTATTTTAGTAATCTATGTTTTTAATTTGAAATTTTTTATTCTGATGGTCTGTAATTTTAATTTGGAAGGCTGTCATTTATTTCATTTGTAAAGTTTAATTTGGTGATATGTAGTCGTTATTGGGTGGTATAGGCTTTTTGCTGCTCTGTTCTATCGTTCTTATGCGTTTTATAAAAAGGCCACTTGGCCGTTCGTAGCTCCAGATGTAATAACCACACGCGGCTTTGTAGGCCGGCCTTCAAAAAGTCCGGCTTAAATCAATTACCCCAGACGACTTTTTTTCCAGTACGGCCTCCGTCCCAGAGCTCACATTAAATCCAATACAGTCCAATACAATTTCATTTTAATAAAAATTGAAAATTGTGTATATCTCTTCTGCAACTAAGCAGAAAATTTAACGATGCCAAAAATGTATAGTGAAACATCTGCTGCGGACTAAGTAAGGAAGACGCCAATTTGATGGAAAGTAGTTACATGTGTTTCCAGTGCAAAGGTGCGCCTCTTCTGCCAAAAATTCTCCAGGACACACTTAGAGATAGAGAGAGGGGGATACCAAAGGGTAAATACTTAGTCGTTTAAATTTCAGTAGTTGTTTACTCATTTAAAATTATGAATAATCATCATGCATTTTTATTATTACATTTTAGAACTTTTCCCAAAAGATTCAGCAGCGGAAACCGAGAAGCCTATTAAGAGTAAAATAGAAATAATGAACTAAAATTAAAAACTAAATGACTTATGATCTAATTGAAGATATTGAAATATTAACAAATTCGTGTTGTTGCAGAGGCATTATTAGACAGCATTACGCCAGGCCGTCTTAATAATACAATTCATCGGATACCCGGAACTAGACAAAGCCGTAGGAGTGGATTCTTCCAAAAACGAGTGTACCATGTAAAATTTATTTCAGTCATATATGTATGTATGTAGTATATGTATTTCAGTCATACATTTATTCAAAACTGCTTTTATTTCAGGTAAGCTGTAAACCCCGACAACCGACCAAAATAATTGTGTGGACAAGGAAAACGTTACTGCCAGTAAACTTTTGTCACCAAAATGTAGTTATTTATATTGGAGCTTTTCAAAGTTATGCAATGACCACTTTGTGCCAGTAATTTTATTGTTCCATTTAGCTTCATTAGCACAATTTGATGATAACCAACTTAAAGACAGTGGGAAATACGTAAAGCCAAGTCTAAGTTCTGGAAAAGGAAACAACCAGAAGCCATCAAAACCAAAAGGTACCATTATTGTTCTAAATCGGAGGCCAAGATATCACGATCTATTAAAATGCTCGTTTTAATTTACAGTTAAGTTCTTGCGACAAGATGCGATATCAGATAATGAAAAAAACCGACACGCTCAGAGTTTCTAACAGCAGACAAAGCAGCACTGACGAATGGAACAGATTATTGTATGGAGACATAGAGAAGACGCTAGTGACTACCAAACCTTTTGAACCTGGATTCAAGAACGAAAATTGGGCAGCACCCACTCAGAAAGGTAATCAACTTCGTGTCTTCTGTTATATATTACATATATATATGTTATTCTGGCAAATGGAGCAATGCATTAAATATTTATTCGATGTTTAGTTTCTGACCTTAAAATGACGCCAGTTACCACGAAAGGTTTTGAACCTAGATTGAACAACGAAAAACGGCAAATGACCACTGAAGCCGATAAAGAGAAGGAAACTCAGAAAGGTAATCACCTACGTTTCTTCAGTTATATATAACTATGGTAGTTAAATTAGGCAATGCGTTTAATATTTATTGCTTGGTTAGATTTTGACTTTACGAAGACGCCAGTGACCACCAAACATTTTGAACCGGGATTCAAGAACGAAATAAGGCAAATGAATACTGGAGGCGTTAAAGAGAAAGATGGTAAAAATCAAATTCTACTAACTTCAGTACTACTTTCACGTTGTTTTCTTAAAAAAATCATGCGGTTAATTTGATGCTTTAGAGGTTGAAGGAAACAAGACCTTTACATTTAACAGGACGGTTAAGGAATCCGATGATGATAACACTTTATTCATTTATCCTTTCTGAACCTGCAAGTTCGTTCACTACAGTTTTGTCTAATTTAATTTGATTTTGAATACTTAGAATTGTGGTCAGATGTTGACGATTTTGAGAAGAAACCATTCTGGGATACAGTTAAAACAAGCGAAAAACCAAAAAGCGTGACAAAATCCAGCGTCTCAGAAGCAAACTTTAGAGGTCAGGCTAATTTCAAGAATTCCTATTCAAATTATCAATTAATACAAATCCTAATAACACGACTTGATTATCAATTTAATTCCAGGCACTGATGAAGAAGAAGAAAACGAACGTGGTTGTAAGTTAAATCATTTAAACATTTAAACTCTGTTTTTCAACTAGCATAAAAAACCCTAAACCTCATATCTTACTTTTCTTATCTTATCATAATTTTATTTTATTACATTGTTAGTTATGGAGATTGACCTTGCGTCCATTGCACGAAGTTTTGAACTGACACTAGATCGAAGAGATTGGCAACGGATGTTTATTGTGATACGAGTTAGACAAAGATTGGGGAGACATACTTCAAGTGCACTTTAAAAGTCACAATATGGTCTGTGTAAATACCGTAAAAAGACATTTCTTAAGAGATCCAAACGATACCAAATCCTTCTTCTTGGGGTACACCAAATGTAATGGACCAAAATGCAAGGCTGGATTTACGTACACTATAATTGATGCTCCAACCAGGGATCAAGAAGTTTTACGTATTGCAGTTACGTATATCATATTTCTCACTAACATTGAATGATTAATTGGTGATAGGTTTTTAAAAATGTCTTAAAAGAAATTTTAGAACAAAAGGAGAAGTACACCACGAACCAGGTGAAGTTAATAAAAGAAGATTAAAAGGCAAAGAACGTAGATCAAAGCAAATTGCGCTTAAAACTACATTACCCTCAAACCTACGTCGGGACATATTCTAAAAATGTAATGTGACTGAAATTCGAGCTGGAAACTATGACGTTGTGAAAACCTTAAAAGTTTTTCAACAAGCAAGATATGAGGTAAAAATTGTGAACTATAAAAAGTAAGTATGTGTGTACAAAACCTAATCTTGTATTTCATAAGAAACATACATGTTTTTTTGTTTGCAGATACAGAAGGCGGGAGACCTTTTTCAGTTGTTATGCAAACGAAGGATTCTATGACTCTCCTAAGAAAGTTAACAATCGACTATTCTCCACTTCCATTATTTCTGGATGCGACCTCGTCAATTTGTGCAGCTCTTCCTGCTCCACTCGACACGAACCGACTTTTCTACTACGCACTGGTAACAAAAAATCCAATCGCATCAGGGAATCCCATTCCTATACTGGAGTGGCATTCTGCGAGACAGGACATGGTGGCTAGGCTAAGTGCTTTGATGCATTTTTTCCAAAGGTGAGTTATGGAGTCCAGTTATTTCAATCATTCTAAAAATTGAATGCAAGGAACTAAAGTTACCCTAATTGGTTTTTTGCAGATACAAACAAAGATACAACATAAACTAGTTTGACTTTGGAATTTCACGTTTAGAGATTGATTTTTCTAAAACACTTTTATATGCAACAATTAGAAATTTTGGGGGAACTGACATTGACACGTGCATGTTGACACTATGGGAAATAGTGGCGAATGATGCTCCTTTCGACATATTCTGTATCCATGTATGCCGAATACATGTGATTCGTTTCCTGAAAGCATCATTTAAGAAGCAGTTTGGATCGCACAAAGCTTTCAAAGCTAAAGAGAAGTTTCTACTTAATTGGGCGTACCGACTTGTTCAATCTAAAACCCGAGACGACCTTTACAACTGCATTGAAGATATTTTGGTGGTGGTTAGTACTACTCAGATGCGAAAAGAAGCAAATGATATAGTGGACAACGAACCCCGCTCGAGCATTTTAAATGCAGACGGTATGTACATTTTGTGAAGTAATCTATGTTAAGTGAGGCAGAAGAATGAGTTAACTAATTACAGATTTTTATTTCTGCACAACTTAGGGTTGATTTGGAAAACTTGGAGCCATACAGCCGTACGAGGACCTTTCTATGAAAGAAGTCCATTTGGTCAATTTTTGGGAACATAGCCAATCAAATAGTAATGATGGATGCTGCGAATTGCTGTACTAGTGGTGGCCAGAGGGGGCAGAAAAACGAGTAGCATAACGAAGTTACACTGCGTTACCTGCGGACTGAAATTTTTCCCTATTGCGTTTTGCTAACAAAGATACCATTTGTCTTAAGTAAGCAACCTTTTACAGACGACAATACAAACGTGGTGGAACGATGGATGTATGTTGTTAAGAACCACATTCTAGAGGGTCATAGGAATGATAAAATAACCCGTGTCATAAGGACACAGGCGGTGCAAACTATAAGTAAAAGCTAGTACGTTTTTATTGCAGTATGATCTGAATCCCTAATGTTTTTATAACTGTTTGTTGATTGACAGGGGCTGTAAAAGAGGGACTTGCTTGCATCCCATTAATCAAAGAAGGAGATGTGCTTAAAGATTCGGACAGGTAATCATCATCACACATGAATTAATTAAGCTGCACGTGCCTATTAAAGATCACGTTCAATTTGTATTGTAGTTACAAACACCAGGATGCAGGTTCCGTGCCAGCATGCAATGAAAATGAAGTTGACTGGAGTGATCTTATTCCTGGTAAGTCATTACGTAATCATAGTGAACATACCGATTAATAGTTATTCCCATTTTTTTATTGCAAACATAATTCGTGTTTAAGATGTTGTCATTGGGGATTTTGATGCCATTGGTAAAGAGGATGTTACTGAGGATGCGAATTCCAAGGATGGATTCAAGTACGAGGTTGGTGAAAATCCAAAAGCGAGTGACATCTCCCCCGAAAAGTCTGTTGAAGGATTTAAAAGATTAAAAAAGCCAAGGAGTGAGGCAGCAAGTGAGATACTTCGTGGTATGCGTATAATTCCATGGGGTGGACGAATAGAACAAACCCCAATAAGAGATACATGTTCATTTGACAACGTTATACAAGCACTTTATTTCTTGTATCAATATGACAAAATCGGACAGAATTTTCTACGTAGCATGTTAACTAAAGAATGTGCTCAGTCGCAAGCAATTCAAGGGGTCATCGACGCAGTTGGTAATGGTAAATTTAACTGCGCCAAAGCAATTTGGACCAAAGATTTATTAAAGTTAGATATCAGAGGCACTGAGGAGGTGTCATTGTGGGAAGAGGAGCGTGTTAATGGCCTAGAACCTTTAAAAGGTTGGTTAGCAGTACTTGAAAAGTTTCATTGCTTTGACAGTAAGTGCACTGTGAATGTGAGACAGTCAAAAATTAGGAACACATATGCAATATTTGTCAATAGTCCAAACGAGTTTAAAAGTAAAATGGAGGGTGGTTTTGAGGATGAATGTAGAGGCCGTGGAAGGGTGCTTTACCACCCAATGAAGGATCACGACGATTCCATTTTTGTTATTGCTTGCCAGGCAATTCAAACAACGTACAATAAGAAAGGTGAGGTAGTTTCACGAAAGCCAAGACTCACTGAGAAGGACTTAAGCCTACATATTGAACTATTTGGAAAAACGTACAGCGTGGTTGCTTATTCTTTGTTTAGCGGATCACATTATAAATTAGTTTTTGTGATGGAAGGTAGTAGATCTGTGTGTGACGCGCTTTATCCGGAAAAATTGCTTAAGTGGAAGGCCAGTGACATTCACGGTGTTAGCACGGTTTAGTTGAAGAAAAGTAGTTTGTAATTTAAATTTGTAGCAGATGAGAGTTTTTAAAGGAATAGGATAAATAAAGTTTCAATATAAAGTGAAGATTTAACATTGCATCAGTAGAATAAGTCATTCGTTTAATGCGTAGATGTTGATTAAATTGATGAAATGACACAATAAAAATTGAATAAATTATATTTTTAAGGTTTCGTTTAATTATTAAAAATAAGTATACAATAAAAATGGTGAAATTTACATCCTATTTTAGCCATTAATAAGGACAGTAATGTAGAATTGAAATCAATGCAATACTTGTTCATTTAGTAAAACGAGTTCTGGCTCTTAATTCCTTCATCATATCTTCTGTATCAAAATTGGCGTTTACAATGTATCCCGGAGTTTGAAGTCCTACAGTTAGATAAAGATTTGGCGGAACATACACATAATACAAAACAAACAAAAAACATGACTTTTCATGTTATCAATAATTTAATTTGTAGTGATTGACAATGGGGGAACTCGGGTGAGTGTCGCACGGCTTAAGATAACAAGCTGAAGCTCGTAAAGGGTCACATTTTAAACATTTTAACTTCGTTTGTAAGCAAATGGTTTGCAATTGCAAATAGTATTTTATAAAGTACAAACATTCATAAACTGATGTTTTTTGGATGATATTGGTAGAGCAGTGGGAAGAAGTGAGATTGGAAGAAAATAAGCTTTTACCTAATAACCAGTAGACTTCATTCCCATTTATGGGACTCAATTCAGTGAAACAGTTTCTGCGAGTCCAAGCGATTCATTATGTCAGTTTCTTCTTAACATCTAGATCATAATATGATTCCTCTTGCACAGAGTAATAAAAAATGTACTGGTTTGCCAGCAAAAAAGTGTTAAAATAGTATAATAATAATGACCTGATCAACAAGTTACTATGCGAATTTAAACGATCATTTTTATTCATTTATCTTCGTAAGAGTTTTTACTATGCTTTGCCATAACATTCTTTCGTTAAAGAAAACGATATTTTGTCAAGTTCGTAACTAGTGTTACGATACGAAGATAATGAAGATAATCATAACCTCATGAGTTCCGCCAATGTCAATAATTATACATACAGGGAGATCTGTAAGCGCAATCCCTAAATGATAACCATTGTTCGTGTAAAAGCAAGGATTGTCCCAAAGGTTCACTCTCACCTGCGGTGAAAGTTGGACCATAGGGTTGTCAAGTACTAGAAGAACAAAAGGTATGGTATGCGCCTCGTCTATATGCTAGCCGTACAACTGCTTATTCCACATCCATGTTGACGCCGTATGCTGAAAGCCCTATGCCCATATACCTGAATGCAAAGGTGTCAAGTCAAGGGTCATATATCATAATTCATTTACTTTAATACGGGATGCCCGTTAGAATATGATTACTAACCCGTCACGTCCCTAAGATACTATCTTGACTTCAAAATAGTACAGGCCGCATGCAGCAGGAATTGGAAAAGTTGCCCTAACACTTGCAGCATCCTTGTGTCTTTTTCCAGATTCTATAAGCACATAAAAAATTTAAAACCATTAATTCATATTCAAGCACTAACATGCGTTTATTTCAACTGCGGAGGTAGATACGCTTAGTTGACAAGAAATAATTACCTTTTTAATGAACCCTCAAATTGTTTTGGGATAATCCAATAAAGTTGCACTTATCCTTGGGACTCCAAGACCTTGGCAAAGGAGTCTCTGTTTCGTTCACTATGGGGTATAGCATCTTGATGCGGTCAACCCGTGTGGGATGTCTTTGAGATGCTCATTTTTCTTACTGCCCGTAGTAAATCAGGCGCCCAAGACCCATCCTCAACTTCTAGTTTGATGCCTTCCGTTGTTAATGCAATTGCGCGTGCCTTCACCTTCAATACTTTCACAAAACTGCCCCCCTTTCTAATGGGAGGTCAACTAGTAAAAGCACAGACCACAGTTTATACTTTACTTGGATACTTGCAATATCCGAATTACACTCACTAGTCGTCAAACTATAGACTTGAAATTCATTCGGTTTGGTAGAGTTATGAAACTCTCTTCAATTTTGAATGGTAGCAGGACCTGAAATTTCACCAACAAACGCAATCTTGATTACACATACTACAACTCTACTCATACTAAAATACAAAGGCATCCATGCTGTCGCTTTCGAAATGTCAAATGAAGGATTTGATGATACCAAAATACCAAATGGAAAACGTTGAACGAATGGAGTTTGCACATTTGAATATTTTTTTAATGCACATCATTATTACATCATATGCAAAACAGCCTAGCTTATTTCCTAACTCAAACTCTACCTCATTCAAGTTCACATTATTTCTACAAAATCAGAGCGATAAATGATAAATGCATCAACTACTAGACCAGTATGAGTAAGGTAAGCTCGATATGGTGAATGGATACTAATTTTATAATAATGTTATAGTACTCACGAATGCTCATTAAGAACTGAATAATCCAATTTTTAGGGACATTTTCTTCATGGGTGGTCTCTTTTAAATTCAAATTCGAAATCTCCAAGCAATTTGAACACCCTTTAGAGAAATTCCCACTTCTCTAAACCTTCTCCAACAATTTTGAGATTTTTAGGGACATTTTCTTCATGGGTGGTCTCTTTAAAATTCAAATTCGAAGTCTCCAAGCAATTTGAACACCCTTTAAAAAAAGTCCCACTTCTCAAAACCTTCTCCAAAAATTTTGAGATTTTTAGGGACATTTTCTTCATGGGTGGTCTCTTTTAAATTCAAATTCGAAATCTCCATTAAATTTGAAACCCCTCAGAAAATATTTTCAATTCTGCTTACTTGTACTTGCTTCGATCAGAACGCGTTACATTTTGCATAAAAAATGTTCCGTTCTGGTCACTTGTACATTTTTCAGCAGAATATGAGATTCTGCTTACTTGCAGCTTTCGGCAGAATTAATTCTGCCCACCAGTAGGTAGAATAGCAGAATACATACACATAAATGATTGCAATGGTTGGTACTCATTATCAGTATTGATACAGATGAAGTCGCATTCTCGTGTCTAGTCAAGCTCATTTCATTTGTATAACATTTAATGCTTACATGACGGCTTGATTTCAAACAATGCAGCCCAATTGACAATGCAGATATGAGACGGAGGCAATGAACCATTCGATCAGTTTATCTTGTCGGTGAAATAAACTGTCGATCTATTTTCCCCATCGATCAAAAAAACTGTCGATCAGTTTTCCTCGTCGAACAAAAAAACTGTCGACCAGTTTTCCCTGTCGAACCAAAAATGGTGTCCAAGGGATCCTAGGGATCTTTCTGACGGGGATCAATGTGTATAGGGACCAAAAAGTGGGGACCAAGTTTCACCAACTCGAATATATTGCGGTTTCTGTTCTGGTTACTTGAAGAAAATTCTGTCGTTCTGCCTACTTGGAGCAGATTCGTTCTGCTTACTTGTAGAATATTCTGCTAACTTGTACCAGAACACGTTCTGCGTTCTGGTCACCTGTAGACTCCCAGGCTTTGGGCTTTATATGAATATAAAACCAAATTGTATGGGTTTCTCCGTTTTGATGTGGATAATAAAATATAAGGGATGAACCCTGCATATTTGATTGAGGTAGTTTAAACCGTCAGTCCAAGTAAGTTCCCCAGATACATGTAACAAACATGGGGTCATTTACTAAGCTTGAGAATTCACTGCTAAGCTAAGCAGGAATTCTATATGCACACACAATTATATATGCTCGTTATTAATTTGGAGAAATTGAAATTTGGAAAGTCGTAAATTGTTTGCGTTTAATAATCCTTCTTGGCATGACTAAAATGAAAGAATTGTAAATGACAGTTATTTGTCTGCAAATTTAAATTAATAACTCTCTTGCTAGGTTCAATTCAGTTGCGCAATAAACATATTAAACATGTCGAATTACAGATGCGGCGGCATAGTTAGACAATTTTTTGGCTTCTTAATGAAGATAGTATTTGAATAAAATCATTTCTTGCTGAATTTTTAACATATTTAATATAGAATCTCTACTACGATACTTTCCAGTTATTATCTCCTTTGCCGGTAGCATAGTGAAGCAGGACTGCTTTCCAAATTTATACCGGAAAGAGCTTTTGCCGTACAGCCACCCCTTGATTGAAAATGCTAACAAAAATTGTCAGATTTCAAACTGGAGATTTTAATAGTGTTACGTTATAGCAAAGACATATGTAGTTTTGGTTACAATTTATTTTTTCTGCTCGTTTATTGACAAGGTAGTTCTACTCGAAGCTTAATCTCATTTTACAGACAATTTTGAAAACCAAAGAAAACAGTTATTACGTAGCTGAAGCGAGAGCATTCAGCGAAGTAATGGGTGTACTCAAACTGTCTGTCCAAGTGCACTCTCCTGGTCACATACATTGACCGATTTGGACAAAATATGGTACACAAGTAGTACTACTCAACAGGACCTCTGGGTATACTTTTCAGACAAATCGGTCAAACGGTTCGAAAGTTATAGGCTCGAAAGTTCAGATAGCCGCCGCGGTACATTTTTAGCCGCGGATATCATAATGCCCCCTGGTTACCTCATAGTCCCACCACACTCGATGGTCCGGCTTATACATGTATCTTGCGCCGCACGAGGTCTCATTGACTTTCGGCAAGGACAGTACGTAAGAATAGCATAGCATCCGAGTACAAAAGCTTGTGCATACATCCGGAATCATGTGCTTGTACATAAAGCCAGAATCAGAAATGGAATTCTACAAGTAATGCTTTTACTACGTTGGAAGAGGATCTGTTAGACTATAGTATAATATCATGTTTTGTTTATGGATGTATGTATTAAAGGTATAGCAATATATTATGTTTGATTATGTATGTATACTATAATTATGAACATTATGAGCACTGATACATTTGGTGTGTGATGATGATGAGTGCATCATCATCCAGCTGTGTGTGATTGCATCAGCTTCAGCTGGCCCGGGCAATGCACTGCATTGACCCAGTGTCCCGTTATGTTGACATAACGGCAGCGTGGGAACGAACGATGACCGGTCGAGTAGCACTCAGAAAGTGGCGTGATATTATTAAGGTTCAGTGACATCATCTTGTAGGTAGATGTAGTAGTATATAAGTGACACTAAATAAATCGGACCCTACACTCGGTCCCGGTGAACAGACTAGTTACGTCGTATCGTGCTCTTCTCATTTATTTACCAAACATCATTATCATATTCATTCATCACATTCACACGGATAATAGATGGCAGAGGTGGGTGTAGAGAGAGAGAGGTGGTGGAGGAGATTTGGTGGACATGGGGGGCGGTGGTTTGGAGGAGATCACTCAACGCCTTCTTCAGCTACGTCTCTGGCCTGCTTACTAACAGTTTATTTTTTGTGTAGGTCCGGCACAAACAACCTGTTAAATGGAATTGTATTGAAACGTGGAATTCCTTTCTTCAAAAATTATTATTAGGTAATACAGATGAATTAGAATATGACGTTTTGGTAGAATTATGTAAACAATAGTTAAAAAAAGAACGAGAAAAAATTCATATTAATTAATCAAAGTTAAAATTGGATTATATCATTTGACTCGCATTGGAAATGGATAATCAACAATGGAAATATCTATCTCAGCAGTGGAAGCATTCAAAAATTGTTAACTGTGTTAGGGCATGAAAAGCGAGTACTTATGTATCTGATGTCTGTAAACACTTCAATAAAACCATATTATTATTATTATGCAACTAACTTCCCAACCTCAAAATCATCAAAATTTTAAGATTATTTGCCCGATAGTAATAAAAAATTTATGAACACAAACATAAAAATCCGAAAATATTGAACAACACAACCAACCTGAAAGCATGTTAAAATTGATTTAAGTTCTACATTTCTCACCAAATTGAACAAACAAGAGAGTAACTATGTTACTCGCAGAAAACCAGCTCAAGTGGCTTCGTCTTGGACACAAGTCGGTGAAAAGACTTGGCTCTTTGTTGCTCATGATTTGGACCAGAAAACCGGAAATCTGTATGTTGTCAGTGAAACTAAGGTAAAACTAGGTCAAATTAATCTCTAGGTTTGTATCACTCTTGTTGTGATTGCAATAGCTCAAGTGGCTTACCAAACAACTCTCAAGTTGCCCCTAGAGCACACTCTCCACTGCGCTTTCTACATTGTGTGTTACTGCCAGTGTTGGCGACTATAACTAAGAATACAACTAGAAGTACACTTCTAGTTAGTTTTAGTCCGAATACAACTACAACTAGAACTACTTCAGTCAATCAGAGAATGAATATAACTACAACTAAAAGTACCTGAGACTACAACTATGAATACAACTACAAGACCTTGTGAATACAACGTTTTAGTTGTAGTTGTAGTCAGACATGCATATAAATAGAACCCACAATGCGTATGCAAAAGAAAGCTTGAAGCCTTGCTCACGGCTCACGGTTGCTTATGCATAATAGGTTTACTTGTACGGTTGTACGTAACAAGTATTGAAGTGATGTTGGTAGGTGATTGTTGGATTTTTCTATCAACATCCAGGCCTTTTCATTTGCATAATTTGAATAAGGCTCTTTTAAAAATATTCAAATCTTTTATGCAGTGTTGCTTAAATGGTTTGTACATACTAACTTATATGCAGAGAGGTTAAAATTACATTTTTTCTTGCAAAAATCCAAATTATTTTCAATCAATTTGAGGTCCAAAATTATGAATTACATTTATTTCAAATCGATGCTTGAAATTCCCAAATACTTTACATCAAATTGAAGTTTAAACTTGCAAACTATAAATTAGATGATATGCAAATGCAGTAAAAATTCTATAGTTTTTTGTTCATAAAATTTGTCCTGGTTTAAATCTTGAAAATCGTGCATTGATTTCAAGTTAGATTAGCATAAAGCTAATCTCGAATTGTTTGAAAAGAACAGTTGAATTTACAATGTTTCTTGTATGAGACTACAACTACAACTGACTATAACTATAACTACTAGAAGCAAGAATAGAATATAACTATAACTACAATGCAAAATGAAATTCGGGAATAGAATATAACTACAACTAGAATGCAGAATGAAATTCGGGAATAGAATATAACTATAACTACAACTAAAACGTTCTAGTCGCCAACACTGGTTACTGGGCAATATTATATTCACAAAGTACGTTAATCAGAAAGAGGAAGGAAATAAGCCACTGCTTTAACCACGCCTTGGAGTTTGAACGATGGCACAATGGTAAGAATTATGTAATAAATAAAAATTTGACATTTATTATTACTTTTCGCATTTTATGCACATCTTAAACATTTCTATATAATAATCTGAGAACTGGAAGCCGGTAAATCAAACTGGAGCATTTGTCACAAAAGCTTTCACTTTCATCGCAATATCTCCTCTTCAGCTGGACTTGATTGCATACACCGCTCAGATTTGGATTGCACCTTGCTTACCCGTCCACTTTAGGAATTTACTCAACCCCATGGTTATGGAAATGTGGTTAGGGGATGTATAGTTCCGTTAGCGTGGTTTGCGGCTTCATTTGGATTTCCGGCACTTACATGGGAGAAAGTTTTCGCTTGCTTGTGCTGTCATTGCATTGGCAACTGCATCAAATTATTCTTACGGTTAATTCCAATTAGCATTATTTTGAAATATTTATCGAGTTTTTGGAAAGCTGTAAAGTATCAGCTTGAAGAGGTTGCACGATACTGTTTCCATTTTTCGTCAAATGCAATTGATCACTTAAGAATTCAATTCATGTCATAAAAAATACCACTCTGTGTGTAAACTCCTTCAAATGACACAATTTATTCTTTTGCAATGGCTCGGCTTCACGCCAAGTTGCGGCTCCCACAAATGCGGATTTACTTTATGGGAATTTCCAAAACAATTATTGGAATCGTGCTCGTGTACGGTACTAAAGCTCGTGTTTCCGTAACTTCTCAAAAATTGATGAGAAATTTACGATCTTGCCATGATTTACAGAGAAACAAGCTATTCCGCAAGTATTATAGATCATGGCCGATTCTCAAAGTTTATTATTTCAGTCAACTACATTGATCAGTTGACTCCTTTGAATTTTTGAATAATTGAAATCTCCATTCCAAATATTTGCGCCAGGTGCTAACGAACAATGGCATCACTTGACTATCATTGCCATAGTGTGGATTCACTTTGAGGTATTCTGAAAGTAATTACGACAACGAATGCAATTCCGTCATCATAATTGAAGAAATGGTTCACAAATAACAGCAATAAAATATGGAGTCAAAAATGGAAGTCCCGAGTATTTTCGAACTATTCCTTTCTAGATTATATATTTAATATAAACTAACAAAAACTAATTTCCCGTAGATAAATGCATTAAGCATTAATAATCCAATTCATACTACTAACAGTACATTGAGTACTGTCTGCATTAGCTTTTCATCTAGCGACTAATTTATTTGTCGATCAATTTTCCTGGGGACCAAAATTTCCTGCCCACCTTTTTGCTTATCGACCAAAAAAATTGTCGGCCTTTTTATTTGTCGACCAAAAAAACTGTCGACCTTTTTTCCTGGGGACCTTTTTAACTTCGACCTTGTTGTATAGGGACCTTATTTTGGGGATCTTATTTCAGCGACCCAACTTGGGTTCACTTGCTCCTGCTTTAAATTAGGTGTTTAAAACCATTATAATTTTTAAGATTAAGATTTTTGTTGCTTAGTATTTGGTCAAACTTGATTCAAAATGCAATTTTATTATTTTTTTTTGTTCTTGTCTGTTCCGTTTTATTTTATTTAAAAAGTCAACAACTAATTATATTTTAAATGGATCGTTCTCATGCAATTTAAAGTTGAAATAATAGTCCGTGACCTCTCACTCAAACCTCTGACTCGACCTTTATTAACTTTCACTATCAATTACACTCTATTCATAAAAATCATTTCGGTTCCATAATAATTTGTTTTGCTTTAAATTAGTATCCGCGAGAAATAAAAATGTGTTTGAGAAAGTCAAAAGGAGAAATTTAGCTGGTAAAGACTTGACGATGGACTTCAAGACATTACCATTACCACTCTGGGGTCTTCAGGATTCAAGGAATGTTGGTGAATGAATAGAAAATATGAGATCTCTAGCTATTTCCACTGCAAAAAAATCGCTTCTTAGTACATAGTACTAAACGTTATGATACTCTTGAATGACCTAGGAAACGCGGCTTTTCCCCATCATAGGAAAAATGGTTCAAACGCATTAAGTTTTAATCATCATATATATTTGTCCATCTGTTGTTTTTACTGTGAGCGGGTGCAACATAGCATACATGATTGAAAGTCGAAACACTTAAACTCTCTGTAAGTACTATTCGCCTGTTACGACGTCTTAGAAACTCACAAAATTTGTTCGCATTTCTGTGTTCTCCGTTTACGTGGAGAACGTGTACAAGGGGAAAACAAGGAGAGTTACTACAATTTCTTATGCGTACACTCTGCTACTTGATATCTTGTCATTTATCTACTCTACTTTACACGAATTTTTGAGACGCGAGCTGTTGCTATATAGTGGTAGCCGGCCCTTAGCCCTTTTGCCAGAAGGCACCCTAGGGTCCACAAGCACTTTTGACCACTAGCACCTTGTGCACTTGGCACTTTTGACCATGAGCACCTTGCACTGCTAGCACTTTTGACTTCAAGCACCTTGCGCTGCTAGCACTTTAGACTTCAAGCACCTTGCACTGCTAGCACTTTTGACTTCAAGCACCTTGCGCTGCTAGCACCTTTGACCTTAAGCACTCCGCTACTTATGCTATGAAAGTACTCAATACTGAAATAATGTTGATGATGATTAGTTTTTAAGTAAGAGATGATGATGACGATGAAGTGCATTGAGTTTGTAATTTGACGTTTCGCGAATGCATACTTACACACTGGAATCTGAAGCGTCAACAATGATGTTGGATTCGAGTGAGCATTATCTGACTTCACTCTGGTTTTGCGTATAGTGCGCTTCAATGAACGCAATGCCGGGAGCTGGACTGCAGCACTTTTGCTAATCATCTCAGTACACGACGCTAGAATTACTTGAGGGGGATCAGCAGAATTCTGAGCAGCAGCTTTTATTTTGGCTCTGATAGCCTTCACCTCAATTTTGGCAGCGTCAGGAGCGTGGTTATGGTTTTCGTTGGTTCTCACAATCTCGTTGTTGGCCGTGTAAGCACGGCCACAACACTTTCCTTTACGCTTTTCAACACAGATCCATATATTTACATTTTCACTCTGTGACACAAGCATGTACCTATAGCCACAATGCACAAGATGGTTGTTCCCCATTCTGCTTTTCACAAATTCCAACGGCATTTTTGGTTATTAATTTTTAACTTCAAACAAACAGAAACTAACTGAGAAATTAAATTAAGAGAAAAATTCAAGATTGAAATTGAGGCAACGAAAGAAAACCTGACCAGCAAAAGGAATATTTTGTAAAGAATAATGTAGTTGACAGATTGGGCTAGTACATTGAAGATTAAAAATAAAACATTATCTTCCTTTGTATATTCTGATCTGAACAAACACAAAGGCCAACGACTGTCAAACTTTCCGTAACTGAAGCAAGTTATACGAAAAGGCTACATTGGTTTTCCAAGAAAAAGGTTTATATTTAGCCTTTATAAATGAAAACAATCGTGTATGAAGCATCATTTTGTATGAAAGATAATCTGTGCCCCTAAGTTAAGTCAAGATAAATTAAGTAGACAAAAGGTAAGTAGATAGACTTGGGAAATGTCGGTCTAAATGTACTTAAGCATGTAAGATTGTGTAGTAATCCTTGATTTATATGCTTAAAAATGTCACACTTTCAAACTGATTTCATTGATCTTTTCATCTTTCATCAAAAGCGCATACCTCTAAAGTAATCATTATCATTTCAACACTTAATACCTATGATATGGATGCATTTTCCGATGTGAAAAACTTTGATGTACAATGATCAAAATCTCCTAAAAATTAAGATCAAAGGTGCATACACTATATCAGTGTGTAAGTATGCATTCGCGCAACGTCAAATTACAAACTCAATGCACTTCATCGTCATCATCATCTCTTACTTAAAAACTAATCATCATCAACATCATTTCAGTATTGAGTACTTTCATAGCATAAGTAGCGGAGTGCTTAAGGTCAAAGGTGCTAGCAGCGCAAGGTGCTTGAAGTCTAAAGTGCTAGCAGCGCAAGGTGCTTGAAGTCAAAAGTACTATCAGCGCAAGGTGCTTGAAGTCAAAAGTGCTAGCAGTGCAAGGTGCTCATTGTCAAAAGTGCTAGCAGCGCAAAGTGCTTGTGGCCAAAAGTGCCAAGTGCACAAGGTGCTAGTGGTCAAAAGTGCTTGTGGACCCTAAAGTGCCTTCTGGCAAAAGTGCTAAGGGCCTAGAAGCTATATAGTCCAAATGCCAAACCAAGCATTTCTCACTCTTGCACTCACTCACCAACACCACATCTTCCAGCTTTTTGCCTCGTCACCCTCAGTCATCAGTACGATTTGATATCAGGCGAGTGGATGCAGCCTGCACACGCTCTGACATTTCTCCCTCAGATTGTTCAGTTCAGTGATCATTATAAATAGCACGTATTATTTTGTTGCGTTTATAGTGATTGCGGTAAGGAAAAAAAATATTTTGCCTATAACCTTGTTAAGTAAGATTAGTTAAGTTCATTTGGTCCAGTTTCCTTCCTTGCCCTTCCATTTTCTTCATCAGGTTATCTTCTGCAGTGTTATGAGAAACGAAATTAATATATATAATTTCTATATAATATACCAAATCTCATATTTCAGCACAGCCACAGTTTGCATAATATTTCGATTTCTAGCATTATCATAGCTGAAGCACATCCAGAAGTTTGTGGGATTTGACATTAAAGCAATTTTACTTTGACTTTTAGAAATATACCACATTTCTTTGGTCAAACATCCCTGCTCCGTGATTAAATTACGCTCGGAATCTCTATTCAGATTCATCCAGGACGCCAGTAACACAAAGGATCACAGCAACCGGTAAGCCAAATGTATTGGACTAGGCTTGACTGCTATCAGATCATTTAAAAAATTAATAGAATCCAGACTGTAAAATTCCCTGTTGGCTTAGTGAACTTCACTGCAACGCTCCGCACATGACTGCGTAATTTTTCAGTTTGGCATTTACTCAAAAAAGCGAATGAATAGTTGGCTGGCTGCCAGGCAGGCTGAGTCATACTTTAATTCTATGTATGCACTTAACAAAATCCCATGTTAGTATCCTCATTTATTAGTGTCACCTTGAAATGTCTCAGCTCAAACAAAAATTCTTGGTCTTTCAAATTTGGCCCGAAGCTTGCTTGCTTATTATTATTATTCTCTTTATTGCAGATCTGTGTTTTCAAATACATGAAACATTAATCCATACCTTTAGCACCACCCACACAATATAAAAATAGATTTCATGGAAGCTGTGAGCAGAGGAAAAAAACCCTTATATATAAAAAAAACCTTGTTAGGAAAAAAAATCGGAAAAGGAAAGTTTGATTTACAAAAAAAGGTATACAACAGAGAAAAAAAGACTCACACTCAACAGAATACTTTCTGTCCCATTCGGCCAGCTTCCAATATGTCATGGATACATAGTACGAAAATAAAATACATAACAGTCAAAAAAATATTTAAAAAATTAGTCGACAAGAATTACAGTATCACCATTATCAATTATATCACGTAGTCACATTATATAACAATAGCCTCCACGTCTTACATATTGATGATTGAACAAAAAAATTAGAATTTACAATCGCACTTAAATATTTCATTATCCGAATATACAATCCTATTAAAAATTGAGAAGGCTGCCGATCTTCTTGTGGCAGAAAAATCATTAATTCGGTTCCTCACAAACATATTTGAGGCACTACATCGTCGGCTATATTTAAAATAAATCTAAACGCATCATTATACGCAGTTTTAATTCGTTGGAGATGCTGCTTTCCGACTGGAGCCCACAATGACATGCAATAAACCGAATAAAAGAAGGTTTTAAACAAATACTTTTTCACAATCTCACTGCAGTTTTTAAAACGGTTTGATAATAAATTTGCTTTGACGTAAAGCTCTCTTCTTCTTCTCAAAATCTCCTCTCGATCTCGATCCCTACAGTTTACGTCATAGCCGAGATAACGCACAGTGTCCATCCACTGTAGAATCCTCCCGTTCAGTTTGACTAATGGTCTGGTTTCCTCATATGTTGTGTTTACGAACGCTTGACAGACCGTTTTCTTCGGGTTGAATGTAAGATCATGAGCCTTTCCGTATTCCTCACAGATTGCGAGGAGCATCTTCAAAGCTGCAATTGAACTGGTTATTAAACAAATGTCATCCGCATAAACTAAATTGTTTACTACCCGATATCCTATCCTACAACCCACACCAGTGGCCGACAGCCTCACACATAATGCATCCATGTAAATTGCAAAGAATATCGCCGAAAGTATTCCACCTTGCCTAACAGAATTACGAACCGGAAATGGCATAGACAAGGACTCACCCCATCTTACTACAAACTCTTGTGCTCTAAACCAATAAAACAAAAACTCTATTATTATTGCCGGCACCCTCCTATCACATAGCTTATTTAAAAGCGTGAAATGATTCACGAGGTCAAAGGCTTTAGTTGCGTCCATATAACAAACATAAACTGGTGTATCGTTCCGTAAGTACTGGTGAGCGAAGGTCTTTAGTGAGAACACAGAGAGCTCCGTGACCACCCTTTTTTTATAGCCAAACTGATTTGGTGCTGTACCAAATAAGTGGCCAAATTTGTCTAAAATTATTACTTCCAATAATTTGGAGAATATACTAGCCAATTCAATTGGCCTATAACTGCTGCTGTCCTCCGGATTTAGGCCTTTCTTCTTCAAAATAGGAACTGTTAGCACTTTCATTACCTCAGCAGGAAGATAACTGTGCCTAAACATAGAATTGATTATGTCTGTGATGAGAGGAGATAACTGCACCGACGCACATCTGAAATGCTCCGCTTGAACATTATCGGACCCCTTGGCTTTTCCTCTCTTTAGTTTAAAAATTGCTGCTTGCACCTCATCCAGCGACACCAAGCTAAACAATTTATTATTGTTTCCCTTACGCACATAGTCATGTACCTTTGATTCATAATCCTTATTTTGAGGGGCATTAAACAGATGTCGAAAATGTTGGGCCCAGTGGTTGCTTATGTCCTCCTTACCGTATACACTATCAACACATTCACTTAGACCATGGCTTTCACATTTATCGTAGCTCTTAACGTGCTCCCAAAATTTCCTAAAGTCCTTTCCCTCATAAGACGTGGCTAAATAGTTCAGTTTATCTTTCTCATTCTTTCGTTTTAGTGCTCGCAGTCGACTTTTGTACTGCTTCCTCTTGTGGCACATTTCACTATAATAGAGTTCGGAAGTGCGATCAGATTGGACCCATTTCAGGAAGGAATCTCTGTAGTCGTCATAAAACTGCTTGATATTGGCATTCCAACCCTTTACAAACCGGTGTGCCTTTTTCCTTTGCTGAGAAGAGCACTGTAAGGCATTTTCTCCATTTCATCGATATTTCTACAATGTACAATACATGAATATGCGTAGTGATTTGTAGGCATTTCATATGCTATCAGGTTTTCAATCTCTGACGCAATATAACCGTGATTGTGTAGCATTACTGTAAAGGTTATACTTCATCACTTTATAAAAAAACGTATTATTTCATTTTCAGAAATACTCCTTCCAGCCTCTGTTCAGCTGGACATTGCTGCTATTGTTTTTCATCCAAAGTTTGAGATCCCACATTCGGTAAGTTAAATAAATTTGGAGCTTGATTTGGATTTTAGTCCACTCACTGACATTAACTAGCATAATACGATCGTAATATGTGTCATTGCATTCATATATTCATAACGTTAAGGAGCAAGATATGTAGCATCAACATGGAATGATTGGCACTCATTTTATGTCTGCATCATTTTATTCACATCACATGAAAGTAAGAGTCAACACTTTTGTATGGTTATTATGGCTCCAGAGGACCATTAACAGGATTATTTCTTGTAGGCGAGATACAGCGAGTCAAGTAGACTTTTTCACTAACACGCATTTTTTCAAGACGTATTGCTTGTGATGACGTCATTTGCTTAAACTTAGCGTTTGACTACCAATGACTCATGCATGTGTAACTGTGTGAAGAAGCGGTTTATGCGTCTCGTTCTTGGTATTCTTTTCCCTTTCTTTAAGCTTTTCTAGTTCAGTGTGAGGAGATTAGTTTTATGAGAACGAAAATGGCAACTAAACAATAATTATTTTTTTAACAAGCAAACGCAATCTTGTCAATTTTATGAGGATTTTGTACCTCTGTACATAGCTGATAAACGCTTCTTATAAAGCACTGCATGGAACATTATATTGTCAGAAGAATAAAGAATAATATAGATATAATTTGAACCACAATTGGGTTTTTTACGTATACTGACGATGAGTTTGGTAATGAGAACCATGGGCTTGGACTAGGGAGTGCATGTTTTGACGTCATTGTTAATATTGCTCTTTGTATCATGATATGGATCAACCAAGCCTGAAAGCAAGAAACTTGCAAGCGATTGTAAAATCTCGGATGTGTATTAACTCTGAATTAACAATGTCCATGTTATTATGCAATCATTATGAGTGATGATAGATAGGGAAGTCAGTCATAAAAAAATTTGGTGAGGATTAGCATGCAGTTAAATGTGAGCGGGGTATAAATATGTATTAAACGAGAGAGTATTCTAGCTTTAGTTATCCAATGCGTTGTTCAGTTTAGTTTTTTTGCTTCAGTTTCTTCATTGAAATGGTGGAGAGATGTATGAGAAAGAAGGGATAGGCGTAAAAAAAGCGAGAATGGTAACAGGTTAAAAACACTACGAAATACAAAATTTTCATTGCTTGACGAATACCATCATATTGTTATGTAGATAGTATTCAACGTAATTAAAAGACAAAATGTCCTCTGCCTCAGCTTTTTGGGTCACTTCAGTAATTAAAACGCTTTATATAATGTTAACTTTGAATGAATTATGCGGAACTAGGTTCCAAAAGTGCTAATGTATTTATTATTATGCGCCCACACACTCACAATTATGCGCTGAATCAAAAGATTCTCACGCTCTTACTTTACTTTCGTGACACTTGTATGGCCTTCGGCCTAAATCTAGACAAAATCTGATACGTTGTAAATGGTATAAAAGGAATGAAATAAAACCTTTGGTGACTCTGCTTTTGCACTGCTCTGCTCACAAATACTTAAACTCTCGTCTCATGTACTCCAGCTCTCATATTATATTTATAGTTCATCGATTGCCTATCAGATTGACTAGATTTTAAAAGTAGCCAAATTTGTACAAAAATTAAAAAATATTCAAACTTGGCTAGATGGTATGACAAACTTTTATAAGGCGTTGGTATATATAATGATAAATAATAGAATGAGCAGGAGAAATCTACAAGGTAGTGGATTCAATCTTAGTGTGTAACACATTTACGGTATTTATTGATTATCATCAATACTTAAGAAATCATATAATTCATAGCCGCGCTTATGTACTAGACCGACACGGCATCACGCCGCGTCATTGGGAGAGGATCACACTCTCTACTATAACTAACTTAACTAATGCCTTATCACAAGGCTTGCATGAATCAGTAATCACAACCGGCCAGCATAACGACATCATAAAGAATGCTACTTGCTACAGCTTCTCGAGCTCTATTTATACCCGCTACGGAATCGCTCCGTAGACTCACACGCAAATCACTTGCGCATTTACAACTTACTACTTAACATAACTTATTACAATACATAAATTGAATAACATCATGTGCAAAGGGCTGTGTACCAAATTACAATTGTTTGTGTTCTTAGGAATTTATATTGTATCTGTATGTATATGCCTAAGGATAAGGTATATTAATCCATATCTTATACATATGTCCTTTATAATCCTTTTTATGGGTTTAAACCATTTTCTTACTATTACCCATCGATAATTAACACCTCAGCCTAACTCCTTCGCTTTACCTCATATCTCGCCAATCTTGTATGTGCATCTAGCCAAACTTGTAGGTGCATCTAGCCAAGTTTGTATTTGCATGAAAAAAAATCTAGCCACTATAGTATGTAGCCATTTTTGCACACAAAATTAAAAATTTGAATAATCTAGCCAATGTTGCATCTAGCCAATGTGACTGGATACGAGTTCATCATCATCATCACCTTCTGTGATCCGCTACACACATTTAGTCGTAAAATGAACAACCCACAACCAACCATATAACAGTATCAATATCGTGGCATGATTGTCCTCTGTTTCGTACATGTGTAAATTATAAAGAAAATTTCAATGTATATGGTCAATTTTGCATAGGAGGTTCAGACCATGCGTTGTGCTTTGCAGTAAGAAAGAAAGCAAAAATTAAAATACCTCCAAAACTTATTATTACAAGGAATTATAAGAGCGTGCCGTGGGATGAAGTCAGTAAGCAAATTTCAATTATTAATGGTAAACTGACTTCCAGCGTGGAGTATGAAAACACATACCTTACAAGAAGAATCGATCAAAAGTTTAATTTTATTAATGAACAAGTGATGAATATAATTAATACACACGCTCCTCCGAAAAAAACGTATTGTCAAAGGCATTAGAAAGCCTTGGATGACCGCAGAAGTCCAAGAGCTTATGACATTACGAGATAAAGTTCAAAAGAAAGCTCTCAGCAGTAAGAATTCCGACGACTTCAAGTATTACAGAAAATTAAAAAACGCTGTTACGATTAGGACTAACACTTTAAAGCGTAAATATTTTAATGATAAGTTTGAAGAAAGCTGTAAGAGCGAAAAAATGTGGGATTCAATCAATTTGTTAACTACGTTTAGATGTAAAAAACGTAGTCCTATAAATTACCTTGAGATAGGAAAAAAGAGAGTTTATTCCAAAGCCGACATTCATGATACGTTCGCTAATGAGTTTGTAGTCAAAGATACTACAAATGATGTACAGGACGCAGTCCAATCCAATTGTGACTTAAAGTCAGAAATGTGTGAGCATAGGTTAAACTTTAATTACGATCAGACACTCCCATACGATGTAGAACCAGTAACGGTTACAGAAAATGAGATTAAATTCGCACTGAGAAGTGTGAAAGCCAAAAAATCTCATAACCCTCCTGAGTTTGTTCCAGTTTCTGCAATGAAGAAACTGGGACAAGCTTTTGTTCGCACTTTAGTGCTGTTGTTTTCAAGTATAGTAAATAGTAAATCTGTGCCAAATGCTTTCAAGAAAGCACAGGTAACCCCATTTTATAAGGGGAAGGGTAAAAAATGGGTAATTATAGACCCATTTCTTTGTTAAATGATTATTGCAAGTTGTTCGAAAGGTTTCTTGCGCAACGTCTTTCAAACAGAGTAGAGGCCAAATTGTCAAATCATCAGCACGCCTATAGGCGTAATCGTAGCTGCCATTCAGCCCTTTCTATATTAACTAATGATATAATCAAATTGATTGATTCGCCAAAGCAAAAAGTGGGAGCCGTATTCATAGACTTCAAAAAAGCTTTTGATTCCGTTTCCCACTATTTGCTGGTGAAAAAACTTTTGAATGAATTTCAACTTGAGCCTTGGCTAGTTGAAACTATTAATGATAATATGTCAGGTAGAGTGTTCAGTTTCGAATCGCCTTGTAAGCTCTACCCTTTGAATAGAGGGATTTGTCAAGGGTCCGCCAAGGGCCCTCTAGCTTTTAGTATATTTATTAACGACATTAGTCGCATTATCACATGTGATCATCTTTTATACGCTGATGACATTGTAATTTATGCTTCAGGTTCAAATTTCAATGATATTGCAACAATACTCAGCAAAAATATGGAAGATATTTTCGATTGGTGCAATATCAATGGAGTTTCAATAAACTTTAATAAAACTGATTTTATGTTTTTCTACAAAAACCACGATCATTCAGTCAAGAAAGCAGATCCTGTGGAAACGTTAAACATTAGAGGAATTGTGATCAACCGCGTGTATTCTTTTAAGTATTTAGGTGTTACTATGGATCCGGGCTTAACATTCCTTGAACATTATAAAATTGTATCACAAAAACTTGCCAATAAATTAAAATATCTACGTGGTTTCAAGCGTTTTATGCCCGAAAAATTATGAAAACTATGGTAAACGCTCATCTGCATTCAATAATTGATTACGCTGCAGATATATGGGCTGTGGTGTCAGAATTGGAATTAGAAAAAATCCGCTCGAAATTAAATTTTATGACATTCAAGCAAAGGCGAGATTTTGTTCTTCTCGAAAATATGTATAAGAAATTTCAAAATAAAGAACTTGTATTATCTGATAGACAATCATCGAGGAAAATTCCTCTTATTCGTAAATTTAAATCACAAATTTTCGAGACTTCCTCTTATTACAGATTTGAAATTATGTGGAATAATCTTCCTAAAGATATTGATGTAAAATTAGGATATGAATATTTCAAAAATAGAATAAGAGACTGTATACTCAATTTAAAATCGCTTCAAATTATTATTAACTAAGAAATTTAATGTATTAGCTAGTTGATGATTTATAACGTATAGTGTCACTGTTGGTAGAGCAATCGCTTGTTGTGTATTGAAACGGGAAAGACACTTGAATCAAGCAAATCTAATCTAATCTAAGTACATGAAAGCATGTAATTTATTAGCTCAGGATAGCTTCAAGAAGTATTTCATTACCAATATTGGTTTGGCAAATATTTCATCCATCTTTACCTGGTTTCAGGATGAGCTTCATGATCTTGGTCTTTCTTCGTACATGCACAAGCTTTTTGCTTATCCAGTTTTTTTAAATAGGCTGGCTCATTTCTGACTACTGTTTTATATATAAACCTATCAAAATTCCATGCATCTTCAGTTTTATTTGTCACCTTGAAACATTCCAACTCAATCATTCAACTTTGTATCAAATTTCAGCAAAATTTCATAATATGTGTAATGATAGGAGTGAAAATGAGTAACAACCAGCAATCAAGCAGACTTAGCAATGCCGGTGGATCTTCCGGAAGGAAAGCTCCCCCACCACCAAAAATAGCTGGTCCAGCAGCAGCAGCAGCAGGCAGTGAGTCTCTACTTGGCATTCCCGAACAACAAAGCCAAGGTCTATTTGCTATGCCAAATCTACCTGAAGCACTTACACCGGAGGTTTCTAATGGCAACAGCCAAACCTAAGGAAAGAACGACAGCAAGCGGCCAAGTTCATCTAGTCCCGGTCAAAACACCTCCAAAGGCCCGGTTGATGGTGAAGCAGTAAAACGAAGTATTGCTATAATCCAGCAGCAATTTAAGGTGGGAGAAGATGCCCGTCAACACCTTCAGGCCAGACTAGAAAAAGCTGAAGAAAAAATTAGAATCAAGACACGCGAAAATCAGGATTTATCATCTAAATATCACGAACTGGGGGCCTAGTATTCTGAACAAAGTACAGAATTGGCTGTAGTTCATGGGCAGGTGAAAACCACCCAGGAAGAACTAAAGGGCTTCAGGGAAAATGAACAAAAACAAAATACTCGGATTGAGCAACTAAGCGCACAAGTACAAAAGTTGGTGCTTGAGAAGGAAGGGTTGCAAGCCAAACTTTAGAAAAAAGACCAAGAAATTGAAAAGGTCAAGATAGAACGGGATCAAGAACGCAATGATAAGGACTCCATTGTTCAGGGTTTGGGGAAGATGTACGAGCAAATAAAGAGGAAGAAATAAAACTAGGTGAGTAGAAATATAGTCATTGCATAACTTTAAAATATTCTGCATACATTTTGTTTGGCTCATAATAAGAAGAAACCCCACATAAAAATGAAATAAAAACTCAATTTTGATCGCATTACAGGGTAAGAAACTCAAGTGGTGAAAGGGAAGAAGTAGCAGGTCATCAGTTTCACTTCACCCCTCCAAGCTTTTGATTTAAGTTTCTTCATCATCTACTTTTTGTATTATAGTTTTACATTAGAAATACTGTAATTTACAAAAGATAATTGATGAATCATTGTCGTTTTCATTAAATAAATAAAAGCTAATATTAAAAAACATTTACAAGGCAAAATATGATATTATTTTACTATTCAATGCATGAAAGGTAACAACAGTTATCAATAATTAAGTTTAGCTCAAGTCTCAATTTTTAAGCTTTCATATTGAAATCGTTGGAATCGGTGATGCATTTCGTGTTCATTATTAACAACTAAACTAAAATATAGGGGCATAGTCAGAGCTGGGGGACCGGGACAGTTCCGGTACTCGGTACAGGTCCTCGGTACTTTTTCTAGCATGATCCGGTACTCGGTACCGGTCCCCGGTACTTTTTCTAGCATGATCCGGTACCCGGTACCGGTCCCGGTACTTTTTCTAGCATGATCCGGTGCTCGGTACCGGTCCTCGGTACTTTTTCTAGCATGAGCCGGTACTCGGTACCGGTCCCGGTCCTCGGTACGTTTAAGTTATAAGCGGGTCCTCTGTACATTTCTGTCATAGTTAGAAGCTCAGCAATATGACACCTTTAATAGTCTAATAATAATAGACTACAACTAATCAGTTTCGAGAATTAAAACATTTGCATGCAATCTTATTCCCACATGAATGTAATTCATATATTAATACTAGTGGAAGTTTGTCAATTTGTGACCAGGAGAGTGCACTAGAAGAGTGCAAACCGAGAGACAAACACACTTAGTTGAAAAATGTATAAATTTCATTCAGCCAAGTAGTAAAATACAGGAAGCGAATATTAAAAACTGAAAAATATTCATTAACATTGGGAGATCGGGACACTTCCGGTACTCCGTACAGGTCCTCGGTACTTTTTCTAGCATGCTCCGGTACTCGGTACAGGTACCGGTCCAGGAGCGGTACCTGTACCGGGACCGGACCGGACTGGAAAGTACCGCAGGTCCCCCAGCTCTGGGCATAGTTAGATGATAGTGACCATCTACGAGATATGTACATATCTCTTCTGGTGGATAGCATTTATACCACGTAGGAGATACTGTGTATTTCCTACTACTTTAATTATATAAGGTATATAAATATGTATAAATATATCCTATAGTGAGTGAGTAAGAAATTGAGTAATGAAGCATCTTATGAAAGAAATGATGTTTGCTATCTGCTTCGAGTTTGTGTCATCCAGCTAGGCATTGATCAAACAGGATGCATGAATGGATAAATCTAAATGCAAACTTGCTATCTTGAATGGGAAGAAGATGTGAAGCTCACGATGATGAGACGGGGCAGTTTCATCATCATGAGCTCATTCCAAAAACTACCCAAACAAGTTTATTAGTATGTAAGAGAATAAGAATAGAACGAATGAAAGAGCATATTAATCAGAGCTCGGCTCTGGTTAGTGTGCTCTCATTATGGATACATATGTTGTACTTGAAACTGTACTGAAACAGTGATATCACGTACAATGGAAATGGTGAGAAAGTTCACTGAGCCGGATGGGCGACTGAACTCTCTCTCCATATGGTCGTGTTACTGACTTAAATAAGAAATAGCATTATGAATACAGTAATACGTAATGTAGGTTATGAACTTGAATTACAATGGAAATGCATGTAATGAAATGAATGCGGAAAAATAGAAAATAAACCTCAGTTCGAAATTGAACGCCATCGTCCTACCACAACATTCTTCATTGCTCCGCTTTGCACACATAGCATAGACTTGAAACAAAAAAATAAAACTGCATCAAAAGACAAAAGTAGTTGTCACATTTCGCTTAATTGTTTTCATGCACAATATGGTTCTAGGCCCATTGCGGGTAAGCCCTTTTGCGGGTATGACATGTTGCATGTATATAGTAAAACCAAGGTTAGAAAAAACATATATAAAAGATTTTATCCATTTTTGCATGTTAAAATTATTAAAAACATGGAAATTGTAGGATTTTTGGAAAAATTTTTATTTTTCAACCAATGCACAGGTTTTAGTAGCATAACAATGTAAGTGTGGCTTGATTATATAAAAGTTTACAAGGGATAATAACAGGTTTGAGCAGACCGAAGAGTGTTTTTTATAAGAGGCTACACGACTGTTACAAAATAATTCTTATAACTGTTACTGTTACCCATTTCACTTGATGTGAAGTCCATTGAGTATGGATAAACAGCAGGTTAAGGTTAGGACTTGTCGGAGAGTATGGACAGTCAAGAAATATTAGCGGTACGGGGTAGTGGTTTAGTAAGTAAGTAGTTAATATTATAATTTTTGACACCTGATTGCATTTTCTTGCTACTGAAGTGCTGACGCTTTTACGTGACATGGTTCTGTCTCACAAACAGTAGTTTTAATTGACATAGCTTTCTAATTTAAAGTGATAGAAGCTCAAAGTTCCGACTTATCTGTCTAATGAAGAATTTCATACTACGTATCATTTCTTGTATTCGATTTCTGAACGGTAAATTTTAGCATTACAAATAATATTTTGCAATTGATTTAACGCAGGCGCATAAAAATCTGAGAGTATGCTATGCAGCAATACCTCCAAAGCAACAGGGAAGAAACTCAAACTCATTTTGCAATCGAATTCATAGCGAAAGAGATAAGCCAGTTTTAATCAACATCCTAATGTAATCCGATTTTTAGTTTACATCTTAACTTGGATTTTACTTTTTTGGTATTACTAGCTGCAAGTAACCCATAGTAACGCTAATCCAAAATTAAGCCAAATCCGGAGTCGGTCGCTCATTTCAAAAAGCATTGCTCTTTACTTTGTCACTAAACTCACAGGGTCCAGTCCAATATGCACTTTTCTTTAGCCGGAAACATTTACCCTTCGTAAAAACGTCGCCATAGATATGCATAATTACTTAACGTATCACAAATCAAACAAACAAAATTCAAATCTCTTATCTGTGCTCAGCTTCCTGCTTCTCTCTCTGAATAAACTGCTAGTAAGCAGTCCCAGAGGCGTGGTGTGATCACCTCCAAACCCCCTCAATGATGCTCTCTAAACCCACCTCTGCGATCCTCTCTCAACGTAGTAAAAGTCAGAGATTGGTAACTGGAAGGTTCTAGTTACAAGTTAAGTTACAGTTACATTTTGTTTCAAGCTCAGTTACAAGTTACATTTAGTTACAAGTTACAGTTACATTTAGTTACAAGTTACAGTTACATTCAGTTACAAGCTCAGTTACAAGTTACAAGTTATGTAACTTAACTGTAACTTAACTTGTAACTGTAACTTCAATAAAGTTACCCATCTCTGACTGCAAGATACGCTCTGAAAGAGTATGGATACATGCTACTGAACCCAGCTACAATTGCAGCCTTCCAAACTGGCTAATTTAAAACTGAAATTGTAAAGAATTCTGTCAAATTTCTGTCTGTCATACATTTTGTAACAAGCTCAGTTACAAGTTACAGTTACATTCAGTTACATGCTCAGTTACAAGTTACAGTTACATTCAGTTATAAGTTACAAGTTATGTAACTTAACTGTAACTTAACTTGTAACTGTAACTTTTCAATAAAGTTACCCATCTCTGACTGGAAGATACGCTCTGAAAGAGTATGGATACATGCTACTGAACCCAGCTACAATTGCAGCCTTCCAAACTGGCTAATTTAAAATTGAAATTGTAAAGAATTCTGTCACATTTCAGTCTGTCATACATTTTGTAACAAGCTCAGTTACAAGTTACAGTTACATTCAGTTACAAGCTCAGTTACAAGTTACATTTGGATACTCTATCAGTTACAAGTTACAGTTATGTAACTTTACTGTAACTTAACTTGTAACTGTAACTTTTCAAAAAAGTTACTAATCTCTGGTAAAAGTATTACTTGTAGAATACTATCCGCTGAAACCATTACGCATTGCTTGCATACGTTTTACTATATAACGCAATTTGTTATACCCGCAATGGGCCTACCCGCAAAAGGGCTTACCCGCAACTGGCCATACCCGCAAAAGGTGCCATACCCGCAAACGGGCTTACCGACAATGGGCCTGTAACGGTCTAAATGATCTGTGTTTAAGTTGTGACAAAAGGTATATTTATTTCCAACGCTTTTTGTAGCAACGGTGTCATCCTCAGGTTCTCACTTTACTACTCCGGGTTATCAATACTCTATGCAATAATGGCTACGCCATGCCGTTCTGATGCTGATGCAACTTTATGAGAAAATGAAGAGACAAGCAAGAAGCAAGACAAGTTTCCTTCTCAGTGCCAAGACACTGAACTGTATTTCATTTATTTACTTCGACTAGGTTGAGATTTTAGGTACACAATATACATGGTGTAGTCTTAGCCTAGTAGGGTATATCCCAAATATGAAGAAGAAGAGGCGGTACACACTTCACAGAGTGGTGTATTTCATGTATTCATGCGCCTCAAACCCAATCACCACTACATTTTTTATTGCAGTAAATGTGTACGAAAACCCAGACGTCCATTTACAACTTGCAAATTACAACATAAATAAAGAACGGAAATAAAAGGTGTGTCAAGTGAAACACTTATCTTATAAAAAGATATCCAGACTATAACATACAGTAATAATGAAGTGGAAGATACAGCGACTGGTAAGCCAAAAATATTTTAAATTATTTATTAGATTCTTTGCTTATGCTTGCATTTTTGCTTTTTAGTACCCTTGTAGGTACCCGAGGTGCTTGTATTCATGTGAATCAGGTCACGACCTAGATAACCATGTTAAAGAACTGCATTTTTGTGGGTCGTGTGGCAAAAACTTTTTAAACAAACTTGGACATAATTGTACAACAATTCCTACGCTAATAGGAACAGGAACTTCGTTTATTGACGCAGAGGTATCTAATGTTCAATCGGCTTTTCAAATTTCATGCCGTGCTCATAAGGACTCTCTTATTTGCTTTAAGCACCAATTTAATCAAGATGAGCCGTTTGTTTTGCTGGATATGGCATTGTACGTGTACAGTGATGCATACAAGCTCATGGAAACAATTCTTCAAGTTAAAATGTACATATACATTAAAATTTAAATGTATGAAAACCTGCGGGTCAATCGTTACTTTCATACACCATTTCTAGCAGTCACACACAAAAATTTCATCTTTAATATCCTCCAATTCAGTGTCAGATATGTACAGGGAGTTATTGAATTATTCAATTAAGCTGAATCTGGTCATCGTGTCCTTTCTGTACTTTCGTTAGAACTGAAATTATGTAGGTACACTGGAAAAGCATCGAGATATATGCCTCTTCCCCCACAGCTACGCAAACATAAAGGTTGGATTTCGGTAAAAAATCAAGAAAGTTCCAATTACTTTCTGTTGTCAGTAATTGCAGGCGTTTTTCAAAATGACATTCTTCTCTCTTTGAAGTGCAACAACGAGAAATTAACTGCCGGTCAAGAATCGTATTTTCTTAAGAAATTGCAAAAACCAGAAACATATGCACATTTATTAAATAACATCAAAAGTAATAAGATTCTTGAAATTGACGGATATGAAAATGAAGTTGATATAAATTCGTTAGAATTTTTTGAAACAGCAAATAATATTTCCATATCAGTTTTCGGTTTCGACGATTCATCAGAAACTGTTATACCACTTCGAATGACAAAAAAAGATTATGAAAGGCATATTGATTGTTTTTTGTGGAAAAGTCACAGCTTCCTCTTGATGAGCAAAATGATAATACAAATGCAGAGAACCACTATGTTCTATTGACTGGTGTCAACAATTGGTGTCAACATGTCTAAAAACAGGAATGGCGTATGCAAATTTTGTGGAAATTCTATGCGATTATATTTCCTTAAAAATCATGTGAGTTATTGTCAACACTACCATGATGTTAAAATTCGATTTCCCAAAGAGGATTTCCATAAACCTAATGGCCATTTTCGTCTTATGGATAGTCCATATAAGATAACTGCTGAACTTCTTCACGATGTTTTACCAGATGGAAGTATTGGCATTGTTGGATATATGATACTCGGATTAGGAGTCAAGAATGAACAGTTGTTCTTGCAAAAATATATAGGACAGGATGCTGCAAATATGTTTTGCGCTGACTTGATTACCTGGTCATCCTACATACTTGATAAAACTACAAGCAATCATCTACCACTTTCACATACAACTAATGATTATATAGCAAAACAGAATGCTAAATAATGTGGGATCTGTGGAAATTATTTCAAAGACCCCAAGAATCCTAAAGTTTATCATCATTCGCAATTTGACAAACGAGAGGGAATCCAAATTCTGTGTTCCAACTGTAATGTACAGATAGCAGCCAAGCACTTCATTCCTGTACTATTAAGTGACGCTACAACAATGGGCATCAATTTAATTTTTGGCCGGCGCGGAGAACGCTCGGCTTGTATTGATTCCCTAAAAAACTCACGCACGCAGGCAATTCGATACATTCGGCAACATAATTTTAAAGACATTCCAATCCTCTCTGAATCACTAAGTATCTTCAAAATGGGGAAAAATCAAGGATTGACGATAATAATATTTTAGCTGCGGCCGCTGTTTTAGAAATGTCAAGGCATCATCTCTATACAATGTGCTATAAACTAAAAGATTATTTTGGAAAACGATTAACAATCATGGGTATTGAAGTAGATTCTGTCGTATGTTTAATAAAAGATCCGGACAACTGTTATTATAATGACTTATGGAATTTGCGAAAGTTATTTGACCTTTCGAATTTACCGTTATACCATCCTTTATATTCAACGGTAGGGAAACCCGGCAGATTCCGTATTGAAATGCCATACATAAAAGATTACGTAAAGTTAAGACCAAAATGTTTTGCGATGCGCTTTCTGTGTACCAATTGCAATGGGAACAATAATTGTGTTGATTGTAGTGGTACTAGTTTCTGTGAGTCTATAAAAGGAAGCAAGGAATCGTTTGATAGCTATATTACAGCTTTAACTCGTGAAGTGCGCGTTCACCATCAAGAAAAACCTTAATTCAGTTCATCTTGCAGAACACAAATCTGCAAATCTACGTACATCAAAATCTCAACACCAAATATTTGGTGATAATAGGCCTCTTTCTATAGATAATACTAAAAATGGAAGATGAAAATATGGTTTTTGATCTTATAATCAAGCATCCTTAAAATATTATGATAGCAGCTCAGACTTACGGAAAAAATTAAGCTGGTAATATATATTTACCAAATTTAGTAGCCACTTTACGCAAGCTTAGAGAAGGACAAAAATGTAATCTTTTCAACGGATTCATCTATAGTGAATGATTATGTTGGATCATCCATCCTACTAATTTATGATGATACAATGGATATAATGGCTAAGCCAAAGGAAATGCAAAATTTGTTTACTGTTGGCTCTCATCATTGAGGAATTAGTGTTATGATTCAGACACAGGCAATTTATTTCCAGAACAATAGAATTTTGACATTAAATTCAGATTTTGTTTGCCTGTTTAAGTTTAAAAGAGACCGGCAAATGATACAAAAGTACATGTCTCAGGTGGACAAAACGATTTCAGATAATTTCATGACAATTTATCTAGAGTGCACAAAAATACCTTATCATTATATGATGATTTCATTTCATCCGGGTAAACTTGATTTTGTATCAACCAAATATATCCAATTATACGGTTACAGTTTACGGTTTTCCAGATTTCTTTGGAATTATATTGGGTTACCTGTCAATACTGGGATTCGAGGCAGTGGAACATTTAGAGTAAAAAATGAATCGATCGACCCTTATGCTCCCTTCCAAGGAATCCACTAAAATAAGAGGGATTATGAAAAAACTCTCAGTGTCGGTGTGCTGCTAGTTGTGAGCAATTGTATTAATTCGACGCTCCTCATTAACGAAAAATTGTTTCCGTGCATTGCTGTTATAAATAGGAAAGGAGGAATAGAGAAGGAATTTAGCTTTGCCCCTGAAAAATTGACATTTTTCCCTGCTACTGATTCTACACTTTCTCATATTTCGGTGCAGTTATTAACTGAAAACGGAGACCATCTTCCTCAAAGTGAACGTCCAACGTGTGTTGAACTTTTATTTCGCAAATCAATATTTTAAATGTATCGTGAAATTGAATGCAACGACGAAGGTTGCCAGCTAGAAAACAATATGGGCTCAGAAACTTGTACTACCCCATCTTCTGGCCCTATACAAAAGGATTTGGATGAAATACTGCCGTTGAAAAAAAATCGCTTAAAACCAAGCGAGTGATAAAAAAAGAAAACCACAAAGTGAAAAACAAAGGTAAATAAAAATTAAAAAAGTCAAGGGTTGTAAACGAGCAACTAAAAAAACCTTTAGTTGGTACCGGTAAAAGACGTCTTCAAGTAAAGCGAAAAAAGCATAAAAATGGAGCAAACAACGCTTTCTAATTTGGAGCAGAGCTCTAATCGCTCCAATAAAGGATATAGATCAAATTTAGACTACTTTGGATCATCTCTTCCACTTGCGGATATTTCTGTTGTAAGTGTATTCCCCGAAAAAATATATCCAATACAATAAGAGATTCAGATACGACAATCCCAATTGAGTTTGGTTTGGGAAGCCGTCAACTTTACCTGGATTTGTCTTCATTAGAGTTGTACATTAGTGGCCGAATTGTTACACCAGCTGGAGCAAACTTAAAATTTCTTACATTCTCTCTTTAGTGAAATTGATGTAAATGAGGTTAACGTAACAAATGCCCAAAATTACAACTATTCACAATACCTCATCCGCTTACTCTCTGCGCCAACACAATTAAAGGAAACACTTTATGAACAAGAATTATGGTTCCCAAAATCTATCATAATACTTTTACAGTTTCAAATATTGGCTACCAACGTAAAGAAATAGCAAAAACTCAACAGTGTTGGTCAAATTGCCTAAATTCACAAACCTCTGAAGACAAGTTAAAGTATCATGCAAACGGTAGTATACGACCATTAGAACGACAAATGGTATACAAAAAAAACGCAGGTACATGACAAAAAAGAACGGGCACAAGCAACCTAATGTAGAGCGATCAAAACCTCATTTATATATACCTGGGTTCCCAAATGTGCAGCCCAAACCTCCAGGCATGCTGGAAACCCTAACATGTATTTGGACTGTTGCAGATAGTTTAGGTTGCCTCGGAATATTAGACCACAAAACACCCAGTTATCAAAGTGAAAGTTTTGTGCGTGCTTCTATAACTCTATTTGGTAGTGGTTCATTCACCACAAAGTGTCTATGTAAAAGCTACCCCCATGATTAAATGAAATCAGGAATCAAATTTACAATATAGCAGCAAGAAATATTTGTTGGCCCTGTTTTGGTGTTACCATGTTACACAATTGAACTTTCGAGAAGTCGTGATTTGGTTAAGTAGTATTTACTTAAAGAAGAGCCAATGGTCACGCAAACTCATGGTCTCCGATTTGGCTGAAAATTTGCAGGAATATGTATTTTGATGCGTAGATTACGAATCTGAAAGCATTAACCGGTTGAAGCAATCGTGGCGCTCCCAGAGGGAAAAAACGGCTGGTTACCATGGCAACCCGGTTACGATTGCTCCAACCTGCTTTCAGATTCGTAATCTACGCATCAAAAAAAATATTCCTGCAAATTTTCAGCCAAATCGGAGACCATGAGTTTGCGCGACCATTGGCTCTTCTTTAAGTAAATACTACTTTACATGTTGCTACATTTAAACAACTGCAAAATTTCTTTGAAGACACAAATTCACATTTCCAAAATTTCTTTAAAAAAAGAGTTCCAAGTACCTCTCTGAATATTCAAATAAAAACTTTGCCCCTGAACGTTGGGAAACTTTCTAATTTAGTAGTGAATACATTTTATTGATGATGAATGAATGAATGATCATCACAAACCTTACTATCAACTGACAGCTAATCAGTTAGTTATGAAATGCAATTAAGTTTATACATTGTATGTACATATAAGAGAACCATCCACCTTGTGTTAACTCAATGAGTTTATGAACAAATCTTCTTAGGAAGTGAAAATTTTATTTGAGCATAACATGACATGACAGCTAATTACGTAAAGTTGAAATGCGATTAACTTTGTAAAGTATATGTAAATGTAAGAGCGCCATCCACCTTGTGTTAACTAGATTCATTAAACTTTCCAAGTGAATGTTATTATCATCAGCATAACATTAGTTGAAATTTTCAAAGTGAATATCATCATCACCTACCAAACTTGAAAGTGAAAATAGTGAAACACTCACCTCGATAATTCCAGTGAATTTTGAATTGAACAGCGAAAACCTTCAAGTGAATGTTTTTTGAATTTTTCTTAAGAACTATTATGAACGTATCGTGAATCTGGTAACTTTCACATTCCATCTATTTTTTTATTTGCAACTGCACATTTGACATAATGCATTCAAATGAAAACAAATGAATCAACCGTTATTGATATATTATGCTTTACTTTTTATTTTATAGGGAGAATGGGATTCAGACTGATAAAGTAACTTATACTGGGGGAAAGCATACTACGCTTACTGTACCATTACGCTTGCTGTGGAACTACATACTTACTTGGAATAATTTAATTATACGTGCCAAATATAATTAAAATAAATACGGTAATATATGAACTATTAGACAAATAATATTTTTCGTTACTGATTATTTTATTGACTTGAACTATTCCATTGTTTATTGAGTTGCAAACGGGGTCGACATAATCGACGATCTTAATTATTGTAAGTTTCATAGTTTCGTTTCATTTCAAAAATATTTATGTGCATTTAATAAAATTTTATTTGATTTTTTTAGGTCAGTACCCGGATGATCCACTTGTGTGGATGAATGTGGCCCGTGTTGTGGACCCAACTCTGAATTGTTCCCAATTCGTTTGCAACAATTCTCAGACATCCAGCATTTGCAGGAAGATAACTTATGCAAATGGAACCAGAAATTATTCCGACATGTGTAGGATTTGGCCCTACACGTTTAAGGGGAAAACTGGACTGGAGGTCAAAAAAGGCTTAAGAGGGAATGGGCTGTGGACTAAAGTGGACATTAAAAAAGGAGAGAGAGTAATTTCTTACTCTGGAGTTGTGAGTACTACAAATGTACTTACAAACCATTTTACGCTGGAATATAAGCCCGGAGTATGGATAAACTCACAATACTGTGGAAACAAATCTCGATTCATTAACCACGCTTGTATTGGGAACTTGGATGTTTATCGGTACAACTGGGAAGGCCATCCCTACATTGTGCTTGTAGCCAATGTACAAATTAAAAAAATACTGAACTCACCTTCAATTATGAGAAGGACTTTCAGGTAAGTTACTTAAATTATTCATGTCAATATTTTCATTAACAAACAAGATTAATTTTAATGTTTTTTTATTCTTAGTTTGAAAAATGCTTCTGCAAGTCAGAGTACTGCCAAAAAAAGAAGCCACTTTCTACTGTTGAAGTGGAAAGGATTAATGAAAAGATTCGTCCCAAACGGAAAGCAATGCGGAAGGATTCCAAGACAAAAGCAATGCTTTCCGATCGGGATCAAGAGCTTGTGGATGCACGAGCTAGGAAATCAAATGAGGTGAAGGCTTTGGAGAAAGGCATTCAGTGCAAATCTCTCATCAGCAACAAAAGGACTCAAACTCCATGCAATTCTAACATGGACTCGACTACAACTAAGCTTTTAAAAAAAGAGCCGGCATCCACTGAGCTCTTACCACCTACAAGCCCTTCTAACATGGAGCTCATGCCATCAACAAGCTCTAACATGGAGTTTATTCCAATTAACGCCTCATCGAATGCAACTCTGGAAGATATATTGGGGTTTGAACTCCTCTCTTATTCACTCCCTCTACCACCACCTCCGCCTGCCTCTGTTGACTATACACCTGCCTTACCGGTACATGATGACGATTTGGAATCTCAACCACGTATCCCAAATTGTATCGTATCGTATCGTATTGTTCGGTATAAACCTCCGCTACCACCACCACCTCCGCCTCCACCACCACCTCCACCTCCACCTGCACCTCCCATATAATCGAAAAGGAGCCGTTGGCAATGCATTATATGCAAAGAGTAAGTAGTAATGTTATAATAAAAATATTTATAATACTTATAATATAATAATTACTAATCAATTTTATTCTGACTTACAGGGGTTTCATGAAAACTATTCAGTATCTATTGCATTGCTGTCAAGAGAAATGTTACTCTTGCTACAGGGTATTTGCAACCAAAGAGCTATTTGAGCGGCACAAGTGGGTGAAATTATGATTATTAATTATGATATGATATAGTGAGACGATGGATAATAAATATAATTGGTTAATTTTCTTTATAGGATTAAAGCGCACCAGCCAGTGGCTAACCGTAATTCTGCGGTTTGCTTCAGATTTCCGTTTATTTGTCCAATCTGTCATGAGGACTTTGAAACCATGCAGTTGCTTGAGAGTCACATGTAAGTCATTCACTAATATAAAATAAATACAGCTACATATCTTTATACCAATGTCATTCAAAGCAATACTTATTATTTTTTAGGGAGGAGGCGCATGCGACGGGAGGTGGTAAACAATAAATTGTTTATCACGCTTTATTATCACAAAATTTATTAACATAATCGGGCTGAAATTTTTTAAAAATAAACTAACCAATGCTTTGTAGTATTTTTTATTGGCTTACAGATTCGGATGCTTTTACAGCCACGCTCAATTATAGCAGAGCGCCCGGAAAGATGCAAATAGTATGTGATGAATGTGTATTTCCATTCATTGCTACAATTTTATTTCTCTGCGCTTATTGCGATATCATCAATGTGGTCCAAATGCCAATTACACGCTGAAGCCAGGTGAACTATCTGATGATGATGACTGCTTGAATTTTACGAAACGAGTAAGTGAATTGCATTATAAGAAATTAAAACTCATGGAATTAAAGGGTTTCGGTATCACACTTATTTTATGCTGCTCTCCAATAATAATTTAATGAACAATCATTCACAATATGCAAGTCTGATAATATTAAATGAGTGACTTTTTACATTGTGTATTTCATTAGTTTTTTTTAAAAATTGCCGTTGGGAATAATGATGTGGGCTGAATAATTGATGATGACATGGATCGAATCCAACACTTGATGATGATGATGCATGATGGATGAAACATTGTGCAATGAGTAAGTCAACGTTTTATTAATTACACAATTTACTGCGAAGAGTTTTAATATTCTGAGCAGTAAACGCAGTGAATATCTTTACTACAAATAGGAGCGTACATTTATTCAATCAGAGTTATGCTATTAGACAAAACAAGCCATTGGTATATATCCAACCTGAGCTCTCTCCATCATGCTCAGAATGTGCGGAAAATTACAAGGGAATATACGTAGGCTTGGATATGGAAATTATTCTAACCAAAAATATTAATTGCCGCTTGGCATTGTGCAATGGAAGTCGATTAACGATTCGTCATATAGTTTACAAGAAGCGTAGAAGCGCCACATCTCAACCTTGCTTCATTGTTCTCGAATGTGTATCAAAGCAATACCGTGGTTTGACCCTAGTACCTGGAAAATCAATCATACCAATGTTTGCTGCAGTAGAAAAAGTGCATTGTGTCCATCTCGATAGGGATATCAATGTTTAAATGTATAACATGCAGTTAGCGTGTGCAACAACGACTGTATTCATTTAAGCGAGTACGGTCTGAATTACGACGCAAAATTATACGTTGCACTGAGCAGATTAAGAAGTCTACAGGACCTAGTGCTGATATCAAAAGACTTAGGATTGGAAAGCTACCTACCAGTTAGGGCGTAGTCAGAAAGAATCTCTGTGTACAGAACCCCGTGTATATATATTATTATCGGTGAGGGGGGAAACTTACTTAGTTGAACGTCTTACTGCTTTGTGGACGGACGTGCAATTGAGTCAATGTCCCGCCAACCTCGTTTGGTGGAACCTACATTCCCATATAGGCAATCCCTTTTGCGTATTTTAATTGCTAAAGGGGTTGCCTACATGCCTCTGTATCTATCCACAACAATCAACTAATTATACCGGGCATTGATTGAACAAAAGCGTTTCTTGATGTTCGATTGTCTATGCATTTTCAATCGTTCATTTTGAGATGCCAAATGTTTACTCAAACACGCAACATTACTGTTATTTGGACTAGTATTACACCATCCTACATATTACTGACGTTTTTTTATTCTCTGTAATACGTAGAATGGTGCATACACTAGTCTAAAAATCAACTTGCCGATTCTACAAAAACAAGAAAACGGATCCGGGTAACTCCATATCGGTTTCGTCTATTGGTGAGTCAACATCATTCCTTTTTTTTACAATGTTTAGGGATAGAAGTCGTCCCAATATTTTCCCAGAGTGTATGAAAGACCGTTTTAAACACCATATTGTAGAATGCCAGTCATGTTTTATTAGTTTTTGTTGTGTAAGTGACGTAAAGGCCACTGTCTATTGCTATTACGCTCATTGTAGTGACTGCTACCCATGTCGTCCAAAACGGGTAATTAAAAAGCCTAAAAGATATTACAATGAAGTTTGGTAATAGAATATGCCAAATTTGTCTCTGCTGTACATGCTGGCAGTGTTTAAATAGACAATTGTTAGTTGGCTTGTACGTTTGCGAGAAGTGCGCACTTAAATTTCTTTTCCCTGAAAGATTTTTGAAAAAAAATCATCTTCTGTTTAAACTCAAATATACTCCGTTCAATTTCTTTAGTAAGAGTGAGCTGTTTTTGATTTGGGAAAGCAAAATCCTTTTGACAACGCCAAAATCCGAACTGTTTTGTTACTCCAGTGACGGATTTCGTACCTTTCTGCTTCAACTTGCGTGTTTATTCCAGCATTAAGATGTCTCGACGCAAAGCGGAACGTTTGGTAAGTTTTAAAAAACATTTTCTTTCTTATTTCTTCTTCGCTAACTACACTTATTTGTCCAATAGTTCCTCTGCGGATTCAGAGGCTGCAAATTTAGCACTAACCGAATTGCAGAATTAGAAACACATGTTGAGACGACGCATAGTTGTAAACACTGCGGTCATAACTTTCGAAATGTGCAAGATCATTCATGTGCTAAAAAACGACCGCAGCAAAGGTTTCTTTCGCCAGGGGTTTCTGTAAACGTTGACCCGAATAATGCCTTTAAAATTGTTGGCAGGGCTCATAATGACATTATATTAACATTGAGGCACTCATTTCCTCCCGGCGTAGATTTTGTTTTGGTTGATAAGGCCTTCGAAAGCATACATGCAGATGCTATTAGTGTGTTGACACAATTACTTGAAGAACAAGGGGCATAAAATATTAAATTAACAGTGTACCTTACATTAAGTTCTGTTAAAGACAACACTGAAATGACGAGGCACTTTCATTCAAATTTTCTTTTATTGTCCCATCCAAATTTTATAGAAAACGTTCTTGAATTTGCTCAAAACTATATATTGAGCGTCATTGATTTATTTAATCAGAGTGAATCGGGTCAAACTATACTACGCGTTGAAAGCATTGAGCTAAGTTTGGCTCGCTACAAGGGCGCAGCCGCAGGTTATTTGCCAATGCCACAAGCCTTTAGGAAAACGAGGGGTTACATTAATATTAAAACAGCAAGGATTTGGTTGTTTCATGCATTGCATAATAGCGGGTCTTTATCGTTCCAAGTTTAGGTTAGAATCAAAGCCAGACCAGACATTTGAACAGTTGAATAAGTTACATTCCTATTATTAGGGAAATATCAGAGAGAAAATTGTTGGATTTTACAAATTTTGAGCAAACGGTAGACATTCATAACATTCAAAATTGAAGAATTGAATAATGTTTCTGTTTCCGTGTTCGGAATCAGAAACAAAGAATTATGTCCTCTTCGAATGACGAAATTAAAATCCGACAGGCATGTTACTCTGTTGTTTGTTGAAAGGATTCAGTTGACGGCTGAGGAATACGAGCAGTACAGTGATACAGATGCTCATTACATTCTTATAATGACACCATCAATGTTTTTTTCTAACGGCTCTCACAATAAATTGTCTGTTTGTAGATTTTGTGGGGAAAAGAGGAGACTGACTTTAATGCAATCTCACGAAGAACTTTGTAATCAGATAAATTCACTTTCAATTCGATTTCCAATCAAAGAAAAGGAGGTAAAAATAGGGCATTCTAGATTTGTATCAGCACCTTATTTAATGTTTGTAGAATTACTACCACTAAAGGCAAAAGATAACACCATCAGTGTTCGAGGATACTCAATTGTTGGTATAGGGCCAGGAAATTCAATATTTCATGAATCATATGTTGGTGGAAATGCATTAGAACAATTTGTTGACGTGTCGTACAAACAAGCACTGGATCTGCTTGTAAAAATGGGTAGTAACCATTTGCCTTTGATTCCGACGGAAATCGACATTGTGAACAAAATTAATTCTACATCATGTCCAATTTGCTATGGTGAATATACACCAAATAATCCAAAATGCTTGCATCATTGCCATTATAGAAAATCAGAGCCAATCAGAACGATATGCAATAGCTGTTATCAGTTGAGGATGAACAGGGAACTGTAGAAGAGAACGTTTTTGAAGAAATCAGTAACTCGTCAATTATCAAGCCGACAGCTACCAATGAAACGAATGCTAAAATGAAAAACACAACCCATGTTTCAGTTTCCAAAGATTTTTTTTATGAAGGCACTTCATTTGAATTGGCGGAATTATCAACAGAGAACGAAAAACCGTAAGACAATTAGGCGAGTAAGAGGTACATAGATATAGATTCACTTTATTAAAAACATGTAGATAGATTTACACATAATTAAACTAAAATATTAAAAGCACCATTTTGTACCGATCTAAAAAATTATTGAGAACCTTTTCATATTCTTACTACATTTATATCGTATTTTACAACATAGTATTAAAAACTCACATCATAAGTAGAAGATTGATCGTCTGACCTACGCTAAAATAAAAAATTGATTGGGGTAAGTTGGTCAATGTAATTGACCGACCCCACTGAAACCTTGAGCGGTTGTAAAGATATTAAAAACTTTATAATCCATTTCCTCATTTCACCCTTACTCTTGGATGATCCTTTTTTAAAATTATTATTATTATAGGGTTTTATTGCAGACGAATGATGAATGTTTTGGAGCTCCAACTTTTGACTTTCTTTTTGCTGCATTTATCAACCAAGCTGCGACAAGTTGTGGGGCTATCAAACTTTATAATGTACTACCTACAGGGTTATGGGCAGCTTGTGTGCATTTGTCGACAATGGGACTACGGAATTTTTTCCAGTATATGGAGTTATTTGCTGCTTTGTTTACAGCGTCCGTGAAAACAATAGAAGATTGCAAAAAATTGAATCTGAGGTATAAGTTTGCTCTTCAAAAAAATATGTTTCTATATTTCAGGTGAACTCGATTTGGCATCGATTGAAATGTGTTCTGAAAGAGCAAGCACAAAATACTAAAACTTAAGACTCCGTATGCGACGAGATGCAATTGAGTAAGTTGTTAGATAACATATTTGACAGAATTGAAGCATTATGCTATTATGTAAATACATTGAATTTTTCTAATGCAGTATTTGGTATTATTATGTATTTAAATTGTTGGAGCGTGAGCGTAACAGCATGGAGGAAATTTTGCCAGAACAGCCTCATGAGTGGAACATGATTAATGCATTTCCATTGCATGCCTACGTCGCACTGGATGACAAACAGGATGGAGTTGATGTCCTCATTAATAGAAACTTGTTTTTCAGTGAATCAACCGCACTAAAGTAGTAATAGGGTGGTGGAAATAAAAATCTCATTTATTGATAGTATACAGGTGCTAAAAATGATAAAAGAGACAATGAATTATTATTTGAGAAATCCTTTTTAGGCCGAGGGTTAAATGTGAGTAGGGTGTAGTTTTAGTTAGTTTGAAACCGCATTATATCACACAGTTAGTTGTTAGAAATTTTGTTACACGAGTTTTCTAGTATTTTTTGTACCAGTATAATCACTTATACGTTATTTGTAAACGTGAACCCTTTATTACGTAGCTGAAGTGAGAGCATTCAGCGAAGTAATGGTTTTACTAAAACTGTGTGTCTGTCTGTCTGTCCGTCTGTCGGTTATGGTTCTCCTGGTCACATACATTGTCCAATTTGGACGAAATTCGGTACACAGGTAGTACTACTCAAGAGGACCTCTGGGAATACTTTTCAGCCAAATCGGTCAAACTGTTCGAAAGTTATAGGCGGATGAGTTCAGGAACTCATCGATTTGGCTGAAATGTATACGTATACGTAAGAATTGCGTAGCATCCGTGTGGATGAGCTTGTGCATAAAGCCAGAATCCGGACCGGAATTCTACAAGTAATGCTTTTACTACGTTGGGAGAGGATCACAGTGGTGGGTATAGAGAGAGAGGTGATGGTGGAGGAGATTTGGTGGACATGGGGGGAGGTGGTTTGGAGGAGATCACTCAACGCCCTCTTCAGCTACGTCTCCGGCTACCAGCAGTTTATTGTAAGTCTATTTAATACAACGCTGATTTTATAAGATGAATTTACCTATTTATATAATAATATATGACTAAGGATAAGAAAGGTTTGTTATACCTCATTCATTATAATATACATATTATACATTAACATCAGGGTAACTAGACAGCCGGGTAGTGGTGATTGCAAATTTTAATGCAGATTTTGCATTTAACAAAAATAGGAGGTACACAAAACCTTTTACCTCCTATTTTCCATCACAAAATGTGTAGCTATACACATGCAATACCTTCCCAATCATATTAGCCCATGTTCCTTGCAATTTCATACCTTTGCCTTTGTAAGATAGTAGCAGGGCTGGAACATCTTAAAACATATTATGGAAAAACGACATGTAAAAAACGTTTTAAAATTTACATGCCTTCGCGTCACTGCGTAAGTATTCATTCTTCGCAAAACAATTAGGATGTGTGTAGGTGTTGGAAATTGTGACAACAAAATCAGTTGTTATACTATGGAAACAAAGTTTTGATGAGTTTCAAAGTTAATGTGTATTGGGAGTCAAAATAAAGCTCACCTGGAAGGTCATGTCCATTTTGGTTGTATCCCAATGCTTCAACGGTCACGTTTGTGCTAGTGCATCTCCTTCCACATTCTCGAGCAAAAAACAAACATGCAAAGAGGAGCAACATAATCAAAATACTGTAGAGTGCAATGGCTATGTGACCTAGCCAACTGGAATCTGGAAAAATACAAAATAAATTCATAGTTTAAACACTGTTTTATGTGGAACACTTCACGATTTTGCGTGTCATCTTTGCGTTAATCTTCTCATGAAGAATTTTTAATTATTTTTCAAACCTGGGTGGTGAATGATGATAGGTGTGGTGGTGGTGGAAGCAAAAAAAGCTTGTGACTGTGCTGGGGGAACTGGGCAAAAGTTCTCATTGCCAGAGGTGACTCCCAAGGTCACGGTTCCTTCCAGTTCTGGCAAACACTCTGTGGCTCCGTTAATACGCTCCACCCAAAAACAGTTACGCAAAATACACAGAGTGCATGTTCGAAGAAGACGACACTACAAACCAAAAAAAATCACTCTATTTGAAATCCTAATTTTTAACATTCATACACACATTCACTCAGCTTTTTACACATCCACACATTCACAATTTATTGCACATTTTTCACTGATAATTTTTAAATATTATAAATGCTACATAATTTAAATCTTACCAACAGTTGACTAGCCATTTTTGAGATGATGATGATGAGATGAGATGAGACCGGCTGCAAAACCCACACTAAAGGACTAGTTTGACAGCTCTCAAATGAAGTGCATGAAATATACACAAAATGCATTGCCTAGGAAATGAAAGTAATGTTCTGGAAATATGTTTCATGAATATTATATGCTTTTTAAACGTTGAATTTATGCTTGTGAAATAAGCCTTCTCTTTGCTATGCACAACACAAGCATAAAAGTTTTGTGAGTAATGCATGAACTTTTTTATAATTATTGTGTGTGCACAGACCCAAAAGCAAAGCACATGTTGGGTAGATGCTCATGAGTTTGGTAATGGGATATTGTGGATGTAGTTTGAATGGTGCGCTGACGATGGCGCTTAAAGCGCTTTACAAGCAAATGTGCCTTTCTGCTTTGCTCGCTTGCTTTTTTTATTTTTTGTATCAAGGTTGATCTGATACATAAATAAAGTTGAGTGCAACTCAACAAATAAAATAAGATTGTTTCTTTCGGATTTTATCCAAATAAAAGCTGGAGTATAATTAATTTCGAGCAAACAAATCATAAAATTAAATCTAGATTTTTCTACGGTTACGGTTTTGGTCAAAAATTATTATTTAAAAAGTTGAACTTGACATCACCTTACACAAAATTCATAGTTACCTTGGTAATTTTTTTTGCTTAGGATGAGTGGATTTATAACGTATATAATGAGATCGTCGTCAAGGAAAACGGAGCTGCGAAATCGTATTTTGTCGTGGTCAAGAGCATGGAAACTGATGAAAAAATGCTTAAAATTTCCACTATCCGTGACTTCTTTGTAATCTTTCATTAAATGTTTCCCGTGCTCACTACTTATTTGATTAAAGTAACGTTGAACTTGTGCCGTGTTTCTCCTAAACTTCATTATCAATGCAATATCACAATTCAATGCCAAGAGTCTTCCCTTTTCAATGAACAAAGTCTGAGATGTGAATATGAGCGATAATTGGCTGTGATGTGATCTCTGAACAAACAATTCGGAAACTGCTTTTTGATTGGAAATGTAATTAATCAACTGATCGTCCAAAACCACAAGTAAATTGACTCCATCCCCAATATGGTCATCAATATCTTCAATGTTTTTGGTAAATAGAATTCCCTCATCAATCTGAAGATCATCATAAAGCTTTTGCCAAATGGAATATATGAAAACGACCTTATGAATTCTTTTGGAAATTAATTTTTCTCTTTTTCTCAGTATCTCTGCTATGCACTGGGATTTTCCGGTCTTTTTTAGAACCATATACAATACAAGTAAATGGATGCTTCAGTCGCAAGTCGAATATATCTTCTTCACTCCCTACCATTTTGTGGAATGTGTAATGAACCGAATGGATAAGAATTTATACCATTATTTGTAAAATATCTTTGAAAATTGATTGCTCTCAGAACCCCCCTTTTGCGGTTAACTAATCTCGTCTCATTCAAGTCACTACTGATTGCAGTATATGATTGCCCCATGATGGAATTTTTGAGTGCCTTCCTATATACCTCAAACTGACTTGTTGGAAACCCTTTAATCAAGCTATATTGTTTCGTTCCCTTGCATTGGTGGCACAAACTGTTATACGTGGTATTTGAGAGGCATTCACTGCATTTTGATAGGTACGCAGCAGTTTTTGATTTGAGTTTTATAAACTCCAAAATATTAGTTAGCTCAAATTTTCACACACCCGAAACCCCGGAATTCAAGGGACTGTGTAGTTTATGGTTCTTGTTGAGCGTCGAGAAGTCAAAGTGGTTTCTGAGACGCTCAAGATCTGAATGTATTGTTCCATACTCGTCAGTTATTTCACATGTAATCGAATCCACCTCATAGCTTGCAATCACTAGCCTTGAACCAAAGTAGTCTTTCAGTGCATAAATCTCTTTATACATGTGCAATTTAGATAATTCCAGTACGATGGCGCTAGCCAAAATATTAGTATTGAAAAGATTTTTGGTTTTCTTCATATGAAAAACGGACAAATCCTCGTTAATTATATTAATGTCCTCCAAATTTGCCCGCCTTGTGTACCGTTTGGCTTGCACTTCACTTGTGCAAAAATAGACATTAACATTTCCTTGATGTGCGAGTAGTTTCCCCCAAGTCATGTTCCCAACAAGTTTGCAAAGTTTTTGCTCAAATTTCTGTTTTGTCGAGTTCTTTACACCAAGGTTGTATTTCATAAAATCAGAAAGCCAATACGTTGCTCTGTATCTAACTGCCCAGTTAATCTTTACTAGCTCGCATCCCCTTGACAAGTAAAAAAGAAGATTTTCATGCGCCATTGTAACTCCTTCCTTTAGACTTTGTTTTAAAATCACATGTTGCCCCAGACCGTTAGCAGGAAGAACGGCATTACCCTGTCTTCGTATTTCTTTTTGATGCTCACTCAGCCAATTTTGATTTATTAAACGTTTCTCTGGTACGAACGGAAAATCTTGGGTAGTATCTTTGATTGAATCCGGATATGTAAGAGTGGTGTCTCTCTTCTCTTCTACGAGTTTTCTTGTTTGAAAGAAATGTTGCAATGTCTAAAATCGCTGCAAAATGACACTTAAAATTTGGATAGAGCCTTTGCTCTTCCACTGATAAATTTTTGCTTTCAATTAAAAGCAAATCGACATGAGATGGACTCATGAGTGTTGTTGTGCGAACGGGATAAATCTGGCCATGATATATCCCGAAAACATTAATACTTATTTTATTTGCAGTTTCAAACTCATCCAGATCTAGAATATCAACCTCATTCATGAAATCCTTAATGTCTAGAATTTGTTTTTCATCAATAAATTGAACTAATTCATTGTAGGCGTTAGGATCTTGTAGCCTTTTCTTTAAAATTTGTTTTTTATACGACATGAGCTGTGAAAATGTTTTGTCTGGATCCGTGGATAGACGAAAGTGGGCACGGTACACTGAACAAATGACAGAGAGAATAAAACATGAAGATTTTGTTCGTATATTCACCAGAGTTCTTTTATATTTCAGTTCTTTTGGAGTGGGCAAATATGATGATACTGCCTTAGGTAGAAATGATGCCAAAGATATTTGAATGGATTCACAGCGTTCAACATGATGCCCTGAAGAAGTATCTGAGAATAATTCAAGGATGGATCCAATGTACGCCAAAGCAAAAGCAAGAACTGATTGTATGAACTTTACATGTGTAAGCCTGAGATAGCTTGAATGAAAATATCTCTGCTCAATTTCTCCAGTTTTCACAGATCGTAATGATAGAACGGCAGTGAGTTTTATTTTGAACATTCCATAGTTTCGAATAAAACTTTTTAATAATGAAGTTGCGTCTTCATAAACGCTTTCCAAAGCATCCTCAAGCTGAACATAATCATTTTGAAATTTACAAATGTATACAAACAAGGCATTCTTATGGGCAGACTTGCTCAGCTTGAATTTATTTTCGGATCCATCTGCCTTTGGTGGAAGTACCGGTGGCCCTCCCTTTCCAATTAATTGACGATTTGTTGCTTGTAAACTGCAGCTGTGATTGCTTATTGTTTTACTTGTGAGGCCACACGAATTACAACGATGCTTTGAATGAATATGCTCGTCCAAGTCATGAACAAATGAAGTCTTAAAACTGCAGAGCGTACATTCGTACTAAGAATAAATAACAAATATTAGCTGAAAAAAAAACACAAAATAAAATTTTTACTTACCACGCGACGTTTTTTATTCCTTTGGGTGTCTATGGCGTCACTTCTTCTCGAAATATTTTTGCAGAAAGTTCTTTTCTTGTTTAAACCCGTATCTATCGTAGAGGTGTAAAATTCTAGGACTGGTGTCGATTAAAATTCTGCTATCATATATATCTTTTAGTTCCCTAGTTGAAAATGTTGAAATTGGAGTATGTCAGAGTTTACTTAAAAGAAAGTTTTGCTTTTCAAATCGCAGGGGGTTTAAAATTTTTAAAGTACAACGATTACATAAACTTATGGCTTCAAAGATTGGAAAACTGTCGATGCAATCAGGGCACATGCAGGAATCACATTTGTGACATTTCTTGGTACCATACTTCATCGTAGTATTTTGGAGCTTCGTTCTCACATTTTCTGCAAATCACATAATAAATATATCTTACGCAATCAAAGCTGCAATTTATACACACTAGCGCTTGATTATTGCAATAGTGATAATTATGTTTTCCTGCTTGACATTCCATGGTTGAAATCTAGAATGAAAATGACGCATTTTACCTGGAACGCTTGGTTAAATCCCCAATGAAAAAATTACCTCAAGTACCAATTAGAGAAAGTTTCTGCTTGGACCCGTTTCTGATTAGAAATACTGCAATTGGCTGTCTCAAACTGCATCCATTGTGCTGCTTGCAGCCACTGGTACATGCCAACCAGCTCCCATTCTTGCTGCAATGACGTTCACATTTTCTCCATTGTGATGGTACATGAAGCGAAAACAAAAAGAAGAACTCCACATTTACAAATAAATAAATAAATGTAGGAGCTATCCTTATACTTTCTCTACATTTTTTTGTGATGATGGTTTGATGCGAGTGACAGGAAGCGTTGCTTTTGGAAATGCAAGGAAGTTTGCTGGTTTGCTCACAGTGTTTATAATTACACAAGCAAGTAAATCAGCAATCAGCCCCCATCCCAACCCACCTTCCCCGGGGCTAATGTTATCAGTTGAATGGTTTCATCAGTAATTCTAGCATTGCGCTTGTATTTTCAAGCCGAGCCAAATTTATTCGGTTTTGTCCAGGAATCCCCAGCGGATTGGTAGATTGAAAAATGTCATAAACATATTTCTGGACGTGTTTTCCATTGGCTGTAAAGTTTTTAACGAGAGGAATACCATCATAGTCGTAAATATACTCGTGCTTCATCTGTTTGGTGTAGCCATCAGGATTGAAAACGAAAAAATCATTTTCGATTTGTTCTTGGCTAATAAGGAATGTCTTGCTAGGGTTCCAACTGTATTCATTTTTCAGCCACTTTGATGCATCTTTAAAAATGAGATCCGAATTTATAGTATTTATCCGGCCAGCTGCTACACGTCTCGCTAGCCCAAATCTCAGGGTGTTGATAAAGTCCTCGGGAAATGTTTGCTTGCTAATGCCATTCAGAAGTGTATATATGCTCACGTGAATACGAGAGCAATCATTTCCGTGAGTGCATGCAGTGGTTTTCACTCGTCCTTCTTCAACAAGGCAAGATTGCCAGTCTCTTTCGTAAATTAGCTTTTTGATTCCAACAACTTTAAAGTTGCTGCATCCAAACTGAATTTTATCTGGATCGTAATTGGGACTTCCTGCCTGAGCATCTTCTTCGTATCCAAGCGGTCATAAGTCATTTAATTCTTCCCTTGAAATTTTTCCATTCTGCACGTAAGAGGCAAACGTAAATTCCAAAAGTGAATTATATTCACACCGCTGATGATCACACAAGACCGCTAAAATACTTCCATCCTCAGTTAGGTCCACGTTTTCAATCGGGAAAAGTACAGTTTGTTTGTTGTTTTTCCTTCGTAAAAGTCGAATTAAATTGCAATGCGGAGCGATGAGTCTATGATCAATTGATTGAAACTCTTGAAAAATTAACTCGGGGCTTGCTGCTTTGAGCAGCGGTACAATGAACGTGAGTATGTATCGTTGCTTTGATTCAATAACTTCGTTTACAAAGAGGCGGAGCAAATGAGACTTTCCGGAGCCAGCTTTACCACTTAAAACGACAACAATTGGTCCATTCTCCGAGTCTTTAATAGCTTGTTTTAGCTCTTGCAATACCTGATGCTGCCTTCTCGTCAATGTTAGATAGTTTGCTCCTAAATGAAGTCGATGTTCTTCGTTGAGCGTATTACATTGCATGCGAATAAAATCAGAATAAAAATTATATGGATGCGGATACTTTTTGTTGCTTTCAATTTTTTCTTGCAAGTCGATTTCTTGAGCCATTTTTGCGTATATAAGCACGTTACCGGCCCTTTGCCCTTTTTCCCTCTTGCCCTTAGAGTACCATTTGCCCTTTTTCCCTCTTGCTCTTTTGACCACTTGCCCTTTTCCCCTCTTGCTCTTTTGACCACTTGCCCTTTTTCCCTCTTGCTCTTTTGACCACTTGCCCTTTTTACAACTTGCCCTTCCTACCATTTGCTCTTTTTACTACTTGCCCTTCAGGGCAACTTTCCCTCATATGCCTTCATAGCATAAGACTGGCTTTCGTTATCAATTTTTTAATTCTTTTATTTTAATATTTTTATTATGGACCTTTAGGTCCATATTAGGATCACTCTGTCGTCTGTCTGTCCGGGGCAGGATAACTTTTGAACGGCTTAACATTTTTGAATTCTGATTGCAGTAATCGATACCTTAGGTCAAAGCTGACTTTGAGTTCTAAGATGGGCATAATCGGTTATCGGGAACCAGGTCAAATGTCAAATGTCGGGAGCAAGTGTAGGACCGATTCAAAGTTGTCTGTGTCCTGCTGCTGACTGATCTTAAATTTTTTTTCTGATCTCCCTTTTAAGGTAATTTAAATATGAGCAATTTAAAATTTCATGAGCAAATTAATGTTTTTCTTGTATGGATTTTTAGCGATCTCATCTAGCTTTAGCTATCATGGCAGGAGTTCGAAAACGTAAGTTGTGAAATATTTTGAATCAAATAGCTAGATTAAATTTGTAATGCTGACTTTAAATTTTAGGAATACTTGCCGACCCCTCACGGTACTTGGAATGTCAACCTCCAAAAAAAACTTGGCAGAAGCTACTTCACCACCACCACCTCCTCCTCCGTCGCCGATTGCCGGCATAAAGACCATAAGGGTGCCCTATTACAACGACAATGAAGGTGTGGATGAAACTGTGAACATCAGTGAAGAACAGGAGGTTATGTTCTATCGGGGACAGTCTCTGTTAGAGGATTTAGTAAAAAAAGCTAAGGAAGACCCCATTTACGATCTGTCCGAGCCTTGGAGGTAAATTAAATTTAAAAAAAAAACTTACACAAAACATAAAACTCTCTCTTTCTTGGATACAGAAATAAAGAATTCTTGGAGCACACGGACGTGCTAGCTGTTCCGCATCTCTCTCTCTACTTCCGCTTATATGTTGATACTGTCAAATCCTTTCAAATTCAAGTGGTAAAGCGCGATTACCAAGGTGAGAATTTCCTTTAAAACTTTGCTTTAAGAAATCAAAAATGATGCAGATAAATCATAACTGTAGCAAATGAAGGATACTCAACATATTTCCACTGGAGAGCTCGGTACACTGGCAAGTTTCTCAAACAATGTATCATATCTCTTCGCTGCAAGATTCGTGACCAAGATTATCACAAGCTTCTTGGAGACAATCCATTTTACGATCAGGATTATAAAATGTAAATCATTTAAAGTATGATTTTAGGAAGAGCCTGTTTTTAAAAATGTTACGACTGCAGGTTTTTCGACCACCTATCAACCCACTGTTTTCCGGAAGCAAATATCTTTCTACGAGTGTACCAACCTGAAAGCGATACCAGGGTTTTTGTAAGGTACGTGAGAAATACACAAATTATTTTGGTTTTTGTCATTTGTTTTTTTTACTTTCTCTGCTAGGCTCTTCCAAAAAACCAACAAGGAACTTACTAAAAATACTAAGGATGGGGGCAAGTACCCCTGGAACGGGCATTACTCCACGTTAAGCTTACTCGAATTCTTCTGCATGGAGAATTTCTTAAGTGAGTTTAATTGCCATTAAATAATATCTTGAGCTGAATACTAACTAAAAATCTACGCAAGCAATCCATTTTTGTACTTTTCTCATCTAGAAACGCAATGGGATAGCTATCGAGCGGAAGAGAATAATATCATCACCTGGCTAAGGACACAGACCAACCAACCGACTATAATTATATAACCGATGATAACAACAACCGGCTTCCAGCTTCGCCGGAGCCGTACCCTCCAGGGGAGGAAGAGCTGACAGTACCTCCTACTCCTCTGGGTCCGGAAGAGTGAAAGTTTTTCGTTTTTTTTATGGTCATTTTGGTATATCTTTCCTATCTGGTTTCCGGAGCACGGTATAAAATCAAAATCAATAAACATTAATAAAATAACAAGAAAGTTCGCGAACAACAACATGAAACCCATAAATAAAAATGTTTTCTGTAAACTGTGTAAAGGTAAACCCCAAATTTATTCTAAATTCAAAATTATGTAACATATTCTTGTATTGGAACAAATAAATCTGATAAATTGGCAATCATTCGTTGCTTTAATTATTATTATTCATTTTATTCATTCGCATTCTTAGTTGAAATATTTCATGAATTTTGTGAATCATCATTTATGAGCAATGCTTGCGCCGAAAGAACAGAACCTTGCATTGCCATGAATTCCTAAAAGCAGGACTGAGCAAAGTATATCCAATATCTCTTTTATTATTCATAATGTCCATCACATCAATAGCCAGAGCATTTCAGGTTCCGTCTCCTGCAATTAAAAAAAAAAGTTGATCATGATCATGTAAAGACAAGAAGCACACTGCGAGTGCAGTGAAGCGAAGCAACATTCTGTGCAGATTTTTTTTTCTCTCTCTCAGTCATAGCTATATAACCCTCGCATGTTTGCATCTTTCGCTCTCATTAACAACTTGATTGAAATGGCTCTAAATCGAGATTCACCAGCATTAGGGTATCGCTTAACGATTTCTGAGAATGGTAACAGTGCAGCAGGAGTGGAACTTCTGATAAAGCCGTATAATGAAACTGAAATCTTGAAAATTTTCATTTATCCAAATCATATTTTTAACTTCCCAACCCAACGACGATATTACAAGCACGGAATTCTGGGACAATTCCTTGGTAAAATATTTTATTTAAAACACTTTACTGATGCATAAAATATGCATAAGATTAATTTTAAATTTGTTTTTTTATTTTAGCGCGTGGTACATGGAAGTAAAAGTCGCAAAATTGAATTTCATGCAGGTTGATACATACATGGTTTTGCATGATGGAAATCCGCAGCCGGTAGCAGACCTTGCAACTTCTATGATACTTTCGTTTGGGAACTTGGAAGAACTCGTTTCTCAACTTTGAATAAATTTGATAATTGCACTGAATATGTTTGAAATAAAATTGAATTTTTCATGAACAAATGTTTCCCATTATTGATGCAAGTTAACAAGAATCATACATTCATATAAAAATTCATATACGGCTCGACATAAACATTTCAAAACTATCAAGGAATTTTCACATACACTCAAGTTATCGTATAATTCTTTTATTACCCCCTCCATACTATTGAGTTACTCCCCAGTCATGTTATTGAGAGTTACACCCCAGTCCTATTATTGAATTACTCCCCAGTCCTGTTATTAAGTTACTCCTAATCATGTTATTGAATTACTCCACAGTCCTGTTATTGAATTACTCCCCAGTCCTGTTATTGAGAGTTACTCCCAATCATGTTATTGAATTACTCCCCAGTCCTGTTATTGAATTACTCTCCAGTCATGTTATAAAGTTACTTTTCACCCATGATATTTAAATTACTTCCGAACAAAAGTTGTTTAATTAAAAAAATAGAAATGGAATTTATTTTGAATATTTTAAAACCTTAACTAAATAATAACACAACAAACCTACATTGTACATATTGTTTCAAAGTTGAAATGGAGATTAGGACTCGCATATTAATTATCTTTCGCTTTTTTTCCAGGATGAACATTTTGATTATGTCGGTAAATGCTTTTCTCATGATTAAATTTGACACCACATATAGAGCACATTGCAACCCATTTTTTGGACCTTTCAACTTCAAAGTCTTCAAGGGTTTCCTGGTCTTTATGAACTCTTGCACTATAAATTAAAAAAATTGAAAATACCATTCATTTTAAAATAGCAAGTACGAACCAATAAATTATTTGCTAACATGTGACGCAGCATGTCATCAGTTGTGGTAAACGTAACAGAGCATAAAGTACATTTAACAACTTTATAGTTGCCGTCTGATGGATGGCAAAGCTTCATATGACGCACAAGTCCATCTTTTCTGGAAAACATCCTGTAATTCATCAAAAAAGTCAGATACAAAACACAAAAAAATTTAAAGTAAAAAGTAAATTTTCTACTCACTTGTCACATTCAGTGCAAATTCCTTCTCCGTATTTTCTTTTTCCTCCTCCTTCTCCTCTTTAACTTTCCTTCTTTTTCGAGGATTTGCCACTTTTGGTTGCGAAGACTGAGCAGAAGTCTGAGAGAGCTGTGTTGATGATGATGGTTGTGGAACGAGTGGTAAACGAAACTCTGATGATGGAGAAGACTTTACTGGGCTGAACAAACTCTCGTCAACTTGACACATCACATTAGCGTTTAAACACTCGGTTTGAGTTGATGTTGAGCTTACAACCATACTTTTTACTTGTGGCTTTCCCCTTGAACTTTTTCACGTCGGCTTTATAATTGGTGCCTTTAAACATGATGGAGGTGGTGGCAATGGTTTTTTAGGAATAAACCTGTTGACAATTCCATAGTCCTGACAATTGGAGCATAGGCATTTCTGCAAACAAACAAAAATGAAGACGAATTGAGTAAAAAAGCACAAAATTATTTTAAAAAATGCTCACCGGTGGATTAAAATCCTTTATTTTGTAATTATACGTTACTTCAACCCCTACGGGCAAAGCGTACATTGCCCGAAGAAAAACACGAGGGCCTCCAGCAACTTTCCAAATTTCCACTTCTAAATTTGGCCACTTTTTACAGTGATTGATAAATCGACTGATATTCCCAGCCTTTGTTGCATCTAACATACTTGGAATCCGAAAGTCAGTATCCTTCTTCCCAACAACCTGCATCCCATAAAAATGTTTCAATTTCCTATATTTCTCTTCCCTTTCAGCACAGTCGATCATCTCTCCCACATATTCCCCAATAATTTCCCCTTTTTTAATCGCCTTGCTTGTGCGCACTCCAATGTCTAAAACTTCACTGCCAGTAAAAAACACTTCCAAAAAATTGTCAATGTCTACATCAGCCCATCTATTTTTGCACCCTTCCAATTTACACTCGTCTGAACACTGCTCATTTAAGTAAAATTCGAACACTTTTTGCTGTCACACTGACTTCCTTTTGTCCCGTCACATTCACAAATTCCTTGCTCAAATGGATATGCGAGGTCCGTCAATAATGCCATGTTATGAAAGTGAATAAAAGCTGAAAAAATTTCACTTCAATTTATCTGGTCTCATTTCAACATTAAAATTAAAATTAAAGTGATGATATACTTACGTGTTTTTATTGGATAATATTCCATTTTTCGCAGCTCAAAATTTGAAGTGGGACCCATTTTACAAATTAATATATTTAGAAGCAAAACAAAATTGATCCAAACCAGACCACTTTCAGCAGGAGAGTGAAAAAAATGGGAAACATTACAATTCGCTTTGGCATATAGCTTAGAGCGAGGACGTATGATAGAAAAATTGAAAGTAGAACCAGCCCTTAAAGTTCACAGTGAACAAGCATTGAAGGCTGATCAGAGAGGCTTAGATGATGGAAGTCTTGGGTTTGTTTACTCCTTGGCTTCATTGCGCAGAGTTAAATCGGAGGTAACACAATCCCTTTACCGAGACAGAACGATCGATTATTTGATTATTGTTGTAAACCATATATCTAAAAGCAATAATGCTTTTTAATTTTAAACTACAGGCGAAACATGAGAATGACAGCAGTCCGGATCCACTTACAGACCTTCTGACAAAGTTGCATCTTGATAAGGATCTGAGTGACATGAATGTGATTGGATACATACAAGACGTCAGCATCTTTCCATTCCAATTATTATTATTTTCTAACGCGTCACTTGAGATTTTCCATAAATTCATCCGTAGTGAAGTTTACCCAACCCTTGTCATTGATGCAACTGATGCGCCAATGGAAGCACTTACTCCCCCTTTGGATAACAAAAAGGCACTTCTTTACTGTTTTACCTGCCAGAGCTCGGAAAAGTAGTATCGGAATTATCGATTGCGGAATTCGCTTCAACGCGCCATGCATTTGCTGATATTTCCGGATTTTTTTACGTTTCTTTGAGTGGTAATAATCACATACCTATAGATTTTATCATATATACTTTGAATAGACATACATAAGTTTTTTTTATTTGTATACAGATATAAACGCACCTTCAATGATCCTTCGCCTAATTATGGAATAAGCCATATTGAAATAGACTTCAGCAAGACTCTTTTCTTCTATAGTTCATGTTTTCTGTAGAATGTCAACCGTGGATTTCTTCAACAACATCTGGAAACTGCATTGATGGAAGTGGACAAAACCAACTGGTCATTCACGTTTGCCGTTTCCATGTGCTGCGGTAATAAGCTTTCAATGAAGCTTTTGATTTTAGATTTTTGAAGCTATATTTTCTAAAATCCTATGTTAAATCACCAGACCAGGAATTTATTTCGAAGGTGTGGTCATCATGGTCACACTAATTTGTGGCGTTATATAACATATGTATTCATTATTGTGTACATTATGTATGGCGTCATATGTATTCATTAACTAGGCGAATCATGGACGCCTATACAATTGCTGGGTCATATTACTTTACAAATGAGGTAGCGAGTTGCATAGAAAACATTTCCGAGCCCACGGATCGTGAAGGTTTTTCATCTCCACTTTTTTTGGGCTTTACAAGAGTTTTAACTAATTAATTTACTTCCACAACTAAATACTTATCTTATGCATTTAGAAGTGGGTACTTGAACAGCCTTCGAAGAGGAAAAGCCAGACACCAATGCTCCGTTCCACAAAAGAAGCATCTTTGGCCAGTTCTCATCAGCCATTCATTATTTTTTTTCTTTTACAACACTTTTTTGGAGAACACAAAGGGGTTAAGCTTAGCAGAGGACGAGCGGGATATAAATCCATATTACAGTGAACAGTTGTGCCAATACTTCAAGGTAGTGATTAAATTAATCAACGTGTTTCTCCGTTTTAAATATTGTAATGGAATTGTTCATTCATTTAGCTTAACAGGTTCAAATGTTTCCTTACATTGCCATACTTACTCGGACACAATTTTGCTTGTACAACCTGCCTTTGACCGAGGATACGACAAACCGCTGCGGAAACGACAATTCTTTTCACGCTTTTCCATGTTAATCAAATAAATGATTGCTGTAAATGTATTCTTATCCTTGTTTAATTAATAGAGTGGTACCACAATACAACAAAAAATGTTAACCACAAAGGAAATTATAAGCAGAGGGCAGCCAGGTTCGTTGAGGCTCAAAGCGTTGAACACAAAACCCATAAGGGCACTTGATCGCCCTTTTAATAATGTTGCATAGAATCAAATCCGCTTTTGGGAATAATTCCTCCGCTCCTACTGATAATAGCTTCGACTCAGACAATCACTCCGAAAATACTAATCCCCCGCAGAACCCCCCTAAAATTTCTTAAGCACAGAAACTCCAAAATCTTACAGACCGCCTGTTAGGCAATACAGTATCCCCTAATCGAACCTTCCCCACAACTTCCGGGGTACCCCACGTACAACTTCCCTCACTCGGGAATTTCATCCCCCGTACCCCTGATCAGGCAACAGTTCAGCAGTCAACAGTTCAGCAGCCCACAGTTCCGCAGTCCACAGTTCCTCAGTCATCAGCTGCAACGACCGAAGACGAGTACTCCACCGATTCATCCACCACCACCATCGCAGATCCTTCTCGACACCACTCCACATCCTACCCCAGCACCTCCAGTCAAGCGACGACCGCTAACTCATCAGCCACCAACAATATCAACCAAAGATACATACGCCAAGAAGGGGACTCAAGCAGCGAAGAAGAAAACAGTGACCAAGACTTAAATCACACGACAATAGAAGCTCCAGTCCCCAAACCCAAGGTTATCCCACGAAGGCTCCAGTACACCATCCCGTCAACGCTTCGACCACAACCCTCTGGAATCAACCCTCCGCCTCAAATTAAAAACCCGTTCTTTACTAGTACCAGTCTCCTCTCCAGTACCATATTGGATCGACCACCTACCAGCACCACCGCACAATTTGCACCCCTCCAGACCCGTAACAGCCTGTCACTAATCAATTTTGACGACACACTTACGGTTCACCCTCATAATAACCTGACACCCGCATCAACTTTCTTATCCATCCCTGAAGACAACACAAGCCGTAACCTCTCCTCCAGTCTCACCAACTCTTCCACCACTGAGCAAACCGGACCACCCCCTCCTGGGAGTAGCAGCAGCCACCCTCAAACCACCTACAGTCACCTCACTTCCGCAGAAACCAGCACAAATACTGAAGAAAACCGGACATCCACAACCCTCACCCATCTTCCGCACAGCACAAATAGTTACGGATCATCAACTACCAACCTCGAACCAACCACCTTCCTCACTAATAACAGTCAAACTAGACCCTCCCTCAGTGATAGCAACCATACTAGTACCACGCACACTGGTAGCAATCAATCCACTACCAACCTCACTGCTAGCAAACATACTAGTACCACCCACACTGATAGCAATCAATCCACTACCACCCCCACTGAAAGCAACCAAACCACTACCACCCGCACTGATAACAACACAACAGGTTCATACACCGCCTCCCGAACGTCAGGATTCACAGAAGATAACACGCCACCGAATTACGACACGTCATTTGGTCCGGCTTTATCTGCACTCTTTCGAACACCGCAGGTGGTACCACAACTACCACCGCGCACCCCTCGTACAATAGCCAGTGCACCCCCGCTGACACCTCCTGTACCACGTCCACCATCCCCATCCGCAGCAGCCGACTTTGACAGAAACTACCTTGAAATCCTACAGCTCAACACAAATTTGCCAACACCACCCCAACGACTACCAAATCTAGCATCCTGGATCCAGCCACCTCCAACTACTACCCACACACAGTCCATTCTGCCACAATTCGACATCCCTGACTTTGCCATCTCTCCCTCTTTACCACCTTCTCCAATAGACAATAACGACCCTTTTCTTATTGTTCCTGAGTACATTACTAAGCGCACTAGCAATAACAACTCATACTTACCACAAAGCCAGCTAGACCTTACTTATACACACCCTTTACGCACAAATTTCGTTCCTCCAGCACCTTTCATTCCCACCCGTCAACCACCTGAGCAAGAATCTCCACGCAAACGCTTCGCTCCATACACGACTACCCGTCTTCAGTCTTCCGAACCACAGCCTTCACTCCCTACAAATCCATCCTTTGCTAACCCCCAACCTTTGCTTTCTACCCCACATTTTTCTGGTCTACCCCCTTCATTTTCCCACCAACAGTCAGTCCCATCCACTCAATTAACCCGGCCAAACAACGATAGGTACACGATTTCTTTTCCAGATCCTTTCTCTACGATCAAACTACCGGATAAAATACTTAGCCCTCCACCACCCTACGCCCCACCATCTACAAAACCCAACCCAGTTGCAGGCCTTGACGCTAATCCACTTGCTACACCAACACCAACCGTCAATCCCTTTCAAACCCCACACTCCCATAATACCATGGCATTCGCTCCTGTACTTCCCCAAAATGCTGTACAGTTTATTGCACCAACCGTGCTTCAACCCTTCGACCCAGAAAAAGATGAAATCGCAGATTTCCTTCGCCGCTTTGAAACTATCTCCTCCTCTCAAGGTTGGAGCCCCACCCAACAATTGGTGACTTTCCCACTACTCTTGAGTCCCGTTCCTTCTGAATGGTACTCTGAATACGTTTCCTCCCTAACACTACCCCTCACATCATGGCCTCAACTCAAAACTGCCATCACACAAGCGTTCACCCGCAGAGGTGGACCTGACCGCGCTGAGGCACAACTTCGCCGCCGCAAAATGCAAACCGGTGAGTCTTTTGACACCTACTTGTTTGACATCATCCGTATGTGCAAACTTGTTGATGCCTCCATGCCAGAAACCCGCAAAATACATTTCATCACAAGAGGACTCCTTCCGGTCCTTTTCCACCAAGTAATGGCTCGGGATTTCCAATCCGTCAACGACCTACGACAACATCTACACCGCTTAGAAGACGCCAGGCATACATTTGGTGAGGACTCACCATACTTTGAAATGATAAATCAGTCCTCCACTAAAAATACCGCCATGGAAAAACAACTCGCTTCCCTAAAGGACATGATGTCTCAACTAACTACCGTTGTCAGCGTAAACGCCATTCAGCACACTCAACCACCACGTCCTCACACCCCCGTGCAACAACAACCTCGGACTCAAGAAAATCATTATAATGCCCCCACGCCACGGCCTCCAAACCCAGCTCCAATTGATGGGAATCAACCCCCTCGTCGCCAATCCAAATACCCTGCTTACACTCCCGACGGGCAACCCATTTGCTTCAATTGCAATCAATCTGGACATCCGAGAACTAGATGTCCAAATGCCCCTTTCTGTCCCAAATGTCAGATAGAGGGCCACACGCTCCAAGATTGCCCCAGACGTTTTGCCAATTATTCGGGAAACTACTCAGGCCAACCAACCAACCCTCCCCCTCCATAATCCCGACCTCACTTGCTTCTATCCCTGTTCTACCACTAAATACCATTACTCCTTCCCCAACTGTTCCATCCGGCGTAATTTATTGCTCAGGCTTTGTTAACCAAATCCCATGTCAAATTCTCCTAGATACTGGTGCATGTGCATCCTTTATATCATCTTCACTTTATTCCGGTCCTTACTTCCCATGTCTTACCAACTCCGTTAAAGCCGCTAACGGCAGCCCCATGCCCCTTCTGGGCAAAGTGACCATCCCTTTTGTTATTGCAGATCATAAATTTACCCATTCTTTTTATGTTTTAAAAACATCCCCTTACCCCGTCATACTCGGCACAGATTTCTTAATTTCCCACTCTGCCATTATACAATACCCAACTAGTTCCGTTTCACTTGACGGATCCCAATTCCGTTTCACTATTCTTCCTAAATCCTCCTGCGCTAGCATTTCAATTGAAGACACCCCACTCAAAATAAAAAACCCACAAACTGTACACATTCCCCCCAAATCTGTTATGCGTGTTTCCATACGCCTCCCCACACTACCACCCTCCTGTCCTTTACTCCTCGTCGAACCAACACAACAACTCTTTAGCAAACACGGCATTACTCTCAACAGCTTTCTCATTGACCCTTCCTCTATTGAGGACCCTGACCATTATGACATTCTTCTCTCCAACTCTGAACCGTACCCCAAAATGCTACCCCGTGGACTAGTGTTGGCACTTGTAGAAGCTACTGACGACTTCACTCTTTGCAACATTACAACTTCAACAAAGGAGGCAACCCCACCCGGGAAGCCACTGACGGATGAACAACTCCAACAGCTCAACATCAATCCAGACATGCCCCCAGAAGAGCAATCAAAACTCCGCACCCTTCGGTGAGAATACGGTGAGGCGTTCGCATGGAAATCAGAAGACATCAAAACCTGCCGCAAATCCACATTTACAATCGACACTGGCGACTCCAAACCCATACACATGTCACCTTACCGGCACTCCCATCAGGAGAGACTAGAAATTCAACGTCAAATAGCAGAAATGTTGGAATCAGGTATAATTGAACCCTCCACATCCCCATGGGCAAGTCCCATAGTTTTAGTCCCCAAGAAAAACGGAAAAATAAGACTCTGTGTGGATTATAGAAAACTGAACCTAGTAACAAAGAAGGATGTGTATCCCCTTGTGCGCATTGATGACATCCTCGACGCCACTAGAGAAGCGACTGTCTACTCTTCATTGGACCTGTTTTCCGGCTACCATCAGTTTGAAGTAGATGAATCTGACAGGGACAAAACTGCTTTTATTGTTCCAGAAGGACTATACCACTATCGCAAACTGTCATTTGGATTATGCAACGCCCCCTCGTTCTTCCAACGAGCCATGAACTCCATCATGGCCGGACTCCTTTGGAACACAGTTCTCATCTACTTGGATGACCTCCTAATACCCGGAAAAAATTTTGAAGACCACCTCCAGAAACTACGAACAGTCCTACAACGTTTGGTTGACAATGGACTAACACTTCAACCCACAAAATGCTTCTTTGGATTTCCAGAAGTGGAACTACTTGGGCACGTTGTAAATGGACATGGGGTCAAACCGAATCCCAAAAAGATTGAAGCCGTTCGTGACATGCCAGCACCAACCTCCCCAAAAGAAGCTCGACGTTTTGTAGGCCTAGCTGGCTACTACCGCCGTTTTATTCCAAGTTTTGCTACTAAATCAAGACCACTAATTAATCTTTGGAAGAAAAATACTAAATTCAAATGGACTCCCGAGTGCCAAGCCGCATTTGACACCCTCAAGGCAGACTTAACGTCCGCCCCTTGCCTTGCTCATCATGACCCGTCACTCCCACAAATAATAAGAACTGATGCCTCCCGGATCGGACTTGGTTGTGTTCTTACTCAAAAACAAAATAACATTGATCAACCAGTGGCATACGCTTCTCGAACACTTACACCTGCAGAGTATAACTACAGTGTCTCAGATTTAGAATGCCTAGCGGTAGTCTTCGCTGTTAGAAAATTTAGACCCTACCTACATGGCAAAAGATTCACTTGTATTTCCGATCACCACTCCCTGTGCTGGCTGAAGTCTGTAAAGGACACTAATTCCAGACTTGCTCGCTTCTCCTTGAAACTACAGTCCTTTGACTTTGACATCCTTTATGAAAGTGGAAAAAAACACGTGGATGCTGACTGCCTTAGTCGTCGTCCCACCACCATTGGCACGAAAGAAGATGAAGACGAGGACACTGAAGTCCCCACTACAGCTCTTATTTTCTGTGGAATTGACATGGAAGACCTACGAGCCATGCAACAGGAAGATGCATTTTTAACAGACGTAATTAAGCAATTAGGAAAAATTTCCTCTCTCACAAGAAAAGAACAAAAGAAGCTACAACATTTTAAACTACTTGACAATATTCTTCACCGTCAGACCCCGATTGAACAACGGCCTCGGTTTGTAGTCCCCGACCACATGCGAGAACTTGTACTGCAGCAGAATCATGACATGCCCATTAGTGGCCATTTAGGATACACCCGGACTTCTGATAAGATACGAAAGCGTTACTGGTGGCCTCGTATGGACAAGCAGATTCTTCAATATGTTCTCACTTGCCCTTCATGCCAAGCTCGAAAGCCATCCACCCGACTCCCTGCTGGTTTGCTTCAGTCTATCAAAACCTTTGAGTTATTTGAACGCATAGGCATTGACCTACTAGGCCCATTCCCCTCTTCAATTCCTGAAGAGGACTCCGGAGTGCAATATAAATATCTCATTGTTGCTACCGATTACCTGTCCAAATACATTTTTACACGTCCTATTCCCACTAAGGAAACAAAACACGTTGCCAAATTTCTTCTTGAGGATATTTTGTGCAAAGTCGGAGCCCCTAAATTCCTCCTCTCTGACGCTGGAAAAGAATTCTTAGGGTGCACACTCCTCAATCTGCTTGCTGCAGTCGGCACTACAAAGGAAACTGGCACTGCCTATCATCCCCAGACCTCTGGCCTGACCGAACGAGCAAATAGAACATTTTCAGAAATGATATCAATGTACGTATACAAAGATGCAGAACACAAGGACTGGAGTCGCTTCATACCACAAATCACAATGGCTTATAACTCCACTCGTCAGAACACAGTAAAACGCAGTCCATTTTACTTGGTATATGGTCGTGAGGCGAACCTACCCTTGGACACTTTCCTTACACCTCACATTGAAATAGCAAGGGAACTCCAACTGCGCAACGTCAAGGCTGCAAGAATCACGGCGTCCACATCTACACAGCTCCAACAAGCTACTTCAAAACTACGATATGACAAGCGTCACAGGGAAGAAACGTATGAAGAAGGTGACATAGTGCGCCTTTTCACACCCAAAAGAGTCGTAGGACTAAGTGATAAGTTACTTTCTCGCAACTTTGGTCCCTATCGAGTTACACGTAGAATTACGCCTCTGAATTATGAAATTGAACTTCTCAACCCTACTGGCCGAACAGCAAGAAAACAGGTTGTAAATGTTACCCGTTTAAGTAGAAGTCCCTCAAGAGAGTCCTCAGACCCCGTCGAACTTCTTGAAAATTGTTCCACAACAAATCTTCCCCCTATTAGCGAAGAAGATTGCCCCACCACAGTCCCTAATCCACCAACGCAACCGAGATTATTGCCTGTACGCACACGCCAAGAAGCTACAAACCCTATCCTCCCCTGCTCAATACCTAGAGACCCCATAGTACCCACAAACTCAGCACCACCCATTCCCGCACGACGTGTTACAAGATCTATGACTGGTACTATTTCACGAACAAAGTACACCGAATGACCAGGTTTATTGTTTGTTCCAGATGTCCACTGACTTTCTCCAACATGGCATCAGTCTCCGCACCGAGGAGAAGGATGGACGAGTCACAGGACAACTTTATATCCCCCAGAACGTGGATCTGGCAATTTACCGGAATGGTGGAACTCATTCCCAACTACTTGGGATCACACACCTCATGTCTGCTCACCTTAAACATGTAGGGCAGAAACCAAAAAAGTCCACCCAAACCCCCATCACTTGCATACAAACATTACGCTGCGACCCAATAAAATTTGACTCAAAAGTTCGTATCACTAGACCTGAACCCAACACTGGAACCCGTGTCACAGAGCCCAAAAAGTCATCCATTGTTCCTCCTGATATGCTCTATTGCCGCAAATGCGCACGGATTATTGCAAAACTCAGCAATATAAGCCCTGACAATACTACATGCAAATGCAGTGACCACGGCCTCTACATGTCTAACAGCGATCCTTCCGTAACCCCTAGGGCTCCCTACCCCAAGCCAGCTGCAGAACACCCCCACAAACGCTCTATTATACACGCAAGTTCCGACGCTGAATTTTCCACCCCCGATTACGTAAATCTCAAGTTCTACCCAACCACTACACGCCTAAATTCCAAACGCCATAAACCAACTCCACCTCAAGGTCACCCTGCAACTGACAGTAGTTTTTTCGTCAATGTACGACGTCACCACAAGCTTGCCAACTACCGGAGAAGCCCTCCCATATTCTAATTACCCTCGCAAACGTACTGGGGACAAACCAGATACTTCAAAGTACTTAGCTTAGTGTTTCTTCACAAACCAACAAAAAATATGCTATCGCTGCCTTTTTTTTCGTGACTAACTTGACAATAAACAAGTATCATGACATTAGATCATTATTCTTCTTTAACTTATAGTAATGAATAGTAACGGGTGGACTTCTGACCTCACTTGCTGGACCGAAAGTATTCGCCAGGAATGGAATGACTACAACTATTACGACACGTTCAATGTGTTAATCCTGCAGAAGATTGATGCGCAACCCACCCAATATTGGACTTCACACATGATGTTGCACAAGATAAACCCCCTGTTGAACAACCTTTCCCCCATTCTCGTGACAAGGACAACTGCCGAAAAGCTGCATCTTTCAGGACTGGGTGACAGTGACTACATTTTCACTGTCACTGCTAATGACGCTGACGGACTCACACTTCCATCACGTATACGTTCAATCTTTAATTTATCTCGCATCTTTGACGAGTCTCCTCGTGAGCAGGACTTAATTATGTTCAAAAAATATGAAGAATCCATGGCTTCCAACCCAATGGGAATGGTGTACCAGGTAGACCACTGCCTGCCATATGTGTGGGCTGAGGTGCTTCGAAACATCCGTGCCTTCCCCAACCTATATCTGCGTCTTGGAGTAACCCTCCCCAAGGCCTTCGAATGGCGCATCTCCCGGAACTTTGACGTCCACTACCGAGATCTTCGCTTTAAACAGGAGGTTGAACATCTGCCCCATTTTTCCGGGAATCCCTCATCCCTCCTACGAGCTAATGACCCACCACCCTCAACCCCAGGAACCTCAAACACCGGCACCACCACTGTTAATGACATCCTTTTCCAGCAACATAATGCCAACATAACCGTACCTCCCAATATGGAGATAGATGACTCACTTGATTCCTGTGCGCTTGCTACTGACTCCGTGGAGTCAAACACAACTGTCAGACGACTACCTACCCAAACTTCCGGGGACGCGCAACAGGAACCTTTTCCCAGTACTACGAATATGGTTTTGCCTTTTAGACGCCTCCAGTTTCCTTCCGCTCTACATGAAACCACTGGCCCAGCACCTGAGAGTCTCGCTAACGAAGCCACGTCACGATGGCATTACCCACGGAGAGAACCTTCTCAACGCTCAGTCGTAAACACTACGCCAACGCCACGACACGATACAGCAGCCCCCGACTCTCAGATGCAACGCACCTCAACGTGGCGACGAATGCTTCCCTCATCACCCCCAAGGCGACACCGAACCCCAGCCCGTGATACTCACGTGCTTTGCTTTAACTGTGGGGGAAGAGGTCATCGTCAGTACACCTGTGCCTCCTCTTCCCGTTTCGTTCCTAAAAGAAATGCTAGCAACAACTCATCTTACAGACGCTTATAACTAATTTTCCGGCAGCGCTAAAATCACACAAAGTACTTAAACAAATATACAACCTATTAAATCAAGTTCTGTTTATAGCATGCTTCAATTAGGCTTTACCCTGATACTTCTACTGGGAACCACAATTGCGGAACCACCTTCCATTCGACCAATCACCGGAGCATACATCACTAAAATCCCGGACATCACCCTTTATGATCAATCCATCCCTATTTTTTTTCAACCTCAAAGTTCCTAGGATGAGCCCTCTGTCTTCCATTAACCTAATCACTGATAGCTGCAAAATTTCAAACGCAACCGTCTGCTCAGGCTACCTTTCGGCCGTTAACCACCTCCTCCAAACCGAAGAGACTCTCATACAAATCCTTGGTTCGCTTGGACAATCCATCGTAAATAACATTATAGAACCTGACTCATTTGATAAACGAGCTAACAACAGCCACAGGGATAAAAGATCCATTCTGGGGTTCGTAGGCGAGAGCCTGAGCTACTGTTGTGATGTTGCTAGCAAGCACGACATCGCGGATTTGGAGACGGATGAAATACAAGTTCAGAATTTCATGAAATCCGTGAAAGATAGCATTATAAAGGATCATCAACACATCATCCAGATCAACAACAATGACAAACTGATAACTACATAATACAATGACGCACTAACCCACATTAATACCTACATTAAAGGGGTCACAAGCAAGTTGGAACAACTCTCCAGTAACACAAACCAAATTCGACAGGACGAACAACAACAAAAGCTAAAAGACCTACTCCTCGTGGCATCAACGGCACAACTCCAATATTGGACTTCGGAAATCTTCCGCCTTTCAATCATCAACAACGCTTGCCAAAATAAACTCTTATCAAGTGTCGCTGTTAGCCACAACACCCTAAAGTCAAAATTACTCCACACGTCAGCCCAAATCAAACCCTTTAAATACGATATTGCCATACCACTTTCCCAAATTGGTGAATACTTTCGTCTCCAGCTCGTCACGTGTATAACTACTGAGGAGTCCATAACTATTCGACTAAATGTACCAATTACTAAAGACCTATCCCGCTCTCTTTACTCGATCAAACGAGTTCCATTTCTATGGGAGAATAGTACATGCCACCTCCGTGTGGAAACAACCCTTATCACTACTGGAACTTCAACTGTTGTCATCTCAGGACATGACGCTCAACACTGTATCCCTGCATCTGGACTCTGTAAGATTCCCTCTTTTCATACTGACTCCCTTCATGGATCAGTCTGCCCTCAGAAACTATTACAAAACGCTTCCGTAAAGGAAATAAGTGAAATTTGTTTGATTGAGTGCTTCCCCACCAAAATAACAGTCATTGCCGAAATTGGTTTGAATCAGTACGTGATTTCTGCGGCACCAAAGGGATCTACTTTGCAATGCGAAGAAGAAACGTTGGATTTCATCACCCCAGAAACTGGCAGCCTAGAAGTTACACTACCATGTCATTGCACCTTAAATCTACCCGGTGTTTCACTCATAACCCCTCCGTTCCCATGCCCTGGATTTCTTGTGCAAAATTACTCGATTATTCACATAATTCCGGTTGCCTGGACGATCCCTAACTCAGCTCTTCTCTCCTCGGTCCTGACGCAACACCTCACTCGCCCAGTTAGCAACCTCACGGAAATTCTCAACACTAATTGGACACTTGAGCTACCTAGTATTAACCTCACTATTCCGGAACATGTTTTAATGGCCAGCATCCATATCCCGAAGCTTCTTCATCACTCATCCCTTATTCTACCCAGTTTTTCTTTTGTTTGGAATTGTGTCCTGTCACTATGTGTCGCCTGGATCCTATTCCAACAAAGTCGCAGCATGCCGTTCATTGTTGCACTGGGACAGCATCTTCAACCAGCCGAAGGCAGTTCCGCCGAGATGAGTGCAGTCATACAACAGTTTGGAACCATACTCATCGTGGCCCTGTCCATCAATGCTGCCATCATCTTTATTGTCATCATCGTTGCCCTGTACTTCATCTGCAAAAGCATGCGCCTCTATCAATTTCAAGACCCAAACCAGTCCCCTCGCGATCAAGAGATGTCTGCCGGGCAGCCACTACCCAGTAATGTCCCTTCCATCAACCCGGTTGCTGACGTTGTCTCAATAGCACCTGACAACGCACCAATCAAAACTTCCAAGCGCCGCAGGCGCCAGCAAAATTAAAGCTTTGAATTAAAATTTTATGACGGATTTTGTGTCCTAATGACCTACTACAGTTATGACGCATGACCAAGCTTCATCTGCCTTACGCGGTTGAACTATCAATAAAAAGTGACTAATCCTTTTTTGTCTTTTGTTTATTTTATTTCAGGCCTTGAAATGATCCCCATAGCTTAAATGGATCATCTTGCCTAACATAGTAGCAAGTCGCTGATAGTTGTAAATATAATAACCAATTTATTTTCAATTCATTATTTTGTTAACCAACTTATTTCAGTTCTTTACTGTGTCTACCAAGTTATTTCCGTCCATTATTAAGTTAACCAATTTATTCAGCTCATTCTTATGTTACCAATTAATTTGGTTGTCAACTATCATATTTGCCAATTTATTTCAACTGTATATTATGTGTGTAAACTTATTTCAAGTGATTATTATGTGTGCCAATTTATTTCAACTGATTATTTTGTGTGTCAATTTATTTCAAATATTATTATGTGCGTCAAATTATTATGTGTGCTACCTTAATTCAACTTATTATTATATTATTCAATCTATTCCAGTGCATCATTTAGTGTTATACTCAGACAATTATATTTTATTTCCCGCTATTATTTTTCATTTATGTTAAACCATTTAATGTTCTACTGTTTTATTATTGACCGTTCAAATACCCTTGCTCCATGACGATGTTTTGCTCAGCGCAATCGATAGACTTGAATCTCTATTTAACCCCTTCACGTAAAGTTCATCTAAACGATCTAAATCCAACCTGTCAAATTTAAGTTTTAATTCATGTTGTACAGTCCACTATGGATCTTTAGGTTAATTAATATATACATCTTGAACGAGGACGTTCAAGAATTAAAGATGGGAATGTTATATTGTAAAGAAAGCGATGACAATTCTGAAAGAATTGTCATCATCATCACGTCACATACACGTGCATTTTAGTAGTGTAAGCTAGATTTTAGTTTGTAGTTAAGCGTTTTCGGGGTTCATGCCTCTCAAGTATGTAAAGATGCACAATACGCACTTAACCAAGTTTAAGTAGGCGTATTTATAAATGAAACATTTAGAAGTAGTAAAAATAGAATAAGGTGTGGTCAATTATAAAACTATATAAAGACTAAATAAACGAGGCTCTAGCTCTCTTGCCTTTGCTCTGCCTTCAAATTTAGTTGTTCTCTCGTAATCCTGATTTCTATAGCATAAACCATAATATACCAAACCATTCACCCAATATTACAATATTTTATATATTACTAAATATATAGTACTGTGTTAAAATGAACTATCAATTTGTTTTGAAGTTAAATTGATTTTTTAATAAAATTGTTTTAAAACTTTAAATTACTGTACGTGCTGAGGAGTAAGTGATTTCGGCATTTTCAAATGAACTTGCATCCATTTCATTGCGGGATAGGCAAAATGCAATTAATATATGAAGATAGGAATTAATCAGGACATTTATTTTTATTATTACAACAAATATTGCATCTTATTCTTTTACTACTTAAATGATTTGGAAAATTAAATTATCATACACCATTAATTAAACTAATCATCAAAACCTTAAGACGGTTACGCTTCATTAATATTTTAAACCAAATCATGGCTATGCAACTTAAAGAGTAAATGTACAGCGTGACGAGCGGTTAAAAATTGATGTTTTGTAAACATGTATGAAAATAACTCCTAAGCTCATAGAATGAACACGATAATTTTTTAACCAAAAACTGTTCCTTAGAAGGATTCGAGGTACCGGTCAATTTATATCCTCGACAACGGACTACATCTTTTCTTCAAGATGATTTTATTTGAATACAATCTCTTCCAACCTCATCATTGCAAGAATGTCAAGTCATCAAAATCACGAACATGAGCTTATTCGGAGCGTTAAGTTAATGATTTAGTATTGCCTTCCTTACTGCTATTAGAAGTGTTGAGTCATGTTGTTACTCATAATTAAATTGTTCGCTGGAATCTTTTACATTCGTCATTTGATATGCCATCAGACATAATGTTGCGTCAGTACTATTCCCATTTAATATGAGTTTAATCGCACATTTCGCACTCTGATGGTCCATACTGATTATCATTTCTTCAATTTATTAGAAAATACACATATTATGCAGTCGTAAAGAAAACGTTGTTGCCATATTATGTGTATATTCATAGGAAAAAGGCTCACAAAGTAAAAAAATGTGTTTGCTCGTACATCCAACCCATTTTATTCATACCGTCGCATCATGCTACAGACTAATCTTTTGCTTTGGATGGAGAGAAAGAGATAGAAAAAGTGTTTTCTGACTGGTTAAGTTCCTCATTTCTTCATGGTTAAGGTGGCTCATACAACTATGTCGGCTGACTGCTTAATTAGTGGAATGCATAATTAAGGTAAGGGGCTAAATAAAGGATAAATGAGGATGAGGAACTCTCAAATGTTCGTGTATTTAGCCCAACAAGTCACCGAAAAATTTCTTGCCTTTAGTGAAAGATTGTGTGAAAGAAAGAGAAGCCAAATTCCTTTGGTTCGGTAGTAAGAAAAAAGGAATAAGCATTTGGTAAAATAGTCACGCCATTTCCTCCCTCACTCAAATAGTTAGGATGATGACGATGAAAATTACCTAAAAATTTATCAATCAATATTTAAGTGTTAAACAATAATGCTAAAGGGGGGAAAGATACATTTCTATACGCTACAGGCCCATTGCGGGTAAGCCCCTTTGCGGGTATGGTACCTTTTGCGGGTATGGCCAGTTCCGGGTATGGCAAGTTGCGGGTGTGACAAATAACATTTATATAGCTTTATAAAACGTATGCAAGGAATGCGTAATGGTTTCAGGTAATCTGCAGAGGTACCAGGTCATTTCAATGCATCACCAACGCATACTTACTTGTCACAGCTAAAGCTGTTATACATTTCAGTCTCATTGATATGAAAAAATATTAGTTTGTATGTACGTATCCTTTACGACTTGCTAAGTAAGCTATCCATGCTGAAGTTAAGATTATAAGATTATTATAGCTTAGTAATGAAAAAAGGGTCTATTAAACGCGTGTTTATGTAAGCGCGTATGTTAAATTTGGAGGTCATTTGGAGGAGAAATTGGAGGCTGTATAAATGAAAAACTGAAGGAGAAACCGGTTTTTGGAATGCATATTGTAGCGTGGTTGGTGATTAGCCTTCCACCTCTACTTCTTACATACTAGGTTAAATACTATGATGATGGCAGGGGTGGTGGTGACAATAATGAACTGGACTTGACACAAAATAATATACTTTCACGGCTGCTTATCCGCAGCCGTACTATTTATTTAGTAATTGACCTTGACTTGACTTGTAAACTGACTCGACTGACTATTTCAAATATTAACTGACCGACTGATTAACTGACTAACGACTGACTAAAAACTAAACTATAAACTATAACTGCTCGTCTTGTTGATGATGATGATCTGGTCTCGGCTCACGGTGGTGGTGCTTCTTGGCTTCTAATTCTCCTGGTCTTCTCTGCTGTACGGCTCCGGTGGTACTGATACCGATTCCCCTTCTTCATGTGGCTTTTGTAAAGGAAAGAGCGTGGATGATGCACTTTTCTCGTCGCGTTCATAAACTAACCTAACCTATCACCTTAGCTCCATACAACTTCATTTTACCCCCTCTCTATGACTATGCCGCATCACAATATTGATTAGAACAATTTATTGAATATAATTTTCAATACTAGAAGGGAACACTTTTTGAACACAATTAATTATTATTATTGTTTACATATCACAACGTCATGAAAACGTTGTGGATTCATTATCCAGGGACAAACCGGTTTGGCTGTCTGCGTTGTCTGGGTGGATTCCGTCGTGGAGGTGGTTGAAGGGGAGGCGTGCCTATAATATAGTATCATCATCATCATCATCATCATCAATTTCAATATTAATATGGACGGGGTTCATAGGAAAGAGCTCCAGTAGGGGTGGGGAAGGGGGCAGAGGGTTCATGAGGAGTTTATGACCTTCTTGTCTCCCTCGTCGACGTCCGTTTGCTTGTTCAGCACGGTCATAGAGGAGGTCATCAATCCCAAATGTCAGCATTGGGATGGAGTGGAGGAGGGGATGCCGGTCGTCGATTCCAGAGGCCACCAATCGCCTCATTTCCAGTGTGGGTGGACACCCATCTCCAAACTCCGTACCCCACAACAAAAAGCACAAGTCCAAAAAACAAGGTCAATGCCACGGTATTTGCATATCGTAGTGGATCACTCTCTCCTAAAATCACAAAAAATAAATAATTATTATTACCATCGTCATCATCATCATCATCATATTATTATTATTATATAATTTGTGGGGAATTAGTTCACCTAATTCATTAGATTGGGGAATAATAGGGGAAGGAGGAATAGCAGTGGAAGGAGTTATGTTGGACGGGGAAAATGGTTTGCACAGTTCCTAAAAATTAAAATACAAAAGGTAAGCTACAAGTAAAAATTGCAATAGTTTTTATTTTCAAAATTGCCTCATGCAATAATCCAGCTTCATGCCAACTAAAATCATTATGATTAATATTTTATTTGAATGTTTCATGCAATAAATATTATTTAAAACTTACCTGTGCTCCGTAGCTGATATATTTTACCAGTTTTCCAACCGGCTTATCGGCGCATCTCTCCAATCCATCCTCATATTTAACAAAATAGCACCATGACTTGGAGACACAATCGATGCAATTAAAAGTATTGCACTAAAATCCATAAAAGAAAGTAAAAAATTATATTAATTAGCCTGTTAAAATTATATTATATGGTTTGACTACACTGGAAATGGATAATTAACAATGGAAATACTCTTCTCAGCAGTGTATCTAATGTCTGTAAACACTTGAATAAAACTATACTATTATTTAAAGTGATGCTAAACTGTTTACTTCCGGTGTCAACGGTTTTGAAAATGACATTTTGAAACTTAAAAAAAGACACAACCCACTTTTGTTTACTTTGCTCTCTCTCTCTCTCGCTCATTCACTCAATACTATTTTTCGCATCTGACTCTCTTTTCTCACTCGTTCAATTTTCCAATGATGGATGAGCTGAAAGCTCTCCAGTCTATGATATGCTTTTATGCATAGTAATATCCAAAAGCCAAAGCTGGATAAATGTACATAAAAAAAGAGCTGGATGTGTATTCAATACATGTTCTTATGCTGACTTGTGCCTTAAGAAATTTCCGTGTTTTTCAAAAGTGATTTTACGTAGCTTTCGAAGAGTTTATAATTAAAATTTCGATACTTTTTGGATGAGCAAATTTTTTTGCACAATAAAACACCAGTTATTTTTCAAAATTTGCAAATGACATTAAAAAATTTAATCGGTCATTATTTTAAAACGGGATGGATTTTTACAATACTTTTTTTTTGTATAAATACGTTCCATTTATTGTAATGCATGATAATATCACAAGAACAAAATTTTAAAATCAACACTTTAATTTATAATTACAAAAAACTATAGATTATTACACTTTCAAAATTAAATATTATTTATGCAATAATAAATTTAAACTATGATTTATAGAGATAAAATTGGGTCAATATGGGACAATTTTCTTGATGCCCCAACAAGATTGTTAGGATTGCTGTCGTACACTTTGTGAATTGGACCCCTGATACCAAAAAACTTGAATGAAGCATGAATCGTGATGATGATGATGTGTGGATGCGGCGCTGGCCCATTTCACTTTGTTTGGACTCACCAAAGTTTGTGCATCATGTAGGCTGAAAATTTGAGCTCTAGTCCAGTTGCATTTATTATTGAACTAAAGGCAATTAGCGGTAAACTATTGCAATGTTCGGTGAAAAGGAAGGAAGTTGATCAAGTTTTGAAAGCCTTGACTGAAATTCGAAATCGCCTTTACCTATACAATAATAAATGGAAGCTAAGGGATATCTACAAAAGAAAAATACGGAGGAAACATTTATTATTATCATTCCATGTAAGTCTTAAATCTTATAAATTTATTTTAAATACACTATTAAATGCCGTATTACAATAATTTAAACTTTTTTAGGAAGTGAACAAGGTTGAAACCAATACCTTTTCAATTTACCTATCAATTTCCGACGATGGCCAATTGGAATTTCGCTTCAGCTCAAAAAAACAATTACTGTCCAATGAATCCAATCAAGTATAGCATTGTAGGAACTGAACAATTTTTGAAACTATTTGGTCGCCTTCTTAGCTGGAAGTAAGGAAGCCATGGATTATCATTTGACATGCCTGTATGTGTAAAATAAAACAAACAGGCCATGTCAAACGATATGCCATGGGAAAACCCATGACGCCTTTCTAGAATTTTACTCTTTTATTGTCAATCTTTTTAAACTGTAGTGTCACATAAATGTAAATTTGTATTCAAATCTTTGTATAATTTGGCAAAATCTTCTCCAAAGTCACTGTTAATGCATATTGAATTGGTTTGAAAATAAATTACAGTTTTATCAAAGCAAAATCGATACAATTCTGGAGAAAAGTGATAATCGTATTCGAGACTTGCAGAATACCATTGATTCCATAATTCTACAATGTCAGTTATAGAAGTCAATGTAATTTTATTGCTAAATTGGTTTGTCCACGCATACATGTATTTACAGAAAAAAAGCACGATCCACACGCATCTACACTTACAGACGTCTCAATAAATTCTGAAAATGATTCTGTTTTTTCATAGGCTCCAAGAATGAGATGCACTTCATCGTTGAAATGCCAATTACTTGGTGAAAAGGCCGAAGACGAAGAACTAGGTGTCTCTACTGTATCCATGATGAATGATTCTTAAAGACTGGAACACGGAATGATGAGCGGGTCCAATTTAAATAGGTCCCAGGGGTTTGCTAGAAGCATACAATCATAGAGCTCCAATTAAAAATGGAAATCTCTAAAGACCGCATTCCACTGCCCCTAACCTAATTTCAATTTTGAAAATTCTGCTTACAAATTCCTGGCAGCTCCAACTTTGAACAAGTTGTGGGGAAAAAACTACATACTAAAATACATTAGTATTCATTAAACTTGTTCTAAATCCTTACAGCTACTTATCTAAAAAAAGACATTCAGTCATTCTTAAAACTAAAAACATTAAAAATTAACACAAGCATGCATTTTTATGTACAAGTATTCTAAAAAGTGGGTAATCTTCCACCCATCACTATATATATGGGAATATTTACAGTCTTTCCACAAGTGAAAGGTTAAAATAAAAAATTGCTCGAGCTGTGGGACCAAATAGTTGGATTCTTTGATTTGCACAGCTGCAAAAACCTTTTTTACACCACTCACAAGTTTATTTCGAAAAAAATAATCAATTGTGGAGGGACTTGTCTCGAAATAATTTGGTTCAAATTCTTGCCGAATTTCTGTAATAATTGGAATCCATGTTTTCGAATAAATCTCCGTTTTCTACCCAACTCTGCCAGCATCGCAACCCATGCACATAGGCATGCCCAACAATGTTGTTTATCACCATTCCGCTTGACTGCAAATTTTGTATCTTGGAGACATGGAGGGCGACAATTTAACTAACAATTTTTTTCAAGTGGGAAGCATGCAATTTTTAAAACAACAAATGACAAGAAAAAGTTTATTTGAGGACTTTTATCCTTTTCAAATTAAAGAATAAATGCATCTCCCCGTTTCTGCCCTTCTTTTCATGATTGGCGAAAAAAGCAAACCTCTTCCACGCAGCATTTTGAAATTATTGGAGGGGCCTGGGTGATTAGTTAAAACTTTTTGCTGCTTCTTGGCAGCATAGCAAATTTGCCAATTGTCATATATCATTTCAAATAGAAACTCTTTGAAGCAACAATTTCACAAACTTCATCATACATTTCTTGAACGTCTGAAATATACCGTGGCTTGAGAATATTTTCATCGAGAAGTCCATAAAATGATAGCAAAAGTTAAAAAAATAAATTTCACAAGTATCCGAGTCCCACTGCTCGCGCACATATTGGCGCAATCAGATTTCCAAGTCTTCCATTTTACAACACTAATTTTTCCAGCAACTCACAAGTGGATTTCCAATCGTGTGCCTCTGGGCTACATTCATACCAAACACTGTACACTTTTGAAAAGTTTTCAGAATACTTTAACTGAAACGATATGTCAACTCCTTAAATTCTAATCAACTAATTACGAACTTAGTTAAGTGCTTGTCGCAAAAAGCAAGTTTACAATATTTTTTACACTCTAGATAATCTGTATACAACTTATCGATAAATGATTTCATATCAAGTTTTCTCCAGCAATCTGAGTTATAAGGGCTTTCGTGAATTAAACTCAAAATGAAATAGTAGTAATGTTTACAGTCCAGAGTTGGATTAAGTAAAGGTTTGACAGCTTTCAAAGGTTTGAAACCCATGGCATGCAAAACACGACTGAAACTCATTGGGGAGATGTCCCAGGTACAGATTCATTCTCTTTATTGTCAGTCATTTTTAATAACTGGTCAATGAAATCATCGCTGCTTGGGACAGGTGTAGGGGAATAAAAAGAAATGCAATTAAGTATGGACGAGCATATCTCTCCATAACTAGAAACCAGTTTTAAGACTTGGGCAGTGGTGAAAGAATTCTCGTTCACTGGGCATATTTTTTCTATAAATTCCTGAAAGCAAGTTCCACAAATATATCTATGCATTTTTGCTTGTTTTTCTGGCTTGACGAAGTATTCGTTTGACCTCGCATGCTGGCAGATTGCACAATGTGGGATTTTTTATCAATAATTAAAGGTTTGCACCTACGTTTTAACCTCTTTGAAAATTTTTTTATGCACAATTCGTTTTCTTCTAGCTTTTCAGCATTAAAAATTATGTTTTGAATCTTGTCTGCCGAAAATTTGCGTAATCTATACCACAAAAACAATAACAGATAATTAGCACATTCTGAGGACTAGTTCGGTTGGACTTGATACTTGGACTGCCATGAAACATGAAATGGTGGATGTATTCCATACTCTTCTGATGTTTGACCAAGACTATCGAACATTTCTACAAATATCCGAGAGCCACGACCACGAGAAATGTAATAAAGTACCCAATGCCCAGTGCCCCCATTTCTGTTTGACGAGTTTACGCCTAGTATAGTGGGAAATTTTATTGGAGGCAATGGTGAAATCTCATCTGAAGCAATTACCATATAATGTACATTAAATTCACCGCAGAGACACTGCAGAAAATTTTCCAATTCATATTCATTCATGACTTATTCAATAAACACTGAACTATTTCTGTCTATTCCCAAGATTTTGTTTGAATTTAAAATGCAAATTCCCATCAAATTTTTGTCAGTATTGCTGTTAGATTTCAGTTCAACTCGAACGCTTCCATCCCGAGGGATATGATAGCTATTTAGTCGTGACGAAGGGACAAGTGACACCAAAAAACAAAATGATCTTGTAATATACTCGTCAAGGCTGACACCATCTGATGAACTTTGGTCGTCAAGGGCCCTAAATGTCCACTTGTAAGGTTCCAGATATGCACGCTTCCCTTCATTTATATCTAGTGAATGGTTATATAATCGCTCATTATTCACTGTAACGGCAAAGCCACTTATATTTTGATGTGTAAAAGTGAGTGAAGTCTTTTTATAATCCCCATAAAATGTGGAAGCTTCCGTAATAGCAAAAATGATGCTGCTTGGAAGAGGGCCCATGATTAAAACATCCAGAAATGTGAGAGCTAACCCCACTTGGTATGCCAAAAGTGAGCACTTGTGTATCCGTAAATGGATACATGAGTCGACCTCCTTTTATCAATATTGCTTCATGATGAGCTTGAATTTCACTGTGAACTGCCACTCTTTTCACGACCAGGTAGGCATTAGAAATTCTAAGCTCGCAATCAAATTTAGCCCCGGTTTCTGTAAGCGCTGGCCCATCAATCTCAAATTGACCAGAGTTTCTTTTTAGCGATATCAGAATTTGTGTATCTGGTTTTAGGTAGCGTCCACCGTGACAAAGTTCCCCACGCATTTGAAAACTTTTGCTGTCCTTTGAAACACTTCTCCTCACCTTGTAGCCAGAATTTGTGTCATCAAATGTCTCCTTCTTTGAATCTTCGTACCACATTTCCGTCTGATATAATGTATTTTTTAGCAAGCCCTCTGTTGATAGCAAGCGGGTAAAAAATGAAGAGATGTTGTACAATTGGCCTGTCTTTGAAACATTTACAGATTTGATGGAAAGAGTCAATTCTTGCCACATGCTATGCATAAAGTTGTTACCAACAAAATATAAATCTGTTGAAGCTAAATCTGTTCCATTCATTTTACACAGCTTTCCTTCTACCACCAAATCAATGTTTCCCAAACAAGTATAGATTGGACTTGATGGAAGGACAAATTCTACTGCAGAGTTGGCATCTGTAATGGGAAACTGTGGGTAAACCTTTTCAGAAAATTCTTGTAAAATGGAAATGTCAGTGAGGGGAAGTGATTCCTTCCCTAACTGGAGTGCTGCTGACATGCCAGCGTTTGTACTCAAATCGTGCGCCTCCAGTGCTGTCAAAGCCTGACCTTCCATCTTGATTTATTTTCGCCTACGCTTGACAGTCTTTGATTTTTTCGACCACGCCCAACCAATTTTTTGGGAGCACGCTTTCTTTGTCGCTTTCCAGCTCCCTTGAGAAGAGGAAACTTGCATTTTTTTGTCACTCTAGACTTTTTTGGCGTCATTCTTCTCTTTCGTTTTTTAATAGGAACGAGCTTATTCTCTTCCTTTTGTACTAGACCTGATGTTGAAGATGAACAGGATGCCATTTTTTGGTAATTTGCACTCTCCACCTTCAGTGCAAAAGAGTTCTGGACGTACTCATCGAATCGTTTATAGACTTTGGCAAATGGATTTATAATCTCAGGAGGCACTGAAAATGACTGGCTTCTTGTCAACATTTCATACTTCCCCAATCCCAGATGATTATTTAAAAAGATGGAAAGGTGAAGTGTAGCGTGATCAGGCAGAATCTCGTACTCTACAATCGCAATGTCCTCACGCAAGCTAAAGCTCACTTCGATTCCAGCATTTTCAGATCATAAGATAATATTTGCGAGAATTGTCTTTAAAACTGGGTCAACCATCTGGCTCAAATATACAGCAGTTTGGGTAAGCTTTTTTCGCTGAATCATCCATTTTTTTCTTATGGAATACTCTGCAAAACCGCCTCATAAATTGTACCAGAACTATTGAATTCTCCGTTCCCAAAGCTGACATTTGATAAATTAAAAATATTTGCCAAGCCGGCAGGAAAATGTAATTCATGGCCATCACTGTCTGAATATTTCAGTGTGGCCGTTGTACCTTTTTCAGGCTCAGATGGCAAATTTAAAACTTTCTTGGCTTCAACTTCTACCTCCTCAAAAAAATTATTCAATATTGTTTGTAAGTTTCCCAGTTCATTATATTCCTTTTTAAAAATCATTACTTGTACTGTTGGAATAGTAAACGTAATTTCATTATCCAGATTGCCCGTCTTGAAAAAAGCTTTGCCAGTTTTGGGCTTCTCTTCTTGCCACAAAGTTTTCCACAATGGAACCTCCAAAATTGGAGGAATTGTTGGAAAAACTATCTACCCCCTTTGTGGAGGACAGAAGTAGACTAAAGGAATCTTCACGTGGCTTGGTCATCTTGAACGAGTAGTAAATCAGAATCTGTAAAAAAGCTTGCAATTGGAATGCCATTCATGTCCTCCAATGCATAGGAACGGACTGGACGTGTAGTCACAATTGACCTGATTCGAAATCGCTCTCGGCTAAATTTCTGAGAATATGAACGATGGCATTTTATTCTATATAGAGCTACCCACACAATTGATCCAACGGTTAGCTTTGATGGCTTTTGCTTCTTTTGTGCTAGAGCTGCATATAGATTTAAAAAAATCTGAGAGGAATCTTTTGGTTTAACACGCGATGGAATAAATTTTGTAGCACTAGGCCTAGTATCATTTATGCTTTTGGCTGTATCCTGATAAACTGATATCCAGTTTTTAGTTTTGGCGTGCTCAAAGTAACGATACAATCTGTTTTTGTACGTTTGTATGTTCCTTTCTATAATGCTAGCCTTTCTACTTGTTTTACTAGTGTAATGATTTATTTGATTTTCTCTAAAAAATTGTTGAATTTCTTTACTCAACAGACCAAGCTCAGAGTTGGTATACAAATTATAAATTTTTCCCTTTGTATGTGAAATTAAGTATAAAATTGTTTTTCTAAGGTCTTATATATCTTTAGTTTTCATGGCATATGCAGTAATAAATTTGGTAAAGGAATCCGCAGCAAGAAAAATGTATGCAAAATTTTTATTTTTTGATTTTAATCTGCTCATGTCAATCAAATCACATTGAACCAGAGCATTGTTTTCAAAGACTGCGAACTGGTCTTGCTTTTCTTGATCTGAATAAATTAAAGGTTGGAAGCTGGTTTAAATTTTGTTCTGCCCCTTTCTTGTCACGAATATTTCTACTATCTACAAATGTATTCAGACCACTAAAACTACCTGCGGTTGCTGGATTTGTGTATGCACGAAGTATATATTTATCAATCAGGCTTTCGTTTTTACGCTTTTTTGACATTTTTTAACACAGTTTTTGAGAGAAGCCCTTTGGGAAACTTGATATCTGAAATCAAGTTTGCAAAATTTTCAAAATTTTTTGGTTTTTCCTTTCCCCTAATACAATACATTGCAAAAGGTAATACATTCCATTCCGTCTCAAAGTAACCTGGTAATCAACTTCACCCGCCGTATCAACATTAATCCTATTTTCTCGTATTATGATAAAAATTTGCTGTAATTTTTTTTGAGTGTTTTTGGAATATTTCCCCAGCTTTGCGTCGAGTTCAGTAGTTTTTCTCAACGTCTCCATGTCTTTAACGAAGCGATCATAGTCCCTTATTGGTATCACGCGGTATTTATCCATGATTAAATAGAGATTCAATCAAATCTTGAGCAATTTTGACAATAATGCAAGCTGCAAGTGGACCGAGAAACTTTTAAGATTTCACAAGAGCCGATTTATGATCGTCTTTTGTCATTGAGAGACAAGAAATGACTAAGTTTCTTTCAGATTCGGAGCTGTTTTTAAGCAGATCTGCAATTTGATCCTGGGGGCAGCTCGCAAGCTTTTTAATAAATTCTCTATTTTTGTGTTCCATCCCTTGGCCTATTAATTATTAAATCTTTATCTACAAAAAATGAATTTCTAAATCTAACACTGTCGTCATCCAGCACATGAAATGACATGAAGAAATATTCATGAGGCTTTTTTCCAATGATTTCTTTATAAATTTGAAACAATTGTCTAGAAATTGAGGGATCATATTGACTAAGCATCTTTAACACTGTACTAGAGTCTCTTAAAAACTTAAAGACTATCAGATAGTCACAATTTAAATTTAATAACCTAGAGTGCTTGAAATACAGTGACTGTGTGAGAAAAATTACTGAATTTGAACCATGTTGACTATCTACGAGAAACAATTTTTGCAAAAATTTTGGTTTTTCCATGTGATTAAGTAGGACATCGTCAACGATTATCAAACATTCTTCTTGTCTGTAATCGTCAATAATGTTTGGATCTATAGTAAATGTAATGCTATCTTTAAATTCTTCAATTTTTTTATCCCCAGCCTGGTAAATGAAAAGGACCCTCTCAGGGCGTTTTTCAAAAATCTTGTCTCGTTCCCTAATCATCTTTAATGTCATCCAGCTCTTGCCTGACTTACTGCATCCGGCGATCATTATTGTGCTTGGCCATTTTAATTTTAATGATGCTACATCCATTTTAAGTTTGGGTGGCCGATCGGCAAAGAGTTTATACCAAAAAATATGCGAGAGCTTGTATCTACAGGCCTCAATATTCCTCCTTCCCTTTCCACGAGTTGTAAGTGTGAACCTGTTTTTTAAAACTCGCAGCGGATCCAATTTAATGTGTTTCCTCAGTGCCTCCATGCATAATAAAACGTTTCCTGACTTATGGCCTTTGCTACACCAGACCTCCCCTTTTCCCAAACATACAGAACCAATTTGTGGATTAATGTTCCTACACGCCTCTCATAGCCCAACTAACGCATAACATTTGCTTCTAAGTTTGCAAAAAGCTACCGGGTAGCTCATTTCCATCTTTTATGGCTTTCCGGCATTTTCCATGGAATGCAATGGGTGGTGTGATGGGAGGATAAAAAATCGAAAATGTGTGAAAAACGTTTCATATCTTGCACAAAAGTACCTGGAATATCTCGAAATGCCAACACCATGGAATCAAATTCTATTCCCATAACCCGCATATTGTTCCCAAAATAATCCTTCAGAGAATAGATTGATTCTGTGCTTGATTGTGCTAGATTGTACAAGTTTAGTCTGGAAATTTCGAGAACCATACATGCAGCCAAGATATTGGTCGTAACTAGCGTTTTTTTGCTTTCGCATGTGAAAAATTGACGTTTTTTTAACTTCAACGTCCAAAAAATTGGGTCTACTTGCAAAGCGTTCAGCAGTGATTTCGTCGCAACAAATGTACACATTTTTGTCAAATGATGCACAAAATAAACGTCCAAACACTTGGTTGGTTACGGATTTTATTAGGCTCTTTTCACAGTTATTTTTTAGACTTTTGTCTAACGTAAGGGCGGTGATCAATATAGGGTGCTAGCCAAATTTTCTCTCTAAATTTTACAATAGTATGAATTTTTTCTAGTCTCATGCCTCGTTTAAGAAAAAAGAGGAGATTCTTGTGATACAAGAGAACCCTTTCCTTGTCCAACTGATCAATTTTTACTACGTGACTAGTCACGGAATCTCAATTAGAATAGACATGTTTGGTTGGAACGTAAGGAAAGCCCCAGTTTCATACTTGAGATCATTAGGATAGCTCATATCTACAACCAAAAAGTACCCATAATCTTCTGAATCTTCAAGATATCGCAAGTCGAAAATTCTTACTTGTTCATCGGATAGCTTTTGGTACCTATCATAAGCTAGGGGCATTCTCAGAATATTACCATAAAAGTCTATCGCATCCGCATATATCAAATGCCTACGTTTTCATATTCATGTGTATGGCTCTGAAGTGAATAATTTAGTTTCGCTTGTATATAAATTGGAATTTGTATGGCTGGCAGAAGCTCGGCATGTTTCTCCCCTGACCGATTTGAAGGAATTTGCATGGAAGTTTTGACACGTTAATGACTGGTTGCTGATTTATTTTTGTTAAAACTTGCTTTGTCGATGATGAGTTTGATAAGGTTTGTAATTGCCAGTTGGATTCATTCGTTTTGCTAGATGCTCTAGGATAATTTCGTGAAGAAAAGTTTGCAGGTGGTGTAAAAGTAATTATCGGGAAATGATGATTGCGAGCATTAGTTGTATGATTATTCAAATGCAAATCAACTGAAAGACCGTTGAATAACAAATTCACATCCCACAATCCGAATGCATGAAATGCAATACGCATTGTCATTTTCTCGACACGCAAATATCAGAGTAACACACAGAAAAGAGCACCAACTTCATTTTTTTGCTTATCAGAGTATATAAGGCTCAAACTCGATTCAGCTTTTACTATTTCTAAAAAAATGACAAGCTTTATTAACATAGATAGATAGATAGATAGAGGTTTTATTGCGTTATATACGGGCCAACAGCCCATACACAATTATATAAATATTGTAAATATTTCCACATTAAATGAGTACGCATAAACTATATACAAACTTAACCTAAACAAAGGGAGCCCAAAATAAGGGCAACCCAGAATAAGGATGGATAGGTAGACAGGCATTGACAAAGAAAATATATATTATTTTACGAGATGACGAGTTATTCACTGAGGTAGGTACTACGTGTTAGTAGAGCGATCCTTGAAAACAAATATGTCTGATGAACATCCTCACAATTATAATCTTTAAATGTCTTGTGAAAAGAGAGTCTACTATGTATATAATTTTTGGTGGGATTAGTGATGAATGAACGAAATTCTTATAAATGTGTACATACACAAAAAACATGGAACAAATCATCATTATCATTGCTGTTACAGGTAGTACAGCATTTAGTTGGCATGAATGTGGATTTTTTACGGTTGATGTATAGACTAAGGATCTGAAGCCGGTCTGGATGCAGTCGCAGCTGGGCAAATATCCTCTTCTTATGGATGGAGATGGGGTAGCTGAGATACGGTTCCTGGTTAGCATTATTCTTCATTCTAGTATATAGCGAGCTGAATCTGGACATACCGTTCAGTCTGGATACATCCTCCTCTTTCATGGTCTCCATCACCGCAAGTACGGCTGGTCAGATTTCCTCATGACGGTTGTCTGATGTAAGGTCCCATAGGTCTATGTGATCGGATGCCCCACCTCGGTCCAGAATCGCTTGCAATGCACTCAACCAGTTGCATTTTCCATCATCACGCGATAGTTTGGAGAGTTCTTCTAGGCATAATCGAGGGACCCAAGCAGTTGTGAGATCTGAAACCTTCCACCACCACCAAAGAGACCTTTTCAGGATTTTGGATTTCACATGTCCTGTTCCTGTCTCAAGTCTGATCATGTAACCTGGTGTGTACTGTGCAATTGTAAGAAGGCGCTTCAGGAAATTCAGTTGTATTTTGTCCAACTCATCAACGTAGTGCAAGCTCCACACCTCAGCTGCGTATAGGGGGATTGATAACAACAGGGCTTCTAATAACTTCATCATGGACTTCCAGCAACGTGTACGGCTTCGCACGATAATTGAGACGACACTGCTAATAACTGCTGCACATTTGGCTTTCACATTGGCAAGGTGCTTGTGGAATTTGCCGCAGCAACAAAACGTAACGCCCAAGTACGTAAAGTCTTCCACGACTTCTACTGAATCGGATTTGTAAGTGAAGCTTGAAGTGGTCTTTTGATGGCGGGGCTGGAATATCAGAATTTTGGTTTTTGCCACATTCACAGTGAGTCCCTTTTTATCACAGTATTGGGCCAGTCTATCCAGTTTACAAGCTTTATTAACATTAGATGGGACATTCGGCTGCGTTCAACAATGACGTATATCAGCTAGAAATTGGTGGAGGTGACAATTACAACTGTTTCACTTTTTCCAACTCTGATTTTAAAACAGTAGCGCTAATATTTAAGCACTACCAACAGAAATTAGTAATTATTTGTAGGGATGAATTCCCAATCGAATACGATTTACCAGAGCTGGTGCAATGCGAAGACACTCTCAGTAGGGGTAATCTCGAATTTTGGCAGGTGAGCGTTTAGTTTTAATCTAACTCTTAACTTTAAGTATTTGATTAAATGAATGTGGTTTGCAGACTGACCAAGTGAGGATTACTGCAGAGTTCAAAATGCTGCCATATAGAGACGAAACTGGGCATATCTGGTTTCGATTCTTAACTGACGAAAACTTTTTGCTATCTGACATGAATGCTCGGGACTTTGTTGCACTCAGATAGACAATGTGGGATTTAATGCCATTAGCGTGTCGATAACGTGTTGAAAAAGCAATTTCTCATGATAAAATGTAAAACAAAACTTTTTTCAAGATAAAATAAATGTAATTTATTCATTGCATCCAGAGGTGTAAGGTGGTGTCGCCGAACCGAACCGAACCAAACCAGCTATTTTTTCTGGTTCGGTCGACCCGAACCGCACCGAACCATGAATCTATTTTAGTTTCAACCGAACCGAACCGCACCGAACCATGAATTTTTTTTGGTTCGACAGAACCGAACCGCACGGAACCATGAATATCTTTTAGGTTCTGCCGAACCGAACCGAACCAATCGATAATACAAACATTTTACCGAACCGAACCAGTGCAGATTAATTGCATACAAAATAGTTTTATATTATAAAGGAATATAATTTTCTTTATCATAGCTCAAGCTGGGAATACTATTTAGTATTTTAATTTGTACTTAAACACGGTATCCATTTACCACTCAAAAGAATGGATGCACTTATATGATGCTGTCCAAATCTACACAGTGAAGTAGATTCTTAATGAAATAAGAACAAATAACAACAAATGAAGTAAATATTTAACAACTGGTTTGCTTACATTATGTATAAATTTAATTTTAAAATGATCCAGATCAATGATCTTTGTAGCATCTTTTATAAAGAGTAAGTAGTGTTACACGTTTCACACTTGAATTCAACTTTCGAGTGCTTTTCCTTGATGTGTCTTTTTATTTCAGCTTCATATTTGCAAGCGCTGTAATTTAAAAAGAACACGATTAGTATGCGAAGCATTTTCTTTTCGTAACATTACACATTAATCATGACTTACAAGTTGCATTTGCTTTTTTGGTATTTGTAAATTGGAACCAAATTGGTCTTTGATGATGATGATTGCATCGGCTCAGCCTCCTTTGTGCAAGATGTTTTGGCGATGGGCTTGGTTGAAAATTGCTGCGCTGCCCCATTTTTTATTCTCCTTTTCTTTATTGATATTATGGGTAAAGGTGATGGGGAGGGGGGAGGGGAGGGCTAATCGGGGGACAGTGTGGAAGCGGGGGGTACTGTGGGTAGAGGCGTGGGTGGCGGTTGCACTTGACGGGAAGGTATAGTGTTTGAGGCCGGCGCTGCCCCATGTTTCAATTTCAGTTGGATGGATGTTTTTTTCCTCAATTTCAAGCCGTCATTTATTCTTTTTTTTATCGGCGCACCCTCCTCGACTCCTATGGACGGCCAAAAGCCATTGCTTGAACTTAATAGAGTACAAGTCAATAAACTTAACAACATAAATGATTATGATGATGATTAAATATATTTTTCTAAGCTCTTACCATATACGTATCACCATAATTCCATGTGAGTTCCACCCCAGGAAATACATTTCCAGTGGCAAAGAAACCAAACCATGGCCTGTTGTTTTTGATGACTTTTTCAAGTCGCAGATTTGGTTTACAGGAGCTATTAAAATATTTTGAAATTCCACAATGTGGGCCAGCGTCACAGTAAAGCCCATCCTCAAACTTTACGCCATAAAGTTGATCAGGCCTGGGCTCGTTGGTTACGAGAATTCCAACATATTTCGTCACAAACTTTCCTTTTTTAATAAAAACTTCCTACCTGACTCCTTTTCCAGTAAGATCAGTTTCAAAAACTTTTAATTTGTTTGCATCTATGCCCTCAAAAGCCCATTTGTTTTCATACTTTTTTTGCAGCACTTTGGGTAACAAGCAACCCTGACGTGAACATTTTCAAAAATGACAATTGCAGCCATGCTCCTGCTTGCATTCAACTGCTTCTTCCAAAAGTCTGAGTCGCTTGTAAGTCTATTTCCCCATCCACCAAATCTAAAAAAATAAAATTTTCATCTCAAATGTCATGATATTGTACTATAATAAAGCTTTAAACTATTAAATTTACGGTCCGACAAGAAATCCATATCGCAAGTGTCAATCCACTCTTTTCCCCCTCCCATGTCAACTGTTTACAATAAAATTATCTGCAATGAACAAGTGTATTTACAGCCAGCAGCCTGCAATGTTGTGATTATGATTCTGACTTGCTCTACGCACGCTCCACTTACCTGTCTCATTCAGTCCCGACCTCGAAATGCATGCATGCTAGGTAAATAGATTCACAAGCATGCTATGATATATCAGGCTGATCATTACATCATTCTTTTAACCGGTTTCTCCTCTAAATCTCTCCTCCAAATGACCTCCAAATTTAACATACGCGCTTACATAACCACGCGTTTAATAGACGCTTTTTTCATTACTTAGATTTTTCTTTGTTCACTTGGAAATGATGATGAACTGATGGTAGAAATACTTCCGTGGTTCAAACTTATTGGCTTTTAGTCGATGATGATGACATAACTTCATGAAATTAAAAGGTATTAAAGCTTACACAAAAATTGTATTGGGACAATTGTACGCTGCATTGGAATAAATACACTGTACAAAATATATAATCCCTTATAATCCCTCTGCTACTACATACATTTATATATAATGATTTAACGCAGAGTTATTTGACATTTCGTCTTGGTTTTTTAATCCTCAATGTAAAAAAAATCCAAACGTCACAACCTTATCATAAATAATACATTTTTGTAGTTCAGTCCTTCTTTGACAGCCCACTTAATCTCAATTTCATTTCAATCATAGTTGATTTGTGCTTCTATTTTTTTAAATAATTTAAAAAGCCACTACAGTTTGTGAAAAGTAAATTTGGCAAAGACCATCTTGTCATTAATGGATACCGATATAGGATCGAAAGAAAGGGAATTGCGGATTTTTTTTGGGTGTGCGTAGCGGCACGGCACGGATTGGGCCATGGGCGTGCATACGCAGCTAATGCTAGTTGTCAAGTTATAGTTGCTTCGTGCACTGAGAAGATCAGCGTCAGTGCTTCAGTTCAGTTGCCTGCACTTCGTTCCTTGAAGCGAACAATTAGGAAAACCAGTTGCCTCACAGAACTCCCACCTTATCCCGACATCACTTCTCACGCTTCAAATTCCTGACAAGTACCAAATGACGACTGAGGGAGAAAACTTTTAATTACATGACTCTGGTAATAGCAGTGACCGTATATTAGTCTTTGGTACGAAGCAGAATTTGCATCACATGTAAACTCTTCTGAATGGTTTGTGGATGGAACTTTTAAGGTGGCCCGCTTCTATTTGACCAGGTAACTTTTACTATTGAAATTGAAGCCCAGGTAAAATTGAGTGAACAGTTTTAACACTTCATTTTTTTCTTTAGCTGTATACAATCCACTTTACTCGATTCAACAAAACATTTCCTGCTATTTTTGCCCTTCTTCCCAACCGAACTGAATCTGAGAATTTTAAACTTCTGACTGCAATAAAAGACTTGTTTCCGAATCTAAAGCCCCAAAACATCACTAAGGATTTTGAGAGAGCAGCCAAAAATGCTTTTAAATCAGTGTTTCCAGAGACAACTCAGAGTGGCTGCCTTGTTCATTTTGGACAATGTATATGGAGACAAATTCAAAAGCTTCCCACAGTTTCCAAACATTACGGATGAGATTCTGATTACTCTTTGAAAGTTAAATGTTTCACAGCTCTAGCCTTTCACCATCCCCAAGCTGTGAGAAAATCATTCGAAACGTTAACAGAGGATGAATTTTACTCCAGTTTTTACTCTATACTATGGGACATCCCATATTTTCATCAATACTTGTCATCGATTCTCCTACCCTGTCGCCTACATTACTCAATGAGATCACCAAACCAAACCGGTATTTTAGTATCACCATCTCATGCTCAAGAAAAAGAAAGAAAACTTTGTTTCTCGCTCTTCTTCTTTCGAATCCCTAAGTATATCTTCAGGAGTATTACAAAATGTAATTTTTCTTCCTTACACTTTTTATTAATGAAATCACGATCATTTTCAAGTCATTCTCAACAACATTGAGAAGAAAAAACTCGTGAATCAAGCGGATGAAATAATTCTGAAGCATGCATACATGAGTGATCATGCAGGGCAGTTGGATTGTGCTACTTATTTTATTCCTTTTCTTAATGAAATTAGACGAGAAACAAGAAATCCTTCACGCAGTTGGTATTCGTTTCGGAATGCATAAAAAACCTGGAAGATGAGAGCTCAAACTTCATTGAACACTGATTAGTGGGGCAGTGAAAATATCTAGAGTGTGCATCCTATACTTATAATACATTTGAAACACATAAGAATGTCACTTGGATGAAGAATGAAAGGGATTTTGATGTGCCTTCATCAAAGCAGAAGGAGAAAAGTTTATTTCCCTATTCTAGGAGTGAGTGAGTAAAGGAAAATCGATCATCTTCATACAAAATACACGAACTCCTAAGACCAGATTGTCCTAACACACAAACACATGCGGCCAGTAGGCAAAGTTCATTTTGGTCATTTTTACAATGTTAAAAAAATTAAAAACGGTTTAATCCTTTTTGGGAGAAAATGATCTAACCAACCCAAAAAAGAATCACAATCACTTCATTGCACGCTAATGGGATATGATACCTTTGAAAAATTGAAGGCATACTCACCTGATTGTAATGCTGATGTTGATTTCTTGATTTATTAAGGTGCCCCAAACAAACAAACGAACGTTTGATGATGCTCGTGTTGTGTAAGTGTTGATGAGAACCACGAAGATAATGACAGCAAGGCTTGCTATTACAAACTACTGACCAGCACCAAAGTAATAGAATAGCGAGGTGCATGAAGTGAAGATGAAGCGATGAAGAGCATTGGGAACACAGTACGGAGCACAGTAGGTATAGTGAGATGCTCTCATACTTTGAACTGCGGTATGTTATGCAAACTGAGAGAGAGATACGTAATATCGACGTGCGGCATCGAAATCGACTGATCTCGTTGGTAGTCCGATAAGAAAATGCTTCATCTAATTTTTAGGTCGATAAGAAAATACTTCATCTAATTTTTAGGTCGATTAGAAAATGCTTCATCTAATTTTTAGGTCGATCAGAAAATGCTTCATCTAATTTTTAGGTCGATCAGAAAATGCTTCATCTAATTTTTAGGTCGATAAGAAAATGCTTCATCTAATTTTTAGGTCGATTAGAAAATGACTCAACTCCCAAACAAAAATATAGGAGTTGAGTCATTTTCTAATCGACCTAAAAATTAGATGAAGCATTTTCTGATCGACCTAAAAATTAGATGAAGCATTTTCTAATCGACCTAAAAATTAGATGAAGCATTTTCTGATCGACCTAAAAATTAGATGAAGCATTTTCTAATCGACCTAAAAATTAGATGAAGCATTTTCTTATCGACCTAAAAATTAGATGAAGCATTTTCTTATCGGACTACCAACGAGATCAGTCGATTTCGATGCCGCACGTCGATATGTAGGAAACGAGGTAGATGTGTAATATAATCTAGGTCACCTTGCTACGAGAAAATATAACAGCATTATTTTCCCTTAGATTATTATTATCATCATGAATATCATCCCATCCTAATATACGTCTTTTTTATCCAAGCCTGCTCCAACCATATCAGATTCTATTACGATTGGTTAGGTTAGGTGAGATTTCGAGTAGGAATGCGATGGATATTATGTTAATATGAGAGAAGATCCTTTTCTTTTATCTACTTTGTTGGGAAGACGAGGATAGAAACGAAGTAAAATAAGACGGAGACGGCGACAGAGGATAAAAATACTAATTGGTTTATGTTATCAGGCCTTGCTCTCAAATCTCACAATTCTAATAGACACGACACTTCTCGTCGAGACGAAACGAGGTTGAAAAGTATTTACTCAGAACCTTGTTTTTTCCTCCAATTTTTTAAAGTTTCCAAAGAAAAAATTTGCCGTGCCACGTTTAGATGTAAAGGTTGTCGTAGATTTCGTAGAGTATTTCAGAAACATTATCTCGTATTTGGGATAGTCCTGGCTTCCAGAAAAGTTTCGCCAGGAAGAGAGTTTGCGGTAAGCCACATGTCGAGGTGTACTTCCGAGCGTCATTTGCTGACTGCTGTAAGTAAAGCTGACAACAATCAGCATAGCTATACTAAGTTTTCCACACGCTCGGGGGTGTTGGTCAGTCGCTTCCTGCTTACGCTTTCTTGAAAGCTGGAGCTCAAAATAGTCAACCAACCCACCACTATCCACTCTTTTGCACCGCCAACGGCCCAGGGACCCAACCAACTGTCAACCAACCTAACCAATATCATTTTTATGAGAAGGCTGGTCAATAGCTCGCTTTACCCATCTCCTTCATCCATATTGAGTACCCAATGACCAACTTAGCCCACTTTCATACCCATCAAATGCATAAATCCTACTTGCACTCTAGCATACATCCCTTGTATCCATTTTCCCAAACCCTCTACCCCCGATCCTCCAAACTCCAATTTTCGTTATCAACAGATGCTTTTACAGCTCAATAAAAAAAACCCAGCAAAATCGCGCAATGTTACGCAATTTGAGCAGCGGATTTTTGTAATCACTTTCTCACGTCCTACTCCTCTTCGTCATCGTCATCCTCCTCCTCCTGCAGCATTTTAACCGAAATATCGTAATCTACTTTAATTAACCTAACCTCTCAGTTTGTTTGAGTTAACCTTATAACCTCAACTCCAGTCACCAGAACCACGATGCAATGGACACATGAGATGCAAGGCATTTTAGGTAAGGGAAATATGCATGAGCATTGTGCGTAATCACATGCCGCGAAGGTTTGAAGACCCATTAAAGGCAAGATGCTGTCTTTGTTGAAGTTGAGCATTATGCATAAAATTATTGTTTGCTGTTACGGATATGGCTTATGAAATTCCAAGCCTGGTGTTTTCGCGTTGTGATTGTATTGTGCTTACAGACTATGGTGAAAGAGGTCTTTACTACTTAAGTATGTTAGTAAAAATGTAATTACTGAGAAGAACTTCAGCAATTTCTAATGAAGCTTCTCATAAACCTCAAGCGAGTTTTAAAAAAATATCAAAAAGTTTTTTTTCTACTCCTCTACCGGACATCTACCTGTTACATCAGCGTAGATCTCGTGATAAGAAAGAATTCTACACAACTTTGGTGACGCTAGTGCAAGTGAAAGGCCCTTTTTCGGATCGGTGTGTGAATTGTGATTTTTCACGTAAACACCAAGTGACCAGAAAAATATCAACAAATTGTTTTGTACTCGTCTCTCAGCAGTGAAACAGTTACCTCAACGTAGCTCTCGTGATAATAAAGAATTGCAGACGAAGCGGGTTGCCATCGGGATGCAGGCTTATTATGGATGAAGGTGTTTTGCTAATGTTCAAATCAGTAGTGCTCAGAAGGTTGAATATTCTGGATAAACAGATTCATAAGGACCCGGCTTTTGCTGACGTGTATGAAAGCATGCAAATGGCCTAATATGTTGAGGACGGCTTTCAACATGTACTGGCATTATCGGAACTTAACATGGAGAATGATAAGCCTTGGTATCTTCCAAATTTGGAACAACAACAACACCAGCAAGGAATGGAATTGTTTTTGACTGTGCTGCTAAAGTGATCAAAATTTCCCTCATGACAGTCTATTGTAATGTATAGATTTGACGAAATAATTACTAGGCGTTTTCGGACGTTTCGTACAGAAGGAAGGAGAATTTCGCGTTGACATTCATGAGATGTTTCATATACTTCAAGTGACCTAAAATCTTGCTATTGTTACGTTTCTTGTGAATAAGGAAGGATATGAGTCAACCTCCTAGTGGTAGCTTAATGGCTGAGAAAATGGATCGGAGATGATTTTCGTGGATTGCATGGCAGCACCGTTCCCAAAATCGTAGAAAATCACTGTTTTCTTTTACTTGGCAGCCAATCCACCGAAGATGATCCTGAATTTCTAATGGATTTGGACATAGACTGTGACGTAGATAGTGTCTGAGCTGAATACCTAAAAAGGCCCAGTATTTCTGAATATTAATACTTTGATTTCATATAACCGTTATCATCAGTTTCCAAGTCTTTAAATCTCATTCTCAACAGACAAAATTGACAGTTAAACAAAGAAGAAGACTTTAATAAAAAAACAAGAAGACGATTTCAAAACCTTTCCAAAATCATTCAATATGACGCAGTTCTTCCTCGGAAAACTAAGTCTCTTTTACTTAGCCCATTGAAATCCAACAACAACATAACTTAAGTTCAGTGAAAAATATACCAATCACATTTTGTATTTTAATAATGCCAGGTCTGAAATGTTGTACAGCTAAATCTCCTAATCTTTCATTAATTAAAAAGGCAATAGTAGAATCATTTCGTAAGATTTCTTGGAATGTTTGCTTTAAAACAACACCCACTCCGGAAAATCAATCCAGTAACTTACATACAATGTAAAATGTATAATACAATGTAAAAAAGATTTTAGAAAACTAGCAAAAGTGACCGCTGCTAGAAGTAATATTAAAAATGATATTTGCAATCTTGATATGCTCATTAACAATGTTTTGACTCCGTAGATATACATCGAATAAAAACCATTTTTTCACATGCATCTTATCAGACTTTCAGTCCTTTTGTAAACTAAACAGAATCATGGTAATTGAAGCAGATAAAACGTAGGAATATGCATTGTTAATATTAATGATTACGAACAGGAAATTATGAGACAACTGAATAATCTCAATACATACCACCCTTCTACATGGACTCAGTTTGACATGGCAATGCTTGAATTCAAATATAAATTAAGGAAGTTTAATAAAAGTCTGCCTCCATCGTACAGATTCGACAATTATATATTTCAAGTTCAAAAACCAGCTAAGTTCTATATTTTGCCTAAAATACACAAGCCATTTGAAATTTTCCCAAAAGGTCGACCCATCAGTAGTACTTATTTAAAATCCAATAAATATGCATCTAAATTGTTGGATTTTTCACTCAAACCATGTATGAATGAGATCGATGATTTATTGATTGGCTCACTACATTTCCTGTTACTGACTTCTAGCTTGAAACTGGATAGAAATAAAAAATGTGCCATTGATATAGAATCTCTCTATCCTTCTCTGTTAATTACTGACTGTAAAAAGCACTGCCTTGAATCTTACATGCGTAATCGACATGATAATCCAGATTTAGTCTTAAGTGCAAACCAAATATGAGAATTACTTTCACTTAGTCTCGATTACAATTTCGTTACACATGATGAGGAAATGTTTTTTCGACACTGCGGAATTGAAATGGGGAATTCAGCTTCAGTGACAGTTGCTAACATCACTGTTTACAATGAAATTATTCATTTTTTCAAGGATAGAATAGAAATCGAATTTCTTAAAAGATTTTTAGATGATATTTTTCTCATTGTAGATATTACTAACATTACCAACATTAATGCATGGTTAGATGATATGTTGCAACATCGTTACCTAAAGTTTACGCATGAACATAGTTAAGAGTCAATTAACTTTCTAGATGTACAAGTAAGCTTAAATGATAATAATGTTCTTTGTACGGATTTATACGTCAAACCTATGTCCAAGCATTTGTACTTACATGAATCGTCTGACCATAATAGCCATTTAAAAAATTCTTTGTTCTACTCTCAAGGTTTGAGGATAGTGAGAATCTGTAGCATATACTCAAAGCGAGTCTCCAACCTTGTCAATTTATACCAAAAGTTTACAAGTAAGGGCAATTCCAGTTCTTTTATGTATAAAAATCTATTGAAGTTATTATACTGTAAAAGGAAGGAGGCACATCAGCCGAAGAAAAATCTGCTGATCTCCTATTTGTCTATACACAATCCTGAAATTCTGAGCGCTTACTCTTAACTTCCAGCTGTACTTACACCTCTCAGACACAATGGAAATAATATTTTTGTTATATTCCCTTTTGACAAGTGTATACCTAGGTATAAATCTATTATACGAGAGACCATCATGGAACATATGTTTAAAAATTGTATCCCTACTTTCAAGGTACTCATATCAGATCTTCATATTACGGTAGTGTTTTCACGTACAAATAACATAAAAGAAATGCTGAAATGAATCAATTGGCTGTCATTCATGTTACTGTAATGTTACATTTTAAATTCGACTTTAAATTCTAACTATTTATTTTATTATAAACTCTTGGGTAAGTCGTCTTCAGTGTAGGAAAATCAAAATAACTCATATTAAAATAATATTTTCCCTGCAATTTTTTGTAAAATTATTATGATAAATAATGTCCTTCTCTTATAAATATTGTATTCTAGCCTGACGATGCAATTTTAAAGTAAAACCGGTTGCCAACAAAGAGTAAAATTTGAAGTTCCACAAACTACACAAAATCTTTTTAAAGCATTAATCATTGTAGTTTACGCATCATCGCTTTTGATTCAGTTAGACATAATATTTTATGGGAAAAATTAAGAAAAAAGGTCTTGGCAGCAAATTTATTATCATTGTAAAGCAAATGTATTCCATGGCAAATGCCAAAGTACGCAATGGTGGGGCTTTTTCGGACTCGTTTAGTGTTACAAAATCGGTTTTACTGGGTTAGAGCCTCAGCCCTAAATTATTTACTTTGTTTCTAGATGATGTTGTCAGTGAAATTGAAAAATCAGGGACAAGTAGTATACGTATTGGTAGCCACGAGGTGAACTTGTTACTTTTCGCTGATGATATCGCGTTGATTGCTGTCTCTGCCCAAGATCTCCAAACAAAAATAGACAAACTGAAAGAGTACTTCGAAAGGAACAATCTCAAGGTAAATCTAGGGAAAAGTAAAGTGGTTGTCTGCAGAAAACATAAATCGATGCGGAAATTCAAAACATTCTGGGGTCAAGACGACATTGAAACAGTACCACAATACACATACCTGGGGATCCCTTGGCATTACTCTGGCAAATTTACTGTCTTCTGTGACCATTTTGTTGAAAAGGCAAAAAATGCCGAAAGTTGGGTTTATTCTATAAGGCTAAAATAAGTAATTTTAACACCCAAGAAAAATGGTTTGACTCTCTATGTAAGTCAGTGGTATTTTATGGAATCAGATTGTATGGGTCTAAAGTTATTCATAAGCTTATCACATTTCAAAATATGTTCATCCGCAAGCTTTACTACCTACCTAATGAAACACCTAGACATAAGCTGTTACTTGAAACTAATTTCAAAACAATAGAAACTAGTTACCTGAATATTTTGCTTAAGTTCCTGTTCAAAATTAAATTAAAACCAGAAGGTTCTCTTGTGAAAGATTGTTTCTACAAACTTGTAAGCATTCAAGACGTATGCGAGGAAAACTATAATTGGGTAGCAAGTGTAAATTCACTATTACGAAGGTGGAAGCTTGGAATTGTCGACTTCGTGGCGACTATGAAAAGCAGGGAAGATAACTACGCCAATTTAAAGCATAGAATCGGTACGAAAAAATACCTCAACGAGGATGCTGACTTCAGCTTAAAAAGATTGTGCTTTCAACTGAGATGTAAACATAATTATGTGTATTATATAAAATCTAGTAACCTCAAAGGAAATCGTAGCAACGGATTTGCAAATAGTGAATTATGTGGTAAAAGTGTTAAGAATGTGTATCATGTTTTATGTGAGTACAGGCATTACAAGCCTGCCAGGAAATTATTAGGCCACAATCTGAACGTGGAGTTTGAAAATATGGATATGGCTGCGTGTAATCAAGTATTTAATAAACTTAATGTTAGTGTAATGAAATGTATTGGGAATTTTTGGAAACAAGCTATGAAGATAAGAGAATTCATTCTAATTATTAGTAAATTTTGTATTTTTCCGACTGTATTATAGTTTTCATTATTGGGATTTTGTGGCAATCTTTCAAGTCTAAAGACGGACAAACGACCTCAATTCTCATACCTTCTCTCATGAAACCCCAACAATACCGAATTTCATCAAACTTTCATCAAACCATTTAACAAACTCGCTAAAATTTAAAAAGTACAATAATCATCAAGCATTCCAAATTTTTAATACAAAAAAAGGTCTACTAATTCCAACATATGTGTAAATCTTGCCAAAACACAGCAAGACCAGGTTTCCATCAATCCATAGCACTCAAATACAACAATTTATCACATAGTTTGAATTTTTAATATAGAGAAAGGTCTAGGAGCTTCTTGAAACGCATCAATTTCCACAACTTCTAAAAATACCTACAAAACATCTTTCAACTATCGAAAGTGAAACTACTTATCAATAAATTCCCAATTTTCAATAGGTAAAGGTCTATAAATTCCCACAAAAATGTAATTGCCAAAAGAAACACTCAAAATCCATCATAAACGCACACACTATCAAAAAAATATATCAGAGCCACTATATCATATCTCTTTTTAAGTGACCCTGGATTTCACTAAAATGTTTCACAATCAAAATCGTTCAATATTAGTGTGAAATGTAAGGTACCAAAGTTACAATACCTCAAAATTCCAAAAAAACATAATCCGTTCTTCTACAGATATCACAAACCACATTATCAACTTTAAGCTCCAATTTTTAATACAAGCAAAGGTTGACACAAATTTTTCAAATTCTCTTAAATGAAAATGACAACAAGACACATGCAAATTTCAGTACCAAGCCCAAAAATTTCTGAAAAGCCTCAAATTTCTCGTATAGAAAAAGATCTGGTAATGTCGAACATAAAACAGAAACACAAAAACCCTTAACAAGCAAACAAAGCACACACAAATACTTTAAGCTCCAATTTTTAATACAGGCAAAGGTCTACAACTGTACAAAAACGTCCAAAATTCTTCGAATACAAGTGTGTCTATGTCGTTACAAGATTTTACATGTATGTCTCACAGTGTGGGGCTATGTAAGGTTAATCCCGGAGCATTGTCCAATAGTGCAATGCTTCGGAATAAACTAGTGAAAAGTAAATATGTTATGGTCACCACAAGACAAAATTAACCGTTTCCTCTTGGCTTTCTACTACCCAAACCTCACCAAAAATCGAAGACAAAAAATGAAAAACAACACCCTGGAAATAACTACACTGCTTCGAAAGGTAGACCTAATGACTGTCGCTGAACGGAGAATTTATTTTCTGTTGAAATCGATAATGAAATGGCGCAAGCTTGATATCTTCGAAGGATATTATGTAAACTGTGAAAAGGAGGAAGGTTATCGTGACAGTTATAAACAGCCGAGAAATTCCAAACAGTTATACAAACAGTCCATCAAATGGAGTGCAACGTCTACCTGGAATCATTATATTTCAAGGGTTGTAAGGTTAATCCCGGAGCATTGTCCAAAAGTGCAATGCTACGGCATAATATAGTGAAAAAGTAAATAAGTAAGTCTTTAGCCATTTGCATTTAAAGCAATGGTAATCCTAATCCTAAGTTATTCAAATATATTTCTTGGTTGACTGAACGCATGTGTGAGCTTTCGCAGAAACCAACTCAAATCTCAACTTAACATTAATGTAGGTCAACTCAACTTCTAACTCAATGCGTTAGTATATAAAGAACGTTGTACCCACATACATTAGTTTATTCTCTTTTGAGCGGTCACGTTGGTTGGACTACCGAAGCGTCACACTGAACAGTGTGCAAATATTATTCCCTTGCAACCTGGACTGGTTGACCCTAATCCTGGACAGGATAGGGTTGGATTCGCGTTAAGGATGATTGTAAAATGTTATCTTATGATATAAAACTTAGTAAGATATGACACTATTCTTTAGTAACAAACTAAACTAACGTGCTTTCGCATTTCATTTATTAATACTGCTGAGAACCTCACGCATCCAATTGCCCTATAAATGCTTGGGTTGATATTGGTAGTACATAGTCATATTCCTTTCTATATTCAAGCTCACCAAAAACGTCACAACTATGCAGTCGAACTTCTCATAGAGATGAAGGTCTAACAATTTCCATTTTTGATACCGGCACTTGATCTAACAGTGTACAAGTTTACCACTAAATTGTACTAATCTAAAACTCAACAAAATTCTACTAAGGAATTTCGAAACAAATTTCAAATACAGGCACGCGGCCTAGAAGTATCCACAAATCCAGATTTTCCACGAGAGGATACAGACAATCCAATTTCTAATATAGGCACGCGGCCAACAACAACACAGCAATCTCCAAGTACATCAACAGTACCAACGAATTCATATTTCTAATGATTCGTTTATATTCAAAATTATTGATATTCTTTTTAGTTGTTTGATGTTCTTTTTAGTTGTTTGATGTTGTTTTTGGTTGTTTGATATTCTTGTAGTTGTTTGGTCTTCTTTTTAGTTTTTTGGTATTATTTTTAGTTGTTTTATATTCTTTTTAGTTTTTTGATCTTCTTTTTAGGTATTGGATATTATTTTAAGTTGTTAGATATTCTTTTTAGACGTTTATTCATAAATTTCTTGGATTTACAACGGGCACAATTGTAGCTTCCATTTGCATCAGCTTGACCCCTTCCATCTAATAGTTGACAATTCATAAATTATCTTGCAATAAAGATGAGCGTTCATTTCTTCTTTTATATTAGAAACATATCTAAATCTCTCATCAACCGACTTGACTTCTTGCGTAAATATCTTGACGTCGTCCGTCGATCCACATTACCGTATGGCCGAGAGAGTTTGATGACCCAGGGAAAAATGCCTAAAGAATCTACGTCCACGACCACGTTCACAAGAGCATCATAGGATTTCGTTCTCCTTTTCAATGAGATTACAATGAAGCATGGGGCACAATGAATTGGAGAACAGAGTATCAGATCGAATGGGAAGCATTTTATCTTCAGGCAGTGACCAGTCCAGTGTTCTTTGTTGAGCAAAGATCTATTTTGACAAACTGATAACACATGTTCTTGTCGGAATTACGGAAATGTGTGAAGAAAGTCAGTGAAGAACACACCTGTGAAATTCCTCCTCCTGTTGAAGATGGACCTTCCATAGAATTTGCGATGGCTGGAGAGCACTTTGTGTTAAAGTGGCTTTTGAAAATTGGAGACGACGTCTTGCGCGAGTTGTTGGGACTTAATAAAGGGGATGCTAATCCAGATGTGTGTGTCAAGGTTTGCGCATCGGATGAATCGTTGGTGAAGGGTTTTGCGGTGTTCTGAAGCAGATCTTTGGGTGACAAAGGGGATTGGGTAGGATTGGGAATGAGCTAAAGCGCAGAATTTTTAAGAGCACAGACAAGACAGGAGGTGGTCCTGTTTGGGAGCGGATACGAGCTAAAGTCATAAAGAGCAAAATTAATCAATTTCAAGTTCATACTATCAATAAAATTATCCATTTTTATAGACGTGGACCTGCCCTTCAAGCTCATAAGAGAAGGGCTTGCAGCAGCAGACGCTTCTACTAACTAAGTGTCAATAGATTCAACTCACACTTACTCTAGGGTAAAATGGACATTATTATTTGAAACCCCAAATCATTACTACCACACAATATCGTTGTAATAAAAGAACCTGATTGTAAAAGCAGTTGTTCAATAATTATTTGCTGTACATATACAACATTTTCCAACATAAAGAAACTTGACTTCAAATTTCAAAATTACTCGAAATCTGACTCTTGAAAAGTAAATTCCAACCTAACCTAACAACCAGATTCAACGACGTGAGTTTACCCGTTTAACGGATTCGTTCTTTCACACGCACATTTAACAGATTAAGTTCGGCAGTTGATTAATTATGTTAACCAATTTAGCTTACATCGAATGCAATACAAAATCCAAGATTTATAGTAAAATGTAGTAATATCAATTACATAATTAATATCCTGATTATGCGCTCCATAAGGTTGAATAATTTTCGTTCATTAACAAGCATGACAATAGTTGAACATACTTACATGTAATTTGTATTCGGGAATCGTGGAAATAGTAATTACTTTTTAATATGCGTTTTTTCAGATTAACGCAACTCTTCCACTCATATATTTCAGTCTCAAAGGATTTGCGGTCAAAAGTTTTGTTTAGATAGCTTCCATCTCGATAGTTCCTACCAAATATCAACGTCTTCAGACACGGGGAAATTTTCCAAACATTCGTTTTATACAATTGTTGTTCAAGCTTTCTCACCCTTTTCTTGCATTGGTACTCCCATAGCTGATAGAATTGAATTTCCAAATGGTTCAATGATGTTAACATGAACAGTCGCTAAAGCAGACCGTCATATCTTTCTAACTGTAGCTTCTTCAGTTTGGGAAGTTGGACTCTGTAGTAGCTTAAATGGTCCGTTTTGAAACTCACGTCTTCCCTAGCCCCTACCATAACTACTTTGATATCTTCTACGGAATTGGCAAAAAGCTCAACGGCTTTGAAAACTTGTTGAAAATCAAATTCATTAAGAACTCCCACTGCCACTTTCCTAAGTGGTGGTGGCTATTCCAAGGTACCGAACCCGTCTAAATCTTCAATTGTCAATTGTACATCAAGAAATTCCAGATTTGGAAAATTATAAACATCAAGGTGAGGAAAATCACGATCATCAATCCACAATCTCTTGATGCTCTGAGGGACACAGCATGTAGTTTCTTTTTTTCCTCCAAAACCAACTAGTGACAAGAATTCTAAACGACAAATACATCGTAATGGATTGTTTACAAAAAAGTTGCATCCACACCAAAAATATCGAAGCAACCATGCAATCGTTTCAAATTCGGCAGCCCTAACAAACACTCGCGAAATTTTTTCTTGTCTGCTTACATTCAAAGCTTCAAAATGGGAAGAGTCCAAACCTAAGTCAGCAAAACAAGTTAGTTAGCTAGTTAGTTTTATTTGACTATTTGCCATCATACAGGGTCATGACATAATTGACAGATATAATTACAGGGATACTAGATATATAATTAATTACGTAGCTGATGACTGATGGAGTTGTGATCAAATACGTTAACAAGCCTGCTTTCGAGCAGTTCTTTACAAATAATTTTAATTTAATTTTTATCTCTCACTTTCATAGCCTCAGCCCAGAAATCACAGATACGCTCCATTTTCTTGCGGTTTAAATTTTGAAATGCGTTTACGATGAAGTTTTCTCTTGTGACGTTGCCCTTCAATTTGTTGATTTAGTTGAATAGTCCGTTCCTTTGAGACTTATAGTGGGCACACACGTAAAAGACGTGATAGACATCCTCTAAATCATTCTTATTGCAAATTGAACAAGGGCTATAATTATTTTTGAGTTTACCCATTAAGTTACAGGTTTTATGGTAGAATATATAATTTAGATCTAATCTGAATTGGAATAACAATCTCTTACATTTAAATGGTATTGGTAAAATAAAGTATTTCCCTGCATTAACATTAGTTTTGAGGTGTTTGTAAGTGTCACGTTGTCTATTAAACATAAATTTCACATTTTGGTTTGTTATTTCTATGCGATTATTTATTACTGATTTGGCTATTTGAATGTTAATAGTAAACTTGAGCTCCTGATCTAGATTTTGAACTCTACAGTTGTTTAAAAACTTATTCACTTTCACTGTCCACAACCCATCGTAGATCGTGTATTTATTGCAACACAAATCCAATGGTGCTATGCGCCGGCATGTCAATATATGTATGTATGTATCTCACTAAAGGAGTTTAAAATCCCACGATTTATACGCATTATTCACATATGTATGTTGTTGTCGCAATCTGTTGTCGGTAGATCGGAGATCCAACAAGCCAGAAGTTCGTTTGTAGCGTAGCTATTTGTGGAACACGTGACAAAAAAGAAATAAAGAATCTGTTTTTCATTCATTCAAGCAGCAGCATGAGTGTCGTCGCTTCCACATCCAGAAAATCTAGAAATTCAAGTGCAGTTTTTCTAACGGGAACAAAAAATGATGTGAGTGTCGTTCCACCTTTTGGAGAAAAAAATATATATTTTGCTTTGTGCTGTTTTCGTGTACTTAATACGGATGTAAATCCTACACAGTTCTATTCGTGATACAGTTCTATCTGAAATTAATTTAATGTCATTACAACAAATTTATAGCTTAATAATGAATTCCCCGCACTTGCGAACAAGAACACAATGAACAAGCACTTGCTCTCCTGCATTTTTAACGCTTTTATCAATGCTACTTTCACTATAACGAATGTAACTAATTGGGCCAATTTGCTTCACCATTTTCAGCGACTTTATATTAAGTAATCACCTTAAGGTGTACTTCGCTGAAAAACGGTTTGATAAAATTCAAGTATACTTGCCAATGTCAACCCAATAACCAATTTGCCATTTTGGGGATCATTTACCAACATACTAGCATACGGCTCACCACTAGTATAGTTAAACGAAAATTTTACGATGTTCAAAAGAAAAACTTTCTCATTCAACGCGTTTAGTTATGTTTCACTCGTTGTAATGCGATCACGAGATCCGTCTATTTCGAAATTATCGCTCGATACGCTAGGTACCAAAAGAAATATCTTATAATCTTCCGCTATTTCAAGTGGTACGTTAACGTCATCGTTCTCATCTAATGAACAACTAATAGCAATTAGCCCAATTTCAATTAAGTCATCGTTAAATTCAAATTCTTTTAAAAGAATATCAAAATCTTCTGCATTGTTATCTGGAAATACATCAAGCGAGTCATTCGATAACAAACTACGAAAAACCGGAATCGGTTAAGTAAATTCCTTCACATTTGATTCTATGTCTATTTTTGTCAAAAAAGTTTCTACAAGAAACAACTTAAAAAGAATTTCTTTCATGCAGCTCGTGAATCAATATTTCAATCAGTTTTAAGCAGATCGTTTTGGAGAAAACGTCGTCAATTTTTTAAGCCCTAAGTGATGTAAATAATACACATTCGTTATATTTTTCACCAATGTATCCTTAAAAAAGTTGACGTCACTAATAGCTTCATCATTTCTAATGTTAGCACCAAAGACGTACGGGGACAAAGGAGAGAAATAAAATTTACGTTTATAAAGTAAGTGTAAATCTAGGTTAGCTAAATTATCAAAATACTTATTACACAAATGGCACTTTTCTTCCTTTCCGATGCTTTCAGTTGCACTTGATAAATTTCAAAAACCATGATTCTGGCATGATACTAGTTTCCGTGTTCGTTTTATCGGTAGCAGTTTCCTCAGAAGTCTTCACTTGTCACAATCTCGTCCACTTCGGAAATCATGTTTACCATTTCCAAGACGGTTTTATTTTGAGGAATATTGCAGGAGATTACAGGTTTCATTTTATTTTGCAGAGGGTTGTCTATGCTTGACAAGTATAGGTGACGATATTGTTTGTATGAGCATTGTTGTATTCTGTTTGAGCAGGTTGACGCTGGATGGATGGATCACAACTGGTAGTTGCTTTAGTAGTTTGGCATTTTTTCTTCAAAGGTATATGAAAATTAGATTATTACTAAATTTTCCTGTAATTAAATTTTGGAGAATGTGGGTAGAGAAAAAACTACTTTCAACTTTTACATATTGTTAAATCAATGAAATGCATCAAACTCCTAGCCGGATTTATATTGTTTTTGGGATGATTCACAATCAACAATAAGGCAATTGAAAAAACATAGGAAGGCGATTTTAGAACATTTCTGAAACTCGAAGTGTTTTTTATTTAAGTACACAATAAATCAAAAGGGTATTATGCAATCCATTAAAAAAATTATTTCACTTTCAAATTAATTTTGAGCCTACCGAAAAATATGCCAAGAGGAAAACGAATGAGGAGGGTAGGACCAGATCTGATTTTTTTTATTTGGCTGGGACGCGGTGTGGTATAACCTTTTAGTGAGAAAGTAAACCATGCAACGTGTTTTGACTCCATGGCCACAAATTTCAGAGTTATGGAAATTTCAATTTTATTGATGTCAGTTTTTGAAATTTCCTGTCTTTCTTATAGAGTTTAACATGGAGAAACCCGGCTTTCACGGGTACCCCCCTTCACAATCAATTCAAAATTCCCAAAAATTCAAAAAATGCTGAAAACCCTCAATATGTTGATGTAAAAGTGTTGTAAACCACGATGTATCGTCAAATAATTCATTTTAGACAAACACCAGCTATTAGCGTTCCTATGCATATGGCACCAAATAATGTTTTAATATAAGGTGCTTCTACGCCAAGTTTCAGCCAAATCAAAAAAAAATCTTGCTTGGTCCTTCCCTCGTGAGTATTTGTGTAAAGGAAGCTTGAAGGGACAAAAGTTCCATAAAATGCATAAGAAATGAAACTTTGCGTTTCATTAAAAGGTTAATGTACAATTGCATTCAAAACTTGATAAATTTTACAGGTTTACCTGTCTATATTTTCTATGCAATTTTTTATGTGCATCATCTACTCTTTGTAATAGATAAGAAACTGGAGATGATTTATATGAGGGGACACTTGGGCGTATTTTCTTAACAAAATATTTTTCTGGTCATATGGCTGTTGTCACTTCGAGTGCTCATTATCATTTATGTTCAACTATTAAAATTTGAACTGTAAAAATGAATTCAATTTATATTTCTTTATCTCAAGAGTCAATATTAAATTGGTTTTAGCGTTAAATAATAAATCAATTTAACATAGTAATAGAAAAATGCCCGTAAACATTGTGCCAAAGTAAAGCCAATTATGGCATTTGTGTTAGCAAAGATGATTAAGCAGTTTTCGTCCTTATCTTTTTGAGACAGGGGTCATGAAACTTTGTCTATCTTGGAAAAATTGTAGGTCATTTGTTAGCCAAAAGAAGTGTATTTTTTGTGCAGACAAAAAACTTATACATGCAGACTTTTCATAGATTACTCGAAAAGAATGTTATGACGACTTGCGGCGTGGTTTTCGAACCAATACACGCTGTATTGGATTAGAAGCAGGACTGGTTTCCATATCCAGCACTGCAAAATCCAGGATTATTGATGAACCTAATAGGCAACCAAGAGGAAGAATAAAGGTATGGTTTAACACCCACAACATGATATAAATGTAGGAAATATATCATTTTATAACAATATATAACTCGCATCCCCATAACATTCACGAATTCTTCACTGCTCAATATGGTAATTTTTTAATTCAGAGGACTATTGTCTATCTGTTATTATTTGTTAGTAGAAGTTCAATTTTAAAATAACAGGAAATGAAAAAACTAATCCCTTCTATGGCTACCCTGGAAACTCCTGAAATTGATGTCAAGATAATAAATACCACTATAGATACATCAAAAAATAATACACGGGAGAATATCGAAGATTTGGCTTCGAAAATTCCTTATAATACGAAGCTGAATGATGGCTCATTCAGCAATGGCATGGTAAGGCCAATATTATTTTGTATAAATGTAGAGGGAAACTAGTAGTGAATGCTTAGATGGGGACGTGAACAAATTTTTAAACGTAGGAATCTGAGGTGAATCAATTGTCAACAGCTGCAATTCGCCACTCAACAATGTCCACCTTAATAATTGTGAATGAAGTAGTTTCAACAACTATTACTCCATCACAAGAATATACTTCGGAACAGACATCGGAAGTAACTGATACCAGAACACAAATTGTAGTTAGTGGGGTAGACGTAGTGCAGGAAGTTCCGTACACTGTAACTTTATCATTACCCACCATCCCATTTACAATTGAAGATGTGGTAGGTTGCTGTAATGTATTATAAAAATAATGTAAAACCATTTTTTTTGTTATATTTATAATGTCAATTCTAGTACAGGTAGCATTACCATTGTACGTGTCATCTACAGTTGAGACTGCTACTTCAATGAAATTGGCAGAAGAAATCGTCTCACATGAACCTCAAGCAAACAGTATGATGATGATGCGATAACAGCCCATTCAGACAAATCGCATACCCCGCTTCATGTAATTGACTCTGTTTCTTTACAAAATGTACAATACATTATATTAACAACTATTGATCACGTCGCCTTTTAATTAATTTTCTAGGCAAGCCTATCATCAATAGAGGTAACATCAGAAGTCCTTTCCCACTGAATAACCACCACCCACGCACTCACATTTTTTTCGAATTAACAGTGCCAGGCTAGAGAAAAACAAAACAAACCGCTTGTAAATTCATCAAACTGCAGGCTAAATACCCAGCCAGCCACCCAGGGAAACAGGTCATCAATATCTTAATTAATTGACACGCAAGTTATATTATTGAATCACTTAACTAACAACAAAAATTCTCCCCCGATGGTGAGAGATATGAAGAAACTAAAATCATACATGGATGGTTCTCTATGGGCATTGCATTATACTATTCTTCCAGCAAGGTAGTCTCATCATCGCATTTCATTAACTCTCATTGTCGTAGTCCCACAGGAAACGATTAAAATCAACATTCTGAATGAATGAGATAAGCCACAAAGTGTGCTATACAAAGAAGCATGAAAGATAACAGAGTTACCTCTCCTTTTTTCAGTCGATGAATGAATGCAATGGTATGCTTCTTTTATTTGAGCACTTCTATCAAACGGATTTCTTGATGAAAAGGAGTAGAATGACTATGAAAAGGGATGAATATCCCATATCACCCATACGTATTAACTACTTAGATCTATCTATGATGCATGAGTAAGTATTTCATCGACTGTTGTTGATTTTGAATTGCAAACTTATTGTGATCTGAGAGCGGGATGGAAAGGACGAATGATTTTTGTTGTTAAGTTTTGAAGAAATAGTTTTTGTTTTTATTCTCTTTTGTTATTTTTTGGCAGGAAAATGTGGATCGCTACGTTGCTGAAAATCAAGGAAGGGAAGAGCAAGCTGATGGACAGCTTCCTCTTGCAGATGCCGACAATTTTGAGGACCCAGAACTGCTCGGGTGCCGGAGAATTTTAAAACGAACCGTGGACAACATCTCTAGATTGCTATGCTACATGATGACCAAGATATTAGGGTTAAATGTTTAATGATGTGATATTTAATTGTAAATTTTTGTGATTTTTGTAAAACGTTTTAAATATTTGTAATTAATTTAATCATTTTGCATTGTAAACTTGAAAAAACTTTCGTTTGATGTCCTTTTTTTACTTTTATAACGCGTTTCGCGCGTTGGCATAAATTGTCATCATGAATAGTCGCACAAAATAATAGTTCATACAATTTGGGTTCTAGCGGGTGGAATGGGAGAAACTCGTTTAGTGCGGAGTAAACTCCAGCAACTCAACACTAAACTTATCACATTCTTCTTCATTGTGCAGGTGTCAAGTGTCAAGTGTCAAGGCACTCATTAACCAAAACCAACCATGCAGCTACTGATAATCGCTCCTTCCGACTTCGAGATCTTCTTCATTTGTACAACAACCATAGAACAAATATAACCATACAACGCGTACAGAGCGTATCACATCCTTTTCATAGTATACGCACTAATAACCAATCAATACTCCTAATCGTTCCTTAACCAAACATATAGTATCCATTCTATTGAAAGAACAAAGTCGTTCGTACAAACAAGTCCGAAGGAAAAATTCAATGCCCCTGCTTAGCCATACCTAACTCCTAACAGATAACTATAAAGAGGTGATCAATCTCCTTAACAGCTACCTCAGGCATATCGTGTGATGCTTAGCAGAAACGTCAGAAAAAAATCAACTATTAAGTAGAGAAAAAACTTTTGTACAAACAAATGCTCCTTCATGCCCTCAAATAACCTTAACGAAGAGACATCTTAAATTCTAATCTCTCTTTTCATCTTATCATTAACAAAACCTTTAACACTTCAAGAACAACTAAACAAAAATTTAACAAGCAAACAAAAACGTAACTATTCAAAACTTTCATCCTCAAAACCTGTATTGTAGTTCTCACCATTTTCCCTGTCCTCAAAATCATTATTCAAAAAAGCTTGCTTGTCATACATTTCCTCATTTTCTACCTCAAAATTTCAGTCTCTCTCGAAGTGGTCTAGCTCCCCACATTTGTTGCATTCAACCGTATATAAGTCCTGATTAACATGAGTATCCTGCCTATCCTCATCTTCACAACGTAGTTCCTTGTAACCATACACCGGAGGCAGATTAGTCACTTTTCCGAACTGTCTATCCCTAGCTTTAACCCTTATCATCAATAAAATAAATTTTCGTAAATAATCTTATCGTATGGCACTTGACCAAACAATGAACGTATATCACATTCATATTTGATTTATTTGATATTGATATTTTCAATTTGGATTTGGAGGATGCACTTTCACAACAAAGCTAATCAAATCTTATTTTGGCCAAAAAAGACTTGAATTAATCAAATCAGGCACAAAATATGAAGCAGCGTGTCTTCTTACAATTATTACGTCGAATATGGACGGAGGTCACAAATTAAAAAAAATTATTTAGAGGTAGTTAGACAGATTGCTGATGAGTTGACTATAATGATATTTTAGAAAACGCCCACGCACGAGTCATAAAGCCAAAGTAGATGTTATTGTTGATTTGCGTAAATCCATATGCTTATTATGTTTATCGCGTCTCGCGTAATGAGTCATGGTTTTTATAACGAATAATCATTTTAAGTTCTATATTATTATTGATGATGGGTTGATGATAAAACTAAAAAATGTACACATATCACTTTACTTTTTTACACACGTGTTTCATATTTTACGGCGGAAAGCGGGTAATATTATGACAGTAAATCCTAAAATCGGTTGTTTGATACAATATTTCAAAATATGTGTTTTAAAACAAAGGAACCAGTTTTGATTTGAAGTAGCAAAGGAATCAATAAGATTCATTCCCCAAAGTCGACTTGATCCTTTCATTTTGGGATTTCATGATGTTCTATTGGGTGGTTTTCTCGTCATTTATTATCATACAAGTTCCATTGAGAAGGTATGCAAGTGTGAGCAACTTACTTTCTTTATAATATTCTTGATGTAGACCAAAGTTCCGAAAAAAAGATGACCAGATTAGAAAAGCTTAGCCTAACAAATGAAAAGTCTAGTCAGTCCAACTCCATTTTTTTATAATCTTATCGTCGGCATCCTTCAGGATTATAAGCGTGCCAAACCAGATGCAAGATTAACAATTTATTTACAATAATATTTTTACTACATCCAATCCCACTTCCGTTGAGATTTTTCTTCTTGAAGTTCTTCCTTTGGATCGTGGTAGCCGGTCCAATGAATAATAATTTGCATATCGTTGACCAATTTGAGAGAAATCATAGCATACAAAATAAAGTTGATCTTACTTTTAAAAAAAACATTCTGATTTTCGACACCTGACGACGAGTCAATTTCAATGCCGAGTTGAAGCTTAATTATGTTACTATATATTTTTATTGGACAAAGACCTTCTTTTAAGTTCTTAATGCAACTAAAAGCTGAGCTAAACAAGTTCTCATCCCTTAAAAAATTGATAGCTATTTAAATATTCATACTTCGTATACGGTGTTTTTAATCACTGTCATGTCACGATGATGATGGTGATGAAAATGTTGGTGAATTGGTGATTGTGAGTAAGCTTGATTTTGCTTGTGGTTTCCTGTGGACATGGGTTGTGTTATCTAACCCGTATGGTATTTACGCGGACACTGAAATATACATAAAGCAAAGCCGACTGGCGTTATCAAAACTGAATTTTGAAATAATATGCAAGTTACGAAAACATTTATGTGGGTAGGCTTACACTGAATTGTCGTACTTTTTTATATTTTGTTCTTAGCTGGCTTCTGCTCTGCTGCTGGTACTGCACTAACTTGAGTACACTCAGTCTTAGCTGTAGATGGTCCAAAAATCAATCAAATGTAAATTAAACTTTGAAAACAAGACGTTCCAAACAAAATATGAAATTGTTTAACAAACATTATGATTCAACATTTCTCCTACTCATTAGTCGACCTACCTTGAGCTTAGTCTCAGTTTCGCACTCGCGTTTTTAGCCTTATGCATTTGGCGATGTGCTTCCAATTCGTCTTCAGTGAAAATTTTATCACCGAGACATTTCTTGCATTTGTAGGTCTTTGGCTGATCTTCCGAAAGGCTACTTGAGCTACTGCTTCAATTCTGTCTGTTCTCAGACATGGTTGTCTTTGCTTAAAAATGGACTCAGCAATTTTACGATTCGAATACACAGTAGCAGGAATTGTTCTTACAGCTTCTTGAACATCCGAAAAAAATCAGTAGTTATCGGGTTGCCGAGTTCTTTATAACTAAGTCAAAACACACACCAAAAGTACCAATGTACAGTGTGATGGCAGCGTTTTAATTCAATGGCAGGCAATGATGGCAGCGCAAAAAAAAGATAGCCTGCATTAGAATTTATGCAGAAAAACAGGGGTGCAAATGTATTGTTGCTTTGCTGTGCTGCTGCTTATTGTTGACTTTGTGCTGAGCTCGCCAGTTCAATGTGATTCTACACAATACAGGAACAGTCAAGTTATCAGTAGAAAGAACGAGTGGATGAGAATGAATTTATTTCCAACCAGAGTTTTGGCTTTTACAAAATGAGTTACATACAAAGGCATTTATCACGCTATATATGTTTGTATATCATAAGTGCAAGTGCGGCCCTGTTTCCCTCGTTGAAAGGGGTCTCCGCTGGCTTGGCGAGATAACTACTAGGCAAGGGTCGCGGTTTTCAAAAGGACGGACATCATTGCCAAGTAATTGCGGTAGGGATCATATTAAGTGTATGTTTTTTGTATGGACGTGGCTCGTTTTTTACAACCTCCCAATTTAAAAAGGATTGTGTTGATTTTGAATGTTGTAGTAACAGAAGGAGAGCACAGCAAATAGATTGTGGTTTTAGTGAGAAACATGCTGGTAGTTAATATCATATCATATTATGTTGCGTCCCAAATTGGGACTTTTATTTGTATTTCCTTAAAGCACTCTCCATTTACATTACTTCTTTTTCACCAGAGGAGAGCCAAACCTGTTATGAAATTGAAAGCACTTTTGAAATTGATCTCGTTCCATGTTGAAGGCCTTGTGGGATCATACGTACGCTGCTTCCTATGTGCATGTTATTATTCATGCTACCGCATGGGCAGTAGTATTAACAGGAGAAGACAGGGACAAACATCTTATCTAGCCTAGTCATCAGCTCATACCTTCAATCACCTGAAAAAAACGCCAGTTTCACTCTGGCTTTTGTCGAGTGCGGCTTAAAGTTACAAAAACATTTCAAAGCAAAGTTCTATCATGGAAAATCATTTTGTGAATGATATCCCTCACCATGAACATCATGGTCCCAATTTCCACCACCAGCAGCAAGGCCATCCAACTCCAGTTATTAATCAATCATCATCATCATCACAACCCTCAACAGAGTCTCAAAAACTCTACTAATACAAACCACGACGAATCTTATTTTGAATGGATGGCAACAAGTTACGGAGAAGTCACCCACCATAATTCCTACTTAGAGACTGAGCTTAACTCCTGGCAACAAAAATACGAAGAGATAAAACAGCAGAATAAAACGATTGCTGCGAACCATGACAAACTTAAGGAGGAAAATGGCACCCTTTTTGCAAAAACTCTTTTACTTCAAAAAATATTGCTTACTTGAATGGAAATTTGGAAAAAGGTTGTGCTGCTGCTGCTGTTGTAAAAGTTGAGGCTGAAGAATCAAGTGAATGTCCAGAGACACTTCAGAGTTTGAAAGAAGAGTTGAAAATTTCAAATGAAAAAGGGAATCATATCAGATTTTTACATCTATTGTTCATCCATGAGATGCAAAGAAAGAGCAGCAGACCATATCAGACGCTTTGTCATTTCTGTTGCCTGACTTTACAAATCTCATTACGAAAGCACAACAAAATATTAATCGCTTTGCTACGGATACACTACAAAAAAGTACATACAGCAATTTAATAGTAATGGGAGCAAGCAAACTAAATTATTGGCACCCCTTTCTAATCCCATTGCAGGAAAGATTTTTCCTCAGTTCTACCATAAAGCCCAAAACTGCATGCATATACAAAATCAAAATTAGAGCTAACGAGGCATCAAGATATCTGACGATAATCCTAACCTAAAGAAATGGAAGTGAATTGTTAAACGAAACGATTTTTCCCTTTGCCACCTTAAATCTACTCACCCAGTCAGTAGGGAGTCCCAAAAGTGTAGATTTTTAAGGGCTCACGGCTCACACAAAGCATGATTTATGTTGGAACTTGCCTCACTCTCAAGTTTCAATCGTTGTGCTGGTGGCTCTATTGTATAGATAATGATGATGATGATGCATCGGAGATTGAAAAGGAAAACAACCCAAGTCTTGGAAAATGAGTCTGAAGGGCAAGTTAATTATACCACTCTGATTTAAAAGGTTGTTGTGTTGGGGTTCGATGAAAAATACATAATTTCTAAATTCTCTGAAGTTACTACTCAACGCTCTTCTAGTTTTTGCGCAAAAATTCAAATTTTTTTTAAATTTTTTTTTTACAAACTGTAAAAAAACTTAGTAATTTCGTTTTGTTTTAAGTTTATTTTTAATACAAAATCACTTGTTTTACATGTTTTGTCATAAAATTTTATCCAATATTGTTCAATTCAGCGTTATTATGTTTTGGTTTTAAAATGAAAGGGCATCCTAGAGCATTTGAGCATTTTTGTGAGAAAAAAAATTCTTAAAAAATAATACAATTTTTGTCATCATCATCATCCATCTACAGGTAAGAAAGGAAATTACTCTTGATAAATCTTGTTTCTATTTTAACTCAATATTTTTATGACCAGGCTCATCTTGGAGTTTGCTATATTTCGCTTGACAAAATCAATGAAACATTTTTCATTTTGCTCACTTCTTAGTCTTTACTAGGGATGAATTCATGCACTCTCTTGCTTTTTTAGTTTCCAGAAATTACGTCAATAACATAACTAGGTACTTCAAGAGAAGTGATTTTTTTCCTGGCATTGCTCATTGCAAAGGAAAAGCACAATATTTTTACATGCCTACAATAAAACTCAATAATTCCAATTGAAACAAAAATGTTGAGGGCATCAAATGTCACACTATCGTACACGAAAATAACACGATGTTAGTTTGATATTGAAATGCGGATGGGGGTATCGACTGCCTGTCAAGATTTACTTTGATTTCTGTTGCGTCACATCGCGCAAGCCATACCATAGTAGGAACTCGAAGAGTTGACACGGTTATAATGTAACATCATAGCCTTCGAGTCAAAGTCAAACGATACTGCTTCTCTCTCTTTATGAGATTTTATTACGTGTTTTCATCCTGCTAACAACGCGAAGGCATTCCACATTTTCAAGCAGTATACAAGTATTGGCTTGGTGGAAAGCTCTTTTTTGTATGCATGTATGTATATAGCGGTTTGGCTCGTCTTTGTATGCATGTTTCTGTTATTTAACAAACAAGAGCGTAAAGCACAGTTTTTGTGGCAATATGTCACTAATTATTTTGTCAGTGACGAGATGGATAATCACGGAATTATTTTAGTCAACAGAAGAGGAATATCGTTGAAGCGTCACAAACCGACATATGAATTTTTGGGGCCATTTGAGATATGCATACCATCAGAAAGAGGAAAAAATTGCCTATCCGATGGTATGCATATCTCAAATGGCCCCAAAAATTTATGTGTCGGTTTTTGACGCTTCAACGACGATATGCCTTGCAATTCTAACTGCAAAGCTTGAGCTCGTTCTCCATTCCCCTTCTTTTTATGTAATTCGTCATAAGTCATCAATTCCCTGTTCTTCCTTTCTATTCAACATCCTCCAACACTGTTTGACATAAAAACAAGAGCAAACGCAAACATGAAGAGGGTGAATTCTCTCACTTTTACATGATGTTGATGTTGATAAATATATATCCATAATAAAAAAACAGGGGAAGAGACACAAGAGAGTCCTTCTGTTTTCACTCTCCCCATACTCTTCTCATTTACACTATTGAGTAACACACCACCATTACCACTGTTTAAAAGCCCATGTGTGTGAGCTGTAAGCTCCTCCACTACTTCCACTCTCAAAGGCGGATGAAGGCGTCAAATTAATAGCAGAAAGCTTGACAGTACATATTATCAAAATGACCTTTCCAGCCGTTGATTTTCAAATACATGTAATTAATCTTGTGTATTGAGTCTTTAAATTTGCCAGTCTATCGGGTTTTACATCTTACTTACCTATCGTGTATTTAATCTTGTGTATCGTGTTTTACATCTTACTTGACTATCGTGTATTTAATCTTGTGTATCGTGTTTTGCATTTTCTGCCTATCGCGTACTTAATCTTGTTTATCGTGTTTTACTTATTATTTGCCTATCGTGTATTTAATCTTGTTCATCGTGTTTTATTTCTTACTTGCCTATCGTGTATTAAATCTTTTGTATCGTGTTTACGTTCATGCTTATATATCGTGTTATACATCTTGCTTGTATATCGTGTTTTTAATCCTGTGTATCGTGTTATACATCTTACTTGCCTATCATGTATTAAATCGTGTGTATCGGGTTTACGATCATGCTTATATATCGTGTTTTACTTCTTACTTGCATATCGTGTATTTAATCCTGTTTATCGTGTTTTACTTCTTACTTGCCTATCGTGTATTAAATCTTGTTTATCGTGTTTTACTTCTTACTTGCCTATCGTGTATTTAATCTTGTTTATCGTGTTTTACTTCTTACTTGCCTATCGTGTATTTAATCTTGTGTATCGTGTTTTACTTCTTACTTGCCTATCGTGTATTTAATCTTGTTTATCGTGTTTTACTTCTTACTTGCCTATCGTGTATTTAATCTTGTGTATCGTGTTTTACTTCTTACTTGCCTATCGTGTATTTAATCTTGTGTATCGTGTTTTACTTCTTACTTGCCTATCGTGTATTTAATCTTGTTTATCGTGTTTTACTTCTTACTTGCCTATCGTGTATTTAATCTTGTGTATCGTGTTTTACTTCTTACTTGCCTATCGTGTATTTAATCTTGTTTATCGTGTTTTACTTCTTACTTGCCTATCGTGTATTTAATCTTGTTCATCTTGTTTTACTTCTTAACTGCCTATCGTGTATTTAATCTTGTTCATCTTGTTTTACTTCTTACTTGCCTATCGTGTATTAAATCTTTTGTATCGTGTTTACGTTCATGCTTATATATCGTGTTATACATCTTGCTTGTATATCGTGTTTTTAATCCTGTGTATCGTGTTATACATCTTATTTGCCTATCATGTATTAAATCGTGTGTATCGGGTTTACGATCATGCTTATATATCGTGTTTTACTTCTTACTTGCATATCGTGTATTTAATCTTGTTTATCGTGTTTTGCCTTGTCTTGCCTATCGTGTATTTAATCCTGTTTATCGTGTTTTACTTCTTACTTGCCTATCGTGTATTTAATCTTGTTTATCGTGTTTTACTTCTTACTTGCCTATCGCGTATATAATCTTGTGTATCGTGTTTTACTTCTTACTTGCCTATCGTGTATTTAATCTTGTGTATCGTGTTTTACTTCTTACTTGCCTATCGTGTATTTAATCTTGTTTATCGTGTTTTACTTCTTACTTGCCTATCGTGTATTTAATCTTGTGTATCGTGTTTTACTTCTTACTTGCCTATCGTGTATTTAATCTTGTGTATCGTGTTTTACTTCTTACTTGCCTATCGTGTATTTAATCTTGTTTATCGTGTTTTACTTCTTACTTGCCTATCGTGTATTTAATCTTGTGTATCGTGTTTTACTTCTTACTTGCCTATCGTGTATTTAATCTTGTTTATCGTGTTTTACTTCTTACTTGCCTATCGTGTATTTAATCTTGTTCATCTTGTTTTACTTCTTAACTGCCTATCGTGTATTTAATCTTGTTCATCTTGTTTTACTTCTTACTTGCCTATCGTGTATTAAATCTTTTGTATCGTGTTTACGTTCATGCTTATATATCGTGTTATACATCTTGCTTGTATATCGTGTTTTTAATCCTGTGTATCGTGTTATACATCTTATTTGCCTATCATGTATTAAATCGTGTGTATCGGGTTTACGATCATGCTTATATATCGTGTTTTACTTCTTACTTGCATATCGTGTATTTAATCTTGTTTATCGTGTTTTGCCTTGTCTTGCCTATCGTGTATTTAATCCTGTTTATCGTGTTTTACTTCTTACTTGCCTATCGTGTATTTAATCTTGTTTATCGTGTTTTACTTCTTACTTGCCTATCGTGTATTTAATCTTGTGTATCGTGTTTTACTTCTTACTTGCCTATCGTGTATTTAATCTTGCTTATCGTGTTATACTTCTTACTTGCCTATCGTGTATTTAATCTTGTGTATCGTGTTTTACTTCTTACTTGCCTATCGTGTATTTAATCTTGTGTATCGTGTTTTACTTCTTACTTGCCTATCGCGTATATAATCTTGTGTATCGTGTTTTACTTCTTACTTGCCTATCGTGTATTTAATCTTGTGTAGCGTGTTATACATCTTATTTGCATATCGTGTATTTAATCTTGTGTATCGTGTTTTACTTCTTACTTGCCTATCGTGTATTTAATCTTGTTTATCGTGTTTTACTTCTTACTTGCCTATCGTGTATTTAATCTTGTTTATCGTGTTTTACTTCTTACTTGCCTATCGCGTATATAATCTTGTGTATCGTGTTTTACTTCTTACTTGCCTATCGTGTATTTAATCTTGTGTAGCGTGTTATACATCTTATTTGCATATCGTGTATTTAATCTTGTTTATCGTGTTTTGCCTTGTCTTGCCTATCGTGTATTTAATCCTGTTTATCGTGTTTTACTTCTTACTTGCCTATCGTGTATTTAATCTTGTTTATCGTGTTTTACTTCTTACTTGCCTATCGTGTATTTAATCTTGTTTATCGTGTTTTACTTCTTACTTGCCTATCGTGTATTTAATCTTGCTTATCGTGTTTTACTTCTTACTTGCCTATCGTGTATTTAATCTTGTGTATCGTGTTTTACTTCTTACTTGCCTATCGTGTATTTAATCTTGTTTATCGTGTTTTACTTCTTACTTGCCTATCGCGTATATAATCTTGTGTATCGTGTTTTACTTCTTACTTGCCTATCGTGTATTTAATCTTGTGTAGCGTGTTATACATCTTATTTGCATATCGTGTATTTAATCTTGTGTATCGTGTTTTGCTTTTTCTTGCCTATCGCGTATTAAATCTTGTTTATCGTGTTTTACTTCTTACTTGCCTATCGTGTATTTAATCTTGTTTATCGTGTTTTACTTCTTACTTGCCTATCGCGTATATAATTTTGTGTATCGAGTTTTACTTCTTACTTGCATATCGTGTATTTAATCTTGTTTACCGTGTTTTACTTCTTACTTGCCTATCGTGTATTTAATCTTGTTTACCGTGTTTTACTTCTTACTTGCCTATCGTGTATTTAATCTTGTGTAACGTGTTTTACTTCTTACTTGCATATCGTGTATTTAATCTTGTTTATAGTGTTTTACTTCTTACTTGCCTATCGTGTATTTAATCTTGTTCATCTTGTTTTACTTCTTAACTGCCTATCGTGTATTTAATCTTGTTCATCTTGTTTTACTTCTTACTTGCCTATCGTGTATTAAATCTTTTGTATCGTGTTTACGTTCATGCTTATATATCGTGTTATACATCTTGCTTGTATATCGTGTTTTTAATCCTGTGTATCGTGTTATACATCTTATTTGCCTATCATGTATTAAATCGTGTGTATCGGGTTTACGATCATGCTTATATATCGTGTTTTACTTCTTACTTGCATATCGTGTATTTAATCTTGTTTATCGTGTTTTGCCTTGTCTTGCCTATCGTGTATTTAATCCTGTTTATCGTGTTTTACTTCTTACTTGCCTATCGTGTATTTAATCTTGTTTATCGTGTTTTACTTCTTACTTGCCTATCGTGTATTTAATCTTGTGTATCGTGTTTTACTTCTTACTTGCCTATCGTGTATTTAATCTTGCTTATCGTGTTATACTTCTTACTTGCCTATCGTGTATTTAATCTTGTGTATCGTGTTTTACTTCTTACTTGCCTATCGTGTATTTAATCTTGTGTATCGTGTTTTACTTCTTACTTGCCTATCGCGTATATAATCTTGTGTATCGTGTTTTACTTCTTACTTGCCTATCGTGTATTTAATCTTGTGTAGCGTGTTATACATCTTATTTGCATATCGTGTATTTAATCTTGTGTATCGTGTTTTACTTCTTACTTGCCTATCGTGTATTTAATCTTGTTTATCGTGTTTTACTTCTTACTTGCCTATCGTGTATTTAATCTTGTTTATCGTGTTTTACTTCTTACTTGCCTATCGCGTATATAATCTTGTGTATCGTGTTTTACTTCTTACTTGCCTATCGTGTATTTAATCTTGTGTAGCGTGTTATACATCTTATTTGCATATCGTGTATTTAATCTTGTTTATCGTGTTTTGCCTTGTCTTGCCTATCGTGTATTTAATCCTGTTTATCGTGTTTTACTTCTTACTTGCCTATCGTGTATTTAATCTTGTTTATCGTGTTTTACTTCTTACTTGCCTATCGTGTATTTAATCTTGTTTATCGTGTTTTACTTCTTACTTGCCTATCGTGTATTTAATCTTGCTTATCGTGTTTTACTTCTTACTTGCCTATCGTGTATTTAATCTTGTGTATCGTGTTTTACTTCTTACTTGCCTATCGTGTATTTAATCTTGTTTATCGTGTTTTACTTCTTACTTGCCTATCGCGTATATAATCTTGTGTATCGTGTTTTACTTCTTACTTGCCTATCGTGTATTTAATCTTGTGTAGCGTGTTATACATCTTATTTGCATATCGTGTATTTAATCTTGTGTATCGTGTTTTGCTTTTTCTTGCCTATCGCGTATTAAATCTTGTTTATCGTGTTTTACTTCTTACTTGCCTATCGTGTATTTAATCTTGTTTATCGTGTTTTACTTCTTACTTGCCTATCGCGTATATAATTTTGTGTATCGAGTTTTACTTCTTACTTGCATATCGTGTATTTAATCTTGTTTACCGTGTTTTACTTCTTACTTGCCTATCGTGTATTTAATCTTGTTTACCGTGTTTTACTTCTTACTTGCCTATCGTGTATTTAATCTTGTGTAACGTGTTTTACTTCTTACTTGCATATCGTGTATTTAATCTTGTTTATAGTGTTTTACTTCTTACTTGCCTATCGTGTATTTAATCTTGTATATTAGTTTTACTTCTTAATTGCCTATTATGTATTTAATCTTTTTTATCGTGTTTTGCTTTTTCTTGACTAGCACGTATTAAATCAATTGTATCGAGTTTACGTTCATGCTTATATATGAAACGCTAATCTTCCAAGGTTCTACTTACTTACTTCTGTCTTTCAGCTTACTTTACAAATGCTACCCCTATTCTTGCCTCGTGGTTTTATGACATGAACAAATAAAAAACAAGAAGAGAGAGAATGTGGTTTCCAGTCCCAATGCTAGCCTCACACTCGATAGGATTTCTTTATTTCATTTACTATACCTATTCTTTGGTACATTTCACAATGTAGTCATGTTCTTAATGCTAAAGTATACCTACGAAGATATGAAGAAGACGAAGAGTGTGCACACAGTAGTGGTGTTGTGTGTATTCATACGCTCAAAAAGCCTCACCACTACACATTCCCCCAGCACTTTTAATTAATTTTTGACATCTTTAAACACTTATCTTAACCTAAATATTAATTATACATGTATTTAAACTTTACTTATCCTTCCCCCCTGTACGCGTGGGCTGAACAAAGATGATTGAGAAGTAACGGTGACTGTCCGATGAGAAGTCCTGGTGCTGTCCCGTTTTCCCTTTCGACGAAAATCAATCCTTGGCAGTCCTCTGTTCCTTCTGTACACTTGAATCCATGAACGGCGAAGCTTTTGTCGTTTTCTACGCAAATAGTTTTGAAGAAATTTTGGCATCTTGGAACGGTGAATAACATCCCAATAATTTAACAGTTCATAATCAGTAATATCATCAACAGTAGCAGAGTTCACTCTGTCATAATCAGTACGAATATTCTTACAAGTTTTGACAAAATCAATCATACATTCATCATTATCAATATCATCAACATTAACATCCATTTGCTCATGTTCTTGAACATTAGTATCATTAACAATTTCTTGAGCAGTAACAATAATCGAATTGAACATAATATATTGTAAATGGAATCTATAAATATTACCTTCAGAGATCCTTCCGCATGAAACTCAACATGTGCCAACATTCTGTGTTTGCAGAGAGTTTCATAGGGGCAATAAACACACTGGTAGTGTTTTAGCTTGTAGTCTCCACGTACGAACCTGATGTATTCTGGATGTTGGTAGCGGATATGATGTTTTGTGCCTAAATTCTCAAGCTTTGTGGTGGTCTTCCCTTGTTATAGTATTTTTGTTGTGGGTCATACAATGGATACGATGAAGGGTCGGTTTCCCAAAAAACTCCTTGTGACATCGTTTTTGGCGTTGGTATGCTTCCATTTCGGCAGTTTGACGAGTGCGAGCACATATTATAGAGTAGCGCATGCGGTTGATATGAATGAGCGCGTCATTTTCCGTTTCTTAATTTTAGAAGGGAAATTTTCCTTATTCTGGTCCACTTCCTCATCGTTATCATCATCCGGATTGGAAGAGTTTTCAGGCTGATGAGTATCCAGAGAGAGTCAATGGTTTACGGCTGTTGTTCACAAACGCGCGGGAGTTGATTTGGGATGTCCACCTCTCCACCACCTCCTCATCGTCATCATGAGGCTCTTAATTTATATCTACACCCGTCATGGCGTAGCAGCAACGCCGTATCCGTTGCCTAATGGAATTAGGCACGTGCTTGCTCCTCTCAATTTAATCCTGGAACTCTTTTTCTATCTCCTCGAGACTCCTCTGCAACTCTGCAGCTTGCTAGAGCTTTTGATGAAACTGACGAGCGCGCTAGACACAATGTGAGCAGAGTTGAACTCTGTTGTTGGCCTCAAATTCACCAACATAATCCTCTGGAATCCTGAAGATCCGATAGATGGATGAACAACGGTTTTAAATGTTCCTCCGGACCCGAATCACTTGTGGTGGTGGTCGGCTTCATGGCTGCTTTTGCTGTAAATGGATCAACACAAACTAAGCAGAGGTTGTTCTTTTGTTGTGCCATTTTCGCTCTCTGTAGATGTATTATTGAGCACAAGAAATTTAAAATTTCCCGAGAGTACTCGAGATAATCAGCATAAAATATTTAGAGTGAGACTGTGCAAGGTAGAGCTCTCACAAATGACTGTGAGAAGTGCATTTGTCGATGTATGTATTTATATATATGTTATTTTGCTTTTAGGGCTACGAAGTCTTATGTTTACATAGTTCGTAAAGGAATGTATGTATGTATGTATGTAGGCATGTATGTATGTATAGGACTGGAATATTCAATCCTTCTTGCTCATGGAAATTTTCCATTAACTTCAAGGAAGCAAGAACGAGTTCTTGTTTGATGTTGGTTGTGCATGTTCCTTCCCCAAAATTTTCAAGGGATCAAGGATTTTCTAGAGTGAAGTAATAAAACAAACTCTCAGCCTGGCTCCGATTCCTTATCGTAACATTTCAAGTGCTTTTTGGTTTCTCAACTTCATGACCTGATGTGCCTTGGTATTTCGTGATCTAATCTGATGTAATGTTGTTGAATTGAATTGGATGTGATTTGATGGGAAGTAATGTGATCCGTTCAGCTAACAAGTGCAAGGAAGAAAGGGGGCTTGAAAATGGGCAAAAAGGGATTTAAATTGGAGCTTGAGTAACTTGTTGAAAAGAATGTGCACATAGCAAATCTAGAGAGAGAGAGAGAAAAAAAAATTGTGCCGTGCATGCATGCCAAAGCCAAGTTGAGTGAGTGCGAAAATGAGATTTCTCAACCTCTCCACATTCTGTACGGCTTCATTTGTCTCTTGCAAGAAATTTAGACTGTGGTTACTATCACACATGAACAAGGAAGGAACAAGTCTCGTTAAAGAATTCCATCGTTATTTTACGCAAGCAACATGGAAAAAAAATTCCAACCAAAGCAAAGGCATTGCATTGGGATCGGCAATAAATGTTGACAGAATGTGAAAATGAGAGTATAACGAGGCTTTAGTGTTCTGTTTCTAAAAGCTAAAATCTTTGGAATTCCTTCTGCTTATAATATAGCCTCAGCGTCACTTTTGAGTATTGACAAAAAAGTCTCCCACTTTCTCACTCTTCGTTAAAAAGTGAATGCCGCAAAATTTACGTAACACGTCGGAAATTTATCTGTAAAGTAAAAGTATTTATCCCGTGGTAGAAACATGAAGAAATACAAGACAAGGGGAGACGCTAATCCACCCCGTTTCACAATGCAATGTGCTGTTCGTTAAACGCAAACGTCGCAAACATCTTGAATCAAATAATGCAAATTGTATTGCAGCATGAACAAGACAGTATAAACCAAATTATCGACAGCGACAAGAAGGCAGTTGGACATCAAACCAAAGCCACTGACACTGTATTGGGTTGACGAAGCAAGACGAAATCCTATCAATGTCTGAGAAGATGATAAGGCGTGAAAAAAGGATGAAGGAATGAAGGAATGAAATAAAAAGTATTTGCCAAAATGTCAAGAAAAGGCGAAAAGCCAAATCAAATGCAATGCAGTCAATGATCTTATGTCACTTCATTTCATGGTTTTTACTTAATTAAATGTTATATGCTGGATGATATGATTGATATAAAAAGGCTGATCACTCTTGTTCAACAAGAAAAAAGACATTTTGGTATCCAACCATGAAAGATGATGACCGCCCAGGAGGCGGAGAAAATTTCATTCCTTCGGATCGTTATTTTTCGGAGGCAAAATAACTATTTTACATAAATAACCTTATCCTTTCCCTTATGTTCACTTTGGGTTTCAATTTCAATGTCGCGGCAGCAGCCATTGATACATTTAACGCATGACTATGACGTTATGCAATTAGTGTTTTTTACTTTTTGTACAAATTGTTTTTACAGCTCGCAACTCTACCAAATGTTTGTTTTACGAATAAATATTATTGATTGGCAAAAAATTGCATTTTTATTACTGCTAATTACAAAAGGAATAATTGATGATAACAAATTGTATTTGGCTCCTTGTTACAAATACCGTTAATGACAAGAAGTAGCAACAAGGAAGGTGTACAAAAGACACCTCTCATTTCTATTTCTTTGCAATTACATTACTTTACCCACTTACTCCTCTCTCATTTTCACAGAAGGGAGATCTGGGATGTGCAGTGATATGAGGCTATCGTATTATGGTGTGAAGAGCTATTCAGCCCATGAATAATGACGCCTGGCAGATAATTTATGAGCAGATTTGAGCACAATTTTCTCTATTCATTTCAAAAGCAATATTATTAGGTATGATATTTTATGGTTGTCGTGCTGTCCGCAATCAGCAACAAATCCTTCCTCTACGTAAAAAAGTGTGAACTCTTCTAGAGGTCAGCTGCAAGTATTTACCATCCAATAATAGTACCATTCATTTTCATTCATTCGGGGCTGATAGCTAGTCATTTATTTATGCATAATAAAAGTCGAGTTTTTATTCAAAAGAAAAAATGCATGATTATATACATACACCAAAACCAACACACGCCACATCTTATCATCAGAATGCAAATGCAATCGGCAATTTCTTTTCCTAAATGGGTTGTCTCACTCGCGAAAGTGAAATTAGATCCCCTAAATACTCCATTTACTTTGGACAAACGTGGACTTTATTGTGCAACAAGCACTCTTTCGTTTTCAATAAAAAAAATTATTGTTCCTTTTTTACTTGCCTTCAACTGAAATTTTGCATCCTTCAGCCTTCCAGATTATGATGGTATTGAACCCACTACACAATGGTCTTGGCCTGGTGTGTAGGTAAAAAAACAGACACTCTTTTTGTTGATTCTCGTTAAAGAAGGAGGCACGTCATTTTCTCATTATAGCCTAGGCTTGAGAGAGAAAAAGAAGAACACAATCATTTTGTACATCATCATCATCATCCTCTTGGCCTCAAAAGTTATTTTCAGATGAATCTACAAGCGACCCTTGTAAGGTGCCATTTGCCTTAGTAGCTCTAAATGGGTTGCGTATGAATCTCTCCTCTCTCTCTCTTCCCATTTTTAAGGTACAAACAAACTCCAACCAAAACCATGAAGGACATCCCAATCCAACAAAAGGTCTTGTTTGTGTTTTTAAAGGATAATCATCATCATCATCATTCGTGTGCAGATATAAACTATTTGGTTTTTGTCCCATTTCCAAAAAGCCAAGATTAGAACATTAGAAAAACTGGGTCTTTATGTGCAATATAATATAGTATTAGCAGTAGTAGCAGCATCATTGGGATCAGGATGGCAATGGCTCATCCTCTACCTTGAAATATTATCTATATGAGGCAAAGCAATTTGGTTCCAAGGCAGAATTTTTTGCTTTTGTTGCCTTTATAACCTAACTGTGCTCATGTTCATAAGCCACTCTTCTATTTCTATTCCTATTGACTTGTAAGTTTTAAGTATTAAATGTGCAAAGGGATGGGAGTAGAAAGCCCAAGCAGCAAAAACAAGTTGTACATACATCACCGAATCAACCCTCTCGTCCCATTCTTTTACAGCTTGTGCTTGCCTAACCTTTGGTTGGGTCTCTACACCTTTCGAATTTGCTGGCAATATAAACATTTGTAACACACAAGAAGGGGATTAAGAAGTAGAGCAGACTCAGAGTTTGAGGGGGAGTCGATTGGTACCACTTTTGGTTCCGGCATATTTTTCGTTCTTTAGTTATGGGAACATCTGGACAGATCTGGATGAGTTCATCATTTGTCATTTTGCCCCAATTTGAGGGCGTTGGGATACCCCTGTGACGACTTGGGACGCCTTTGTATCACCATTTGGGGCATTGGGATTTGCACTTTTCTTGGGGTTTTTATTTATTTCGAAAAATTTGGGATTTGGGTGGATTAGAGGCATTCTTGATAGTTAGATTGAATTATGTATGTTAGGTTAGGTCTGTAAGTTATCGAATGCTTGAAAAGTGTGTACATGGATTCAAGGATATTGTATTTTTTAAACCATGCACCTTTCATGTTATCTATTCCGTAATCTACACGTTTACACCATAAAATAATTGCAAGTATGATGATCATGATGATAAGGAAAAGGCCTTACCTATCCAGACACAGACATGTACTTTAGATTTTGTACACATGCCAAATAGAGTGCAAATAAGTGCCACTTGGTTTTTTGGCAAGGGATCCAAATCTGTAGTAGTGAAAGCGTTGAAAGATGTATTAGCAAGTTGGGGAGATATAAGAAAGTTTGAGATTAGAGATGAGGACGAGAGGATGAATAATATATCTAATACTTGGCTTTTGCCTATCTATTAGTATCTACCTAGAGTCCTAGACTATGTTTTGGCTGCTCGGCATGATGTGAATGACATAGAAAATGTATACAATCAAATCCACTGAAGAAGCTCTCGTCATCCTCACTTTTTAAACTTTTCTTGTACTTTGGGATGCACTTACGGTAATGATGATGATGATTTGATGATTACAATGTGATGTTGGATTTGGATTTGCTGGTGGTGTGGTATGGGTCTGGTTCAGAAAACGAGGAACAAGTAGTTAGTTTGTAGTTTGTTGATATAGATGAAGCTATAAGAAATATTGGCATGGGATGGCAGTGTGCCTGATTGTAACAAACATTACATAGCTGCTTGTTTACAACGTTGGTCGTTCGCTTCTTCTTCAGCATCAACTCTCAACAGCCACCGTACGTGTATCCATTTCGTTGAAGAAGGGGGGATTTGAAGACATGCATCTCATTATTAGGAGATAGTTAAATGAATGAGCTAAATGAACCAAACCAAACCAGGCAAAAGACATGCCAAAGCCAAAGCCAACTAACTTATGTGCTGCTTATTTTAACGTGTCCTGTATGTACACTAGGTGTATTGGCAAAAATTACGTCATTTTTTGCAAACAATAATATTCTCTGATGTGACTGCTTCTGATCCGGAGGAGTAAAATACTTTGTATGAATGTAGCATTGACTTTATTACTGGTGTCTGGTGCTGGTGCTAAGCCTATTTTTTGGGTCTGTTTGGGAGAGTAAAGTGAAGTGAAGGCGTTTATGTATATTATTTGTATCTTTTAGAAAAAAGGAGCTTCACCCTCATTTACATTTTGCTCTTGGTAACATAATCTCATCTACCTCTCTCTCCAAAATAAAGACAAAATGATGAAGCCTTGATGATGATGAAAAATTTGGTTATCTTTTGGAAAATGGATGATCGTAGTTGACAAATTTACGCACAAAAAGACTCCCACAGCAGAACCATATATCATTTCTCATATTTCCTGCATTACGCCAAGCCAACACTATCATCAGCAGCAAAGAGGATGACTAAATTAAGATTTCATCATCATCATCAGTCAAACCATAATTATATACGTGTCAAGGTTCTCTGATACAAGATATGCCAGGAAGAGAACACAGTCATCACATCACATGGCATCACATCAAGTCCATGACCTTATTTTGAAAGCTGGATTTATCCAAAGGCCAACCATAAATCAAACCTTCAATATTTCCGGCGTTATTTCTATTAGTTCAATAATTTAATGAAATTGAGGCAAGGCGACTAGCTAAATAGGCGCAAATTGGGCTCTCAAACTCAAATAGCATCTAGATTGATTGCTCACCTGAAATTTGAAAACTATTTTCCCCCAAATTTTCTGCAATTCTGGGCTGGGGATGCCAAACCTCTTCCCAGAATTGTGGGAGATCTGACTGTGATGCAGCAATCTGACGGATAAGGACTGCTGCGAAACCAGAAAGCGTCAAGGAGTCGAACGATTAGTGAAGAATTGTGGTCACTTTCTCAGTGGAACTGTGTTTGATCCAATTAAATGGAAGCCTTTTCCTCTGCAGATAAAAAGGGAGTACAAATTGCGCTCGCAGTTTTAAGCCAAACTTTTTCACGCTGTAAAGATTGATTGAAAATATTTATTTTCAGGGCATCTTTGGTAAATACAGAATGGGGGTCAACAACGTTTTATATTTCTCTCCAATTTCCCTCGAGAAGGGCGAGTGGAGCGTAAATGCATAAATTTTCTTTCTTCATTGGGGAAACAGGAAGGGGTGATGTTGATGATAAACACTCATTTACATTAGAAGTAATACCTGTGCTCTTTGCATACGCAGCAGCCAAGCACATTTCTAGGTAACCCGCACCTGGGAAAACCACATGGCTTCCTACTTTGTGCTCTTTCAGATATGAAAGTTCCTCCAAATTTATAGAATTTTGAAGTATTGTGACTTCACTTGCGTTTCCAATATTTGTTCCAGGGAGTGGCTGAATTTTTTCTCCACTGCTAAATATTTGGGATTGGTTGTTCTCCGTCCAAAATATTTTTCCAGCAAGGGGATAATGGGGAATGCATACCTTATTGTAGAGCTTGCCATTGTAGAAGCCTTGCCAGTTTACTGGAACTCTGCGCAGGTACATGATGGATAGCATTGCTGATAGAATTGGTTGTGGCCCAATTTCAATGATTATTTTATTTTTCTTTACATTTCCTTCACAACTTGTTTGCTGGCCTCCAAGAAGTTGACCTTTACCTTGGGTGATCTGAATATATTTCACTCCAATTTATCATCTTGCCCTGAACTCTGGAAATGTATTTGCAGCCTCCCTTCCCATTTCTAGTTTGGATGGTGTCCCAAATCGAGCGATAGGTTGGGAGGAATGAATCCATAAATTGTGAGTGGAAAGTAGAGAAGATTGCAATTCAAGGCATTTTAGTCCTTGTTGCTTGCAGGGTGTTTGAAATTCCAAAATTTTGTGGCCTGAGCGAACAACAAGCATTTTCCCATTTGGAAGTGCGTCCACAAGCAAGCTCCGCTCTGCTACCAACTGGATTGCATCCTCCAGCTCCAGCATACCGGCACAAAATGCTGCTGCATACTCCCCCAAACTGTGTCCCAAAACAAAGTGTGGGGCATTCCAGTAATTCCGGAGCGTGACTCCGGGTGACCCACATTTGTCTTGACTGAACCAACGATCAAGGGCTCTGACCTCGCTTTCGAGTTGTAGGCTTTTGAAATAGCCTGTATTTCAATTGGATCCCCAGTTGGAGTACCCGTTACATGTGCTTGTGCAACGGCTGAGCCTCTGATCCACACCCACATTTTGTCCCTATTTTTGATAGCGTCAGATAACCTCTTGAGCACATGCAAAGCCATCTGCTGTAGCATCAAAGGTTTTACAGCGTTCATCATTTGATAAAATTCAAGGGAGAAAGAACTTTCCAAAAGGAGATAACAGGAGATTGACCCCAGCTGCAAGGCCAATATTCTTATCCCTTTTTTTGCAAGCTCACCATTGCGGCAGAACATTCAGATTCCTACCATTTAATAAACATATATATTTCGAATTGAACTCTAAAGAACTCAAATGTAAGCTGTTGGCATTGTATTTTTTTAAATACGGTAGCAACGCTGGGAACAAGCTGCAGCTCCAATAGAATTTCCCATGTATCTGTGAAAGTAATCTGTGTGTCCAGTTTCCAGTAAGGTATCCTTATAGTCATTTGACCATGTTCCAACGGGAAAACTGGGATTTTGGTATGAAAAAACTGACATATTCTCCTTGTCCAGACCGGACGCTACTTCAGACTACAACAATCCAACTTTCCAGTTTCACAAGCCAGAGTCCAACGTAACAGCTGAGGTTCAAATGACCAAGGACGGGATTGTTGTGCTCACCTATGGAATACATGGAAATGGCCTTGCAACTGAAGAAACAGTTCAAGGTCTCCACCTGGATGTCAACAGAATCCTGATAAACGTGACGGAGAAACGAAACAGCAGTGAATTTGTTGGTATCATAATCGGCTCATCAACCACACGAGTAAATGAATTCTGGATATTTGAACTCCAAACCACTCTGGCTGAGCTTGATGGGGGAGCCTGCTCGGACTGTAGGAACTATTTGCATCTCGCTGAAAACTTTCTGGAAGGAAAGGATATTGAAATTCATTTTAAAAAAAAGGAAACGACAGTCACCTCAGATCTGGAGGGGACACAGTAATAAGGCAGCTCCTCATGTGACGTCCGACAGATTTCCGGAGTTGACGAAATAGTTATTAAGCATGACAAGGAGAATAACTGCTCCTTTGACCTAACAATGGAAATGGGAGAGAATACTACCGTCTGGTTTGAGGATTCTGGAAGTAGGAACGTCTCCATGGAATGGGTTAACAGCACTTTCCACTACCGTTTCACTTCACCCCGATCCTTTGATTTGAATGGAAATAGTCATCTATTTACTACCTTCCTTTCATTCCATTCCATGATTTTGGGGGCGAGTTACAAAGATCCATTCTACAGCCAACCCTCAATAATTACAAATGACAATTTCAAAATCCAGATTGGAAGAGATGGAAGCATTTTCTTGACAATGGGATCCGGATCCAAGGTAAAATTGGATTTTCAAAATCACTGTTTAAATTCATCAGAAAGCATTTAAACTCCAGCGTTTCCAACTGTGAGAGTTGGTGTAATTAATTTTCTCTTATGTACTCCAGCGTTTCCGGTAACACATAAACGTCTCCATCAAGAAGGATTAGCTTTCACAAATGTGGAACATGGATCAAACAATTTTTTAAATGTTGCTATTTTTCAATGGTGAAATTTCTTTCCAGATCAAGCCCCACGCTTAAGTAACTAACGTGATGCCCAAACTTTTCAAGTAGGAGAGCAGCATTCTCCCAAAACTCCCTGTAGAAACGGTCCCACCCTTGCTCATCATAGTCATCATAGTTCATGTCAATGCAGAAGACTAGCCAACACTTTTCCCAGGAAATGGATTTGATGGATGGTTGCCCATTTCCTGTATGAACTTTTGGATTTCCTGACAAAAGAAAAATCTGTTGGTCACATTGATATCCTGGATACTTCAGCTTCACCCACTCTTTCAACTTGAAGGAGAAGGTTGTACAAGGGGCTTTGCCATTGATTGTCCAACTCCTCTCTTATCAATCGACTCACTTGACGAAACTTAATCAAATTACTCGCTGGCATCACATTCCTCATCATAAGCTCATTCACGACCTGAAACCAAAACCAATAAACCCGACAGCAGGCGTAAAGAACCGACACCCTTATGCAATTTAACTTAAATTTGGAAATTTCGACAATTTAACGTTCGTAGGTCACGCTGGGGTCATCGTATAATTTTTAAAACACCATGAATGAATTCATCTCAGCAAATGGTGTCATTTCGATGTGTCACACTTTATACTTTGCTATTTAGAAATATTTGATCTTATCTTTGACCTGGTTATCAATAACCGATAAGACCCATCTCGCTTCCCAGGGAATTTCTTGACCTAAGGTATCGTTTACCAAAAATAATTTTTGAAATTCTTCAACCGTCTCGCCGCTATCGTGTTCACAGACAGACAGACAAACAGACAGACACCATTTGTGAAAATAAGAACCTACCCCCTTTTGCAGTGTAATAAAGTGTATAAATTGTAGCTTGTTAATATTTTTGTGTGGCATCTCATTTTGGGTCACAAATTACCATTGGCAAATGTGGTTCTGTGCTATATGGAGCTGCCAATTCATGCCACTGAGTACTTGCTCGCGAGAAGGTCTTCTTGTCCTCCACATCCAGCTTATCATATACTGTGGTGTATTTGAATTGACTTCTTATTTATGAAATATGATTTATGTGCCATCTCTTGTATGAATGCTCATCAGGACCTCATGTCCTCTAAACTCTCTTTTAGCTAACAATCAGCTACCTCATTTTATGTACATTATACCTACTGTATTATACTCTTGTACTCTCACTCACTTACCGGCACTCTTCTAGTAAAGAACTAAAACCTCACGCGTGTGCGTACTCATTATATTTATTATGCATTATAGAAAAACTATAGGCTGCATACACATCATATACCTTCAGCCATACCTATTCATCATATATTATGTAGGCCATACAATTGAAGTACTTTTATTTTGAGGAAAAAATATCACTCATAAAAGAACCAAGTAAATTCTGTTAACTAACCACGGGAGTAATATCAGGTGGACAGCGGGAATCATCCACTACATCCTACTCCTTTGTCTCCAACTTTGATTCAGATTCTACTGAGATAAGGTAAAATGGCAGCGTCTTCCATCCTAATTTCTTCCAGATTCTTTTAATTTTTTTCCCATCAATTTTGAATTTTTTCACTTTGTAATGCACTTGGCACACTTTAAATTTTGAAACTAATTGGAAACCAAGTTAAAATTTATAAAAACAAAGCCCACTTTCTGGTTGACACTTGTATCCTTCAAGGAAAATAATAAACGAGGGATATATGTACACACAGAATTCTCTGAGTTTAACTCTGAGCAGTGCCATGTGTCACTGCTGTCGAAGAGTACGATTTAATATTACATATATTATGTATGTATGCATAGGAAGCCAGTAAAACCTTTCATTTTACTATCGCAACTCACAACATAATACATTACGTGTACTTTAACAAGCTGATTTAGCGAACCTAAGCATATTAATACAAATATAGCGTAGCCCTATTAAAGTTGAAGAAAGGTTGGACTGTGTTGAGTAGTACAGTCAGCGTAGCTGAAAACCAGCGAAAAAGGAGTACATGGAGGAGTGGATCGGAGCCAGCGCAAGGCTTTGGAAAAGAGTTGAGCTACAGACTGTTCATGTATACGAACTTATATAGAACGGACAGAATAGCAAATTCTAAAAGTAGAACAATAATGAATATATGAATGATGATAAGAAAGTTGCCACCCAAGCCGCAGGTCAAACTGCGGCTTGGGTGGCAACTTTCTTTTGGAAATAATATGTATATATATATATGAAAATTTCAAAAGAAATTTTTGAAACAATTTGTGTATTACCGGACAGGCTTTTTGCACACAAGTGTTCCCCAATATCTCTTGATTATAATGACACCAATAATATTTAATCTGACGCTAAAGTTTTTTTTATATGAGTACTTTTATGCCAACGGATCATGAATTTTTTTTCTCTCCTTTTCTTTCTTTCTTTTGGAGTTAGATATATATATATATATCTAATTATAATTGTCTATAATTTGATAATGATGATAATACATGTACATGTAATACACACTATGTATGAAATAGTGAATAGTGTATGAACATAATTTGATGAAGAATTTTTGCATTTTTAAGTTGATTTTTATAATATATGAATTTCAAATATTGTGTGATAATGCAGTAGAGATAAAAGATAATCAAAGTTGTTGTAGTCAAATTTAGTTTTTAAAATATCATTATTTATTTATTTTGTGCTAAGTGATAACAAGTATTACTTTTTTAAAGCAAACACTACCAATGTCCGGTGATGTACAACATATTTTGCAACAACATAGATATTTACAATGGTTTAATGTTGGAAACTTAAAATTATCTAATACAAACTTTTTAACCATTACATCATTCTTTTGAAGATTAAAAAAATCAAATTGATTTAATACATCCTGATATTTTATTCCATTACATCTATTTATTAGAAAGTACAAACAATACATACCACAAGCTGTGGAATTACTTGGTTGAATTTGTAAATTACTGAAACGGATTTTACCACCCCTATTCTTTACAAATTCGATAAAATCATTACCGTATAGCTGAACAGAATTTCCTAAACTATCGGAAAAATCTACATTATCATCTGTGTTAGATTTATACAGAGCCAACCAATGAAGGCCTGGAAGATGGCAATCTTGAGTGTTTACAACCACGCAAAATGTTTTTGATTTAATAAGATGGAGCTGATTCTTGGCACAAACAAATATAGGTTTATCCTTAATCGCTGTTAACAAAGCAAATCGCAGTTGAAAGGAATCCATTACGACACCAATGCTTGCCGATACTTATCAATTGATAGAATTGCTTGTGACTCTGAGTAAATTAAACAGGTTACTGCCTCGGAAACAGCTGAAGAAAATTTTAACTCAACTCGTACTGATCCACTATTTTCTAAAACTAACGATGACTCTGATGCGTGAAGATAATTAAGATCAAATGCAAACATTGCATTTCCGTTTGAATATTCATCACGCGAAATAATCAATCCACTGTTCTCAGTCGTACAACCTAATCCTGAAAGTAGTAGGTAATATGGTAGAAGATGTTGTTGGTTGTTAAAATCTAGCGTAACATATTTAATGGGAATCGGAATGTTGTTCACAGTGAGGGATACATAATTTACATTAAAATGATGGAAACTAAACGGATTTCTTTTATAATCTCCATTAAATGCAGAATTTGACACTAATGCCAAAATAATTCGGGATGGTACATTCCCCAAAAAAACATTCTCTTCAATAAATGTTTGATTTCCACTAGGGATTGTAAACTGCTTTAAATCCGACAAAACAAGCGGGCATTGAGCCGAAAGACCGTTTTGTAATAGTTTCTGATGTGATAATATAATGCTAGGAACTTGTTTCCTCACAAAGAAATTTGCATCAAGAAACTTCACTTTCGGAGCAGGCGAAGGATCTCCTGGTTTTGGCGGTGTGCAGAGTAATGAGAATGAATCACTTCCTCTTGTTAGCGAAATTGTGACGCTGGTATCATTCAAAATGTATCTTGACTGTAATCCTAGATCAAACCTTAATTTCCCTGCCATTTCAACTGGTTTTGATGAAATGAAATGAAATAATTTCTCTACGACTCTTGAAACCTTCATTTCTATCATTCAATACCCCACCGTGAGTATCTTTATAAAACAATGCGCATTGTCCAACTGATTTAAGACTATCATTGCTAGACGATAATAATGATTCAAAATATGCTTTATAAGCATAGCAATTATTTGTAGATGATATTTGCTGACTGTTAATATTAACATCACATTGAGAAAACAAAGAATGCAAAAAATTGTTCGCTGTGCTAATTTCGGCAGAAGCATCTAAGTTGGTTCCGTCTGAATTCACTACTTTCACCCGCACATATATAAAACTATCAAATAAGTCGAGATACTGATTTGAATTTCCAGATATCCGGAATTCAAGTTTTGCATCTGAATCTTGGATGTTGACGATAGGTTTGTATTCTGCGTAGAAACTGTTTTCAACTGTAGTATCTGTTGGTGGAACCGCAAATATATATTGGCTTCTCCTCGTATTGTTGGGGTTGAAAGAGAGTTTATCAACGCCATTACGAAAATATGTCTCTTTTTGAAACCGGTTTTTTAACAGTTTTTTTAATGGTTTTCTTTGGTCTTGAAGTCCGTTGTCCCTTCTTGGTTTTCTTTGGTGTTTTTTTATGGCATGTTTTTAGCTTTGTGGAAGTAATTGATTTGCGCTTGCGAGGAGTGATTCCTTTTCCTTTTTGTCTCATTGTGTTGATAATATCACTACCAACGTCATGTACAAATCCTAATGCGTTATCCCGAAGCGATGTCTCAAGACTACGCCCACTCAATGCATCCTTATATGTATTAATTGCTGCTTGCTTTGCATGAGGCAGTATGTATCTTGTAACAACTGGAATAGAGTAGCGCTTAATGCTTCCAACGACTGAACCCAAACCACCTCCCCGTTGTCTAACGATCAGTGGGTATGAGTCAGCTTTGGGGTGTAATGCATTGTGATATTGAAGAATATCAAAAATGTGAACTGTCTTCATTTTGTTGCAGCAGTGAACAAGTGTCTGTCACAAAAGTTAAAATAAATCTGTACCAAAGTTTTTGTTTTTCGTAGGAGTATATTCACAATGGATAACAACCAAGAAAGGATTTTGCAAACGTATTACAACCCATCATCAAGTGGCAGCTTTGGAGGTGTTGATAGGTTGAAAAAAGTTCACCCACACATACCCCAAAACGATATTATTAAAGCTTTACAAACTTCACCAACATACACCAAACATAAACGAGTTTTACATACGTTTTCACGACGAAAGGTGAATGTACACACCTCGAACTATTTGTGGCAAGCAGATCTGGTTATATTAAATAAATATGCCAAGAAAAATAAAAATTTTCAATACTTGCTAACAGTGATAGATACATTCTCCAAAAAAGCTTATGTCGTAGCAATTAAAAAAAAGACAAGATTAGATGTGACGAATGCATTTTCCTCCATTTTAAAATCAGCAAATTCCAAACCTAAATTTTTATCTTGCGACATGGGAAAGGAATTTTACAACAAAGCGTTTCAAGCATTTCTTAGTCACCAGAATATTCAGTTGTTCTCTGTACATTCAGATACTAAAGCTTGCATCGTAGAACGTTTTAATCAAACATTAATGAGACGCATACAAAAGTACTTTGATTATTCCAAAAGTCACAGATACATTGATGTTTTACAAGATATAGTAGACTCATACAACAACTCAAAACATAGGACTATAGGAAGGACTCCAAATCAAGTTGACATGTATAACGAGATGGATGTTTGGCTTAATACAAACAAAAGCTTATACACCACGAAGTGGCAGAAGCCTAAAAGCATTATTGAAGGTGATTTTGTTCGGCTCAAATTCCCAAAACGTACATTTCAAAAAGGGTATGCAGCTTCTTACACCAACGAGATCTATAGAATCGATAAGGTTTTAAACACAAAGCCAACGACATATAAATTACTAGATAAAGACGGTGATTCAATTTTAGGTAGCTTTTATATCAACGAACTGTCTTAAGTTATCTTAACACCAGAAAAACGATAGGTAGCATGGGGTTCTACATACCTTTGTGTTCATCTGATGCAGTTTACCATCAAAATCCATCGAGTTGTCAAATATTTTTACCTAGAAGGATTACACTTCAGGGAGAATATGAAGTTGCGCTATTGGAAATCAGTTATCCTGCTGAATTATACACGATTGTGACAGAAGAAGATTCAAAAGTAGTTATACATTTTATTGACCCGGCTGGAATTTCACACGAAAAAACTATTCAAATACCTAGAAGGTTTTATCCATCAATTGATGATTTAATAGAAACTATAAACGAACATGTTTCAGATGTTTGCAATAATCTTTTCATCGAAAAGTGTTCAGATGGAGTTATAAAAGTCAAGAGTTTGGATTCTCACATTGTGTTTTCAGAACTCTTGAGGGATATATTAGGATTAAAATCTGAATCAGTGTCTTATTCGGTTACTCAAAATCCGTGCATAACATTAATCAACAACATAATTTTCTCAACGTGTGTACAGATATTATTCACCCGCAATTTTATAGCTGTAAGAACCAACAGGTTTTAAGAAGAATACAGTTTGATAAAAGTGGTAATCGACATAATCACATAGTGTTTACGCTACCATACTACTATCCGTTGTCTAGAAAAGACATTGAAACTATTCAAATTTCAATTTGTAACGATCAAGGGAATGGAATTGCGTATGACAAAGGCGCAATATTTCTTTTGTTACATGTAAAGGAGATATATAGAAATGACGTCACAATCAATAACGGAAGAACCATACAAATTTAACCATCCTTCATCAATATTAGTTACGGGAGCTTCCATGTCAGGAAAATCGGTATTTACAAAAAAAATTGATTGAAAACATTGATAAACTTTTTTATCCTCCCCCAAGAAGATTAATTATATCTTATGGCGAAAGTCAGCAACAATACAACGATATAAACAAGGAAGTTAAGTTTGTGAAGGGGTTAGATTTCGATTCTGAGAATTATGATAACATACCCACACTCATTATTATTGATGATCAAATGAACGATAGTGCTAACGATTCTAAAATTCAAGATTTATTTACAAAAGGCGTTCATCATCGTAACCAATCTGTGATATTTATTACTCAAAATTTATTCCACCAAGGAAGGTATTCAAGAGACATTCGTTTAAACGCGCATTATCTCATCATTTTTAAATCACCATCGTTTGTATCACAAGTAATGCATTTTAATAATAATATAATAATAATAATAATGATTTATTCTCACGTCCTTTTACGGCTTAAAACCCATAGGACGACATAACATTCAAAATTTTACATTTCAATAACGGTGGAGTTCCATGTTAGGATTTATATAACATTTACATTAATAATATATGAGGATTTTGGAAGCAATATTTAAACAGGATTATCTTCATAAGTTGCAAAAAAACATTTTCACAAGAATCCAATGTAACAAAATTGTTTTCCACAAGTGCTTCTACATTAACATTTTTGATCGTATCATAATACCAACAACATTTTTAAATCATATCATAATATCAATAAAATTTAAATCATATCATAGCTAACAAAATGCTTTTCCATATTTTATGCGAATTTCAATGCAATATAAAATTTCATTATCTTTTTGTTACATCTATCTATCTATCCATTATAAACTGGTTGCAAAAACAATCAGCAATTTTATTTCTATGTCTTGTTTCCCATATTTTCTGAATGGAGCTTATTATGCACTCGTAAAAGTGGATAAAGACTGGAGGCAGCCTTTTTCCAAATTCTTTCTTGATAACTTTCCAGTCTGGACTGCTAGCTGATTTGCAAATACAAGAGGTATTTTCAAGTTGGCTTGCATTATATTCAGTATGTATTGCCACAAGTTTTCTTATGTAGTCCTCTTCAAATCCATAACGTTTTCCCAGCGCTACTAATTCATTCTGCTGATTTAGTACTTCTTCTGATTCCCAAAAATATGCATAGCTTGACCTTGAACATTCGCCTTTTTCAAGAGAGCTTTCGTCGTCTGATTCATATGTGCTGGATTTTGTACTTGCATCTTCACTTTCTTGCTTGCTATGTTCACTCATTTCTTTTCCCACGACATTATGGTCTTCTACCTCACAGTGACTTGACCTTGAAGATTCGCTTTCTGCTTGACATTGTCCACTCTCACTACTCCATGTGGATGCTAAAAAGTTTTTTTCGTCTTCATGTGGTTGATGATGGGATTCTGCTTGACTGTAGAACTCTGATTTGCTTGCTTGCTGATGATTTTGGATGTTCTCATCCAGGACTTTTGCAGTTTCAGTGCTTTGGTGAACCCGATAATTTCTGCGACGTGTTCTCCTTTTATATGCAGGAACATCATCTGTGATCGAGATTTTTTTCTCATATTCTTTAAGCAAATGGCAATTACGAAATATTTTGCTTTTTTCATTTCTGGATTCAAGTTTAACAATCGCAATGAAGGTTTCAGATTGGTTTTGCTGTAAAACATTCACATCTAGGATTTTCACTTTGACTTGTAGTCTCGTTTTGAAAAAGTCTGATATGAATTTGATTCGCCCCTCTTTTCGAAGAACGATTGGGTCATCAATTCCATGAATTACCACATTATTTTTGCGATTTAGATTTTGGTCACTTTCGTTTTGTTTTTCGATTGACAAGAATGCTTTGTCGCTAGAAACATCGCTTGCGTGATTTGTTATGTTCACAACTTCAACTGTTTTCTTTTCAATGTCCGAATGAGGTACTTGAATTCTTTCAGTTGACAACGAATTGTCATTCTTACACAACTGATTTCTAAGATAAAATTCGTGTCCAATAACTTGATTTAAACAACTATCCACCTCCGTTTTCAAACTGAGTAGATTGTTTTTAAAGTGCATTAAAATGCCAAATTGACTTGGTAGTAGAGTGAAACACGATGATTTCACACAAGATAAAAACTCCATGGTAGAGCACGAAAAGGGAGAAGAGCTCGTGTAGGTACACTCTATACTATTAACTGCGTTGCTGCTGACGTTCATTATGCTGAATAACAATTTTTTTTGCTTGGCAAATAAAACTTGTGACAGAGATTTTTCTTCATAACCTTCTTCTTCAACAGCTCAGATGGAACTCGTAATGGAAACTGATGACATCGAAAAAATCCCAAGTGATATTGTTGATGGTAGGTTCCATTTTTAATTTTGATCTTATTATTAATTGTATTATGATTTATTGTAGTAGTTATTGATATTATACATTATGTTGTGAATCCTGTATATAGATGTTAAAACCGGGATGGAATACGTTAAGGAAAATGCATGCAAAATCTGTTGGAGTCAAGAATCAAAGTATTTGGTCCTCCCATGCTGTCATCTAAGCTACTGCCTGGAGTGCGTAGCTACTCAAGAAAAATGTGTAATATGCCGTGGAGAAATCAAATCTATACTCAAGATTTATAGAGGGTGAATTGAAAGTTTATTAATATTCAGCAATAATGCTTAACATATTATTTTTACAATCTGTACAAAATTCATTATTTAAAATTATTATTGTATTAAAAACTAATTAATCTTGAAATGTTTATGTGCGAGCGTATTAATTCCATCATCCAGAATATATCGTTTTGAATCGAACGCATGGAGACTTGTTTTTTCAAGAGAAACTGTATACAGTTTATGTTTGTAAGACCTTATCATATTCATCTTGGATCTTAATTTTTTCTGACGCATCAATACTTGTTTAAACTTTTTATGAGGCAAGTGTTTGTTAACAACAGATTTTTTAACCCCTTTTGCTCCTTTTTTCCAAATATTTTTTCCTCGAAAGTAATACATTTTTGGAGCTAAGCCTACATACTCCGACACAACTTTTCCATTACTTTCATCTTTAAATTTACCCATTTTCTTTTTATTTAAATCAGAGTACAAATAGTGATCAGGAGAATAATCACTAAAATCAAAATGATGTTTCATTTTTTTCATGTCCTTGTAGACATTTTTAGTACTAATGTGGTAGCACAAACTATCTGTATCTGTTTGTAAAAGCTTTGCCTTTTCACCATATCTGGTTTTAATTACATTCATGTGGAACTGGTACATAACCAACTTACTTAGATCTAAAGTTGAAAACCCTGTATAAATAGGTTTATTAAGGACCACACTTCTTTTTTCCATTTCAATTATAGCAACGCCAGGGTTAATAATGTTGAATGACTTAAAGGTTGGTTTTGCAACTAATTTTTTAACCTGCTCACCAGAGTTACAAATTAGAATTTCCCTATGTTTGCGCACATTCTCGCAACTTTTGCCGAAGCAGGCATTAATTAAAAACTTAAAAAAATCCTTTGAAAACTGATCTGTTGCCAGTTGTCGTTGATACGTATTAAAATCAATATATGGCTGTAGCCATCTTTTTTGTGTAAATTGTAATACCTTATGAACTTTTGTTATCACCAGTCCCTTTTCTATGTAAAACTTCAGATTTCTATAATGTACAACATATCGAGTACGACAGCCTAAATGTGGAACAAGTTTTTGGGTTTTCTCATAATATTTTATACTTAATGTTTGTAGCAAGTCTTTTTGATAAGGTGACAGCTCACTATATTGAATGTTAGTTTTTTCAGGAGCTAATGGATACTCAGAATCCCTTAAATGTAGCTCTTCGGGGTATTCAATATCAACCATTAATACATATCCTGTGTCACTTTCGTTTTCCCAGTTTAACATATCTTGGGTGCTTAGTTTCTTTACTTTTGATCTTTTCATCCACCTAAAATCGGAAACAGGCATCATTTCCTGCAGTGCAAACCCATACAAATTATTACAGTCCCATGGAACTATGAAAGAAGCTTCTTTCGTCTTGTCATAAGCATTTAAAAACTTATTATTAGCTAAGGCATATCTGGTTGAAATCATAGATATGCCTCCATGCATACAAAGTTCAAAAAATTGATAAATCTCTGCATCTGTAATTTTTTCTAGTTTAATGCCTGTAAACTTTAGAGCAGCATCCCAAGTATAACTTGACAAAGTAAAATAATGAGCTGGATCTAAATCGTAAAAGGAAATTGCTTTGCTACGAAAGTTTTCTACAACACAAGCTAACAATAAAGCATCTGTTTGAAGGTATATATCATGATAGTCGCCTAAATTTTTACAATATTTCTTGTATATGTAACAAGCATACTTGTAATCATCATCACTTATATTTGAATCATTAAGCTTATTGTAGAATTTGTCTTTACTCGGAAATTCAGTTTCATCAAAAACACTAAAACTACTAACATAGTCATAAAAATATACACCCTTTCTACACATATCATTTGCTTTCTCTTCACCAAAAAACTGAATCATCAGCTCGAATGCTTCATCAAATTCCATTGAGTGTTTTAATCGATCGACTAGTGAATCCAATGATGCGCTTAAAAACATCATGGAATCAAGGAAGACGAATTGGTTGCAAATGATGCTTAGGTATTTTTCTGAGTTCGAGGGTATTACAGTAATTTGTCCATCATAAAATTCAAAACCACTAATTATCAAGTGAGCATCATAATTTTTAACCCTAATAGCAAAGCCTTCATAGATTACTTGGCCCATCCTTGGCTCATGTGCGGCATGATCTGTATCCGTGGGAAAAGAATAAGCAAGTAAAAAAATACTTGGCCCATCCAATTAAATTGTATGGATTTCAAGAACTAATAATCTGCAAAAATCAACAAAGATCAAATTTAACAAAGACATGGGCCAGACATTGCCCATGAATGTTATGCGTCGCGCTCTTTATTTCCAACAATGCCCAAGAGTCGAACATGATTGGTCAATGCTTAGGACGTGCTGCTCTGCGTTTGCAGTCAGTTTACTTGTCAGGAAGGAGATACAGCACTGGGTCCTGCGGCTTGGGTGCACCACATGCACAGCTAGCTAAGGAATAAATCTTTGAATTAAAATTTTAATACTTAAAAGTGATTTTTAAAATTCTAACTTGAACGTAACGTATAGTTCAGAAAATGGTCTATCCACTGATTTACTCATTTTGAAATTTTAAACGATATTTCAGTTAGATTTTAAAGTTTGAACCTATTGACAAAAAAGCTGAGCAAGTGAGCATTAACATAAACATTGGCTGCACTGCCTATCCTGTAATGTATTTTGCTCTACTCACATACCACCTGTATACACTAAATTGGGAACGAAAAATTTAGTGGGCTCAACCTCATCGGTCCCGGCTGTTATTGCTAATGTACTAATAAAGAGCCGGGCTCTTTCCGAGGTAATTATCTTAAATTAGCTGAATTTATCCAAGTAGAGTTGCGTACTGCCGAGTCATTACTGTTGATATAGAATGAGTGGAAGGCGCACTGGAGTCAAATACCCTAGGATGGAGGATCAGACTGATATTGACTTGGATACTTCAACGGAAGATACAGAGGAGGAGAAAGAGGAACTGAAAAATATGTCAACTAATGATATGTGCAGAAAATACCTTCCAATACTGTCCAAAGTGGACAAGAAAATAAAGAAGATATCCTCCGTCCTCCGGGTTAATAATATGGAAATTATGGAACTCAAATCTAAAGTGGAGGACCTCACAACTGAGGTCTGCGAGCTACGAACTGAAAATCAAAAACTACACCAGGCTACAAACCAGCAGAACCTCTTTTTCAGTGGCATTGAAGAAGCTACCATCGAACCACCATCATCAATTCCAACCAAAATAACAAGATTCATTGAAGAGAAGCTGGGCGTGAAAGTAACTGTTGACACTGCATTCAGAATTGGACCAAAAACAGGCAAAACAAGAATGATCAAAGTCCGTTTCCAAACTATGCGAGACAGAAATATAGTTTGGGAGAAGCGGAAGATATTAAAGCACCCCATGTATATCAACGAGGATCTGCACAAAATAACGCGGAACACCAGGAGAGAGCTAATTAAAGCAGCTAAAGCAGCCGAGAAGGACGGGAAATCAACTAAAATTGACTGGAAGCTGTCAACAGTAGCAATTGACGGGGTCGTAAATAAAATAGTGGATGGAGAACTTGTGCGGGTGCAATCCACCTCAGCATAGGAACTCGGCCATCGTACACGGATAAATAACCAGCCTTTCACGGTGTGCTACTGGAATGCTGACGGCTTGACCAACAACGTAACAAATGATAAATTTAAATATTTAAGTAGCTTAAATTGTGATTTTTTCTGTGCCGCAGAGACCTGGTGCACACTGGAAAGGCTACAACAAAACTCAGGATTTAATAATACATGCAATAAATATGAGTGTCTTACTGTAGAACCTACGAAAGTATCTAGCAAAGGAAGAAATAAGGGGGGGCTACTTATTGGTATTCAAAAACACAAATTTAATATTGTAAAAACAAAAAAATCATCGTCGTATATGATTATATCGGTTACTAATAAGAAGACTGGTGCTGCTGTCAAGTTGAGTTTTACATATTTTCCACCCGATGGCTCAAAGTCAGACAAGAACTTGGACGATTTTTTTAATGAAGTGAGAAGAGAAACACCGACAGTGATCATGGGCGATTTTAACGCTAGAGTGTCCAACAACAACTCCAACCAGCAAACCAGACAAAGCAAGGACTCTAAAATCAACTCAAGAGGAAATAAAATATTACAAAACATCTCAAACTACAAAATTTGTAATGGATCTTGCTCGGGAGATGTGGAAGGAGAGTGTACTTTTGTAAATAGAAATGGGAGCAGTGTTGTAGACTTGCGTTTAGTCAAATTGACAGAGTTTGAAAAGGTAAATAGTTTTGAAGTTTTAGATAGTGAGCTCTCCCATCACATGCCAATCAAGCAGACAATTGGTGATCAATGTAATGAAAATTTACTCACTATCCCTAGAATTAAGTGGAGGAACGAGGATCGACAAAAATTTATCCAGCAGCTGCACAAGGAAAGGGGGAATGCTTGTTTAAAAAGTTTCGATGCTTTGTGTTCAATTCTTTATAAAAGTGCCAACGCAGCCGGCCTTAAAACTCAAGGTGTACTAGGTCAAACTACGCATTTACCAGGCTGGTATGACACTGATTTAAATAAGCTGAAAGCAAACTACAGGTATTGTGTCAAAGGCTTTAGGAGATGTAACCCGCTGAAAGATCTTGACAAATTCCTATATTGTAAAAATACCATGTTAGCTGCAAAATCCAGATATCTGGAAAGTTCGAAGTCTAAAAAGGAAGCTTATTTTAAAAAAATGTATCATGACATAGTAAATAGTAAAGACAGCCAGTCATTCTGGGCTGGAGTGGATTTCTATAGAACTGGAAAGAAAAAACCTATTGCCAGTAATGAAATAGATTTAAATCAGTGGAGTGATCATTTCAGAAAGGTCTTTGAGGAAACCCAGTCAGTAAATGTGTTAACACATAGTCTAAATGTAAATAATTCTAGTAGCACTGATGATTATCTAGACAGGGAATTTAATATGTTTGAATTGTGTATTGCGATAAAAAAGCTCTCCATGGGAAAGGCGCCCGGTAGCGACGGAATCTGCAACGAAGTTTGGAAAAATCTAACCACCTCGGTGAAGCAGGATCTCTTAAATCTATTTAATAACATTTATAAAAACCCAGTGGAGATGCCTCCAAACTGGAGTGAAATAGTAATAGTTCCCATTTTTAAAAAGGGTGATGTGAACCTCCCAAGCAACTACAGGCCTATTTCTTTACTTAATACCATCACAAAGCTATTCACCTCAATGTTAGTAAATAGACTAGATGTTTGGTGTAGAAAGAATAATAAAATTAGCGAATTTCAGGCAGGATTTAAAACAGGCACAGGATGTGTCGAGCAAGCTTTTTGTTTAAATACACTAATACAAAACCAACTACGTTTCCGGAAGGGTAAATTATTCTGTCTATTCGTTGATCTTAGTCAAGCTTTCGACTCCGTAGACCATAATATCCTGTGGGAAAAATTAAAAAACAAAGGTCTTAGTAGCAAATTCATTGACGTTGTAAAGCAAATGTATTCCATGGCAAATGCCAAAGTACGTAGTGGTGGTGCCTTTTCCGACTCATTTAGTATTAAAAAATCGGTTTTGCAGGGTGAGAGCCTCAGTCCTAAATTATTTACATTGTTTCTAGATGATGTCATTAGTGATATAGAAAAAACAAATGCAAGTAGTATACGTATTGGTAATCACGAGGTCAACATGTTACTTTTCGCGGATGATATCGCTTTGGTTGCTATTTCTGCCCGTGACCTCCAAACCAAAATAGATAAACTTAAAGAGTACTTTGAAAGGAACAACCTCAAGGTAAACTTAGGAAAAACTAAAGTGGTAGTCTTCAGAAAACATCATTCGATGCGAAAATTTAAAACGTTTTGGGGAGAGGAAGAAATTGAAAAAGTACCACAATACACATACCTGGGGATTCCTTTTCATTACTCTGGTAAATTCAATGTCGCCTGTGACCATTTTATTGAAAAGGCAAAAAATGCCGAAAGCTCGCTAATTGGTTTATTTTATAAGGCAAAAATAAGTAATTCTAACACCCAAGAAAAATTGTTTGATTCCCTATGCAAGTCAGTTTTATTCTATGGAATCCCACTATGGGGTTCTAACGTGATTGATAAGCTTAACACATTTCAAAATATGTTCATCCGCAAGCTCTACTATCTACCTAACGAAACACCTAGACATAAACTGTTACTAGAAACTAATTTTGAACCGATAGAAAGTAGTTATCTCAATGTTTTGCTTAAGTTCCTGTTCAAAATTAAATTTAAACCAGAAGGTTCTCTTGTGAAAGACTGTTTCTACAAGCTTATAAGCATTCAGGAAGTGTGCGAGGAAAGCTACAACTGGGTATCAAGTGTAAACGCATTATTAAGAAGGTGGAAACTGGGGGATGTGGATAAGACAATCTCTTTTCTAAGAAGGGGCAGTGACATCGATATCAAAGTTAACAAGCATAGTCGCAACCAAATCAACGACTTCGTAGCGACCATAAAAAGCAGGAAAGATAACTACGCAAATCTGAAGCATAAAATTGGTACGGAAAAATACCTCAACGAAGATACTGACTTCAGCTTGAAGAGATTGTGCTTTCAACTTAGATGTGGATATAATTATGTGTATTATTTAACATCTAGCAACCTTAAAGGAAATCGTAGCAACGGATTTGCAAATTGTGAATTATGTGGTAAAAGTGTTGAAAATGTGTATCATGTTTTATGTGAGTGCAGGCACTATAAACCTGCCAGAAAATTATTAAGCCACAATCTGAATGTAGAATTTGAAAAAATGGATATGGCTGCATTGAATAATGTATTTAGTAAACTTAACGTTAATGTAATGAAATGTATTGGTAATTTTTGGAAACAAGCTATGAAAATAAGAGAATTCATCCTAACTTATTAGGAAAATTTTGTAAGATCGTATGTAAATTGTGAAGAATATTGATTATACTTTTTTTTCTTTTCTTCGGAATCATGGAAATTTGTAAAACCTGAATGACCGTGTATGATGGCTGAATATGGTCAATAAATAAATTATTACTACTACTACTTGTCAGGAAGGATATTTTTATGCATAACAAGAGGACAAGCATTGCTCATCCTCTTCCTTTCATTTCGGTCATTCGATTTGTGCGGATGTTCGATTCCACCCAAAAAGACTGGAAAGCAACAGAGCTAAATTCTTTTTCCTTTGGTGTTCGCTTTTTACTATTTTTTTGCTCCATTTTCTACCGATTAGTGAAAATTCACTTTTTGTGTTTCGTTGGTGAGGTATTTAGTTAATGGACATTCTTGAGATTGGATTTACAACTTTAAAGTGAGTGTCTCCAAACAAGTTTAGCTGTTCCACGGGAAAGGAAACGATCAAATATATTTAAGTAAGTTATAATACATTTCTTATTGTCATTGTATACTATAAATATGGAAATGGTTTAGCAATGTGGATGATGCCATACTGAGGTGATCATGTTTTTTCCTCTTTTCAATTACTTATTACGTAATTAACGAGTAGTTATAATACACCAATTTTTTTTTAAATTTTAGCTCGAACTGGAACACCGTCATTATGTTTGGCCCCTGGCTCGGGAAAAACAACAGAGAGATTCAACAATGCTATCGCAAGAAAACCTAGGACTCTGACATTTTCGGAGGCAGTCGAACCAGGATTGAGCCCGTGTGTCACACGCAATATGATTGCTCAGCTAAAACGGATATGAGGTGGAAGCACAGAAGCCATAGTTCGTGGAATACTGAGGACTGATTGGACTGAATCTTAACGTATCCATGAATTTCTCTGGCAAGTTCAACAAGACGAAGCTGAAGGGGACTTTACTTCATTCTCTTATTCTTGGTACGTACATACACATGTAAACATCCATATTCAACCATCTGATAAAATTATATATATATTACAGATATCACAAGAGGAAACGCTGTTGGGAAAGAAGAAACAGATGATCAGGTCAAGGTGCTAATTCAGAATTGGTTATACGGAGTAAAAGATTGGGGCGGTGGTCGAGAAGATAGAAGGCGCAGTAATGCAGTCATCCCGAACACAGAGGAGGAAGGCTCAGAATCAATACAACTAATGGGTGCAGTTCATAACCAGCTCAGGTTGTCAAGCTTTTACACGAGTGAAACAATCACAAAACACATAAGTCGAATCGAAACGGGTTTGTAAATACTACTTTGCAAGGTACTCAAAAATATATTGTATAATAATACTTCAATTACTAATAAGTCAGGAAATAATTGTTTTTTAACCAAGAATATAACTGGTGTTAACGACGATCCTTTAATTAAGTGTCAAGTCCTTAAAATTAATCCTGTTGACGTGTACCCTTGTAATAGCTTAAATGTAGGTTTATGTTTCGTTGAGTTAAGTACCTTAGAAATAATTTTAAGGTGTGAACAAATTTTACGTAAGTGTGTCATGTTACCCTTTGAAGGGAAATACTTATGTATACCATTCACAAGTCATTGTAATAAAAATGTTTCTGTATTCTTTTCTGTTTAATTTTTACCTTTCTTCAGCATAATTGATGAGACAAATGTGTATTTTAAAAGCATCAAATCAATTCTTTTGAATGAAAAATTAAACGGCCGAATTATGGGCCATGTAAGGCATGTTGGGATTTTAACAGTAGGATTGCATGGCCAATCTATGGGCCTTGTGTGAAACCTTACTCATGTCAGGCCTATGTATGGCTGCGTGGCCAAAATGTAGAATGGGCCAGACATCATGGCTTGGATGGGCCTTACATCAGCCAAACACTTTTGCTATTAGGGAAAATTATGCGCAAATATAGGTACTTTACTTTTTTTTATTGTGTACCTCGCATTGCAAAAAAAGTGCGCAGGTCCTCTATATTCGCCAGTTTTATGATCGTGATCTCGAACTTTTTCATCCTTAAACACCTTTTTTTCACACACCCAACAAACGTCAGTAGTCTGGTAATGCATGAGTTCATCTGCTGTAAGTTTTCTCATGGGGGTTTAATCATTTTGAACTTCTTTTACTCTATTTACAAACTCTTCTATAGTTTCAAATAAAACTTTTACACAATCACTCCCTCTGTATATTTTATAATCAACGATTTTTCAGTGCGACCAACAAGGAATAAATTAAAACCTGATGGTATATGTTCCGCAATTCTTGTGGTATTGCTTGTATCATGCATTTCTTTATCAGACTCCATTAAAGACTCAAAATCGAGGTACATAACATACTCGTGTGGTATATCTCAGTGATGGTTCTCAAACTTTAATATTGGAGGTATTTTGTTACCATTCTTATCATTTACTTTTTGTGGCATTTTGACCTTTTGTGTTCTAAAATGAGAACAATCAAGAATGTGAGACTGATATGACTTAATACGAAAGAAATGTTGACAGTTGTAACAAAATTTTTGTTCATGATAATTATGTCTACCAAAGAGTTTTCCCACATCAACGATTCCTACATAATGACTACTTCCTTCAGCATTAGCATGCATTAATAATAAGTCAATGCATTTATACTGTGGATCATGTGTATGTACAGAAATTCTTTTTATAGTGAGTTCATCATCAACACCTTCAAATATATTCACAGCAAATTTTTTTACTACTGTTTCGTTTTTCAAATTTCGTAACTGATTCCATTGATGGAGGAAAAGTTAAATCTGAAAAATTATATTTCTTCTCAAATTTTCTGTAAACCGAGACTCTATTTCTATTCTTTGGCTTAACATCATTATAGTGAAGGATTGATAAGAATGCCCATTTAAAACATTGGTTATCACGATTGCGTACATTTATGAGCACTCTTTTAAATAATAGATTACTTGGAAGGTCTATATAACAACCACCACGAAGAGTGGGATATCTTGCAACTCGGATATCTGAACCATGTATTCTTTTAACCCTCCAACCAGATCCATGTTCTTCAAATATTTCTACTATCTGTTGTATTTCACTTAAAATCTTGCTATAAAAATCTGGAAACTCTGTAGCGTTATACACTACATTCATGTTCGAATTTATATAATGAACACAACGCTCCTCTGTGGGGGTTCCTTCATCTCCTCTCATAAACTCACAAACCAGAGATATCTGAACCTTAATGGATCTATTTCCTGTTGTGTTGACACTGATTATATTAAAAACTGATTGATTAACTTGATTAAAGTAATCTCCCGGGTAGATAATATTTTCACCAGATGTGCAACGATGTCGATATGTCCGAAGGTATCCTCTAAATGCTCGTATTTCAATGAAGGGATAGATGTGGATGGCGGATCCTGCAGCTCCACCAATCTGAGGATGCTGGTTTTGCATGTGTTGTAAAACATTTTCCCTGTTTCCCTCAAACCGACATTCCAGAACAGGACACCGCTTAAAAAAAATATTTCATGATTTAAAAATTACTGATTTGGATATGGATATTTTTATCCTTAAACTACATCAGATTAAGTTTCTTACCATTTTAGGGGTTTTTAAAATAGCGTTTGATAGAATCACTTCCAGTAGAATGTTTTCACTGTATTTTTTTCAATGTATATTTATTGAGCACTATGTTGTGATAATGATATGTTGGTAATGACATTTACTCATGTGCATTGGTGTACTTCATGCACAACATTTATTTATGTACATAATATAGTAGGTTGGACTCATAAAGAAAAACTACACATGTGTAATAGAATTTACACACAACGATGAGGAAGTTTGTCATGAGACCACCAAATGTTCAAAGTACAAAATATGTGATAGCGTAAACAAAATATTTCTTCTTGAGTTATAAGACGATGTGATGAAAATGCGATTGTAGCAGAGCTAATTTTGTCACATAATTAAAAGGGGGCGTAAATTAAAGACAGAAAGAAAGAAAGAAAGGAAAGATAAAGAATAACCTTGTATTGTCTAGCGATGACAAAGATTCGAGACATGAAAACAGTGCGCACTTTGAAAAAAACAAGAAAGTGTTTTGAACTCGATATTTCCTTGCAACTACTGCACTTGCAATACTTCTATAAAACAGGACTGCTTCAATCAAGTTTATCACAGTCCTGAATAAGTCTTGACAGTAAAAGTTGATTCCTGAATTCAAGTGACAAAAATAAATTGATTTTATTTCTTCTGGTTCTCTTCTGGTACAACCCCTCCCCCAACTTCATCATGTCAAAACGTAAGTAAACATAAAGATACATCCAAATAAATTTAAAGATGTTTGTGAAATTGAAGCTGGGGTATTATGAAATGTTTCGTTTCTAATTTGGTATTTTTAATTGCAGGTAAAACGACTGCGGAAGAACGTCAACTGACTGACTGGAGACTGTGAAGTCTGCCTCAAAACGGTCACAGCAGTACAAGGATGCACAAAAGTTCATTGATGATTATGAAAAACGACACAACGTTGATTTAACTGCTGACACGTGTAAGTTACCATTTCTTAACAGAAGATTCTATTAATTGTTCTATGTTATGTATGTATTCTTATGTAGCTCAATTTTGATTTTGATTTTGTATTTTCCTATTTTTCAGATGATGACACGGAAACTGGATCCGATGAAAGTGATGATGATTCATCCGAGGAGTCAGAGGAGGAAGCAGAAGAGCCAAGACCATCAACTTCTGGAGCAAAGAGAGTGAAACGTGCTACAATGCCAGTAAAGAAAATTGAGAAGCGAGATGCTGGGAAAAAGAAGCTCGTCGCAAAAAAAGGAATCGTTTCCAAGAAAACTAAAAAGCGTGCTCCAATCAAAAAAAGTTTTGTGGACAATACCAAAAACAACAATGAAATTCACTACGAGGCAGCTATTGGTGGTGAGTATACTGTTAAGTTAAGCAAGTGGTTGCAAAATGACAAGTTTTACGTTCAAATACGTAAAAGTAACGCGATTGGAGCTAATATTCTGGCTCCGTTTTTTCAAAACTTACGTCGTGCAGTAAACGATATTGCCGAGCAGTTTCCCAATGAAGTTGCTGAGAATTAATTCAATGGTTTAATTTTCAAAAGCATGATTTTAGAAAATGTTCTTCATTCATTAGTTTAAATTTTCAAATGCATGATTTTAGAAAATGTTCTTCATTCATTAGTTTAACTTTAAAGGCGTGATTTTTTGGAGATGTATTCTATTTTAGTTTTAATTTTAACACACTTGTGTTTCGATTAAGTGATATAAAATATATTACAATTAATACAAAAAGTATATAAAAATATGTATATCAAGTTTATTATGTGAAAATAAAATAAAAATATAAATTTACAGTTGATGAGATTGGATTCGTTAAAAATTCTGCTTTTGCCCAAATACCCAAGAGGCAGTATGAAGGATCTGCGGGTTTCGATTTGCATTGGTAATTGAATTGCATTTAAAAAACATTTTGCATTATGATTTTGAGCAAAACTCATGATTTAAAATACCATCATTTCACAGTGTCTAACCCACACACATTCCAGCAGGTGCAACACAGATGGTAGACACAAAAATTGCCGTCATCCTACCTCGTGGTACATATGGTCGTGTTGCTGGACGCAGTAGCGTTAGCCTTAGAGGTGTTTTTGTAGTTGGTACGTTGCGATAAAAAACATGATTTGATTTTAGCATTTTATAACGCATCAAACGCATATATTATTGTTAAATTTCATTTTTAGGTGGTGTTGTTGACAGGAACTATCAAGGCTCAATCGGTGTCATCATGCATAATTCTACGACTAAAGATTATAAAATTCGTCAATCTGATAGAATCGCACAACTGGCTATTGAACGAATTTTCGAAGGTAACGGTCATTTATGTGATGTCATCACTGCCCCAGTTTCAGAGCGAGGAGAACGAGGTTTTGGTTCCACAGGAATTTGATATTGAAATAATCACTTATTCATCCTGATCACACTTTAAACATAATTAATTAAATATAAATGCTTAATTAATAAACCATATATTAGAAAATGTTTATAGATGTTAAATCATTAAAATGCATCATGACCGTAATGTTCAGATATTTAATCATTAAAAAGGCTTCATGATCATAATGTTCAGATATTTAATCATTAAAAATGCTCCATGTCCATAATATTCAACTATTAAATCATTAAAAATGCATCGTGATAATAATGTTCAGATATAAAATAATTAAAAATGCATCATGATCATAATGTTCCGATATAAAATAAAACAAAATAATAACTTTGATTGTGAGATGATAACTCGAGTGCGTAAGGAAATTTCATCTCTAAAATGAGAGAAAAGGAAAAAAGAATGAGAGAAAAACAAATTCATGATCCGTTGGCATAAAAGTACTCATATAACAAAACTTTAGCGTCCGATTAAATATTATTGGTGTCATTATAATCAAGAGATATTGGGGAACACTTGTGTGCAAAAAGCCTGTCCGGGAATACACAAATTGTTTCAAAAATTTCCTTTGAAATTTTCATATATATATATATATATTATTTCCAAAAGAAAGTTGCCGCCCAAGCCGCAGTTTGACCTGCGGCTTGGGTGGCAACTTTCTTATCATCATATGAACATAATATTCTTTTAAGTTGTTGCATGCATTGTTAGTGCAGAGCATGAAGGAGTGAAAGTTAATGGATGGAAATTGTGTCACGAGGATTCCTTTCTTACAGTTTTACTTTGGCCATACACATTTCTCTGTGGTAGTCATTTATCTGTTGAAGAAGGACACATTATAAGAGTGCATTCCCAGCGTCACATATAATTTGTGGCATCCCATGCACTGGCCATTTTAATAAGGTGCAGATTGATAGAGTTTACCCAAATAAAGTTTTTTTTTGGAAATGGAGCCAGAACCATAATTACTGCCTTGGTTTGAGTTCAACAAGACACAAAAGGGGAGAAGAAAATAATTCTGAAACTCGCGTATTATTTTTATTTGGCTTGAGGATACTGGAATCGCGCACAAACTCCTCCCTTTCCACTACCGTGTTTCATTTCACCCAGCTTGAGTGCAGGTATGTTCAGACAAATCGGTTTGAAAGTTGTAGACTCGAAAGTTCAGAAACTCATCGAATTGGTTGGAACGTAGTGGGAATAGCTTGCATACGTATGCGTCAGCATGTGTAGCATCCGGCATGGTATTCTAACCAGTAATGATTTGACTATGTACGTTGGGAGAGTAATGGAGGGGATTTGGTGGACTTGAGGGGTTTCGGAGGTGATCACTGAAGGGGTGTCGTATTATTGCATGAAGTACAAATCAATGAACGTGTTTTATAGCATTTAAACGCATGTTGGAGTTTACTGATTGCGTACTAACACTTTATTTTAACGAGCAAAAAGCTGTAAAAAAGACAATTGCAAAAGCTACGTGGCGTTGTTCCGTCTTCTCTTCCATTCCGTTTCGAACAAAATTCATTATCATCTTTAGCCAATTTAAATGACCCATTCCAGCAATTTTAATTTGTTTCTACCCAAGTAAAAGTTTATGCTAGGTCATATTAAATCATCAAATGCTTAGTTCTGTATTAATTTTTTGAAAATAAATTGAATTTCCTCAGAACATGCACATTTTTTATTTTAGAATATAATTCATCAATTTCCATGTGGAATAAATTTAGCAATTCATTTCTTGTTCTAATGTAGGTTTAAATCGAAATTCTAAACTGACATGCGACAGTTTTAAAACCCAGACAATTTCCATGTGGCCAGACTTACATTTTTTAAAAGAAATGAGGTCACTAGGTTAGGAATTTCATCTGGATTCACATTAGTCTTGTGGGTAGAGCTATTCCTGGAAAGAAAAAGGGAACAACTTATTACACTTGTGGAAAGTTTATTACGCGACACAGACCTCACCACTTTCGTCCTAATGAACGCCGCCTTCTTGAAATATAATGAAACTGTTGTTACTCTCTTCAATTCCATGATCCAGTTGGACAAGGGCATGAATGGGCAGGAAGAAACTATGCCGTTGGTACCCTAACGTGAGAAATTGATTATATACTTTTGCCAGATTTGTGGTCTCGGTGCTGCTCCCGCTATAGTGGCTTCAATTACGTTTCAACGTTGGATGAATCATTGTGCTAGTGCTCTCTTCGCTTGGAGAATTCTGGAAGAGTGCTCCACAGGAAAAGTTGATGATCATTAATGTCGTGAGCGAATCTGCATTTCAAGTAGCGGAATTGATTTTCTTTCAAACCTCGTGTATAGTTCACCACATCAAAGGCTTTAAAATTCACATGCAGAATTTTTTGGGAAATGGAGCGGATATCCTCAACGGCTGATGCTGAAATACCAACAGCTTCATATTTTAGAAAGAGTCTTTAACGGAATTCAACAAGACGTGATTATTGCTGCCCTTCTCAACATCATTTAAACCTTCATAATTGGGAGTAGTTTTGTGATGATAAGAAGGGGACTGGGTATCTCCATTTCTCACATGATTCTCTTTTCGTCTGCACTCGTGGACACCCTTGTTGTCAATATTGTTCTCTTTGGTGCATTTGCAGAGGTTCATTCTCAGTCAAGCATGGTCTTGTCTTATTGGAAAACAGAATTCATTCCGAGATTACATTTGGAAAAAACAGAACCCAGCTGATTCGTGTGAACAAGTTTGCCAATTCTCTTTATCCTCTCAAAATTCGGATTGGGGCGGTCAATTTTTTTTTTTTTTTTTTTTTTGTGAAAAACTCACTCCAATGAGGTGGGGATCACTCAGAAGGGGAGTGGGAATGGGAAAATTTTAAAGGTACATCATAACATCTCGATCTGTCGGGTTTATTTACTGTTAAATATTAGTTTAATTTAAGACTAGAAATTCACTTTTGATTTGTCTATGTTAGCTAAAACTGAATAGCACCTCATTTTAATTTGTAAACAAAAGCAATACATTCTTACATATTTTACTTTCATTAATACATTTTGATAAGACATACCAATCTAATATTATACGTAGCTATTTGGCTTAGCTCATTTTGAACAAATAAGTATGTGATAAAAGTTTGGTTTGACACCAACTAAATTATTAAGACATCAAAATAGTGAGATGGTAATAAAATTTATATGTCGCTGCAAACTGCTGGAATAATTGCAAAGCGAATGTGTGCACGTCTCTTTCCTTACCATCAAACAATCAAGGGAAAGAATCACCAGGAGCTTTTGTTACTCAATGCCAATTCTACACCAAGAGCTTATAGTTCTTGGAGAGGAAATAATAAAAAACGCTTGTTAAATTAATGCATTTTTAATGACGCAAACAATATAAAGCGATATGTGTTGAAAGCAACTTGATTAATAAAAATAAACAAAATCCAAGCCTCTAAAACAACCTGTGGTTTTTAAAAGACTTTTATTTTTTACCATGAACTAAATTTGATATTCATAAACAAATCAATTAAATTTCATTATGAATAAAATAGTTGAACATAATGATTGATGTATTTACTTTGACTTTATCAATCTGCAAGAAAGCCACCATCAACAGTTACACATTGTCCGGTAATTTTAGAAACAATGTAGTATTGACCACGTCACACATCGGCATCCAAAGGGTTCAGTTTGGCGTTCTGCTGATCAAAGTTTGTTCAGTCGTCTCAATTTTTTTGCTAGTGCTAGTGCTAGTGTCACACGCAGCTGGATTAGTCATATCCGTCAAAACAGCTGCTGGATTTACAGAATTCACCCGAATTTTTTGAGGTCCGAGCTCCAACGCCATTGACCTTGTGAGCATATCCAGAGCAGCTATTGTGCAGAAATATATTCCACAAGTTAGGATGGGTCGTTGAGCACACTATCCCAAAAATCATATTCGTAACATAAGTGAGAGAAACTAAAAGAAGCAAATAATCAAATGACACTCACAAACAAGGTACGCCCGTCCAGTGCGAAGTGGAAATTTCCACCCTGGACGAAATGGAAATTTCCACCTAAATTGGGGTGGACAAAATGGACGGAATGGAAGAAACGGACAAAATTCAATTTATAAGCTATTTTAGCTTATACAACCAAAGAGAACATAAAAGAAAGTGTTTTACCTTTAAAATTATGAGTTTTGCAACTAAAACTCTCACATTAGGAGGGTTTAGAATATACTATATCAATCAATCAACTCTTTGTAATGGGTTACGTACTATGCTTCGACTTTGGTACATATGCTTTCACAAACCAACCGTAACACTGTTATGATATGACTAAAGTTATTCAATTTCTTTTAAACTACGATTGAAATGAAAAATTGAATATACTATAATCATCCCATTCGATTACTACTTGTTCTAATTCAGTACGGTTAGCTATAGTCAGCTCATCCGCTGTTCAGAACCCGTCCCACACTTAAACTACAGTGCTTAGGTTGACAATAAAGAGCCTTAAAATTCAAAGATAAAAAAACCTACATTTCTTTTATTTTCTTGTTAGTTTCTGTCTTGCTGAACTAAATAATTTTAGTACTACTTGAACTTTTACTTTTCAATGCTTTGTTGTGAAATTGACAAGAATTCAGAGCGATCAAGCTGTACAGCATTGTTGATGAGACAGTCAACAACTTCAATTGGCTCCAAGGCACTTTTGGTATCTTCCCAGTTTGAGCGATCAACACAAACCGGGATCACATTGGGAAACTATTGTTTAAGTGTTTGCACATTTTCTGGGTTTTTAGAAACAGCGTAAACAATGGCTCCTTGGGAATGCAGTTCTGCTAAAATAGCCCGTCCAATTCCTGATATGAAAGAGATGTCATCATAAAATAATTTCATTGAAACCTTTATAAAAATCGGCAGAACAAAACTATACTATCGTTTTACCCCGTCCTGCTCCAGTTAAAATGCACTTTTTGCCAGAAAACCCAACACTTTTCCCATTTTGATTCGACATGATTAGAGACTAAGCTCAGGACTTACTTGTGAGTTTGGAGGTCAACAAGTTAATGATTTCATCTTCTTTTTGCAAACACCTTTTTATGTAGCAGGATAACGCGGAAAGGAAAAGTGTATTGAAGAGAGATGACGTTCCCTCATCATCATCAACGTCTCACTCCAGGTAGTCGATTTCCTACGCAAGTTGTGAGTCAAAATTGCTACAAGCGTTTAATTATGCGTATTGCCAACTCCCTTAGCATGTTTACTTCTTCACTCAAAGTAATTGTAAGTAATTACAGGGTGGGGGCTTCTTTTTGATAACGCTTTGTTTTATCAAGTATCTCTGCTCGTGCTTATCGTAGGTGGGTTGTCAATGCAGCAAACGAAAGGTAAAGCGATTTTGCATGGAATTACAAAAGGTTTCACATGAAAATCTAAAATCCAGAAGAATTGTGGTCAAAAGAAGTGGGCAATGTCCAACAGGAAGTTTCCAAGCAATCCCTAAGAAAGAAAGTCACTAAAAGCTGTGAAAAATTTGTTGTTTTATCTTAGTAATGATGTTTCTAATATAGTTATCTTTTGTACTCTTCATGACATCGAAGAAATCAGTGAAATATGTTAAGCCAGCAGAGTGGCACCTCCATTAAGAGCAACCACCGGAAGTGAGGACTTCCGGTTGCCGGCGAAAATTAGCCCGTGGAATTCTAAGGAAGGACTACCATCCCAACTTTGTTTATCCAAACGATTAAAAACATCCTCGGAAACCGTAAAAAACATCATTCGCCACGATTTAGGCCAAAAGAATTACCAAAAATGGACATTCGATGCTCAATTTACAACTTTTCTTCGAACACGGCCAGATGGAGGTCCCAGTGTGTGGACGGAATTGAGAAAATGTTCATTATTACCGTCATTACTAATAAAAAATGCCTATTAAATCCTGTGATACCAGTCCCAAGGCTTTATTTTGGCTTTGAGTTTCTAAAATAATGACTATTTCAGAAATGAAGAATCAATTTTTGATGCGATTTGGAAACTTCCTGTTGGACATTGCCCACTTCTTTTGACCACAATTCTTCGGGATTTAAGATTTTCACATGAAACCTTTTTTAATTACATGTAAAAACGCTTTATCTTTAGTTTGCTGTATTGATAACCCACCTACGATAACCACGAGCAGAGATACTCAATAAAATAAAGCGTTATCAAAAAGAAGGCCCAACCCTGTAGTAGTTACACAACAATTATATAACCTCCTTTTGTGTGGATGTGGGTAAAAAGTATATTTGTAAACGGAAACTAGAAATTTCTGCTCTATCTTCATTTCAAAACTAGGGAATGGAATTTTTTATGGCTGCAATATATATGAAAGATTCCTTGTACGCAGACTGAGTCACACTTTAATTTCAGTTATCCAGGACCAGAATGTACTCTGCCGTGAATCAACTTGTCCCAAAAGTCAAGTGGACTGCGTTTGTCTCGACCTCTTCGGGAGCCCCATCATCATCGGTTGGAGCACCTGCCAATTTTTTTTATTTAACTGTGAGAAGCAAGATTACAAATAAAGACTCAGGTTTACTTTGATTATAGATTGTTGTTAGTGATTCCACATTACAAGTAAGTCCAAACACGAAAAGAATTACGAGTAAAAAGTTAACCACCGTCATTGTTGTTGTTGCTGGCAAGTTTGCAAATGTTACTGTTTGGTTGTGATGTAGAGAGTAGACTCCGAATAAAAAAACGATAGTAATTCCTCAAAGACAATTTACTATGTCTGGGTCTAAATGACTCAGCACCTATTCATTTAATGGGAAAATTAAATTATATAGAAGGAACAAAGCTAATCTTTGCAATTAACAGTGTTATATAACATGATGCCATGCCATTTGACGTCAGGCCATTCTACATAATAGCTAGTTAATTAATTAATTGGTTTTATACGACGGGAAAATTCATAGAGAGTATCATGAACCATTATCATTGTCGTGTCATCACAAGACATAATAGTAAAGGGATGGCCGTAGGAGATTCCAGAGATCCATCTGCTCATGTTCCGTTGATTGAGGTAGGTCAGCTTGTATTTCTAAACTGTATTGATTTTTTCAGCAGCTGAGCTCGCTAACCATACTTTTCACGTTGGAAAGCTTGACCTTGAGATACTCATGAAATGGGATGCCGCTTCCTATCTGCACATAGCTTTCCCAAAATAAAGAGAGTGGAAAAGAGTTCTATAGTGAAACAAGCCAGTCAACTTTTTCTCCCTAATCCAATTCTATTTTTGAAAAAAAAACCAATTGACCTTTAGCAGCATAACAAAATGATGAATCCATTGCTAATCCTTTTTATTATAATTATAGTTGCATTCAGCTCAGCATCATTACAAGAATCAAATCTTTCTTATCAAAATCACTCACTTCATCAGATTGCTAAACGAGAAACTAAATCGTTAAAGCTATTTCTAAAAATTCGAAGGGACCTTGGGGCAGTTTTTACACCTTTCTATTGCTCGATTTCAAGTAATTGACCTTCTTGCAATCGAATTTGAAAAAAGTTTTCAAGTATTTTTCGCAAAAAGTTGGTCAAAATTGATATTTTTTGGTATTTTATTTCGAATTTCTGCACATTTCTAATGTTTTTACATTGGAAAGCTTTAAATAGGATCAGGATGCTTTTATGCTTTTTCAAAAAAATTAAATTACATATTTGAAATAATCACGAAAATAGCTGCTGGAAACACCCAGCGACCATAAGTCTATTGTTTAGGATGCTTTTAAGATGCTTCGGATGCTTTTTGGTCGCTTTAATGATAAGCTATCGAGATTCTGATGAAAAAATCAGCTACGATGTAAAAAGGAGAGTGACAAGGAATATAGTTTTTCCTTCCCACCTGGAACGAAACCAAGACGGAAGAAACTCATCCGCCCCGTCAAGACTAAATGTCCTTTATTGCTTGTTGCCGACCATAACTTTTATAGAAGTATGGGAGGCGACCCAGACACCACAATAAATTATCTCATTTACCTCATTGGTCAAGTCACAAAAACATTTGAGGAGACGGCTTGGAAGGATCGCAAGGATGAAATGGGATTTGTTGGGATGGGTATTGTCATCAAGCAAATTCTTATTCATATCGAGCCTAGCACTGGACACGATTTGCATTACAACATAAAGAAAGGTGAATGGAATGAGTTAGATTTGTTGCAAGTTTTCAGCCGAGGAGATTCCCACAAGGACTTTTGTTTGGCGCATCTATTCACCCATGATAAATTCATGGAGGGATGTATTTCGGGTTTGGCTTATCTTGGCTCACCAAGACAGACTTCTGTCACTGGCATTTGTGCGCCTCCCTATGTCGCAGATGGTCACGCATTTTATTTTAATTCGGCGTTGAGCTCAAGTCGTACAAAATTAAGGAAAAAGGGAAGCTGATATCGGAACTGCTCATAAGCTGGCACATAATCGGGGCTCCGATGAAGACTCGCGATCCGAGTGTAATCCTGACGCAGAACATGGAGGGCCTTATCTAATGGGAAACAACGACAAACTGAGGCAGCATGTTGATAAGGTAATCATTCTTCCTTTCATAGCCTCCATTATCTCATATTATGCAATCTAATATACTTGTAGATGTTTTCATCATGTAGCATCCGATCAATCCGAAAAGTTTTGTTAACCAAGTCAGACAGATGCTTTGAGTGAAGAGGAGACAATCCGCTGTGGAAACTCGAGAGTTGAATTGGTTGAAGAGTGTGACGGAGGAATGGAAGGAACTGAGGATACTTGCTGTCAACCAAATTGCATGTTACGAATTGATGCCCTATGCAATGTTATGAATTCTCCTTGCTGCGAAAATTATGGGTTTGCTCCAGCAACCAAATTATGTCGAAAAGCTGAGCCAAGAACCTGTAAGCAACAAGTAAATTGTGATGGCAAATCCACAACATGTCCAAAATCAGCTCCACTAGATAACTCTACGCCTTGGAAATGGTGTATGCGAAAATGCATCTCCTATTGTGAACAACAGGGCAATAAAAGTTGCATGTGTACTGAATATGAGAACATTGATTGAGTTTTTTTGAGTCAAATTTCCTCTAATATTACAGTGGAAAATGCTTAAAAAGTGTGTTGTAAAGATGAAAGGAATTTCAGTTTTTTCTATCCCGTTGGAAAGAGTATGACACTATCTAATGATAACTTGTGAATTGAGCCTTGATATTTTGTTGCCAACCTTTCTTAGATAATTTAACATAATAATATTGTTGATGTTTTCAGGGCCTCTGCGTAAAATACTCACAGCCAGTCATTATGATGGAAGACGACGAGCACAGAATGTTTAAATGTAGGAAGCAACTGTAAAAGAAGATATGGTTTTGAATATTCGATGGAACTACTGGTCATCTTATGTATCTTTGAGAGAAAGCTATCAACACCTAAAATGTGAAACAATACTATGGAGAAAATTGAGCGCAAACAAGTTAACTGAAAATGTTGTTTTTTTTGGGGGGAATGTGAGAATGACAACTATTTGAACTATTTGCAGACTCAAAACTATCTGATTCAATTTTGAGAGTTCATTCAAAGTAAATTGTGAGATCCCTTACAAACATTATATCCAATAATGTTTGTTTAAATGGCCCAAAGGCTTCCATTTGTTTGGAAGCCGCAGTCCATAAAAAATGAGCATGATAAATATTCTTGGGACATGCACTTACATTTGATTAGCCTGAATACCATTTATTTAACTCAAATTGAGATTAATTTAATTGGCGTCATTTTAAGTTTATAAATTATGGAGGGAAAATCATTGCCAAAATCCGTTTCTTTTGGGACCACTAGTTAAAAATAATTTTGGGTTCATTAGTAAAATTCCATTTTACTATATATTTTAAATTCGTTTCTCCAGTGATTTATGTATATGGTATACCGTCTCTATATCAAGATATCACGTAATAATTTTTCAAACTACTATCAAATGTTTCAATTTCTTTGATATTTTTTCACGAATTAGATCGATCGATGTATTTTATAGTTAGCAGATATTTTCAAACTATCCAACAAGAAAAAGGCCACGACCATTCTCTGATATCCACAAAAATGTTTGGTTTTCTAGTGGAGCGACATGCTTCGGCTTCGAATGCGGTAAAATTATCGTGATGATAATCAAGTTATATAAGAGCGTAAAGTGTTTCATTATTAATTAGAACCCTTCATTGTCTCGTATACAATCAACAGTAGTTTACGCTTGGTATGTAGCTAAAAAGGCGGACAATTTTGCAGACTTAATCAATGAATCAGTTATGTGAAAGAACAAAAGCAGCGGGTTCCATTCCAGATCAAAAATATGTAAACAAGATATGAAGACATACCAAACTCTTTTCTCAGTTCGCTATAAGAATGTACGTTCGACGTTCATTAATTCAAAACTGGTGAAAAAATCATGAGAGTTTTTTATTGGGAATGAGAAGCAATGGTTCTTCTATATTTAGGAGCAGTCTGTTCTCAGCGAAGGCTTCGAAAACTCACATCTTTTAAACATGTTGACCCATGAAAAGTTGCTCCAAGGCTTCAAATTCCATTTGAAGCTACAGCAACTATTTGGAACTACGCCTGCTCATTTCAATGAGAAGAATGGAAAACTAATTTTGGTGCTATCTCCCCACCATAAAATAATTTGCCAATGGGTCAAGCTCTTTCTTTCATCTGTTTTTGTGGCCATTCTGTGGCTTCAAATATTTCAAAGTCAGACAAAGGAGAAGCTCATAACAAAGCTGGAAAGCCTGCTGTACTCAAGTGCCATTCTTACTTTTATCATACTCAAATTGATATACCTTCAACGTTGTCACTTTGTCATTGAACTGCTCAACTTTATTCTGAATTTTGCAAGGCGTTTGAAAACTGAAGGAGATGGCACCCAATATTACCGTCTGGGAAGAATTGTAAAACTTTTGATTCAATTTCTTCAATTTTGTGGGATTGTTGGCACGCAAGTTTTGGTTGTTTCATATGCACTCCAACGCTGGATGAATCCATGTACTTCTGCCCTATTCGGATTCAATTTTATACCAGAATGTCTTACAAGGGAAACAGCAGCAGCATGGGTGCTTGTTTCACAGATTCAATTGGCTCTCCAAATTCTGGTGTCAATCTATCTGATTAGTGACATGGTTGGAGGATTTATATTCCAAGTGTTCGAGCTGATGATGTATCTACAAAGCTGTTGTTTTAACCAATGCATCAAAAACTTTAGAAGATTTGTCCTTCAAAATCAAAATAAATTTCGGAGGAGCCAGCTACTCAGTTTTCGTAAGCTTCAAATTCTACTCAAGCTTTACAACTGGATTCAGCAGGATGTGATGATCGTGGCGCTGCTGCGCATGGTGCTCTTTGTCTTCATCATTAGTTTTTATGCTCTCATCTATTTGGGATCTGGAGAGGAAGGGATATCCATTCCTCAACTGTTGCTCTTTTCCTGTGTGCTTCTGGATACTTTCTTGGCAATTGTTGTTTGCTTTGAAACTTTTGCTGGGGTGCATACGGAATCCGTTATCACATTGGCATTCATGAGAGACTCCCTTCTGCCAAAACTATTTTTTAATAGTAATCCATGTCAGAGAAAGCTTGTGGAAAAATATGTTAGGTCCTTTAGAGTCCTCAAGGTTAACTTGGGAGCGGTCAACTACGTTGAAAAGTTTACTCCGATTGTCATGCTTAACTTTTGCTTTGGACAAATTGTTAATCTCCTCCTAATTTAGTGACAAATGCCTGTGATGCTTTTCAATTGTGTATATTATTCAATATTATGAGCAGAGTATTTAATATTCTTGTCAAAATAGAAATATTCGCTAGCACACATAAGCCAAGCAGTTGTCAGCCTGGGAGAGAAGCCATCTGTTTTGTTAATGCGAAATATTATGTGACTTTGAAGAAGAATGCTAAATAAATATTAATACATTATGAGGCTTATCAGCTATACACATTTTCCCCAAATTCCTGATGTGAAGCCAAGCTAACGAGCCAGATATAAAATTATGGGCGGACATAGCCGCTCCAAACACTCTTTTATAAACGAGACAGAGATAGACACAGACATCAATGAAATAAAAATTCTATGCATTTTATATACATGATGGAGGAAATGGTACATTTTGGTTCGCAGTTTCCTGACGCGTAAACAAATCAAGTAGCATTTACAGTTTCGCAATTATTTTTACTTAACTTTTATTTCAGGATACTATTTTTATCAATGATGTATATTTGTTTGAAAAAAGTTTTGATACATTTATTCGCTCGAGGATTTTTGCTTGGCCAATTTTTGAAGGTCTTGGCTAATATCTCATGCATTTTTTACCATCTTGATCAGAGCCTCCTTGAAACAAGAAACCAAGTAGGGCAATCCATGTTTTTGAGCCAGAGCCTTGACCCTCTCCACTGCCAGTTTATTCCGGAACTGAGGCATTGTGGGGAACAAATGATGCTCAATTTGATAGTTCAGATAACCCATCCACCAATCACACCAAGGACGCTGTTCCACATCCGCCGTGTGCAAAAGTGCATATTCCACCCAACGACTTGGTTTGTCCGTCACTGGAAGGTGAGAATGAGACAATCCAAAGTTCAATACTGAATATATGATTAGCATCGTGTAAGAGGCAGCCCAAGTCCAAAATCCAATTTGATAGGCAACCGCATAGTGAATCCCGACTGCTAGTAATTCCTACCAAATCCTGTAATTAAGGAGGCATCTTCCTGTCTCCCAGATAAGCACATAAAAAATTGCAACGAGGAGGCTAAGGGGGGACAAAAGGATTTGATTTCTCAGCACAAAGGTTTGTCCTTCCACGGGATCATCCAGGTCTTTAATATGGACGAGAACTATAGGAAGAAGATCTAAATCCACATCATGGCAAAGTCGTTGAGTCACTGCGTGGTGAAGGTTGGGATGTCGCCTCCACCAAATTCCACTCCATCCAATCATGCTCCCGAGAACCATCGTTTGAATTAGCCGATCTGCCTTTGGAGATCCAGTTAGAGAAATGTGACCCGCTTCATGCATTATCCAGGCAGCTCTTCACATTCCCGTAGATAACAGCAAGCAACCAAAGACCTTGATCCATTAGAGTAATGAGTAAAGACCTGTATTGAGTAATTAGATAAAAGCCGAGCAATGCATAAACCCCATTTCTGCCGATTGTATGGCTTGTTGGCAAATTGAAAATTTGGGGCATGTTGGCAAAGTCGGAAAACTGGCTTGAACCAAACCTTTTGAACAATGGCAAAAGAACGAATTCGTAGGATTGAATGTTGGAAAAGAAATATTTAATCCTCATCAAATACATTTTATTTGCAACAAATAAATTATGTACATGCCGTAGGTAGGATCCATCATCCACACAAATTTTAAAATCCACTCTTGGAAGTGTCTTCTTGAACATTTACATTTACAAGTTTTAAATTAGGGTCTCTTACGTTACAGTAAATTAAATTCCAATATATGTGTCAACCTTTACTAACCTAACCTATTTACCCATGCTAATTTGCTGTAATATAAAGCACCCAAACCAGATGTGGATACTCGTAACCAAAAATCATGCAAATGAAACCGCGTGAAACTACCTATTTGTGTACAAAATTTTTTGCCAACATGCATTACTTTGGATTGATACGAATATTCAAATTTGCCGTCTTCATAAAGTTTAGGAACTTTTATGATGTTGGCAAATTTGCCAACTCAGAACATTGCTTCTTTGCCTTCTGCCAGTCAATAAGCTACATTTGAGAATGACGGATCAAAAAGACCCTCCGCTTTCAGTTCCAAATAGAGCTTGGTGACATCTTCCGTCAGCTCCCTTTTTCATATTTTTCTCTTCATCCTTATAATTCTCTGCAAAAAACAAATTTAAATTAAATTATGTTTGATCCCTTCAATTCGAAAAAATTATCAAAATCATTTTTCACCTTGAATTTCTGGATCAGGTCGATGTTTCAACGCCTTCATGATCCCATGAACTATGGGCAACGTTCTCTTGTGAAATTGCTGGATTGCAGCAGTTGCATCCTCTCCAGGCTTGGTGAAGTACCTGATCATTTCCCGTCCTCCATGGTATCTTTCAATGAATTTTGTAACGTCATAGTAGTTCCCTTCATACAAAATTTCCTTTGATTGGTTTTGGTGTTGATGTTCCTTTCAACAGCAGCTGAATCCAAGTCGTCGTTGTTAATCTTTTCTTGATTGGAGTCGTCCATAGTGCAAAAAGTGGAGCAAATGCGTACGAAAAACAATGTTTTTGAGCAGGTTGACCGTAGTTGTAGGATGAAGTAAATTATACATTAGGTATTCTAATGACTAGTTGGATGAGAATTTAATAATGATTGTCTGCTGTTCAAAGAATCACACAATTATCATTGGCGTGAAGGTTAAACGAAGAGAAACGAGCAGAACAATGATGAATGCATGAGAAGGTGACAAAAAATAAAAATATTAATGGTAAGTGGATAAATAGCACAAGTGAAGTTTTTCCACCAGTGACTATAGTGATGTACATACACGAATACACGATTGTGTATGTAGGAGACCAAATCCAATTTGCTGGATAATTCCTGTTTCCTAAAAAGCACATAAAACAATACAAAGAGTTCCCTTATGGACAGGCCTGCCAGATTTTCCGAAGCCCAAAGTAGTAAAAAAATTAAAAAATACATAGTGTATATACATAACGTTTTTGCAATTCAGAAGTTGTCCTTAATTAGTAATTAGTTAAAATCACAGTTTGAAATAAGTTTCACCTCATATAATTTTTGCACATGGGAGATATCGCGAATTTTCTGCAAATTCCACGAATCCCAAATAAATCAAACAGTTTTGGACTTGGAGACTTAGTTCTTTTTTTATTAGAAAGAACACTAAATTTCGGTGAGGCCATTTTTTTTGTTTGTAAAAATTCGAAACTTTGGTGCCAGAGGGGCGGGAAAACCATTTTTAAACAATAAATCCATTTTATTAACAAACGATGCATAGTAGGATGAATCTAAGCACATATTCGGATTCAGCATCAAAAACTGACACTTTTTTTAATTTTTCAACATTACCAATTTTTAAATTTGGTTAGGTTAAGCCTAACACAAAATCCCACAAACGGTCATTAAACATGTCTGAAAGTAAGATAAAGGTGCCAATCCTGGTAGGCAATTGGAGCCCTAGGCCTCCGCTATGGTCAAGAAGATAAACGGATTGGATCATGGCATCCAGAATTATAAGATGGACTATGTAATCATGTTGGCCTTCGTGGCTTTTGGGGTATTTCACTTGTGCCAAAATTGATTTTCTTGTTGAATGATTGTTGTTGTAGATCCAAACTTTCTCAAGACTTTTGAAAGCTTCCCCAAAATTGAGACCGAGAACGGAAACGCTTTTTTTTTTGTAAAAATCCACCCCTGCCTCACGTTTCTCAGTGCTTTTTAAAGGGAGTGAAACCGGATTTCATCAAAGGACATGATCAAGACAATGACATTTTCAAGCTGTGATGACTTTTTGAAAATATTTATTTTCAGTGCATCTCCCGAGTTAAATTTAGCGACTGTTTGTATTTCACTGTAACCTCCTTCTAGAAGAGCAAATGAGGAGTCAACACAAAAATGGGGTGATGATGATGATGAAGGCACGTTTACATTTGATGTGATGCCTGTTGTTCTTGCATGTCCGGCAGCCAAACACATTTCTAGATATCCTGCAGCTGGGAAAACTACGTGAGTTCCTACGGTATCGGTTCCATCAGATGAGCAAGCTCCTCAAAATTTATAGACTTTTGAAGTATTGTGACTTCACTTGCGTTTGGAATATTTGTTCCAAGGAGTGTGTGAATTTGTTCTCCAATGCTAAATATTGAGGGTTGGTTGTTCTCTGGCCAAAATATTTTTCCAGCAAAGGGATAATGGGGGATGGAAACCTTGTTGTGGAGCCTGCCACTATAGAAGCCCTGCCAGTTTACTGGCACTCCACTCAGGTACAGTTTAGACAAACTATTTGCAATGGTGTCCCAGTCATCCACATTCCTCTTCAATGAAGAAAGACATGTCAAGCCATCTCTGCTGTTGTTGATTGATTGATAGCATTGCGGAGAGAATCGCTTGTGGACCAATTTCAATGAGTATTTTATTATTTCCTTCCATTTCCTTCACAACTTGCTTGCTTGCGTCCAAGAAGATGACCTTTTTCCTTCACTCCAATTTATCATCTTGCCCCGAACTCCCGAAATGTATTTGCAGCCTTCCATTCCACTTTTTGTTTGGATGGTGTCACAAATATTTCGATACGATTGGATGTAATCCATATGTTTTGAATGAAAAGCATGAGAAGCTTGCAATACTGGGCACTTTAGTCCTTGTTCTTTGCAGATTGTTTGAAATTAAAAAATCTTGTGGGCATCCCCAGTCACCACGGTTTGTTCCAAAAGCCCTTTCCAGTATGCTCATCACATTCGTGTGGTCTGAGCGAATAACGAGCATTTTTCCCTTTGGAAGTGCGTCTTCAAGCAAGATTCTGGCACATGACTAGGTGTGGCCTACATTTGTCTTGACTGAACCAACGATCAAGGGCTATGACCTGGGTTGGATCTTCTTTCAGAAACCCAGCTTCTAATCTGGAGCCATCATTTGGCCTTGAACGTAATTGATGCTGAGAAAGCTAACCGAAATGTTGAAAGGGTGGAAACAGCATCAATCTAGTTTCGAAATTTATCTCATCCCAATAATTATTATAGATTACTTGCCTTATTCATTAGTGATGATGATGATGGTTGAAGCTATCGTAGATGAGCATTTAACTGGGATAACATTTTTAAGTTGGCAGCACAAATCTACATTAATCAATTTCTTCTTCAATCTGGTGGATTTCCTTTCTCTCTTCATCATCCATATTCTCACCTTTTCGCTCAAGACAAAACGAACAAGACGGCACTTGAATGAATTTAGAAAGGTTAGGACCTTTGGCAAACCATCGTTTTATTCCCATGCTTCTCACTAATTTGCTTCCAGGTTTCACTTATTTTGATGAGGATAACGAGGTTTCCCACAATCAACATGCCTTGTTTGGCTCGGGAAAGTGAGAAACGAATCTGATTGCCGATCCCAATAAATCCAATTCTATCCTCTTCATTGATCCATTGCTGATAATGGGCCTAAGCATGCTGATGCTGATGATTGTATCGCGACCCATAATCATGATACTAGTCATCAGAAATTAACTTCAGTTGCTTTCTCCACGTGTATAAATGAGAAGAAATTTGTACTTTACTTACTTGCAATACTTTTCTTATGCAAATGAAGAACAGAATGTAAATTGCACTCACATTTTTAATCCATGATTTTGGAGGTGTTGAAAACTATTTTGAAATTTTTTTTGAGGTTGAACAAATGTTTGTATTTCACCTACATTGGCAGCGTAGCAAATATCCTTGAGTTCAAAATCTAAACCAGGTTGAGTTGTTATATTATTACTCACATACTCTTCTGGGATCCCGTATAAAATCAAACGGTACCCCACAGCACAACATTGCAAGAACAAATAACGAAGAAAACATCAGCTTTGCGCTTAGGGTGCAGTAACCTAGAGGAGGTGACCAATAAACTCTCCAAAAATAGATATACGAGACGATTATGTATAGTATGCGCAGCAAAATACATGCAATTTGTGTACCGAACAACTCCGACTTTACTGCTGCACAGTTTTCATGCATTGATTTTCCGACCGATTGATAGCGACCTCAATGGTGGACTGGGTTTTGTGCTTTTCATTTTCCAAGAAAGTGGTAGTATCGTTTAGGCGTTCAAACCGCTTGTTAAAGATGCAGTTTGGTCTCGTTTTCAAACGCAGTACTGGAATTAGTGTTGCTTGTATATTGTGCATTGCATTATGTGCTTTTTGTAATTCATTCAGATCCTTTCCATTCACACTGCCTCACTCTGGGTAAGTAACAAATAATAATAATAAAAACACCAATAAAATTCATTATCATGTAATTTGAAAGCAGATTATGATATTCAAAAATTTTAGGTGGTGCACCCCTTGCACTTTCAACGAAGGCGACCCAGTTGATCTGAATTCAATAAAAAACAATATATAAAACAGCATGTATATAAAACAGCCACAAATGAAACGGTTGGCCCGTTTCATCTCTTGCTGCAAGATTATTCTTTAAGGAACAGCCGATTAGCTTACATTGTATTCTTGTACTTTACTCTCATGAAACGATATGACGAACTCTACAACAAAGCTTACGATTTTAACGTATATGTGGTCCCAACGGATGGTGAGGATTATTGTGTCCAGGTCTTTGTGGCCGGTGAAGGATTCCGAAAACCAATCAACTTGAAAGGTGCATCATGGGACATTATGAGCTCACATCGTGAGGGATTTGATCGTGAAAATCTATTCATAACTTTACTTACGGACGCGTGGCGAATGGATTTACCGGGCTGTATAAAGGAAAGAGCCGACGTAAGCAATTATATATTACTGCAAGCAAGGGGGAAAATGCCTTGAGTGAAAAAGGCCAGTAACCAATCATTGTTCTTTGTCAGTTCTTTGATTGTTCTTTGATTGTTCCTTATAATTATTGGATATAAAATATTAGACTTGAATTTCAGATACTGCCAGCTCTCAGAAGGTGGCTAACGCCTCTAACGAATGGGACTTTCACGCACAGGAAAAAATTCAATCGGATGTGAAAGGAAAACCCGAAATGTTCGACCCGGATGTAACTGACGCTTTTAAAAAACCATGTTATCTTAACAACGATTTAATACCAATCGGCATACGAGAAGCCAGAAATAATTGTAACACTAAAGTATGTGCTTTGAAGGCTAACAACAACAACAACAAGGACACAAGTATTCCTGTCGTGTATGACACTTCTTTAAACATATTGCAACCACAAACTGAGAGTTATGACGAGGCAAACCACATTATAACTGAATTTCGACATTACGATAAAACATACGCAAGCGACGAGCAATTTATAGAAATATATGTTAGACCATCACAAAGTGGAAGTGGGAGCAAAGGAATTGGTAATATGAAAATTATCATATTTACAGTGTACACAAAAAAAGTTGTCAGAGTTATTCTGCTACAAGACCTGGTAGTTCCTGACAATGGGTTTTTCTATGTTTCATCTAAACAGTCTACCGATTCAAGATTTCATATGGCCACTGATTTCGAAGCTCACATGTGGCTTCCGAACGGCGAACAAGAGCCATTGGCAATAGTGTTGGTAAAACAATTTAATACAAGCACTATTGAATGGGAGAATCTTGACATTAAACGAACAAGGAGTAAAACTTACAAAACTAAAAACCTAAATGAAAATGATTTAATGCTACTGAAATCATTAATTGTCCATGTGCATATTTTCGGGAATCCACGCAATTTTGCAGTTTCAACTTCCGTCGCAAAACATTCTACATCTTCCTTTCAAACATGCAATTGCATATTAGTAATGTCAATTTCATTAACATCCCTTAATTTATGTCCTGATCACAATATGTCGTCATTTCAATATGATTTTTTTAAGTACGCACAGCCAACACCAGGTGCTGCAAACAGTTGTGAAAACGGCCGGATATCTGTGCCCAACAAGGAATGCAGCTGAAACAAAGAGTCCTTTGACGTCACTTTTATGTTTAACTACTGCTGACCCCGCCATTGGTATTTTGAAAGCGAACATTGAAGCAGACATCGAGTATATTAGATCCAGATACAATTCAACATACTCAAATAAATACTATCCCGTAGAACAATTTGAGCAAAACATTTGGCCAAAGGTACAACAAAATTTTGATATGACAGAAATGATTTACAACGTTCCACCATATGAATACAAATTACCAGACCCAGGAGCAGACCAATACTCGTATTTTAAAACCATGCACTGCACTATTTGTAACAAGTGGGAAACAACATGCAGCTCGTCAAACAGTAACAACCAAAAACATTTTGCAAATTTTGTGAACGCATACCATATTCCAACATCACAAAGTAAATTAAAATCAACTTTGATAGCACATTTGGGGACTGCAAAACACCTTTCTAGTATACTGTACGACGTACAAAAAGAAAGAAATATATACTCTTCTAATGAAAAGCAACGTTGGATTTCATTCATAGGCAATGGATTTTTGCAGCTAGCAAATACAATGGATATCACGTACACAATGGTACGTGCCCACACATCACCCTACAATGCGCACCTGTCTTACGAATTACTCAAACAAATTGAAGCAAAGGTTGGCGAAAACATGATGAATAGCAAAAAATTGGGTTTCAGGATTGCCAAATTTATTGCAGACACTGGAACATCTGACGCACTGAGATACCTTGCGAGCCAGGACGCACCCTTTGCACTAATATTGGATGAAATAACAGATAAACAAAATAACCATTACATGCTAAAATTCATTCAAGGCATGGAGGTTGGTGTAACTTTGCCTTGAAAGTTCAAAATAGAGCAAGAGTACAGGAACTCGTGAAAGCTGTAAACAATTGTGGACCGGATTTTGTATCGTATTTTAAGAAAAGGATTATTGCTATCGCAACCGACTCTTCAACAAAAATGCGTGAATTTCATACTGATCTAAACACATGGGTAAATCAACGTTTAGTGGACAGCCACTAAAACTCTCAGCATTTTCTGCTTGGCTCACAATCTGGACCCTGTCACTCGTTCTGCATTTAGGCCAACACATGAAACCACATTACAATTAAACATTTCGTCACCAGTAAATTACTTTTCTTACTTGGAGCAATGGGTTCAGACCACTTATTCATACTTTAATTCGTATGCAAAACAAGTTGTAATACTTACCAACGATACACTTGAGCAATTACCACATGAGTGTATGAAAGATGAACACAATGATCGGGAGAAAATCAGAATTCAGAATATTATACGATAAAAAACTTTGTAACTGCGCGGACTGCATCAAGAATTACACTACAACAAATCCAAAACGCTACTACTACGGATGAAAAAAACCAAAACTGTTACAGAGGAAATAGAAAAACAATTTCGTGACAAAACAGCTTTTTAACGCTGCATTTTCTGTGGGATGCTGTCGCTGCTTTTAAAGTGTGGTCCAAACATATACAATCACTGCCTGGGATTTTGATAGACCAATATAAATATTTTGAATCTCTACATTCAAACATAAACACACTAGAAGCCTATGAAGGACAAATACTTAATAAATTTTTGACAGAATGTAAATGCAATGATGATGATACTGAAATACAAGTAACAACAATAGATGAATACGCGCAATGTCAACTAATTACATGGAAAGATCAACAATATGAAGCAACTAACATGGCTGCACCATCGTTTCAAAATGCTTCACAGTCCATCATAAATACAATAAGAGAACGGATTGGACAAATTATTCCGCAGCCACTGCTAACCACCATTCCTATTTTAAATCCTAGCAAATTTCCACCAAATATTGAAGTTTGGAGAAGTCAGTATCCCGTCATATGGCAAGAAGGAAACCATAAACCAATATATGCCGAGGCCAACATAAGGCAGTTAGCAATGATGATTGGCATGAACCCAGAATCTTTAACTAAGGATTGGGCGAATCTAGTGGAATCATTGCTTTTGTCCAAAAGTTGGATTACCAATCGAAGAATTGAGGACGCAAATTTATTTTGGGCAGCCGTTTTGAATGATGACATTAAATGGACAGACGACATTAAAATTTTCATCATGTCACTGAAAGTACTTGCAATAGGTTCAGAAAAAATTTCAACTGCCTATTCTGTTTTCAAAGCATTTTAAATCTACAAGCAATTCAAAGCTATCTGACAGAAACTTGGAAGCAATACTAAAAATCATTATCAACGTCCCAGACTCCATTGACTAGTTTGACAGCTACAAGTACGCAAAGAAATGGATACAAGATGATTATTTGGAACCAACAATTAAAAGCCAATCGGAAAGCATCGCAACAAAAAGCTGCAGTGGTGTAAACACTGAGCCGCTAATTAGAGCAAATGAGTCAGAGGATGAAGATGTAATGCAATGCGATAACACTGATAATGAGTCCGGCAAAACAGAAAACGATTACATTATTACGGAAACTGAGAATAAATACTTGTTTAAATTACCAGTTACAGGAAATTCTAAAAGTTATTATGAGGATTCATTCACAGAACAACAGAACATTCAAGATCCAAATAGAGGCATCTTGGATGTTTCTCGTTTTCGGTCAAGAATACGGTAATACAATTGATTATATCCATTCTTCATCTGTAAACCTAACATTAGCAGCCAAATTTGTGTTCATAATCAATGCCAATTTCATCTTGAACACGTATCATACCTGCTATATTTAACATGCATAGCAAACAGTTTCCGCTGATTCCGTTAATAGATGACATTGGAGTGATGATTACAAATACTTCCAGCTACAAACACACTAACATTTTAGTCAATTATAGATTTTCTTATAGATAGTAAAACAATAAAGATAAAACAACATTATTATTAACCATGAAGTTTATATTGAAAAAAGATTTTTTACATCCCACTTTTTTATCATCAACTTTCCACTTACGGCGTCGAAACGGCGAAAATCAAAAGCTATAGAATTTCAACGCACACACAAATTGAGCATATTAAAACTTTATAATATGAGCATTTTATGTTCCCTATAGCAAAGTTTGTATCTTTATTACTAATATCCTTGGCGAGGAAAGAAGGATGAACGCTTTATCTCTCTCAGTTTTTTGCTTCCACTTTAACCAATGTTCCCCCTTTTCTATCCATATCCTTGCATTGCCTCCACGGCATTAAGTGAACAACCAGACCAAACGAGACACTAAACGAACCAAAATATTTAACATGGTAATGTTAATGCACTGCTTCCATATGCACTTTTACACAAGTACGCCTACTGTGGTATACACGTAAAGGATGGCTAATAAGTTAGGGAACTCGCATAATTTGGTCATATTTTCCACAAATGTGGACTTTTTTCTTTCATTTTTTCAGCAAAACGTAGAGAATTTAAACAACAACTTATTATGTACCTTTAGGCATATATTGAAAAGACTCAGGATGCTTGTCTGTCATCACGATAACTCAAAAACCGGTTTCACTTTTTTGAATTATGTTTTCACTAATCGATATCTTAGGTCAAAAATAAGGTCAAGTTCGAAGATGGGTCAAATCGGTTCAGGGAAACTCCTAGGTCAAAGGTCAGGTCAATGTTTTGGACTAGTAAGGTATGGGTTGTGATACATCAAAATGAAGGTACTGGTGAGACTAAATCAGTGATACTATGTTTGAAAGTTATTTATAACCCCAACGTGGCCTATAACCATGATAAGGTCAAATATTTTTTACATAGCAAGTTATGGGTTGTGGAAGCTACTGGAGAGACCAGTTTATTAATGGGGCTCCCAAATTCTTCGGTAACCCCTGTGTGACCTTTGACCTTATTAAAATAAAATAAATTCTAGAGGTGGGGATCACTCAGAAGGGGAGGGGGAATTGAGAAATTTTAAAGGTACATCATTGCATCTCGATCTGTCGGGTTTATTGATTGCCTGAAGAGCCTTCTGAACCCCTTTGATAGCTGTGGAGCGAACCATTTGTGCAGCATGCTCTATAAGGGCTTGTCCGCACATTTGCAAACTTCATTTGGAATTTTTGTCCAAATCTGATGGACTCTCGGGAGGCTTTTGGGTGCATCCTATCGCTGCAAGTACCTGCTCTGGCATATTGCATAATGCGAAGAAACCACGTCCGGCCAGAAAGTTTTGTCTTCAAATTCATGATGAGAATTGATGAAGGGAAGCAGGCGACGCTTGAGACATTCTGGAATGTAGACATCCGCCGTCATAGTTCCCTCTGAAAAGTGGGGTTGCGAAGCGTTTCAAAATTCGACCATCGCTTGCAATATCAAGATTTTTGGGGGAACTTTGTCTTGGACCCATACGTTTGATCATGGGGCACTTTTGCAGGGTCTACACGTTGTAAAACCTTCGTTCCGGCACTGGGGAAGGCTCCAGGTGGACACAGCCGCCCGAGGATTTTCCTGTTGTAGAAATCCAAGCAAAATGCATGTTGGGACAACTAAGGTTTTATTCACAGTGCATCTCTATATTATTACACTGGCGCAACGCGCAAGGTATGAGTCTTGGACAATGGGGCCACAGGTTCAAATCTTTCTTTGGGGAATAATTTTTTTTGCAAAAATTTTAAAAGCATTGACTTGCATTGCTTTGTTGCTTACGCGTTCGCTTATGTGTATTTATGGACAAAGTTCTTATCCTGACAATGCCTGACACACAGAGATACGGACTTTTCTTTGCTCTTGATCTTGATGATATGCTATTATCCTTCAGAACCCTTGTTCTCACTCACTTTCCTCTATCTCTCAAATCTTGCTTCTTGCTTGCTTGCGCTGCGAGACACGTAAAATAGAAACAGTCGCCTACTGCAGTTTGCAGCCTCTTAACCATCGTCATTATCTATCTTGACTGCTGTTGCAACTATCAAACCTGTAAACGAGAAATAATACATTAGTAATTAATCCTTGGGAGCCTTTCTGGTTCCAGTTACGTTGCCAAGTAGAGTGGCACTGCTACTACTCGCATCTTTGGAGACTTCACTTCCTGAAACAACGCCACAAAACGTCAGTAGTTAATAAATCATGGTTTGCTTCCAAGGAAATATTATCTATTACTACTTCTCCGCCATCAATTACAAATAATTGCTGTTGCGACCTGTCTCAGTTTGTCAAGCTGGCGCTTCATCGCCTCCTTCTTTTCTTGCTTCCGTTCCTCCTGCTTCTATAAGCATTTTTTTAACCGCTGCCCGTCATTACCAAATATACATTTTCCACCCAACACCCAACCTATGGACGAAAGTGAACCATAATGACCACCGCATCAGAATCAGAAGGAAGCAAAGGTACACAGTCATGTCATCAGTCAAACTTCTTCCATTCCCAAGAAAGTAGAAGCCCTCATCATCAACAATATCAACATTCATGCTGTATTTATTACTTTACGCGATGCATTCATTGTTCAAACATTTAAATTATTAGCAAAATAATTAAACCAACGAAATATTACCAACCTTTATGAACTTTCTCTTCTCAAATAACCCAACTTCATGTTTCACACTTAAAACTTTGTTTAACAATGGAAAACGCAGTTAATTTACTTGGTTTTAATTTAAGATAATTAGCTAACTAGGTTAATAAGTAATATTTAATCACAAGCTACATTTCTTGTTGAATTTGATGAGACCACATGTAGCATATCATATTATAATGCAGCAGCTAGGATGTTTTGCTAAAGTGAAATCAAATGAACCGCATTTTCTCAAGATGCCCATTTAAAAGAACAAAGTCGTTTGCTTTTTAGCATTTTAGTATGTGAATTCATGAATTCCATGCTTCATGCATGTGCATATTAACTTCGTATTGATTATGAGACAAAACTATGCAAAAGTTTAGACCTTAGCCGTTGTAGATATTTAAAACTTGATAACGTTGTTTTTAATTGCAGTGTTACGTGTTCAGTATGAAAAAAACGAAGGCTGTTTACAACTTTCATTTGAAAAAACACACTTGACTGAAGAGTTAATATAAAAACCAACTTGAGAGAGCACCTACGTATTTGTGGATTTCTCTCACTTAACAGAACAGGCACACTTTACCAATTTTTTAAAAGACTTGTGTAGTACATTAAGTATCTCCAAATGACGGTGCCGTGTAATTGACAGTTTATATAAGACTGCACTGGTTTTGTACCTAAACTTCAAAGTTTGAGTAGAATGCTTTCTGCTTGGGAACAATCCTATGTGACCCTTTACATCCAAAAAAAGCTAAACTCCATTTATTCTCAAAATCCATTTCACATACTACGTTATGAGTATCTATAGAAAACTCTCAAAGACAGCTTCAAACTTGTATTAAGAAAAAATAATTAATTGTTTGTGCGTGTGTAAAATATCTCAATTGCAAGGCAAACAATTGATATTGAGTTATAGGCGAATTTCACAAAAATGCACGGATTGGTTATGAGGTGACAGCTTAGACAAAAGCACTTGCACACTTCAAAAATCCAGCAAGCAAGTGCACCATTTGTGTTAACATATAGTAACCTAAACTGTTAAAGTATAATAATGTAACACTAATTACCAACTTTAGGCACCAAAATGTGCCCAAAGCATTCTCAGCTTGCTGGAACCTAGGGCCTGTTTTGGGTAATGAAAATGGTATGGACTGAGATGAGAATCAAAGTGGAAGTGATGGACATTACCAGCTAGCCAGATTTTTTACAACAAGACAAACATGCCTGAGGCAGTCCAATTTGTTCACAACTTTAAAACGCGGCTTTACTGCATTACTCAGTAACGCTATACAATATTCCCTGCAGTACAATCAAAATCAAACAACGGAAGGATGAATAGGATAGAGTCAAGTACCCACTTAACTCTTGCCTACCTTTACCCGTTTATGTATTCCAGTAGCTTCTAATACTGTCATTCTGTCCATGTTACTTTGAGAAGCAACATCATTTTCAAACGACAACGACAATATATTATACTGTATAAACAAACTTAAGTATAATACTTGTACTTTATCACCTTAGTGTTGTGAGTTTATTATTAATAATAGTAATTTTAGTTAATTACAATCATTTACATTATTGGTAACGCTCCAATCACAACTTTATAAAATATTTTTTTCTTTTTGTATTTTGTTTGGAAAAATAGTGTTAAAACCATGCCACCGAAAACAAAACGTGGGCTGGAGGAGCAATGTGAGGTGCAGAATGCCCGGTACATGGAACTTTTATTATTAAACTTTAACAACGCGCCATCATCTTTATTGTGTGATCAATGTTTATAGTAATTACTACAATATAGTAATGTATTTTTTGCAGGAAAGAAAACAACGGCTCCCGTTTGATAGCTCATAAACCCTGGTGTGGACCACCTGAGGTATATTTGCATTAAATATTTGAATAAAAAATCTTCAAACCCGCTGAAACGGCTAACTAAAGATATAAATATTTTTATAAATTTCATTACAGATCCTTGAAATGACGTTCGAACTCTTTATTAAATGTAATTCGAACCAGACTCTGGCACAACAAAAACAGTCTTTATTGACCATAAGACGGGTTCATCCCGAATGACGAATTTTGTTGAACGATATGCTAGAAAAAGGGTGCCTGAAGACATGGACAAATGCAAATTTTTCTATGAAGATTTTGCGTTCCGACCACCTCTTCAACATTGCTCACTTGCCCGTTCTCACACCGCCACCTGAGAATAACTCAATGATGTCTTTGGTCCGGTGTCCACTTGCAGTTCAAGAGAGCGGACCGACACCTTTTCCCTGCAACTCTTTAAGAGTCTCCTCCAACCACTCTGAAACCTCAGTTTACGAAAACCTCAACGCATACAAAATTATGAGAATTGTCAGTTTCTTTGCTGACTATGGAAAATACCTTACTTCCCTCGTCTTGTTTTCCGTCAACTTTGCTCCGGAAACTCTTCAAGACATTCTGAGGGGAACTACAAACCTCCAAGCAATGACGTTGGATACTGTGCGAATCGCTATAAATTTTAGTGAGAAGCCCTGGCAAAAGGAGCATTACCATGCAGAGACGTGCAACCACATGTGGTATACCACAATGTGGCATACCACAATGTGGCGTGGTGTGGTGCGTGGTTTGCCCAAAACACATGTGGTATTGTGGTGCGTGGTGTGGTTCTGACTTCAACATCACCGTGTGGTGTGGTATGTGGTTTAAAATTTTGAATGTGGTGTGTGGTATTGTGGTATTTTGTGTGTGGTGCGGTATGTGGTTCACTCTGATGTGGTTTACGTGTGTGGTGTGGTATGTGGTTCGACCCTGATGTGGTTCATCTGTGTGGTGTGGAGTGTGGTTCAACCAAATGCACATCTCTGTTACCATGACGAGTGGATGGAGACATCCCTTCTTCCTACAACTAATCTCAAATACATTCGTATTTTCAACACGGACACAGTTTAGGAAAATAAAAACACATCATTCTTAGATCTCACCTTATTTGATTGGATTATCACGCCGTACCATGATCAATTACTAATATTGGATATAGACGATAAAGGCATGCAATATTGGTCTACAACAACTCTACTCTTTTTTCCTTCTTTGAAAAATTTGTCCATTTGGAATTACACCTTCGGGACGCACAAGCGGTTCCATTTTTATGGAAAATCAGAGTACCTGCTCTTGGGAGCGATTAATTTGAGTGAATATACAGAGGGACTGGAATGGCTTCAACTCTGTTAAGAGCCTGGTTCAACTTCACCTGGACGTGGTTAGGTTCAACAATGGGGATGTCCTCAACTATTCTGATTTAGAATTGAAAACTAAAATCCCTCTTCGATGGTCTACAAAGAAAGTAGTTTTTATTAAACTGACAACATACTCTATTCTGTTCCCCAAGTTTGAAAAGGAAGTTGGAGACCCTCAACTTATTCAGGTTTAGGGAGGACTGGGAAGAGGGTCAAGAGGCAAGTCTGGAAGAGATTGCAAGTGCGAGGGATCATGTTGAGCAAACGGAGTATTGGGTCGTTTGCCCTAGGCTGAAGAAGATATCTGTGAAGCTAGAGGTTTGTGACGGCAGCATCTTTTTTTCTAAGCGAGTATCTGCTTAAACAACTGCTTGTGGATGATCTGGAAGTGGATTAATTTACTTTTTTTTCAAACTGACGAATTGATGTTTATGTTTATTTTAGCTAACTAAATATTTTAAAACTGTCTTGATTTTTTTGGATACCATTAAAATACACTGTAAATTTTAAACCATTTCCAAATCTTGTGGTAAAACATTTATTTCCATGCAAAATATTTACTTGCCTTTCATCACATCACTTTCCTCAATGCATTTCTCCACTCATCCTCGAAAGAGGAGAAAGGGCAATTAAAACATCATCGCTGCATAAATGAGATGTACACCTTTAGTTATCTTTTGAATAGGTACCACACCACCATGCATCAGTTTGTTTCAGTTACTCGCCATATATCAATCAGATATCACCGTCAAGAATTAATATGGTATGAATAAAAATTCACGAGTTAGTTGCTAGCTAGATTCATATTTTTAATGATAAGCAATAAAGGAATATGCGGCTCATGTTTGTCTTCATAAATTTTTTACACGCTGCTTTATGTAAAGTGTCTGATAGTTAAAGAAGGCAGAAGGGTCGCGCTAGCTTTTGGTCTCCGATTTGGCTGAAATTTAGCAGGATGATAGATTTTAATGCGTAGATTACGAATCTGAAATCAGCAACCTGTTTAACGATTTTTAAAAATTGTTTAATTGGAAAAACAGCGGCGGGAAAAAACTTCATGTCGTTTGTTCCCTCTGGGGAAATAATACGTCATTCGAAATATAATTTCATTGAGACTAATTGACATGACAAAAAACTAATTTGCGGCATTACCTCACTTTCAAGGATTTGCCCGTTTTGAAAAATTCTGTAATTACATCTTTGGTCTACATGAAGTTTAAATACAGCCGTGTAAATTTCTATCGTTTTAACCTAAAGTAACCTAACCAGTATTACCTTAAAGTAATCTAAAAGAAACTCTTTCCAGCAATATCCTCATTTCTCCCAAACCATCTTGTTTCACACCGACCCCACCACGAAGCTCAAGCTAAAGCTCGGATTGAAAACACACAATTCCGTCCTATCTAACCTATCTTGGTCTGTAGCACCACCAGAATCAACCACAAAGAGAATTCATTTAAATTGTGAGTGATTAGTTAGCCTAGTAGATAAGACCTGGTTTGGCTTGGTTTGTTGCTTGCAAGTAAACAATCTAAGTCAAAAGGATTTCACGTGGTGGGTCTGTCTGCGTGAAAGAGACATGTCCATGTCCAGTGACTAGGTTTTACAGCATAATTAAACTTAATTAAAGTAGAATAGTTAGCGATTTTCTGCCACAATTATGCACTCTAGGATGTAGACCCCTCATCCAAACTACTAATAAAAGAAGTAGACTTTAGTTATTATTCTCATTGGTTTTGCATTGGAGGAGAAACAGGAGAAGAGAAGGGCGAAGATGAGCAAGAAATGGTGAAAAGACAGAATCATGATCACTCAGTGCCAGAGCAGCATCATCATTACACTGGATTTTTAGCACTAAATAGAAAGTTATGCAACACAAGCACGCACGCAAGCATGCGTAATGGGTTATAAAATCAAATGTATAGCAAGTTTGCACATTTGCAGTCTGCAACTATTGCATTACAGATTGGTTATTTGCTTGTGACTAATTCCCTTTTATATTTTGACTGAATTTACTCCACAATATGCGGATGCCAAACGAAATTATCCAGGAAAGTGAAATCCCTCCTGTAAGCCCGTCGGAATCACCCCCAATGATGTTGAATTACCAAAAGTCCAGGTTTCGGAAGACATATGGTTAATTCGTACTGCTTTAGCTTTAACGCTCAGCATCGTTGCAATAAGTCGAATTCACCTACACCAATTTTATTTCATGCATCGTACTTATCATTAGTTCAACTTGATACAAATCCAGGTGCTGCTATGTTTTGGATTGCTCATTGACTGTCGAGAAGCCTACATCATTTGCTAAAAGGGAAATGCAACGGGAGAAGAATTTCTGACAATTAAAAATGAATATTTGGTTTGGTGGGATTAGTTTGTGAATCATAATTTAATTAGACACAATAACGAGTGACAATAAACATACATGGAAATGAAACTATGACCTTGACAGTACCATATCTCTGATAACTGAAGACATTAAAACATTCCCTACTTTTCATTTGGTTTAGTTACAATCAAGGTCATATAAATACCGATATGTCTTACTATTCATACAAATTAAATCATTATCTTATCCTTTCCTTACAATGTTTTAGGCAAAACATGACCGGCAACTGATGAGATGTGTTCTGTGCTAAATCGGTTTGTCATGATCATGATCATTATGCAACACAATAAAAATATTGGAACACACAACGAGATGCATCAATAACCATTCTTAATCAACTTACAAGAATAACATTATATGTGGAAAATCTAATTACTTTACATCATTTTATGTTATACAAAATTCGTGCTTAAAATGTACAGAGTATAACATGGTAATAATCCATCAGAAAAAAGGTCCCAGAGAAATGGTTCGTTGAACTGAAGCTAGAAGGGAAATGACCGTTTCCGGATCTGAATTTTTGTATGTTGCGGTACTCGGTAATCGGAATCTAATGCAATTTCTCAAATATACGGTTCCTTTTACGGGTGTAGCTTTACCCGAATACCTAGGAAATACCTCGCTGTCGCATCTGCCGCATCTGAATATCAATTTTTGCAAAGTTGTTTTCCAGTTGGACCAAAGAGGCCATTAAACTATTCCAGTTGGGGAGCATCCTTTCAATTTGCTTTATAACTGCCTTACAGTTTATTATGCTGTCGTCAGCGGGGGACGGTTGAAAATGGAGTTGTAGAACCTGTAAATGTTGAGGCCAGGACACATTCAATAATTCCAGGAATGTGGTTAAATCCAGGTGTAGCAGACGCAATTCCTTTAAATCAGGGAGTATTGAGTTGCCGTTGTTATTAGACACAAACCAGGCTGCATTAACGGTGAGCGAGATCAGTTGTGTTCTGTACCGGCAAATAATCTCAGAGCTAATATAATCATTGTTAATATTCATCTCCAGGTGTTTCAACTTGTCCAAACGGGGTAGTGGTATTCTTCCCCATGCAACGCGCCCTCAAACTCTGAGCATTTTCAAGATTTGATAGTCGGAGAATTTTAAGATGAGGAAGGTGATGGAGGTAATTTTGCAATACATTCAACCCCGCGTCATCCCAACAGTTACTAAAGGTGATGACTTTGAAATCCCTAATGTGAATTCCATATTGCCTAAGAAACTCTTGCACGCTTGAAACGTCTTCCGCACTGCTCCGCACCATTTCATAAAACGGATGCATAAGCAACCGGGTGATCAGACTCCGAGTCATAAATGGATTGTGGGAGGACACGTCCCCCAAGCCTCCCATTTGGAGATTTAACGCTTTTTTATATCTATTGATTTCTGATTCCGTTGAGAACGTGTAGTTGCTAATTCTCTCGACTTGGGAAGGAAAGTCAAACGTGAAACTATGCTCAGAGAATTTCCATAGTTTTTGGAGTCGTTGATCAACTTCTGCTGCTGACCTTTTATTCACTAGGCGACACGCAAGTATATCTTTTGCTTGAAGATATGGAATAAGATGGGGAAGCATCTGCAAATATGTCAATTAAATGCAAATAATATTAATTGCAAGATAAACACACTCTAACACAATCCAAATTTTGTCTAGAAATAGAAATAATAAAATATTAGTTATTTACCAATAATTCAGCCGCTTTCCTAGAGTCCAACAGGTGGTTCCATTCAGGGAAGGTATTTATGACAGCAAGAAAGTCTTTTGAATACACGTAACCGAATGCTTTAGCCCACATCTGTTCATAAAAAATAAAAAATATTAATTAGATCATTTGAAGGTTTCACAGTTTAAAAAAAACCTAGATGAGAAATTTTAAGGTTGTTAGAAATGTACCTCTGGGAGAAGCAATGGAATCGTGATTGGAGACCGAATGTGGTCAGCTTTGGGGTCACAATCCCTTCACCATCATCAGCAACAGCGACAAGTTTCAACTTCTGACGACGACCATTGTGTTTATCAAGTGATTTGCATTTTTTGTTGATGCAATAAGAAGGCCTTGACCTCTTCATGTTTAATTAATGTATATCTTTGAAACAATAACTGTATCAACAAGATAGAAATAATACCAAAACCAGGGCCCGACCTACGATAGCACAAGCTAGCACACAATTGCTAGGCCGGACCGCTGACACGGGCAGTACCGACCCAATAAAAAATCGGTTTATAAATAAAAATGCTTGAGTTGAAATCTTAAAAAAGAGGTTTCATTGACCCTTACTTCATATTTTGCACATTTAATTTTCACCAGCTGTAGCAATCACGCTTTAGCCGTTTATTTTACAAACTCATCCTTTCATCATTCCGGTTAGCTTTGTAATTTCATTCAAATTCTATAAAAACTTGTCAGTCAAAATCTTTTCAAAACGTAGAAATTGAAGGAGAGTTGTAGAACTAAAAAATACTAGTTCGCTCATCAAATAAAAACCTCAAATCCGTGGCACTTAAAAGGAAAGTAATTGGCTCTGCCGGGCATGGAAATTCTTTATGTGGGCGGCGATTGCGTTCGTAAGCGTGAGCAATTTCTGGTATTTTTAGCCTCTGAGAGCACGATTTTTAATTTGAAGCTTTTGAATTTTTTACTGATGAAATTTTAAACAAACTACATTTAATACTCACAAACAATTATGAGTTTTTTGCTCCATCAAAAAAATCCGGGTTCAAATACAGATTCCGGGTTTCCTAGGAAATGGGCGAAAATTGCGCACCCGGCGAGTTTCCGTGCCCAGTCTCTGCAAAGATAAGAAGAAAAAAAGTTGGAGTTGAAAAGTCAACACGAGATGCTGTAATAACTTCAAGGTGTTTCCTGAAGGAAACTACGTCACCAAAATGGGACGAGAGTTAGTGCAACAAGCAACAATATGATGCTTGTCTACTCTCCAATTGCCATTTTAGACATTTTAGTCAAGTATGGACTGCGTCAACAGTTTTCCAATGTTTCCACGGCACATCAAATTTTATCACACTTCCAGTGACAGTTGCATGTAACGATGGGAATTCTCCAAGTTGAAAGGTTATCAAAAACTATTTATGATCTATAATGGGACAACAGCGATTAAGTAACCTCTCCATTCTTTCTATTGAAAATCAAATTTTTGTTTAAATATCAAATATGAAAGACATTTGTTTCGATAAAGTGAGTTTACTACCAAAATATATGGACGTGTTGCTATTTAATTGTTACACAAAAGAAAGCTACTCACAGTTAATTCACTTGCTAAAACCGAACCGTTTCATACTTACAAGCATATGTGTAAGCCGTACCGCAAGTCATTGCTAGGCCGTACTTAGACAAGGCCGGGCCCTGTGCGTATCCACCCTCATGACTTTCCCTGCCGGAACTGAGCATGGCATGATGCTATGTAATAATGAAAAATAATGCTAAAATTTTTGTATGAGACAACAAAATATGATAATTATTATCTAAATACATTTATGAGGATATGTACCTATACAGATCATAGCCAGCGGCTTTAGCTGATCTTTTCTTGGGAATAATTGCAATTGATGAGTCCTTAATGAAATAAAGAGCTGAAGCTACAGAGAAAAAAAATGCTGCTCCATATTTATTCGGTAAATCAAAATCATACAGTATAATTCAAAAAGAAAAATTAGTTAGAATTAAGTGACTAAACTAAAGTTATCTATAAGAACAAAACGTGACTAAGAACAATTAGTTAGAATTGAAGTGACTTTACTAAATTTCTCTATAAGAACAACAAGGGACTAAGAAAAATTCAGTTTGGTAACGAGTATATTTTTACACATCATAATTAAGTTTTAATTCTTGGGTGGTGATGGTTTAATGAGTTCAGGGAACTGATCTTTTATATCTTGTAAAGCTGACAAGTGCGGCGGGCACCTTTGCACCCGATGTAGCACTTTTTCGAATTTGTATGTAGCACTGTTCGTTTTTTATCCACTTGGACAACTTAACAGAGTACCCACCACCAATATTTCCGTCAAAGAATATTATGTTCTCGTCGTTTTTTTCTTCAGGAGCATAATTACGGACGACAGTTTTCAATTCTTTCTTCTTGCTTGACTTTGGTTTTTTACCTTTCTTTGATGCACCCACTGCTGCCGTTATTTCCTTAGATGTTGATGCAACGACCTTGGCCTTCTTGCTGCTTCCAGCCTCTGGGAGAGAATGTATGCTAGCTCCTTCCTGGTCTTCCTCCTCGTCCTTGTCCTCCTCCTCCTCGTCATCATCATCATCCTCGTCAGATTCAGGGTCGGAGGTTTCTGCATCCTCACCTTTTCAAATCCTCAGGTTGCACGGAAGGATCTAGGATGTTAAGAAATAGAAATATATAATTAGCAATTTGTTATAAAAAATTAAAATAATTTTACGGCAATGTAAGGTACTTAAAACTTTTTCATTAAATATTTTCTTGTTTTTTTTTTACCTTTTTCATTCTCCTTAGGTTCGTGCTCATCAATTAACTTCTTGACTTCCTTGTACTGCTGGGACCTTTTGGCTGCAATCTGCACCGTGTTCTTTGCAGCTACAATTTCCTGCGCCAAGGCTTTGCTCATCTTTCCTATTTAAAAAAGAAAGAAAGAAAGTTCTAAAACACAAATAAAAAACAATTGTAACCATCGCGAAATAACAACATTTATATATATAATGAGAGGATAAATATAATAAATGGAATCTTACGCTTCGGCATTGTTGAGTTTTCGTTAGCTGCCTGTTGTTGGATATGAATCGAATTATAATTTTTAAAGTCTCACAAAAGCTAAAAACTGCTCTCAAGTATGATTAAAAGAGGACTGAGAAGAGTGGGTTTAGTATATGTGCTTTTATACATATAACGTCAAACAAAGTATAACTGGTAATTACCAGTTCATTTTTGTTATGACTAGAGTAAAATAATTTTGGAATAGAATCTTTGGAATTTGATTCCAAAGTTTCACAGAACAGCTCGAACAGTTTCATGGCGATATGGCCTTGTAACAACCAACAGTCATTAAATTCTTGCATGGTTTCACTTTTCAGTAACAACTTTTGCTTACTGTGATAAGGCTGTTAAAAAGTAGACCATCATATTTTATTTTAAACAATCTCGAGCAAATTAATGAATCTATTATCTTCAGACTGTAATTACTAACATCTCAAATTCGCTGACTTGTATATATTCTATTACGCAGTGCTTCACTGCCACAATAAAATATGCGGATGCATGAGAAGATTGTCGTGGAAAAAGAAATTCTGTATCAATTATTTGATACGCTAATAAACCTTAGAATTTAAAGTAAAAGTGATGATTATAACAAACTTAAAACAACGCACAGAATCGTAGACTACATTCAACACTAGACTGGTATTTCTTATGGCTTACGTTTATTTAAAGAAATTATTCGCGGATTCTTCTCAAGTTCGCACTTGCTAACTGCACTTCATACTTTGTACTCTTATCTGTCCACATCCATAAAATATAATTCTCATTGAAACATTTGTGTTCAGCCAAAGTTTTCATCTTAGCTGGAACAAAGTGCTTCATAAGAAGCATAAAGTAATTAAATAAAACATCAAAAGTAAACATCCTCTGATCTAAAATGGTAAGAATTTTGTTGTTCATTAACCTAGTTTATTAAAAGCAATACTTTATACCAATGTATAATAAATGATTTTTGCACATCTTTCCAAAGATGTAGTGTCTTGGAGTGCGAATTTAAAGGAGCCCGCAACCATGTTATATTTCATCTGAAAATCATCATCCACGAATTGGAGGTGCTGCCGCAAACCGATTAAATATATATCCTTATGTGGAAATTCGAGCCTTCCGTGGATATTTCAGAACATACCATCACCGCTTTGTTGATGGTGTTTCAAGAAAAACAACTGGTGACTACCTTCAGGATGTGAAGCATTAAAATCCTTTATCTCAATCAACACCGTTGGTAATAGAACTGTGAAAGCACAGGTAACAATATTGTGTCAATTCGTGCGTAAGGAAATATTACTGATTATATAAATTCAAAAATGAAAATAATTCACAATCTTATATTCACAATCTTATTATATATATATATATATATATATATATATATATATATATATATTAAAAATTAGTATTGTATAAGTTATGTATTGTGTGATGCAAATAAATACACATTAAGCAAAGTTTTTTTAGCCGGTTTTATTTCATCCTAGCTCTTATGATTTATACAACTTCACGATGGCCTCTGCCTTTTTTCTGCAGACTACACATTTTGTTTGGCAGCTAACACATTCAAGACAATAGCATAAATGAGCGCATGGCAGCATTGCATATATTGCTTCTTTGGTCCAACAAACCTTGCATATTGCAGCACGAACAAGTTCAATTCCTGTTTCCACATCTAACATAAGAAACAATACATAATGTAGTTAGATGAGATGAATAAATTAAAATGCGTTATCTATACAGAATTGTTTTAAATTTTACCTTCTTTCATATCTTCCGGAATATTTTCGAAATCTTCTGAAGGAATCTCAGCAATTTTTGACTGCAAAGCATTTATAAACATTTATTAAAGATAGTTACAAAAAACATTTTTATTTATTTGTTTAAACTTTCATAACTTATCATCAATTTTTCAAATTTTGATTCCTCCATTACTCGTGGAGAAGTTTTACCCTTATTTAATAAAAGATATGGGCAATTTGGAGAACTAATAGCATGTTCCATCCATGGATTATCTTCTGAAAGCCATTCGTGTAGACCAACACCGCAATAAAAACAATACATTCTATCCGTACTCCCGGTGTAAAAAAATCCGCTTTCTGCTAATAGTAAGGGTGATTGATTGGTGCTTGGTTTCCAGTTCTCAAAGGATTTATTTCTTGAATTCAAAGTAACCATTTCTGGTCTAAAAATATCATGATTAATATAAACTAAAGGGAAAGAGCTCATTCTGATGCTGTTGATTGTTTTCTTTTTTTATTCGTGTGGAGGAAAAAAATCAACATCCTCTTCCGCAGAGCTTTCGCAATCTTCTAGTGATGACCAATTGAGCAAAACGGTCTTTATACTCATTAAACATGTTGCCACTTTCAGAAGCACTTTTAACTTCCAGAAAGTCATTAAAATCACCAACATACCGCGTACGTAAATCTTTGCAAACTAACGAGGCTGGGACATTCAATTTTTTACAAATCAGAAGAAATCGATTTGATCCTTTTGGAACAATTGTCCACTTCATTTCACGAATGAGAAAATTCATTAAATCAAATAAGCTTGATCCATCGCAACGCTCATCACCGAAAAACGTAACAGTTCCCTTCTTATCCCAACTTATCCAATCTGGGCGCTCTTTTAAAATTTCCAGTATTACTTCTGCACGTTGTTTCAAATTGGGTGGAAACATCGAAAGAAGAATCTTGTCTTGAGTATTTATGTTTGGCAAACTTACAGCTGTATCAAAACTTTCTGACAAGTCTGTTTCTGGAGAAGTTTTTATTATTGAATGAAATGGAACAGAGGATTTTTCGGCTTCGGATAACTGCACCTTCATCGGTTTATTTATAAATTCTCTTAGTGTTGTATTTAATTCACTAACCAACTTCATATACATTGCAAGTTTAATGTCATCTGGAATTTGGGTCTCTGAAAGAAGATTAGCTTCTTTATCCTTGTTCACATGCTTTCCTTTTTGTATGCCATCAGACAAATGTTGTAAAAGGTTAAGGTATTTAGCTTCATGTATTAATCTCATTCGGTTAACCATTATAATCCAATCTCGTTTGCTACTACTCGACTGAGCAAAGTCCAAAGAACGTGAAGGATGGGAGATAGAACGTAGGGCAGTATCTTTGATTTAGCTAAAAGAAAGCGTTTCTTGTTAGTGGTTGTCACAGATTTTTTTGAAACTTGACGTATAAAAGATTTCTACTTTTTCAGATTTTTCTTTTGAGAACGTTTTTTGATATTTCAGTCAATGTATCTATATTATCACTCGATGAATGTTGAATTAGAAGTAATCTCTTTTAAGGTGTTGATTTCTAGAGCTGCTCGAGGTAACTGTAATTTCTGCGAACACGATCACTCATTTTTCTGAATTAAAAACTTAGCGAAGGTAGAAGCTTTTATATGTGCACAGTTCAGAGTATCCTGATGGAATGGTAATGGACAATCGTTATCTGGTGGAGCTATTATTTTTGTAATTGTTGTGCAGCCTTCTTCTTCTAAGTCGATTATGTTTGCTTCTGGCTTTAAGAAGCTTCGTAGTAAATAAGTTTTTTGTTTTCCCTTTGTATAAAAACTGAATCTCCAGGAAGAGACTGTAAATATTCCACCAGCTCTTTAAACCTTGTATTACCTGCCTGCCATCTAATCTTGTGGAGGAACAGCTCACAATATCTTACTGTCTGTTGTTCGATAGAATTCAAATGTACTGCTCTAAATGGTGACTTCAATAAGACATGAACGATTTCTAAAGATTCTAAGTTTGCAACTGCCAACTCTTTCGCGATAAACCTATTTTTCAGTTGATATCCCTCAAACTCAATAACGAATTTCATTTTGGTGTATAAATTATCTCGTCTTCAAGAGGCAGTATTCCTGTTCGAACACGTAAGTTGCCGTTACACTGTGGATGTAAATTTAAGAATATGTAACTAAATGGATTGGTAGTAGCGTTTTTATATGCTTCAGTAAGAAATTCTGGTGTACTCGGAAAGATCTGTCGACCTAAATGTTGTACTTGAGACACAAACGTGGGGGATTTAAATATAATTTGGTAATGGGCATTCAGCCTCATATCACGTGAATGCTTTCCTTGATGAAATAAGTTTTGTGTCACATGCACAAGTGATATGTTTTTATGATGTACTCCTTTTGTAAATAGATCTCGCAAATTACCCTTTTTACCACCTTCAGCCATTTGGTCATCAATTATCAATAACGTAGGCTCATTGTCAAAGGAATCAGTATTGAAATCCATTCCTTTTACAAATTGGATATTATGACTTTGTATATTGTCATATAGCGGTTGATCTTCAGAATAAGAAAAAATTATTCGTTTTGGGTTACAGCTAAAGAGCTGAAGGTTATCTAATAGTTTATTTAAAAATGTCGACTTGCCGGACATTGAAACGCCTGATAAAATAATGGAACACGGATGGATAAATTTATGTGATGGTTCTATATAGGTCTGCTTATCCATTTTTTTTATTTTTTTTATTTTGGTCTAAAATGTAATAATATATAAAAATAACCCTCCTCAAATTTAAGATTTATACCATTATCATTAACGAGTCGTATCTCAAGGTCATCAAATTCTTTTTTGCTGACACTGAAGTGAAACGGATTAAAGTTTTTAAGCAGGATGTCTGACTTGTGTCGTATTTAATTCTACGAAGAACGTTTTTCCAATTTTTGCAAACGTATTGTGGTTGCACGATATCAACACAAACGTTTGACATTTTATACCCAAATACAGTCTGATGGTCTATAATATTATAATATCCCTAATATCTTGCGTGAAGCACTGGATAACCTTATTTTTGAACGATTTGCTCTGACTGCACAATTGATTCTTCATCCACGTCAATATCAATACTTGTCGTGTAGTCAGCTATATTCTCCTTTAATGTATGTATTAGTTCCTTGACTGTTTGATACGATCTTGCTTGTAGATGGAAATGATGATGCTCTTCCTCGATTTCTTCGTTGTAAAAGGATATATGTACTAAGGTTTCCTCCTCATTTTTAAATGTATTAAATGATGATGAATAACTAAATTCGACTAATGCCACTTCGTGAGTAATTGGAAGTGAAATTCTGTATGGTAGTTGAATCTGGAAAACTGAATCCGATAATATATTCGCATCCTTGGAACAAAGCGGTAGATAACCGTCAGTACTGTAAATAACTTATTGCACTCCTTGTTTTCTCAAGTTGATTTATCTGTTCACAACCAACTTATTTCATCAACTAATAACTGCTATGCATACAAAGCCTACATCGAGACCTTGTTGTCACATGGAACTGATTCAATTAAAAGCCAAGGCCAGTGTGCGCTGTTTTACAAAGACACAATAACGAGGGATTCAATTTCAGAGCCAGATGTGTTGCTGGGTCTAAACCGGTTGAACTAATCGGAAAATTACGTTTGGATTTATCTGCACAAAACAGATATATATTAAACGATACAAATGTTAGTATTTCGTTAACAGGGAATAATGACAATTTTTGTATACTTTACAACCCACCTACGGATGCATCAAAACACTTACATCCAAGAATTAAATTTTTGGATGCAAGTTTTTTTGACGCCCAAAAAAATCCGCTTTCTGCTAATAGTAAGGGTGATTGATTGGTGCTTGGTTTCCAGTTCTCAAAGGATTTATTTCTTGAATTCAAAGTAACCATTTCTGGTCTAAAAATATCATGATTAATATAAACTAAAGGGAAAGAGCTCATTCTGATGCTGTTGATTGTTTTCTTTTTTTTATTCGTGTGGAGGAAAAAAATCAACATCCTCTTCCGCAGAGCTTTCGCAATCTTCTAGTGATGACCAATTGAGCAAAACGGTCTTTATACTCATTAAACATGTTGCCACTTTCAGAAGCACTTTTAACTTCCAGAAAGTCATTAAAATCACCAACATACCGCGTACGTAAATCTTTGCAAACTAACGAGGCTGGGACATTCAATTTTTTACAAATCAGAAGAAATCGATTTGATCCTTTTGGAACAATTGTCCACTTCATTTCACGAATGAGAAAATTCATTAAATCAAATAAGCTTGATCCATCGCAACGCTCATCACCGAAAAACGTAACAGTTCCCTTCTTATCCCAACTTATCCAATCTGGGCGCTCTTTTAAAATTTCCAGTATTACTTCTGCACGTTGTTTCAAATTGGGTGGAAACATCGAAAGAAGAATCTTGTCTTGAGTATTTATGTTTGGCAAACTTACAGCTGTATCAAAACTTTCTGACAAGTCTGTTTCTGGAGAAGTTTTTATTATTGAATGAAATGGAACAGAGGATTTTTCGGCTTCGGATAACTGCACCTTCATCGGTTTATTTATAAATTCTCTTAGTGTTGTATTTAATTCACTAACCAACTTCATATACATTGCAAGTTTAATGTCATCTGGAATTTGGGTCTCTGAAAGAAGATTAGCTTCTTTATCCTTGTTCACATGCTTTCCTTTTTGTATGCCATCAGACAAATGTTGTAAAAGGTTAAGGTATTTAGCTTCATGTATTAATCTCATTCGGTTAACCATTATAATCCAATCTCGTTTGCTACTACTCGACTGAGCAAAGTCCAAAGAACGTGAAGGATGGGAGATAGAACGTAGGGCAGTATCTTTGATTTAGCTAAAAGAAAGCGTTTCTTGTTAGTGGTTGTCACAGATTTTTTTGAAACTTGACGTATAAAAGATTTCTACTTTTTCAGATTTTTCTTTTGAGAACGTTTTTTGATATTTCAGTCAATGTATCTATATTATCACTCGATGAATGTTGAATTAGAAGTAATCTCTTTTAAGGTGTTGATTTCTAGAGCTGCTCGAGGTAACTGTAATTTCTGCGAACACGATCACTCATTTTTCTGAATTAAAAACTTAGCGAAGGTAGAAGCTTTTATATGTGCACAGTTCAGAGTATCCTGATGGAATGGTAATGGACAATCGTTATCTGGTGGAGCTATTATTTTTGTAATTGTTGTGCAGCCTTCTTCTTCTAAGTCGATTATGTTTGCTTCTGGCTTTAAGAAGCTTCGTAGTAAATAAGTTTTTTGTTTTCCCTTTGTATAAAAACTGAATCTCCAGGAAGAGACTGTAAATATTCCACCAGCTCTTTAAACCTTGTATTACCTGCCTGCCATCTAATCTTGTGGAGGAACAGCTCACAATATCTTACTGTCTGTTGTTCGATAGAATTCAAATGTACTGCTCTAAATGGTGACTTCAATAAGACATGAACGATTTCTAAAGATTCTAAGTTTGCAACTGCCAACTCTTTCGCGATAAACCTATTTTTCAGTTGATATCCCTCAAACTCAATAACGAATTTCATTTTGGTGTATAAATTATCTCGTCTTCAAGAGGCAGTATTCCTGTTCGAACACGTAAGTTGCCGTTACACTGTGGATGTAAATTTAAGAATATGTAACTAAATGGATTGGTAGTAGCGTTTTTATATGCTTCAGTAAGAAATTCTGGTGTACTCGGAAAGATCTGTCGACCTAAATGTTGTACTTGAGACACAAACGTGGGGGATTTAAATATAATTTGGTAATGGGCATTCAGCCTCATATCACGTGAATGCTTTCCTTGATGAAATAAGTTTTGTGTCACATGCACAAGTGATATGTTTTTATGATGTACTCCTTTTGTAAATAGATCTCGCAAATTACCCTTTTTACCACCTTCAGCCATTTGGTCATCAATTATCAATAACGTAGGCTCATTGTCAAAGGAATCAGTATTGAAATCCATTCCTTTTACAAATTGGATATTATGACTTTGTATATTGTCATATAGCGGTTGATCTTCAGAATAAGAAAAAAATATTCGTTTTGGGTTACAGCTAAAGAGCTGAAGGTTATCTAATAGTTTATTTAAAAATGTCGACTTGCCGGACATTGAAACGCCTGATAAAATAATGGAACACGGATGGATAAATTTATGTGATGGTTCTATATAGGTCTGCTTATCCATTTTTTTTATTTTTTTTATTTTGGTCTAAAATGTAATAATATATAAAAATAACCCTCCTCAAATTTAAGATTTATACCATTATCATTAACGAGTCGTATCTCAAGGTCATCAAATTCTTTTTTGCTGACACTGAAGTGAAACGGATTAAAGTTTTTAAGCAGGATGTCTGACTTGTGTCGTATTTAATTCTACGAAGAACGTTTTTCCAATTTTTGCAAACGTATTGTGGTTGCACGATATCAACACAAACGTTTGACATTTTATACCCAAATACAGTCTGATGGTCTATAATATTATAATATCCCTAATATCTTGCGTGAAGCACTGGATAACCTTATTTTTGAACGATTTGCTCTGACTGCACAATTGATTCTTCATCCACGTCAATATCAATACTTGTCGTGTAGTCAGCTATATTCTCCTTTAATGTATGTATTAGTTCCTTGACTGTTTGATACGATCTTGCTTGTAGATGGAAATGATGATGCTCTTCCTCGATTTCTTCGTTGTAAAAGGATATATGTACTAAGGTTTCCTCCTCATTTTTAAATGTATTAAATGATGATGAATAACTAAATTCGACTAATGCCACTTCGTGAGTAATTGGAAGTGAAATTCTGTATGGTAGTTGAATCTGGAAAACTGAATCCGATAATATATTCGCATCCTTGGAACAAAGCGGTAGATAACCGTCAGTACTGTAAATAACTTATTGCACTCCTTGTTTTCTCAAGTTGATTTATCTGTTCACAACCAACTTATTTCATCAACTAATAACTGCTATGCATACAAAGCCTACATCGAGACCTTGTTGTCACATGGAACTGATTCAATTAAAAGCCAAGGCCAGTGTGCGCTGTTTTACAAAGACACAATAACGAGGGATTCAATTTCAGAGCCAGATGTGTTGCTGGGTCTAAACCGGTTGAACTAATCGGAAAATTACGTTTGGATTTATCTGCACAAAACAGATATATATTAAACGATACAAATGTTAGTATTTCGTTAACAGGGAATAATGACAATTTTTGTATACTTTACAACCCACCTACGGATGCATCAAAACACTTACATCCAAGAATTAAATTTTTGGATGCAAGTTTTTTTGTTCGCAAACAGGTTTTGTATACAAGTATTAGTATTTCTCATCAAAAGCTACTACATGATGGATTCTTTGCGCAGTACCCAATCAATGTGTCTGACATCAAACAATTCACAATTCCAGCGGGAAATCAATCTTTCATTGAAGAAAACATGTTTTTGGGAAACGTTCCATCAAGAATGATATTAGCATTAGTTTCAAATGGGGCGTTTAATGGGAATTATAAATCAAACCCAGTTTTGTTCCAACATTTGGACATTAATTATTTATCTGTTACTGTAAACAATATGCCTATACCAATACGAGGCATAAATTTAGACTTTAAGAAAAACCAGTACTTGTTCCCGTATTATCGTTTTCAGATGTTACTGCCTAACCTTGGAATAACATCTGAAAACGAGGAAATTATATTTAGTCCATCGGAATATATAAATGGTAATGTGCTTTTCTCTTTTGACTTAAATCATTCCTCGCTTTCAGATTCAACACTTGTTTTAGAAAATAGTGGTTCTGTTCGAGCAGAACTTAAATTTAGTGTTCCTCTACCAGAAGCTGTTACATGCATTGTATATTCAGAAACACAGGATATTCTCACCTTATATAAGCAGAGACAAGCTACTATAGCGTAATGAATTCACATGATATCCGTTAAATGTTATTTATAAAAATGTATTAAACATGTAACACCATATGTTTGTGCTAGCGATGAATTGAAATATATTAAAGCTAATAAATTTGCAATTGTAGTTGTAATGTAATGTAAGTTTTTATTTCTTAGGCTCTGTCGGCCGTGCCCATAGAGCGCAAAAATAGTTCATCAACAAATATAATAATAGTAATGTGAGTCTTGTTTAGTAATAATAACCGAATGTTTATAAATATATTATGATAATAGTAATATGTGTACTAATAATATCCTAATAATTAGAATGATTTAGAATAATAAGATAAATTTAGCGTAAAGAAGATAAATAAAATAAATTTAGAGTAAATAAGAAATGTAAGATAATCGATGATGTTATATTATACAGATTGCATTTCAATATCATTTCTAGCTGGTACCCGAGCAAAATAGTGTTTAAAGTAGACAAAGAGACAGCAAAACCCTATTCCAATCACTGCAATGACACCACCTGATGTTAACACAATTATAATTACATGGTCAGTCTCTTCGGTTGTTGAGGTGTTTGATATTGGACTGGTGTAGATCTGTACAATACTAGCATCCTGCTTACTGTTCGTGTCTATAGCAGCATCCACACCTGCAAAAATGCCACCGATAGCTAGCACAGAGGCTGCTTTCTTTGCGAGGCCTGCCCAAAACGATCCACTCACTTCTCCCGTGACTGCCATCACAGCGACGATAAACACAAAGCACTTATAATATGAGGGGAAAGGAAAAAAAATATTTAAACAAATTGCACAAAAATCTTGACTTCACGTAGGGGTCTCGTTGTACTCTTAAATTAATCTCCACTTAGCTTAGCTAATACTACTTAAAATATTACATAATTAATTTCATTATTTTTTTTTATTTAAAAATTGTTTATGATACTTACAGCTTTTGTATTCATTGCAATATGAACTCCTTAACTTCTGTTTACAGTAGGTATAACAAACAACAACTTCAAGGGTAACCAGAAAACACTTCCAGGTAGAGAATTTAGATGGACTTAAATTTTAATTTATACTTAGCTAGGCGAGTAAAATATTAACAAGATAACAAAAGGAACCAAAACGTAGCCAGCGGCTTCTAAAACTCAAGTGACAAGGAAGGAGGAATTAATGGACAGTCATTATTCCGAGACAATTATTTTTCGAAGTCTAAGAGCTTCGGATATAAAGTTATAGTAGGATCGACATTCTTCAGGAGATTGCCAATCCAGCAGAATATCCCATCGGTCCGTGGGAAGAAGATTATCAGCAATATAGCTTTCTATCCATCTTAACCTTTCGCAAGTAAAAATTTTGCAACGTAAGAAAAAATGCTCGGAGACTCAGAGTCAAATAAATTGCAGATCGTACATTCATTTTCATCACCCAGGATGTGCAAAAAACTCTCATGATAAATTTTGTTTCTATTTAGCCTAACTTGGCTTAATACACATGTCTGCGTATATGGCAGGTTTAAAGTCAAATAGGTGGCTGGACCAGGGTTCAACGGTATTCGAGGGTAGTAAAAGTCTAATTTTGATGATGATTTAACTTTTTCGATGTCCTCAAAACGCGATAGTTCAAAAATTTCATTATACACTTTTGGTAATTCAGCGTAAATAAGTTCAAAATCCGCATCCCACAAATGCCCAAAGCCAATTTTTCATCCAACAGATTTTTAATTTTCAAAGCCCAGTTGTGCTTACTATGTACAATACCACTCTCTAACTTTCTGCAGAATGCGTCAAAGCATTTTTTGGGTACCTATTTTGCCCCATACATTTCACCTTTACCCAGTATGCAATAGCTTGCTTCTTTATGTACGCTTTTATGCTTGGTGAATCAGTTTCGAGCCGCATGACGCAACCCGATGAATACCTACTTACGCCAAGAGCCTTCCTAAGAAAAAAGCTTTGGAACTGCTCCAATATCTCAAGTTACCCCAGTCCCCATATGTGTGATCCATATAGAGCAGTTGAGCGAGCAATGGCAGAGAACAGTTTCTTTTTCGAATCCAACGATTTTATTTTCCCCATACACAGCAATTTAAACACCGCAGCAGCAGCCATTTTCCCTTTACCTTTAAAGTGTTTTGCAGCTAGTCTATAAACCCCAGAAGATGAAAATGGGACGCCTAAATATGTATATTGTGAAACTATTTCTATTTCCTCATTACCATACCTGAAATGTAGGTTTTCCTGCAACCTACCTCCTTTCCTGAACACAACAATTTTAGTTTTTCCCATGTTGACTTTTAAACTATGGTCCATAAAATAGTCCCTAAGCGCATTAATTTTCCTTTGTAAGAGCACTACTGTATCATCAGCAAAGAGCAATAAATCCAAACTTTCATTTACTTTTAATTTGATTCCTGGCACACCCAGATTTTTTAAATACTTTTCAATGTCGGATATGTATAAACTGAAAAGGAGGGGGGACAGTACTTCGCCTTGCAAAAGCCCTTCAGTCAACTGAATGTCACCTGAAAGGCCCTCGTCAAGTCTGATGTTCATAAAAGAGTTATCATATAGTGATTTCAGTAGTCGAATTATTTTGCCTGACAACCCTATTTTGTTCATTTTCCCCCATAACTTGTCGTGAGCAATTGAAGGGAATGCTCGCTCGAAATCGACAAAAAGAGCAAAAACTTTTCCTTTATTCTTACTTATTTTGAGCTGGATCGCAGCATTTAACGCAAATATTTGATCATCACACCCTCTGTTTTTCCTAAATCCTCCCTGGGCTTCAGACAAGATGTTATTTTTTGACGCCCAACTTGCGATTCTAGATTGCAAAATATGCGTGAATAATTTTAAATGAGAGTTTAGCAGCGCTATGGGTCTATAGTTTTTTGCGTCTGCTCTGTCTCCTTTTTTATACAGCATAACAGTTTCCGACTGTAGCCAGCTATCTGGTACTTCCTCCTTTTCTAAAACCTTATTGAAAATATTTACTATTGCATGTAAGGCTTTTTCAGGCATGTGTGCAAGGAATTCATTTGGAATGCCATCAGGTCCAGGTGCTTTTTTTGGCTTTAAATTACTAAGAGCTTTTTTCACCTCTGCATGCGTAATAGCACATTCCAGCTCAATAACATAGTTTTCAGAATTAAGTGGTAAGATTCTACGATTTGGAAGCAGGTTGGCATAAAAGTTCATCCATTGCTCTTCGCTGACTTGAATATTAATCGGTGCAGTGACCTTGATGATTTTTATTGCACCCCAAAAGGCTGCAGCATCTCTACACTTATTTAGATTCTCAATGATTGTATTTTTGTATTCCTTTTCTTTTCTACGTCGTATGTCTCTGTAGTCATTTTTTGCTCGTGCGTATGAAGTTCTATCTAGCGCAGATGAGTGTTTTTTTTCAGCAGCTTTTAATGCCAACATAGCATATTTCCTCTTCTCTACACACTCAGCATCGAACCATGGTTTATGTCTTGGGATTGAGTTTCTAATCTGAGAAATTTGCTTCGTGCTCTCAGCAGCGGCGTATATGCACATTATCAGATCCATGTACTTAATATCATTACACGCAGTCAGCGCATTACTCAAAATGTTCTTATATTCCTCTGCTCTGTTGGGACGCCACTTAAGCCTTACTAGATTATTTTGTTTAGGTATGCTTGGTTTGAGAAGAAATGTAATTTGACAAGGAAAATGACAAGAGTTTATGACTGATAACACTTGCAGGCTTTGACACAGAGCTGCTGCCTCAGCATTTCCAAACAACAAATCGATTGTGCTTTGGCCATTTGCATTTGCGAATGTATAGCGACCTGGAATATCACCAGGACATCTTCCATTAAAAAGAATCAAGTTTAGATTGCAGAAAGTTTGCATGAGCTTCGACCTCGTTGCGAAATATTTTGGTCACAGGCATTTCTATCTCTATTTAATGTGCCTCCCGAAGCGATAAATGAAAAAGCATTCTCATTGAAATCATAAGCATTTCCTACTCTGGCATTGAAATCCCCCCCAACTACAATTAAATCGCCACTGAATCTCTCTTGCATGTGCACAATTTGCTCTTCCAAGAAATTTATTGCATCGTCATGTTCATACCCAGGCTGGATATAAACGCTACAAACTATTATGCTTATACTCCACATCGAAAGGCGAATAGCCAGAAAATACTTGTTCATCAGGACTATGGTATGAGATGAAAATACACTTTTCTTGTACCAAATTGCCAATCCTCCCTTCGCACGACCCCTAAGATTTTCTCTTTCAGCGTAGGATACTATAACATGATATCCAGCATACTCTGGAATTGACTGCCCTTCCTCCTTCCATGTCTCGCTTAAACATATAATTTGGTTACTAAATAGTTTAAGGTAATCATCGTCATGCAATGATTTTAGTTTTTCTAGTCCTTCTACATTCCAAAATACTATACCTAGCTTATTTTCTAAATTGTTAGTATGGTTAGTCGAGTTGTTTTTACTTGCCAAAAAGCGATCCATGGGCCTCCTTCCTCATGCTTCGTTTACTTGTCCTATTTCACCATAGTACACGAACTTTTTTATCACCTTTCCGCTCTTCTTAATGAACATTCCAGCACGCCGCATTGAAACGGTGAGGTCCTTGTCAGCACCCTTCAGCTCATTATACTTCTCCCTCAGTTTCCCCTGGATAACTAGATCTTCCTTCGTTAGGTCATCACTGATGTAGATTTTTGTTCCCCTGAGCGCTGCACGTGCCCGCATGATATTGGACTTGTCTATTTGGCGCAGCAGTTTAACCATCATTGGTCTTGGCTTTGCAGGTGTTGCATTAGCTTGTGGTCGACCCAAACGGAAAATGTTGTCTATAATGACATTCTTTGTGCCCATCTTATCTAACGTCTCCTGCACCTTTTTTATCTGCTTGTTTGTATCCTCATCCTTCTCTTCCGCCAGGCCAAACAAAATGATGTTTTTCTCACGCAACTTTTCATCCATGCGCGTTAACGCACGGGTACACTGCTTGTGTGGCTCCAAAAGGTTGAGCTCGTCCTTCAAAGGCTTGAGCTCTTCCTGTATGATAGCCTGGATTCGTTTGATGAGTTCCTCTTATCACCATATCTACTCCTTCTACCTCTTCGATTATGTATTCAAATAAATTTGAGATTAGCTTCACTTGTTGGGGAAGGTGAGAATGAGATTTCTCGACTTCGTTTTTCCCCTGGAGTGTTAACCGAGCTACTCGATTCACCCGGTTGTTGCACGTTGTTACTTTTTATGGGGGATCTTTGAAGATTTTTTCTAGTTGTGAACACAAACTGCTTGTCAGAGCTCATAACGCACGCATGCTAAAGCATGGGTAAACACTATGCACTTAAAGTGTAATTTGCAATGATGAATGCACTTGTTGAATGCAATGATAGATGAGCTTGCGCTCAGATCACCGATTAACACTATGTATAGCTTGCAACCACTCCAGGAGCTCGCAAAAAATTCAACCTTCTCCACTCTCTTCTCCAACAAGACTCGAATTGTAGTTAATATTGATGACAGTCACAAAGCTGGAACTCATTGGGTTGCGTTTTTTAAATCAAAAAATCAAAAATGTATCGAATATTTCGATAGCTTTGGTTTATCATATGAGTGGTATGGTCATGTATTCGATACGTTTTTTAAACGTTATGGATTACCATGTCGGTATAATGATACTCAAATCCAAGCAGATGGTAGTGATGCAGGTGGCATTTATTGCATATATTTTCTTTTTTACAGATCAAGGGGTGTATCTTATTCTTCCATAATGTCAAGGTTTAATGCAAGACAATTTTTAAAATCACATTTTCAATTGACTGATAATAATAGATATTGTAAATTAACTCGATGTCAATGTGATATACTTTGTAAGAATCATCCATCTCTAAATTCAATTTCTTAAGCCGTGTGTATTAAATGATAAATGAAAGTTTAAAAATGTAGGTAGATATTTGTTGATGAAATAAATATTCTTACACTAAACGTTCATACGACAAGGCCATTACTCAAACACCTAACGCTGTTTGCGTAATGGCCTTGTCTTTATCATCTGGTTTTTCTTGTCGACCAAAGTGAAGATACTGTCGCATAGATTCTTTTATATGCTGATAGGATGAACGAGCAGACAGCAGGATGCAGTGTTACGGGAGGACGAAGCACCTCTATAACACCGGAAGATATTCACTGGCTGCTGAGCAATGTGAGCAAGGACACAACGGACTTGAGATCTCAGATGTCAACTGTACTCAAGAGATTGGATTTTATGGACAGGAAGGTTGAGGATATTAAGGCCAAAGCTGATTCCCTAGAGATCCGCCAGAAGAAGCTGGAGGCTTCGCAATGCTCTGTGGAGCAACTCAAAAATTTGGCTAATACCATGAGAACAGAAATTCGAGAGGAAAAGGAACGCGTATTGCGAAAGAACAATTTAATCATGTTCGGGATAGCTGAAGACGAGGAAGGAGCTAAACTTTTTAATGAGGCGGTCAAGCTTGTCATCCAGGAAAATGCTCATTTCGATTTTGAGCGTGTAGGCCCTCCCGAGAAAGCCGGAAAAAGGCCAATTAGGCTCTTTTTAAACAGCCCTGTGCTCAGAAGACCAATTTTAAAAAATGCTCCAAAGCTGAAGGAGAATGAGAAGGTTAAAAAAGTGTACGTTATGAGCGACCTAACAAGATCGCAGCTGAACAACAGAACCCCAGTGGGGCTCAGAACCATGTCAAACACTCGAAGGAAAAGCGATACTGAACTAGTGGATGAGACTAATCCGTTAAAGAGACGGAGATTTGGTCTTCCTGTAGCTTAACAGGACTCGGCCAGTATGGAATTTGATGGAAGCGGCTACACCACTCCAACGGATGGACAAGATTGACAAATAAGAACGGTACACGATCTCTTCATTGGTCATCAAAATATGAGATCGTGTAAAAATAAAATAGTGCAGATGTATGATTTGATTGAGAATGAAACTTTGGACATATTGTGTATGACAGAGAGTTGGTTTGGGAAAGACGATATACTACCAGTGCCTGCCGGATTTTCAGTTAATAGGAAGGACATGGTTAATGGGAGAGGAGGAGGAGTTGCTATTATTTGCAATAATAAATTCAAAGTGAAAGAGCTCCTTTTGGATTTTAATAGTTTTGTGTCACCTTCGTCAGTAGAGGTAATAATAGCCTTGTCCGTACAGATAGACTTCCATCGATCTTTTATTATCTCGTGCTTATATAGAACGGACTATGTAAGCAATGACATTAAAAATATCGCGTCTCTGTTTGAATTTGATCCAACACTTTATTCTTAAATCCCATTCACAACTTATCCTCAAACTAAAAACACTGTCAACAACAAAGCAGTTATCATTGCCAGTCTACATTCTGGCATTCCAGCTTAAGAATTTGAATGTACAAATCGCATTTTTTGTTTTTCCATAATCAGGTGCTGAATGTCAATATCAAAAAAACTATACAACCAATAACTAACTGGTCCAAAATCCCTGAAAGCTGACTAGTACCCCAAACTTTGCGAATTCTTCAGTGACAATCTGTAAACGACTTTCGAAAAACAAATAAATAAAAACAAAACCGATCAAATATTGCATGTTTAATGTATAAACATGTGCATTAAAGATTAGGGGAAGTCATCTAATCTAAAACAAATTAACATCTTATACATTTTATTTATTTATTTTATTTTTCGCGGACTTTTATTTTATGGATCCACAGCAGGCTGGGAAATATGTGACTGTTCCATAAACGTTAAACGTAATTCTATAGCTGTTTAGTGTTAATTTGCATAAGGTTTTGAACGATTTGAAAATTTGGTCAATTTTTTCCGTCGCCATGACGACATGCGATTCCATTGAAATTTGAGATATGGCTTATTTACACTTGGTTATGACTGTCTTCAACTAGGAACAAAAATTTCTCGATTTGCCGACGAACAGACCTAGTACTTTACTCGTGAGAGGAGGCAGTGGTGGTGCTGGAGTGATTGCTGTGGTGCTAGCTGCTTATGTGAAGTGTCTTGTTAGGAACAACGCTCTCGTTACTTTTGAGGTCCTGATGAGAGTTCAAGACTTGGTTAAGAACAATTCTGATAGTCTCCAGGTAGTTGGATGGGACTTGGTGCTGATGATTATGGGAAAAATCATTGAATATTCGAAAAACATTGATGACATATATTCTACGTTGCACAATGGCAAAGGAGCTACGCTCCGCCGTGCATGTATATGGTATATCCACTATAGTGCTAAATATATGCATCAAATATATGTATGTATGTTGTCGTCGTTGTTGTTGTTGCCAGACCGGAGGTCGAACAAGCACGTTTATTTGGGCGATCGATATTAGGCCGGTCGATAAGTGGAACTAGAATGTACACAAGAACGAAATATTTGAGCATGTGTCAAACTATCCTGCTTTTACTTGGGGATTAGTTTCATTTCAACTATGGCTGTATCGTCAACTATAAACATTCCAGACTACGAGCTCGCAGATTGGAGAGACCAAATTTTACGAGGCACGCTAAGTGAAAGCAGGGAAAGACAGTTTTTTACGGAATTAGATTCCCGAGAAGTGCAGGAAACTGCTATTGATATTGATGATTCGGAGTATTCTCCGTTAATAACAAGTTCCGATATCAATGCAGGTGGTGCCACGGTTGGCTCTTCTAGCTCTGTTATTTCTTCTGTTAGTGCCGGTGCATGTATTGTTGGAATTGGTGCGGAAGGTGCGGCAACTACTGCTTTGTATGCTCCGGCCATTGTTATTGGAGCTGTAGGAGCCGGGGTTGCTATAAAAGGCATTATTGATAGTAGACAAGCGCATTATCCAGGACACAATTATTTGGGACCAGGAACAAAGTTAGAAAAAGCGGAAGCGCCAGTTGATAGTGACGATAACATAGCAAAAGTTCATGATGTTATTGTAGAAGCTGACAATCAGGCCGTGCATTCATTTCATTCCGATTTCATTTCCCGTGGAAATATACACTCTGTAATAGGAGAAGTTGGTATTCAAGCAAAACAAGCTGCAGAGTATTACTTGGGACAATCGATATATCCTCATATAGACAGCCAAAGTTTTGTTGGTGCTAGTTACCTAGCAACGACAGTCACAACACAATCGTGGCCGCAAATAGAGGTTGGAAAAGAATCCTTGAACCATCATCGTCATCAGAGAGCGACGAGGAGAAAGACAAAACACAGCAACAGCAAGCGAACAAGCGTGGTAGACCAGAAGACAGTTCTGCTTCGGAAATACCTGAGGTGGTAGTAGAAATGAGTGGAACTGGTACTGCTGCAGTTGAAACACCAGTTACATCTGGTTCCAAGCGGGCTGCACCACCCGAAATAAAAAAGCTGAACAATGCTGCTGGGCTGGGTGGAGGTACTGTAATTGACGGAGTATATAAAATAAAGCGTCCTTCAACATACTCCAACCATGTGGAAAGAACATGGGTAAAGCAACACAAGTTTTTAACTTATGGATATGCACCGTTTTATAAAAATAATTGGAGTGCTTCGAGTACAGAAATTCAACATGCACTTACTACTTCTTTATGTCAAGTTCCCGTGCACGATCTCGCCTTATATATGGATTATTCCGAGCTTGCTCAACTTAAACCGGGAGAGCATGCAAAAAGATGTCAAGTTACTGTTATTCAACGAAATGTGCGTGTCGCATTTGAAACAAACAGCACTTCAAGCGCCCTAGCAACTCTTAATCAAAATAAAAATGGAGTGTTTGCTATAATACTATTGAACCAGCCCTGGGGCTGTAATGTGCAATACACCTCAGCCGCAGCAAAACCAATGGAACCAACTTCACTAAAGCGTCCAACAAAACATAAGGATTGGATGAAGTTATTTTATGGACATAAAGAGTGGAATGAAACCAATCCAACATTATTTTATCCACCACATCATATTGGTATACCTGTACAGCCACCAAATTACTACTCGCTATGCATGACAAATGTTATATCAACTTTAATTAGCAAGAGTCCAAACAAACCAAGAGTCGGCTGGCCACAACTAACATCTTTCCTAAACCAGTATGAAGCAAGCGATGCTGTTGGTTTACCCATTTGTAATTATACGTATGAGTTTGATAAAGCTCCTCTGCAGTCATCCAGTGCATACATTGAAACAACTCGCTATGTTGGAAATGGTCCAAGCGTAAAAGATGGGCCGAAAATGTATATTGGAAATAATTCCTGTGACACCGTTCTGCTTGAAGTAGAACAAAATACATCGGACTGGAAGTTTGGAAAGGTTACACTGAAAAAGCAAGCCCATTATAATAAAACTCCTTTGGCTGGTTCAAGTACTGTTAATGTTGAGGATATGCCGATTGAGAAATCCCAGTTTGCCACAAAAGGCTTGACTGGAACTGCTGGCTGCAGAGTACAACCTAGCCTGCATATTGGAGTTATGCCAGTTCCTTCTCTCAGCACAAATATTGCTGCCAACGTATCCAAATGGACGGATGTGCAATCGTATTTTGATCTGGAATGTGTGCTCGTAACTGGGTATGACGAACGCATTGAATTTAATTCGCAAGCTTCGTGCAGTGAAAAATTGCATGATGTATGGTACATGCCTGATGTTTCATCAAGTGACGAAAATAATATTGTTCCAGAATACAACTCTGGTTGTGTTGGTGGAATTCACCCCTACCTATATACTTCAGCTCCATATGCTGCTACTTGGTCAGATATTATGCAAGAAAGTGGTGATGATGATGATGAGGACCATGAAATGTATGTACATGTAGCAACACAAGCATTAAAAACATTGTAACAAGTGTGCAATAATAAATTTATTTGGTTCTGATAATTCACAGCATGCAACATTGTAATTACTTTTTCCAAACGGCACACAACACGCTATATACTCATTATACTCATTTTAAGGCATAGTTCAAAGAAAGCAAGTGGATGGCATTTTTTTCATATTCTGCAAGAAGTGGACACTATCGCCACGTATGTACATAAATTCTATTAACAAATGTTGGATCATTCATAAGAGGCAAAGCCTCGTTTGATAATATTATTATAGGTGTACGGTGAACAACACAATCCCCTCTATTTAACACGAACAGGGCAGGTATCCCCACCAAGCAACATTTTTAACGTATCAGTCTCAGCACTATCATAGTTTGGCTCGTTCCATACTATTACTCTTCGGTTGACGCAATCCTGATATGCAAAATTGTTGTTTTTATTTGGGTTGCCCAAGTACCCAACATTTATCATTTGCTGCTGTAATGGGATCAATAAAAAAGTTTTTTCCACTGCACTGCTCACCAACAATTATTAAAGTGTTGCGTTTTGGTTTGCTCATGTTGAGAACATCATAAAGCTGCTTGCAAAAATGGTAAACATGTTCATAATCACCAAGCTGAAATAAAAGTAGCTGTTTGTACACACTCATACTCTCTTCTATACTCATATAGTAGTCATCCCTATCTACTTTTACAGCGTGATATCTGGGTCTACAAGAGGTGCTAATATTTAAACTGTAAATTTGTTGAATAGTCATTAAATTTATTTCGGCCAAAACCAAATCTGCTGCATCTTGTACCGCAATATGCCTTTGACGTTTGTACATTACGTCTTTACGTTGTATATATTCCTTGCAATATACAACATCAATTAATGGGACTGGAAGCAACTGCTTCATTAACGCACAGATCGTGCTTTTGATTTTGTCTCCCTCTGATCTGTTGGAGGTAGACTCATGTGGATGAGATCTCTGAGTTTCTCCACATGATAATGGATTTGACTCCCTGTAGAATATGGTATCTGCACTCTGTAATCCCGCACTTTCCACCACGTGTCTTGATTCCTCGTCAGGATGTCCCTCCTCAGATACACTGTCATGTCCAAAGAGAAGTCGCCAATTGGTGCAGTCCACCTGGTACAATATTCCGTTCCGTCCGTCACTGCTGAGATAGAACAAGACATTGTACCAGTCTGCGCTTGCGAATTCGCAGCACTTGGGTCGAGTCGCAATTGTTCGACGAAGGACATACGGGACTGTGATCCCGTTCCAAATGTAGCTGCATCGGCATGACCGGTTGGAGTACGCGCATGAATGGATGATGTGAACGTGTTCATCGTGTTGGCTGATGAACAAGTAGCTGTCTGATCGTCCCTGTTGGTTCCTTGTAGAAATTTGCTGAGCGAGTTCTTGAGCCAAACTTTGATTGACGCAGATGGCCACGTCATGATAGTAGACGCGGCGTGATCCCACGTGAAGTCTTTCCAAGCGCTCGGCGAGGAGTCCAATGTCAATTGGTACTGGCTCACGATTTCCCAGTTGAAAATGATTCCTCGAATTACTGTTTTCACCGTTTCCATCGCTGGTACTTTCTCCACTTTCCATTCTTCATCTATTTTTATCCAAGTGTCAAGTTGTTGTGCTTTCTCCTCAGGTAGCCACTGCAGAATATCGATTACTTGCACATGGGAAAGGCTAATAGCGTTGTTAGCACTCTCAACAACAGCGCGTTTGTTGGTAGCCTCGTCTTCTTCATGCTCCCGGTTTCCCTCTGACATTATATGACTCAGAGAGGAAAGAATATAATTCAAATTTGTTATTGTAAAGTGTTATGTAGTTCACGTATTCAGGATTTTCTTCGCGTGTTTTTCTTTTGGAAAATCGATATTTATGATTCTGTATGCTTTTATAATTCCCTGTTTTCACAAGCTGTGCACAATATTCCTTCAGGTATACACTCCACTATGAAGGAGGCTCAAGCCAATGCGTTGTCCAATGTCCAACCACACAAAACTCTTTACATTCCACACAAATTGGAATTTTTGTTTTCCAATCTGAGTAATTTGTTGAAATGCACACTGTGCCAACATATGGAGTGTCAAAACGCAAAGGTTTGGGGTAAAATGGCACAAACAACTGTTTACTTCGTTTTTGAGAGTCTTTTACTTTTTTAATAGCACAAAATAAACAGATTAAATCATCCTTGTATGAAAGGAAATGTTCTCCAGCCGGTGATAATTGACTTGGAGTTTCTCCGTATAAAATAATATTTGTTATTGTTGTGATATCTCGATATGCGTTACATATCCAGTCTTTTTCAAATTTGTGGTATCTAATTTTTTGGGTCACATATTTTCCTTGATTTCCTTGGAATTTTTTAGCACCTGCTGCAAAATCTTCGGCAGCTTTGATATGTAAAGAACAAGTTGTTAATTTAGGTTCACAAATTTCTAACAGACAATGTTTCCGAACTGCTTTGTAACTACTTAAATGTTGATGTTTTTCAATATCAACATTAATCAGATTTCCTAACGTTTTACAGCTACACAAACTATCACAAGCAGCGCCATTCACATTTATAAAAAACGTGTTGGTTGTTGATTCCTTAACACAGGAATGAGAGCAAATGATCTGGCGATGATGTTTTGTTTTCACAAAATTTTCAGGTGAAGCAGCTCCGTTATCCAAAATTCTAAAACAACAGTACTTCACAAAGGCTCCACACAAATTATTTTCCGGCTCGATGTTTTCTGTTGATAAAGCCCTTGTTAAAAACATTGTTTCCCAAAGCCATTTTAGCTACTGAATAACAAACGACACACGCACAGTAATTATATCATTCGTGCTTACTCAGGAAAATATCGATCGCCCAAATAAACGTACTTGGTGCTTGTTCGACCTCCGGTCTGGCAACAACAACAACGACGACAACATACATACATATATTTGATGCATATATTTAGCACTATAGTGGATATGCCATATACATGCACGGCGGAGCGTAGCTCCTTTGCCATTGTGCAACGTAGAATATATGGTATATCCACTATAGTGCTAAATATATGCATCAAATATATGTATGTATGTTGTCGTCGTTGATGTTGAAACATTGATATCCAGTGGATACAGAACAACCGGGTGCTTGTCCAACAGATTCATGATACTTTAGATGGTATTGAAGCGGGGCTGGATGCAAAAGCATTTTGTGGGGATGTCGATAAATATTTCGAGCTTGTGGAAGGGGTTTGTCACTCAAGACCTGTAAGTAACTTATCATTATGTAAATATTTTTCCCATGATTTTTATACACATTGCATTTTAATTTGATCTTTCATCATTTTTAGATACTATCAGTGGAGAAGCTCCAGTCTCGCGCCTACTTGAACCTCCTTAACGCTTCCATCTCCAAAACACCCACCGCCTCCTTCATGCAAAACCTTACTGGGTTCACTCGCCTCCAATTTCAGGATGAGATAGATGTTCACCTCCACAACAAATCACTTGCCCTTATCAAAATGCCTTGCCTACATAACCAAGACACCATCAAAGAGCAGCTTCTTGACAAAATTAAGCTCCCAAACCTCTAGAACTGTTCGGAAGCCGGAACTTTCTATTCGGAACGCTTGCGTCTCTTTCATTGTTTGGTTTCTAATGGACTCCCGTTCCAAAAAGGGACATGACCTCCTCCACTACCTAGAAAAGGTTGTAAACCGTCCCTTTGAGCTCCAATCAGCATCATCTCATGACTTTTTCTGAGAGCCGGAAGTAACGGATATAATTTTGGCTGTGAAAGGAATAGTAAGAATATTCCAGAGGAAGCTCTACTCCCTCCCCAGCTCAATTGCTGTCACCGCCTACAAAATTCTAGGGAGGCACTTGAACAACCACTACAAACGTGTGCCGGTGCTGGACCAGTGATCTACCATTCGTTACATGATCTTTGAGTGCTTCTTCCGCATTAGGGCTAATGCATTTTACCAGTTGGGCTTCTCTAATGAAAATGGGATTATTGAAGGCTACACCTCCTATCTAGCTGTAGATCATGCTCAGCCTGGGGAACTAGAACATGAGGCAGCAGTAGTAGCAGCAGCACTCCCACCACTGGAGGAAGTTGTTGAGGTGTTTCTCCACCTATTCAACAACAACAAGACAAGTCCTCCACTCCATACGTCTCTTACATCTTCCTCACTGCCGCCTGCAAACAAGTGATCTGCTGCCTGAAGAAGGAGCGAGACTGGAAAATCATTGAGCTCGTCCTCCTCCAGCTCCCTCACGTCATGGAGAATAAAGCGTTAATCCTTTCCAAGCATGGGAATGATATACTCTCGCATCACAACTGTGTATCATGTTCACGGACAAGTCCTATTATGACTCTCCTTCATCTCCACGCCGCAACATGTCAAAGGTTTTCTCTTGCTCGGACTTTCAAGCTTATGCGTACCATTGACCTTGACCTCCCTCGTCTCCTATCATTCCATTCTCGAGTCCAAAAATCAACAGCAAATCGTCAAAACTTTGGAGCACGGCCTGGTATCCAAATCCTCCCGCATTTTTATGTTGACCACCTGTACTATTGAAAGGAAAGAGGTGATGATGCGCAAGCTCATCCCAGAGACACTTCTCTCTCTCTCCAAAATCTCAAGTTTCAACTTGAGCGGAGGGGACCTAGCTGTTCAATCTTCCTCCCTACAATCCGGGAACGTAGTGGAAGAGCTCAAGCTAATCTCCAGCCAACTAGTCGCCTCCTACCTCGGCAATACCTTAGGGAAGATCCGCTGCGCAGCAGTGGAGGTAATGGGTCGCATATCCCAGTCCGTAGCTGATCCCCGCTTCACATCAGGAACCGCTTCATTTTGCGCCAACAAATTGAAAATCTCGAGGGACGTGACTAATCGTACTGGTCACTCGTTGGCTCTTGGCTGCCTCCTCAAATACCTTGGTGGAATGGACTCCTAGATGGGTGTCAATGCTCCGGAATGTTGCACAAGACTTCTCTTCCCCAGAAACACAAGTTTGGGCTTAACATTCTCTTACCCTCGTTGCTGACACGGGAGGACCACTTTTCCGCTATTATGTTGAACCATCCCTCAGCCTCGTCATGATACTTGTGAGCACCGCTCCCCTTTCCTCCGTTGATTTGGGTGGGAACAGAACTCCAGATGGCTGGTGGAATCAAGGAGACGGATAATATGAAAAAATTATTTGAAATCGGATGTGCCCTCCTCAGGCGCCCGGAGGAACATCCTCGTGTTCAAAATGAGGCAATAACTTGCTTCCAAACGATGCATGTCTTTGGAGGAACGATTAATTATGATGTTGTCCTTCCCGTTTTATTCCGCTCTATGTCCAGCGGCGGATCCTCTCCTTCCTCCTTCTCCGGCGGAGCACTGTAGATTGCTTCAGACAACTGAGTCAAAGGGAAGCCGCCCTCCTCTCGAAATACTTCACGAAGCAAGTTCAATCAGCGCCAGAAGATAAACAGGAGGAATATGCGTATTATCTTGAGTCAGGGATCAGTGGAGCTCTTTTGAAATGTTGGATTTGGAATCAGATCAAGTGATAAGGAAAGGAATAAGGGACACGGTGACGTTTGTATCAGTCTCTGTAAAAATAGATTGACTTGTGACTCCTCCGCAAGTGCTGTGGGTGCCAGAGGTGGTGGTGGGGGTGGAGGTTCCGGTCTCATTTATAGTGGAACACCTCTAGGAGACGACGGCCAAGATTTTGATGATGACGCTGACTCTCTAAAGCTCAATGATGAGCTATCCTCCGCGAGATCATATCGTGGTCAAAAACTCCCACTGGAGAAGCCGTACATTTGCCGCTGAATGTGCGACGAAGCTCTTCATCTCCTCCCCATGAAGGACTTTGGAATCTTGAAACAATTATTATTTTTCTCCAGAGCTTATGGGCTCTCCTAAGCTAGAAGAAGAAGAAGAGGCGAAGGAAATCATGTCAGTTTTGGAAGTAGTTTTTTGCTTGCTCATGCAAAAGATTTCAATTTTAGATCTTTTCTGATGCTGCGGCGATTGGGATCCAACCAACCTACTTTACTTAACCTCCTGCATTCTTGGGGAGCCTGTGGCCCGTGGGGGTTCTTCGCTGCTACAAAAAGTTTGAGGCTCATCTCTAATCCCATTTGGTAGAGGTATCTTCTCAGCACTTTAATAAAAGTTTTGGATATGGTGAAAACTAGTGATCAAGGTGGAACTAGTGGAAGTGGGGGAGGAAAAAGGCAAGATTATTTTGTTGGGTGCTATCGCAATTTTCAGTAAGGATGCGCCAGCCGCCTCAGTTCAGATTCCAAATGTGTTCCTCTGAGAATGCAGATTGCTCGTAATGAAGAGGGATGGCAAAGGCTACTGGTTGAGCAGAAATGAGAAACTAGGTATTGTAATGAGATGTTTGTGCTTTGGAGAATAACGATTCGTTGCCAGAAAATTGAACTTTTGTATTCCTTCTCACCCATTTAATAAGGTTGTTTCGTATCTTTATTTACGTTGTTGAAGCATGAGTATTTATACATGAATCTATACACAAAGTTTTTAAATTAATTTGAAAAACGCTCATTCATTGTCTCCATTTCGGTTCTTGCGCTTCTTCGTAAAAATGCCACGAACTCTATTTATATGCATCTGAAAGTAAATTCTATCTATAAAGGTTTAGGCTCGCTTCAAAGAAACTGTCAACTGCTCCCAGCTTCCAAACATATGCAAGAAAAAATGCACAGAGGAAGAAATCTTTGCGTAAAAGGTCGTATCCCAAACCTTCTATGCCGGAATGCAGCATTTTGTTCATTGTCTGTTGCCTAAACTGTACTTTGTTACCAAGTCAGGAAAATGATATCTAGGTCAATAAAGCTCCGCATCCTTAAAATTACAAGAAATATGACTGTGTGTAAGAAGAACGTGTATGCTTTGCATCTAAAATGCACAGTAGAGTATTCGGGAGCATCGTTTCCTTACTTCACTAACGGTGATAATAAAAACCAGTATGGGATAGACCCAAACTTTTTATTAGGTATGAAATTTACAATGTAATCACTTGTGTATTGAGCCATCACTCTGCATCCCATCAACGACTTTTTGGTAATGCACAACGCATATTTACTAACCTACCTTTATTCTACATGCTACACAACCATTTCGTTTATAACATTATCGTATATTTACAAGAAAATGCTTATATGCGTAAAACTGTGAAGCTAAAGTGTGCTTTTATAATAAACATATATGAGGGAAATCCTCAAGAAGTGAAGCGGGTTTAAATATTATGATAAAGATGTGATGTGTTTCCTTCGTTCCTTCGCTCTCTCACTCACACAACACACAGGTATTTAAGTAGAAGCTAAGTAGTAGTTAAGGATTAGGGATTAGCACATAAGCAAATGTATTGGAGAAGATTAGTATTAAGTAGGTCACGTTGTGTCCGGGTTCATGTACCTCAAGCAGAGGGATTAAGTTATAAATAGAATAAGCTGAAAGTAGCATTGTTCGACGTTCATGGTTCCACTGGACTGTGGTAAGATCGTCAGGACCGAGAGGTATAAAAGGGCGAGCTCCAAGAGCTCGGGAGAGACATTACTTCGTTGATGCCTTGATAGTGAACACCGACCTGAGACTGGTCCGTGACTCTAAGGGACAGAGTTACGCGTGTGGAATCTAGCTTGGGTTATAAGGATGTAAAATATGTGTATTTAAAGATGCTATAATAAACCGTGACTTGTACAGTTTCAGCAGTAACTATCAGAACGAACCTTCACTACCCTTTATTTTGCGTGGAGATAATGCTAAGTTATCTTGCATAACCCCACACATATCATGGTACTCATATACCTCAATACATAGCAAGCCTGCCGTCAGTATTTTTTGTTTTCTAATTTTAGTAGAAACTTGTCATTTCATATTCCATCAATGTCAAAGGCAAGTAATATAAGCAATAGTCGACAGTTTCCAATTATACCTTGACGTTTAAACACTCGTGCAGAATCAAACTGCCGAAATTTCGTTGCATTTTTTTAGTTACCTCAAAATAACATAATGTCAGGCGAAGAAGGCAATATGAGCACTACTTCCACCGTCTATAGTTCACAATCTGAAAAACAGTACCACTGTAGAAAATGTCCGGGGAAACTGTTTACAGCGGTCGAGCGAGATTTCCATCGAGCGCGTCATGCCACCACAGAAAGAGAAAATCAGCCTACCAGTCTCCGGAAACGGCGTGAAAAGTAAAAATCAAGTGTTATTGTCGAGTGTATTTACATTAACAAAGCAAATCAATTGTTCACTAATTTTCGGCTAATTGAATCAATGTGAAATGAAATGTGACATTTATTGTTTTGGCCAAAAGGTGGAATCCTGCCCGTTCCGAACTGACATTGTTTGAGGAGATAGTAACACCACCAAGAGCAACTCCAAGTCCTGCAAAGAAGGGAAGAGGAAGGCTACCTAGGAAAAATCGATCAACTAAAAATTACAGAGATGATATAATTGGGTAACTTATTTTTGTTGTTAATTGAAAATGCTCAAACACTTTTTTTAAATCATACCCTTCGAATTTAATTTATGATTATTGTTTTAATTGTAGAAGCTGGGCGAGAGGAACCAGCGGCTAGCTGAGATGACATTATCCTACATCACAACACAAATTACCTCAATCTTCCGTCTGTCTCATATTGAATCTCATTACTTAACGATGGTTAATCGTTATAATTTCAGTGAAGTGATGAGCGAGTGGATTACAAAATCAGGTGTTACAAAACTAGGATAGAAATACATTAATTTTAATGAGCTAGATCTGACTTTCGTAAAATTAATGCAAACATTTAGATTTAAAATGTAAATTTTCGCTCCCTACTGAATTCCAGCTACTCAAACTATTTTATTATTTTTAAATTTTGATACTATACATTCTGGCGATAAGTAATAAATACGTTAATATTTTATGTAAATTTTTATGCATAAAAATGTGATGCAGCAAGTATTTATTGTGAAATTTAGTTCGTATTGATTTAAGTATATAATCAGTGGTGGCGCGGGAAAATTTTGGGGTCAGGGGAAGATGGCAGCATCCCCTTGTTGATCAATGTCATCTTCGTATCCTCCATAGCCTCTTTTTGTACGTTGAATGATGTGCGTCCGACTGTTACTTACAACTTTGAAATCCTCCGATCTCACAAACTACTTCCCTGGCACGGGTGTCTCTGCACTTGCATTTGAAACAATAGCTATTTCGTAACAACACACTTAATATTGTCCTTCAAGTTTTTTTTGTTAGTCAGCCTAACTATAGAGCTGCCCAAAGTTCCATTTCTATCTTCAATTATCAGCTAGCCGTCACCTTTAAGAGAAAAAAGTCTCTTGTAGCTTCGTCTTCGTCAACTCGAAGCATGAAGAGAGAGGACACATTTTGATGATGAACAAAGTTTTGAGAAAAGGCAATCAATGAAATAATGTGCATGTAGTGTACATAATAATTAGATGCCGTTCCTATCAAGATTTTATCTCTTTTGCGAAGCATTCACTTAGAGTTTCTAATCGCCCCAAAAAAAGTTTTTTGTAGAACGCACATCGTTCAAGTTACCTTGTTTTTCACATGCACTGGGTATCTGCTATGTCTATACTTTATTGCTCATATACTGTGTCAACAACAAAAATATATGCTATGCTGTTTCAGTTTGCATTCAGCATTTCATTTTGCATTCAACATTTAAATTTTCAGACCCTGAAAAGGAAGGCTGAAGTTTATAGTAATTTAAAAGTTTGCTTGGTTGGACATTCATTGTCCTTAGAATTTTGATTGTCGTGACGAGTTGGGCAGCAGTCAATTTATTTATTGTGATCATCATGATCAGCATGCTGAGAAAAGCTATGACTTGGCCACCTAAAATCAGGGAGATATTTCTAAGTTGTATTTTAAGCTTACACTTTCCTTTTTAATTAATTGCATTTTAAAGGTGATTCATAGTGAAATGATGGTAGTCCATAATGAAAACCAGCTTGAAATTATTATGATTATACATGATGAGATGACGACGTATTGTTTTGAAATTTAAGGTGACAAGTCGAGTTGCAAACAGAACGGAGTGGGAGTGGGGGACCCCTTCACTCGCCAACCTCTCATCGATCAAAAACTGCTGAAGAAGGGCAGCCTGTGTCGGCCACTCTGGACATGGGGGATGTGACGCAGGTGAGGAAGTTTGAGTATTATGTTGCTGCCATGAATGCGCGAGAGTAAACAGACAAATATTTAAATCATCATAATATTTTTATGAATATTTTCATCATCATCAGATGAATAATTGATTGATATTTTTGTTTGCATTTTTTATATTAGATTCCTCCGCTTCCAAAAGGTATACGAGCCAAATTAGGGAAAGGAGAGCGTTATCTCATGAGCAGCTAAATTACTCCCGGCTCCTGGATGGGGACTGTGGGGGATATACCCCAATCACCACTCACACTTCGCATGAGGAACCTATTCGCTTCAAGCCTGGTAAGAATCCGAGAAACGCCTAACGCTTCGATTTTCTTATTATAATCATGCCATGATGATAATGATAGTAATGAGAAGAAATTCAATCAAAATGTTTTTATTTGTATAGTCAGCTTACAAAAAAAAGATGATGTATTAAGGCGCAGTTCATTACGTTTTATCCGAGCATGGCTACCAAACCGACCGTTGCCGGATTTATTGCCGCATTGCATTGCAAGTATAAAAATTGATCAGGATTCATCTCAAAGTTGTTACCCCCAATTTATGGATAACTACACTGGCTATGAAAGGGAATTTACAGATGTTAAGCGTAATCATACGTTTGTGAACGGTTTGAATATAAGACATGCAGATACGGTGTCAGTACTATCTCTGAAAGACTTGAGTTTGCACTTGGATGATTTCTGCACCGTATTGCAATCATGTTTCAATGTCAAGGTTTTGATTATAGAAAACTTTTTTCTTGGCGTAAAAGATGAAAAGGATTTAAATTCTTTCCTCCATACCTTAATTTTAATGGAATCCTTTACTTTGCACATTTCTGGGGGGACAGCAAGTGTGGGAGAAAGGGCAGGTTATAATTCGATTTTCAATAGGTTTGCAAATCAGCTTGAAAAATTAGAAATTAGGTTGGTTAGTTTGGTGTAAATTCATCCGATGCCAAAATTAAAATATTTGTCAATCCGTACTCCGACACTGACATTTCTTGCTCAAGTTCGTGCTGCAACCTCCCTTCAGCGGATAAGCGTTACGTCTATAGGTAGCACTGTATACACACGCTTTGGCACTTGTTCTGACCTGTTGAGATTTCTTTATCAGTTTGCAGATTCATTAGTTGAGGTGTATTTAGATATTTATTAGGGATGTTTGGATGATTGGGATCGAAAAGAGGTTTTAAGACAACTGATTCGAATACTAGGACACGGACGGAGACATGAAGGCGTAAGACAGCTTCAAGGCGATGATTAAGTTCAAGAAGACGGACAAGTTCAAGAAGAGGATCAACAATTGCAAGTTTTTAAAGTTTTCAAGTGGACAAACCTTTTGAAAGAGTATGTATCCAAATTTTTCCATTGCAGGAATTATTTTTCATCTTTTACTTTGCTATCGATAATCCTATCCCAATTTATTTTTCAAATGACAATCCAACTACTGATGTAGAATTATCGCCATTTTATTGGCATGCATGTGGAAGTCTAAGAGAGATAACTGTTTGGGAATACAAACCTGCCAATTTCCATGGCCGAATAGATAGTATTCGGCAGTTTACATTCCTGCGTCCATCCGGTATTTGATACAATGATTTGTTATGTAAAAGTTATGAATAATGTGTAAATAAGAATGGAATGTTATGATTTTTGTGGTGTAGTAAGATATTTGTTTTGTGATTTCATCGATACGATTAATCAATTTTGTTGTAATACCCACTGATGCAATGTTTCCTGAATAAATGAAATTCCTTTGAACGATAGTATCAATTCAGTTTGTGCATACATTTTTTATTAGTGTTTTTCTGGTGAAATGCAAAGAAGGATCTTATGCTGCAACTGCAAAGATTTGTTACTTTCTCCAACTGTTGCATGTTGATTATAACTATCAAAATGGTTTAAACAAACTGTTCAATCAGACTCCTTTGCTAAGCTTGCAAATTGATATCCCTTTGGCTAAAGTTTGTTGATGAATAATGCTTTCAAACACAGAAAAGTGAGTGTATTGTGGTTTTCAGCATGTATAACAACAAAAGAGGAACTAGTGATAACGTTATCATTACCACGTTTATTTTATTGGCTGGAGTCTTCAGCCTGCTATACAGTGTGAGCAAAACAAATCAAAAGGTGTTTTGCATACGACCTGTAACACTGTTTTAATAGTTTCAATGTAAATTACTATAATTTAAACTATAGTAATTTACATTGAAACTATTAATAATAACGGAAAGCAAAGTTTCCATAGCCTGACAGTCTCTGTAATTTTCGACTCTGTCATTTATCCTTCGGCTTTGGCTTGTATGTGCAACTCTAATCAAGATTTCTGTTGTAAAAAATGTGCAGTGTCCAAACTCCAAAAGAAATTGACATGCATTATGCTTGTTACATTTGTTTGGTTTGATGTCGTTAAATTTTATATTTTGGTACTACTTATTATTATGTGAGCAATTGAATGTGCTTTGCATCTGTTTTTTTAGTCCGAATCTGTTCAATACATTCAATCTGAACAATTTCTTCAAGTGGGTATACACTTGCAAGTTGTTGTATAGAATTGCAATTTTTTACAATTTTACAGTTTTGGATAAAACAGGATTTTATAGAATAATTACTACAGAAACTACATCCTTCACAATAGTTTAAAGTATCATAATAAAAAAATCTGTACAATCGGAATCGGAAGTAAAGTGGATGATTACGCTTTTAGTTTAATATCCATACACCACCCATATTACCGGAAAGGATCATAGGCTGTGACTTTGATATACTTTACCCAGTGGTGCTGGTTAATTCAAATGCAGTTTGATGATAAGAGGATGGAGTTAGGTTGGATGTAGTAATAAAGAGTTTGGATATGAAGAAGACTTGTTTAGGTACATAGACAGATTTTCCAAAACTTGGTGAGTTGATTTAAATATTCCTTGGCCAGAATTTGATACAATAGAAGTGGGATTTGTAGCTCAGCAGCAAAAGAATCTGCAATCATGCGATTCATCTCATGTACGGTATCCAAAGGTCCTCGAATTAACGAAAAATCGGAATCGTCATCCTGGTCACCTTGATATACGATTTATTAATGAACTTTTGCAAACACATACTAATCTGCAAAATGTTTCAGTTAAATAAATAAACACTATGTCGATGTGGAGCTGGAAGTTAAAACTTTAATATAGTTACTTTTAGTTAGTGTATAATATTTTTGTATATTATAATAATATACAAAAATATTAAAAATATGCGTATATTAATAAGCGTATATTAATAATAGCATACGCTTGTATGACGTACAATAACGAATAACGGGTTTTTTATCGTTGAATTATTTGAGCATATCTAAATGGCATGAACACGTCCAGTTATTATGATAATTATGAATGACTGTTAGGGGAGTCTCGTACAATTGCGTATGCGTACGCATTCTATATGCATATATAAGACTTACTACAAAAGCAAAACCGTACTGTGTCTTAAATGTACTCGTGTGGCAAAGTTTTGCGATTTTTTGATAAAGCAGTTCTACAGTCAAGATAAAATTTTAAAGGTGGGATAACCTACTTGGCCATAACCCAGATTTGACATACACAAGGAAAAACTACGATGGATCCATCTAATAATATTGCTGGCACAGCATTGATTGGTTTAGGGGGCTTTCCTCCAGAGGTTATAAATGTAAATAAAACTGTGATAATGTACATGATATGATTTAATCGTACATTTTTCATTTTACTCCATCATTGCAGTTAATCAAGGAGGTTCTTAGCAAGTTGTTAGGAGCTGCTTTAATAAAGTTATGCCAAGTCTGCTGCATTTGGAGGACTTTAATTGATGAAATTTTAGAGGAACGAATTGTTTCATTTCTTAGAGGCTGGAAACCCAATAGACGACTGAGGCATTTGTTTCCAAAATCATATGCACAGTTGGAAGTCAACCATACAACTGTTGTAGATGGTGATTCTGGTAGAGTTTACCCACCAGCTTTGGTTGATAGCAATGGAAATAATCCATTTGCGGGAAGAGGTTTCATAATGAGAAAAGTTTTGCCATTGTGTTCACAGGCAGAAATGACGGAAGTATTGGATCGGCTAATTGTAGGATATGTACATCATTTATCAGTGCTGTGCTTGTCGGGCACGAATTTGCGTGTTGCGAATTTCCGAAGAATTTTGGAAGGAGCTAAGGGTTTAAAAGTTTTGGTTGTTAATCGATTAAATATCTACGTTGAGGGAGATACGAAAGCCCTTGCTGTTCAGCTACAGCTTCCGCCATTGCCAAAGTTAAGGACCCCTTTAGTACTTGAGAATGTTCGATACTCTGAAAGTGGTATGTACAGCTGTACAAGGCATGAAGATGGTAGAGGATTGATACGAGAAGCGAGAACAGACCCGTGGTTATTTGAAAGATATGCACCCCAACTAGAAAAGCTGGAACTTTTTAGCGCCATGAGGATAAAAACAGCTGATTTCCGAAATTTGAAACAGCTCTCGATTTGGACAAAAAAACTTATCCTTTTTGCATCAGATAGGTACAGCAAATGTGCTAAAAAGTTGAGCGTTAGCAGGTATTATGGATTTCAACATCCAATTGCAGAGTTTGGAACGGTCCAGGATTTATTTATGCTTACTGACCGATTTGCAGGATCATTAGATGAATTGTACTTTAGCATCAGTTAGTCGGAATTGCAGGAAAAGGAAAGAGTCGTAGATAACCAGCATAAGAATCTGAATCAAGGTTCATTATCTGAACGAACACTGTATCCTAATTTGCGTAAATTTACTACAAAATACCCAGAAAATAAGAACGAAATACCGATACTAATTTAATATAAGCTCTCAAGGTTCCCCAATTTACAACATTTGATTCTTTTAACTTACCAGAAACTTTGGTACCCGGAGCCAAATTATTTTCCTCATATAAATTCTGTACGTCCTAATGTACCATTCAACAATGAGTTGTGGGCCCGATGTACCGACCTTCAAGAGGTATCTGTGAAAACATTGGTATACAATGACGTTTAGCCCACTGACAGGCAAACTACATTTTATCGTCCGGAGGGAAGTTAACCACTATAGATTACAACCTGTAATATTAGTCATGTTTTAGTAAAAGCCATGATTGATGGTGAATAAAATGAATAATAATTTTAGTGTTTTAAAATAAAATTATGCGCAAATTTAAATCTACTATTCCCACATAATCGACTTTCAGCTTGATTTTTTGTACCATAAACATGAGTACGGAGGAAATGGAATTATACGTAAATGAAGCCAAAATGGAATTCAGATTCAGTAAGCAAAGGCATAAAACTTTACATAAAAAACTGTGCTGGATTTGGAGACGCGGTGCACAAAGTGTGCGCCGAATTTTATCCTACATAAAGTCTTACAATTTAGTACATATTCGTATATTATTTCTGCTACGTGAGCAAATTCTAGGTAAAACGACAGAGGTGCGATCGTGGTCTTCCTCATTTTGTGTTGAATTGTGTAAGTTGCACCCTGATTAGTATCCTTTGTCTCGGAGACTTGGTTTTTGATCTTTAACGTACGTAATAAGTCTAGCTTTTGAATTACGGTAACTTAAATTCTTTATACTTTAAATTATTAACCAACTTGAGCAATCTCATGCAAGCAAAACTTGAATAACAAAGTGAAAAGTTACACTTGACCACTGATGGCGTAAATACGTTTTGACCATAATGTAACTTTTTTTAATATAGATATATTTTTTGTAGAAAAAACCAATAAATGATACAGTGTAACCTTCTCGCTTATATTGACATTGTGAGTTTGGTGCTGAAGCCAGCAAATAGGATGGAATAAAGTAATGTTATGCAACAAGATTTTAATCAAACATGAAATGTAACATGCTGATGAAGTGCGCATTTTGTGTTTTTCTTGTGAGGAGGTCGTAGTAATGTGTGTATTATTAGTGTTAATAATAATAAAAAAGTTACAAACAAAATTTCTTGCGTACAAAAACTCCCAAAGGAACCAATTTTGTTCTGACTTAAGCTTAAAAAATGATTCATGGTGTGAGATGAAAATTTTTTATGAATTAAGTATTATACAAAATAATATACATTCATAGTAACATTTATAGGTTTTGGAATCATGAGCAAGCGAATCGTTAGTTAAACTGTTGAGCCAGATCCGAAAATAGTCTCACTTGCAAGAAGAATTGTTATAGGGAGACTTACGATATCGATAAGTTATAATTTTTAGGTAGGTAGGTATGGGTTTAGTATTGCTCTGACGTTGGCTTGATGAACGGTTGAAGATTTTAGCAGTATCCAAGAGTATGACGTGACAACGTATAATCACTAGTATACAATATAAATAATATTCTCAAAATAATATCATTAAATTAAATTTATCATAGTGTTGATGTGTTATGTGTCTGTATGTATTGAGTCTTATATTGCTTTAAGGAGATGGAGGCCAGTAGTACAGATAAAAGTTCAGCTGGAACTATTATTGGTGAGCTCAACAACAAACACCAAAAAATCCAGAAAGAGCTTAAATAACAAGACAGGGATGAGGATTCTTCTCAACATGCAGCAATCAAAGTCCAAAACTCAAGCCAAGCCAAAAGAGTAAAGTGGAATACAAGAAAAAAGTTTTCTTTTTTTATTACTATGATATCCACAAGCTTAAACAGAGGCTAGACTAATGCTTATAAAAATGGGATACCAAAATATTTATAATAGAAGCCTCTCTCTTTTCCTCTCTTGGTTCGTTGGTTTCCTAACATGAATATGAATTGGCGAGAAGAAAAGCGGAGATGAAGATGAAATGAAGAAAAGAAGAAAAAAAACTTTTGTCGGATGGATGGATGAACATTGAAGTGAGTGGAGTGGAGCAAGAGCACAAAGTGTTCTTATGTAATATGTGAGTAAACAAGACTAAACATTTGTATTTAATATGTGAGTAGATGTTACAACAGCCTATCAAAAAATCATAATATCCAATTCACGACAACAACACCATACTACCACCACACCAATAGTATAGCAGCATATTTGTACGTATGTATATCCTCATCGCATATCGCAGAACATATATTATTATTGACAGTCTAGTCATACCCCGGCTCTCTTTCCAGGAAATAAAAAAGTAGTCAATAGAAAAAAAGTATGGAGAGCATTTAAGGAGCGCTTTATGATGTGACTAAACACCTACTACCAATAAATATCCGTTCGTTTGCTGGGCCCGATGATGATGAAAATTTTATTACATACGCTCCTATCTTGTTACAAAAGATTCCGCATTAAATTACAAAGGAGAAGGAAGCGAAAGGAGCAGAAGAAGAAGTAAATTTAAAATTGAAAAGGGAGCATGTGTACAGGAAGAAGAGGGTGATGACGGGAAAAACGAAGAAGAATCTCTTTTAAGTTAAAATCTCCCGTATTTATTCAAGAACAAGTTAAAAGATTCTCAAAGTGGCTCCTTTCACGTTTGGATGATGCCATTGAGGTTGATAATGAAAAGGATGATGTGATGTGATGATGCTTCTAACAAGAGGAAGAAGTTATGTGCTTTGATAATATATATGCATATATAAGCACTACTGCTCTTCTTAAGTTTCTTCATCAAAAAGTCAATGTAGCGACCCGATATGGCAATGCAAACGCAAACGCTCTCGCATATCGTAATGGCTAGAGAGAAAGAAAAATATTAGGTTGAGTGAAACTCTGCTCATACAGTGCAAGTTTTAATCTCAAACCACAATAAACGCCACTTTTGATCAATTAATCTCTCCCACTGACTGACTTATTGCGATCCGCAGAGCTTTCAATTCCCTTTTTTGATAATTATCGCACTTTTCAGAAAATCTAGCACACACACGCAATTTCAAAAAACTTTTCTCGTTTTTCTGCAGGCTGACATGCCGTACCTATAGTCACACCGACATACGCGACGCAATATACAGGCACTCTTTAGACAAAAATGCCGCATGCTACGATTAGAATGGGGCCGATGCGATGAAGGCGTTGAATTGGCGACAAAAAAATTAATCATGATGATGATGATGACTTGTTGCTCCAAAGGAAAAATTTGTAATATGAGGATTATATCATTATGCCTTGATTTGATGAGGACGATGAGTCACTCACAGGCAATCATAAAAATTATGATAAGGATCTTGTGATCAGTTGATCACTGCAAAAAAAACATGAACATTATTATTGGAGACAAAGTTCTTTTACAAATTTTTTTGGTCCATCAAATTAATTTTTGGTAAAGCCTTAAAAGTTTTAGTTGAACAGTTGCTTATGTGTTCTTACATGTATGTTTTTTTATGTTTGCTCATTTTCACACTCAAACCTTCTTGGCATTATATTATTATTTTCTTTATAAGAGATGTTCATGATCATCATGTTCCACACCACCATGCCATCATCACCTTAACAGCGTCTCCTCTCTCAAACCTTTTGAAATTCAAGTGGTGGTGGATATGAAAAGTGAAGAAAATTACGGCCAATTTGTATGTATGGTAATGTGCACTGAACCTGTTACCTTTTTTATCCTCTTTCCGTCTTTTCCCTGAGCTGATACCACTACCTTTTTTTCAGACTAAAAATGCATGTTTGTATATTATTGTAACTTTTTCTTTTAAATTGCGTCTAGCCCGTTTCTATTGAAAAAGAAGATGGAACAAAACCAAAACCAGCAAAGATACACTTCACCTTACTCCAAACACACATTTGCATCAGCATCCTTTTGAAAGTTACCAACCATCTGTTTATCCTTAACGGCAAGGTCCTTTCAGGCGAGGCCAAGACAACGTGAGAAAAAAATAAGAGAAATGAAAAAAATAGATGCAAGGCAATAGGCATACCGACATTGATGTTATATGTTAGGTACGTTATGGGATGCTTTTATGGGTAAATAACCTTGCTGGAAACTGTGTGTACATGTACATGAATAATGTTGAAAAAGAAGAAAAAAATAGTGTTTTACAACCAAACTCTCAACAACTCCAACTCTAGACTTTTGCTCCATTGTATTACCATTACCATTACAGAAAGAAATGTACATACATTCTTACTAGGAAATGAATGTGAAGATGGGCTAGAATGTGTGTGTAGTTATATAAATAAATGGAACATGAATATTTGACGAAGGATCAAAGAGAAAAAGGATCTCTCTGTTGAGTGAGCTCACTTGCCTCTCCGCTATACATACACTCTTGCCCCAATGAACAATGAACAAAGTTTGTATTGGAATTGAATGGAATGCAACTTGTAGCCTCCAAATCTTCTCCATTTTCTAAAAATCAATGCGAGTGGATTGGATATGCTCAAAAGCTCTACATTTGTACATAAACTTTTATTCATTTGATTAGAAACATGTGAGGAGGAGTTAAATTTGGGTTGGTTTTGGTGGGTTGTCTTTTGTAGGAAAAAACATGGCACTTTTGAATGTGGCTGGAATTCAAGTAGTGGAACGAATTTATATTTAGCCGACTCTTTCTCAGTCGGAAATATACTGGAGTTTCATTTTTTACCCCCTGATCCGATTAGCTCAATTACATTAATTGCTCATCAGCGGTTTGACAGAGTGCATATTACATTCTCGTTATATATATGGTTATAATCTGAGTATAAAGTACATTTCACGCCGAGCTGAACTCAAAGCCGATTTCATTTAATGTATGCCGTGGTCGTGGTTTAATTATTAATCCAGATTCATTCGGATGAAATTGTTTCATCGAGGATAATCTACTTACTGTAAAAGGGTCGTGTCGCGTGTCGGGTAATTCAAGTGGTGAATGAAGAGATTTGAAATTTGAATTTTCATAGTAAAAAAACCCCTCGTTCCCGTTCCTCCCCTCTACTTTTATATATGTTCCTTTCTTCTCCCTTCATAAAACAAACGATAATCCACATAAATCGTCCACATGTGCGAGTGACAATGAACTAATAATGAAGAAGGAAATGCGCGTGACATTCATTAGACATCATGTGTTAAACGTGGCCAGATTGGATCAACATAATAAAAATTAAACCATTTATTATCTTGCTTTTGCTTTTATAAAAGAGAGATCCGATCCAATAATTTTTTGCTGCTTTCGATATCCAGAGTCTACAGCAGTCATTCATTATATGCTACGTCGGCAGCTTGTGCTCAGATCTAAAGCATTTATGTATTTAGGGGCTGCTGAACTGATCTGGCTTACAAACATAAACAAGTGTAAAGTGCTTCACGACCACACCACACCGCCACGCCACCACCCCAACAGTTTATATATATTACAATATAGTTTTCTATCTATGCCAGTCCACCGAACATATGGATGACTGCATAAAATTATGCCGAGTGTGCAATTTTCCTCGGTCGTTTTCTACGTAGTAAATATATTTATTAAATGCGGTATTAGCAATAGATAAAGGCGTATGGTATCATGAAACAAATGAATGTAATATGCTTTATGTACAGCTGCAACTTTTGCTTTTGAAATACTGTGAGAAAAAATAACCCCCAGCATCAAATCAAAGAGAGGCGAGTGGAGTAGTGGAGTGAGTACGAGAGGATGATGCTTCTTCAATATGATTTAGTACAACAAGGACACATGTCTTGGCAGACATGAAGAAAGCTGTTGCTACTAAACTGCTGCTGCTAAACTGAATGATGGACTGGGTATGGAAAGAGAGAGAGATAAATGCATGATTCACCACAAAAATACTCACACTTATGCTCCCTCGTTTAACTCCCTTTGATTTAGATGAGGAACAGATTTTCAAGCATCTCTGCTCACATCACAACAACGTAACACAACACAACACAACATCATATCATGCAATGCCGCTAAAGAAGTAAGTAGCAGTGGCAGGAGAATCCACTGATATTTATCCTTTTTACCCTTGCCTCAGTTATTTGTTGAGTGGCAGGTGGTATTCGTGATTTTCAAAATCACACATGCACACACACCTATTCATGTTCTCTCTCTCTCTTCTCTGTTCTCTGTGGGATTAAAAACACGCAGTGCAGTGGCACATATCATATCACATCAAAATGTTGATCCCGCCATTGAGACAGGTTTTCAACAAAGATTTGCATCTCTTTCTAACTAAGAGTGATAGTTTGATGCTTTAAAAATATACGTCAGTTTTTGAAGAGCCTTCGTCGTCACCAAGCTTTCTACATGATCATTGGAATGGGAGAAAGAATAAGGTTGGTGATACACTGACTTAAAAAAACTTAGAGGACAGTGCTTTTTTCGCTTGGAAGTGTATTATTTACATGATGTTAACTAAGTCTTTGTTTTTGTCTATTTTACAAAAAAAATTGACGATTGTTTAATTAATAGACAGGTGTCATGCTATCAAATTGTCAAACCAGAGAGTTATGTTGTTACTGTAGAACGTCGCAATTGCATTGGTAGAATTATTATTAAATAGTACATATTCCAGGTCATGCCATAAAAATACATGAGTGGTCCTAATAGCAAAACAAGTCTTTAAAGTAATACTTATCATGACACATGACGTGATAAATATAATTAAAAAAAATGGTCACCTTTTTAAACATGTCACCAGGCACGGTTTGTTAAGCTATTCCCGAATTCCAACCCAATTTAACCTGTACAAAAACTCTCACCTGTCATCATCTCTCCAGTCCAAAAATAAAAAAGGTACAAACATAATCCATTATCTTAACTAGCTTTTTCAAACTCTGCACCCGTTGCCTGCATGCATGCATAATATGAATATGAAATGAGCATGAATTTAGAAAGATCCAAGTTGGAGCTCTACAAGCTATAAGTCATGGATGAGGACTCCCACTGGCTGAACCAGAAACATTGGGGCAAAAATAAGCAACGTAGAAGTAAAAATGGCTATAAAAACTGCCAGCTCTAAAAGTTGAACTCATTTCAATTAAATTGTCGGTTATCAAATTGATTGTGGCTTTTCCAGTTTCGTGTTGTATTTTTGCAGACGTACGTATTTACGTGATGCTTAAATACCTATCATATCATACATTCTGATTCTTCCACTCGACGCAATTGATGATAGAAGACCTCTTCGTTCGTTCCTGAGCCTATCTTTCATGGAATAAGATAAAGTTGAATTAGCTAAGGAGAAAAATGATTCACCTCACGCTGTATTTTTTTCAGTTGAACTAGCACTAGCACCAGCTCAGCTAATAATATGAAGAATTACCCATGTGGAAAGAAACGGGTTTCATTTGCTTACTCACTCAGACAGTCAAGTCAGCCTGTGCATGTAATAATAATAACTTTCTTGAAAAGCTTTGACTTGTTAAAACCCATTTTTAATACAAGCAAAGCGAATAAACGCTTCCAGTATCAGAACTCGAACTCGAGCTGTGCTGTGTGATAATAATTTATAAAGGATTACGAATACTCCTCGAAATGGCAGCAGCGTGCATCTCTTTCGTGCTTAAAATGAAACCCCAGGAAGAGTTGACTACGTTCTCCTTCTTCTTTTTATAAGCTGAGTGAACCGTTTACCGTGTCAAAAAATATGGTTACATTACATTGCATTGCATGTAAATTGCCAATAACCCATTTATTATAGGTACTTAAATATTCCAGGGAGGAAGAAGGTTGGTTGTTGGTTTAGTTTGAATTGGACCTCAAACTGGCACTACTGGCCCTGTCATTATTATTACCTTTTGCTTTGCATTAGTCATGCATCTTCCTTGCTTCGTTTGCTGATTTCCTTACAGCTAAAGCTAATCCCAATTACAGACATTCATTACAAGCTCAAGAATGAAAATGGAAATGAAATACAGAATTATATGAAGTTTTAGAGAAGAGTCCTGGCACAGTTGGAAAAGAAGAACATGAAATGTTTTTGTTTTTACTTTATTAACAGCAACTTTAGCAAAACATTGAATGAAATCCTGTCCAATTTCCCGTTTCTCATGTGATGTGATATTTCCTCCTTACATATTCCGGATCTCTCTTGTTTCCCTTATATTTAAGTTATAACAAGCTCGAGCTGCATGGAAAAGTTGCTTCGTTCATTTGGCTAGCTCACACTCGTTTTGTTCGTTGGTCGTGCTAATTTACAACATCATATTATCTTTGGTCACATTACCATTTTATAACTAAACATGAAATATTAGAGTTGAGCTTTTATTTACAGACGTACATTTACATTTTATTTACATTTACATGACGCTGTGATAATGTCAAACGTATGTAATTTCCACCGTAATAAAATGAAACGGAAGGCTTAAGCACCAAACTCATTTATTATCATCCATCCATCTAGGAGGTACACACGATCACGAATAAATGTACATAACTAACACGAGCATGAGCTTCATAGTTTCTCCTCCAATTCAAAAACTAAAAAATATATATGCGAATCTACCACCTACGAACACAGCTGCAGTGTACTGTATTCTGGTTTGGTTGGTTGTTGGTTTGCTGTATCATCAGATTTGAGAGAGAAATTCTCTGTCTTTTTAAAATATTTAAGACTCGTCAGGAAGGATTATTACGCAAGTTTCATGGGACTTTGGCTTGACTCTGACTCTGACTCTAGCCAACCAACGAACCTTTTAAAATACAGACCAGCACAAAATCAGTGTGTAGTTTTGGTAGTTGTTCTTGTTGGGTGCTCAAAGTTTAGATATAGATGACCAAAAAAAGAGTAAACCAACATCCTCCTCCGAGAAATGTGCACTTTTAGTCCTAGTTCTGAATTACTTTGTTGTTTAAGGGGAAGGAAGGGATGCCGAGAAAGTATAGAAATGTTTGGAAATGCTGATTCTGGCTGAGACCAGCACCAGCCCAAGTTTTGTATTACTAATGAAGCTTTTGGAACCCATTAAGGTTTTAATCGTTGTCATTATGCTTGTGGCATGGTCTGGCCTGGCTTGTGATATGAGTCTAATGTAATTTTAATATGGAAGCTAGTCATCCTTCTGTACTTTAGCCTATTTCAAATATAATGTTTTTTTTTTCTCTCTCTCTCTCTCACTCTAACTCAAATCCGTTCCTTTCAACTGAACCTTTTTGCTTTGTGAGTTATGTATTCGATTCATATCACATTCACAATTCACATTGCTAGGAAGGTTTTACCTGGAAAAACTTTTTCAACTTTTGCTATTAGCATTTCAAACGGGAATATAATAAATATGAGCAAGAGTAGGAAAGAACCACAGAGAATTATTTAACCCATCGTAATTTACGTCATTAAAAGGTATTATGCATACATGATGATATCTTTTAGCTTAGCTTTTAGTAGCTGCTGGATTTAGAATTGAATAGTGTTAAAAAAATATAAATTAAAGACATGCTGCTCTGCTCAAGTTGTCAAGGTGGCAACTTTTATAATTGAATTTTTGAAGCATAATAATGCTAACGCTAACGATAGACACTTGGATGTGTAAAAAAGCAGCAGTATAATTAAGCTTAAGGACAAACGATGACGATGATTTCACTGAAATGGAATGTACTTACGAAACTGAAAGAAACAAAAAGAAGAAGTGGATGCAATTTCAACTTAATACAAGTGGACATAATGTGCCCATAATGTGCCGGCTATTCATTAAAAATTTACTTTTTTTTTCTTTGAATGTTTTTTTTTAGCACAGTTGAGGATTATTGTTCACACTTGGGCTTCCAGAAAACGATAACGTTTTGTAGTTTCTTCCCAACTTTTTCCTTACAAGACAAGCACATTTCATTTCATCTCTTGTTCTTACTTGTACTCAATTTAATAGAGGGGACAGAAACTGAGAAAAGAAAAATAAAAGTGGTAGTAGTAGTAGTAGGAGATCAAGGAGACCAAGCGACCATACAACTATACGCAAACATTTTCGTTTCTATTCCATTCCACCATCTTCTCCTTCTTATCTCATCATGCATGTTTTCTCAAGATTTTTATCCTTGACTGAGCATAACAGCTTCTGTATGTACAAGTTGGATTGGAGGGCGAGTGTATATACATATAGCTATATAGCCTCCTAGCGCTACTCCTACTCTACCGCATCACACCACGCACACGGGACTTTATCCTAAAGTTGTCATTTGCTACTCAAAAACCAACTTATAGCTCGCAAAGCAGCAGCAACTCTTTTTTCTCCAGCAGATTGGAAAATAAGTTTACTTTAAAACAGCTGGAAACACTTCTTTTCCTCCTCTTGGAAACTCTTTACTTGAAACAACAAACGTTCATGATGAAAACTAGAGCCGCGAGGCGGTGCACAGCAAAAGGTTGCCCGTCACTTCAATATGACCAGTGTTGCTGTTGCTAGAGCCACGAGTCAGTCAACAGTCAATGTGCCAGTTGAATAAATCCCATATTAAAAAAAGAAGCGCTTTGTCTATCTCTTATTAAGAAAAGGTGAATGCTAAATCCCATTTAACAATTTGATCCTACAGGCATACAGGCAGTGAATTTAACATGAGATTTAGTATTTGAAATTTATCATGGGATTTAGCATTGGAAAATTTAACATGAGATTTAGCATTTGAAATTTATCATGGGATTTAGCATTAAAAAAATTTTGCATGGGATTTAGCATTTGAGAATTTAACATGGGATTTAGCATTGGGGAATTTAACATGAGATTTAGCATTTGTTAACCTTATTTAACCTAACCACATGGTATCTTGTATTAACCTATTGTGCAACACATGAATTAACATATGATTTAGTGTAATTCAAGTTTTCAACATGAGATTTAGTATGATTCAATTTTTGAACATGTGATTTAGAATGGGATTTAGTAGAATTCAATTTTCAAACATGGGAATTAGCATTTCAACATGTGATTTAGCATGGGATTTTGCATTGGAAAATTTAACATAGGACTTAGCACTGGGAAATTTAACTTGGGATTTAGCATTGGAGAATTTAACATAGGATTTAGCACTGGGAAATTTAACACGGGATTTAGCACTGGGAAATTTAACTTGGGATTTAGCATTGGAGAATTTAACATAGGATTTAGCACTGGGAAATTTAACACGGGATTTAGCATTGGAGAATTTAACATAGGATTTAGCACTGGGAAATTTAACACGGGATTTAGCATTGGAGAATTTAACATGAGATTTAGCACTGGGAAATTTAGCATGAGATTTAGCATTGGAGAATTTAACATGGGATTTAGCATTGGGAAATTTACCATGGGATTTACCATTGGAGAATTTAACATGGGATTCAGAATTGGGAAATTTACCATGGGATTTAGCATTGGAGAATTTAACATGGGATTTAGCATTAGGAAAATTTAACACGGGATTTAGCATTGGAGAATTTAACATGAGATTCAGAATTGGGAAATTTACCATGGGATTTAGCATTGGAGAATTTAACATGGGATTTAGCATTAGGAAAATTTAACACGGGATTTACCATTGGAGAATTTAACATGGGATTTAGCATTACTAAATTTAACATATGATTTAGCATTGGAGAATTTAACATGGGATTTAGCATTACTAAATTTAACATATGATTTAGCATTGGAGAATTTAACATGGGATTTAGCATTGGGAAATTTAACATGGGATTTAGCATTGGAGAATTTAACATGGGATTTAGCATTGGGAAATTTACCATGGGATTTAGCATTGGAGAATTTAACATGGGATTCAGAATTGGGAAATTAACCATGGGATTTAGCATTGGAGAATTTAACACGGGATTTAGCATTATGAAAATTTAACACGGGATTTAGCATTGGAGAATTTAACATGAGATTCAGAATTGGGAAATTTACCATGGGATTTAGCATTGGAGAATTTAACATGGGATTTAGCATTAGGAAAATTTAACACGGGATTTAGCATTGGAGAATTTAACATGAGATTCAGAATTGGGAAATTTACCATGGGATTTAGCATTGGAGAATTTAACATGGGATTTAGCATTACTAAATTTAACATATGATTTAGCATTGGAGAATTTAACATGGGATTTAGCATTGGGAAATTTAACATGGGATTTAGCATTGGAGAATTTAACATGGGATTTAGCATTGGGAAATTTACCATGGGATTTAGCATTGGAGAATTTAACATGGGATTCAGAATTGGGAAATTAACCATGGGATTTAGCATTGGAGAATTTAACACGGGATTTAGCATTATGAAAATTTAACACGGGATTTAGCATTGGAGAATTTAACATGAGATTCAGAATTGGGAAATTTACCATGGGATTTAGCATTGGAGAATTTAACATGGGATTTAGCATTAGGAAAATTTAACATGGGATTTAGCATTGGAGAATTTAACATGAGATTTAGCACTGGGAAATTTAGCATATGATTTAGCATTGGAGAATTTAACATGAGATTTAACATGGGATTTAGCACTGGGAAATTTACCATGGGATTTACCATTGGAGAATTTAACATGGGATTCAGAATTGGGAAATTTACCATGGGATTTAGCATTGGAGAATTTAACATGGGATTTAGCATTGGAGAATTTAACATAGCATTTAGCATTGGGAAATTTATCATTTGAGAATTTAACATGGAATTTAGCTTATTTAGCATTGGAGAATTTAACACGGGATTTAGCATTTGAGAATTTAACATGGGATTTAGCATTACTAAATTTAACATATGATTTAGCATTGGAGAATTTAACATGGGATTTAGCATTACTAAATTTAACATATGATTTAGCATTGGAGAATTTAACATGGGATTTAGCATTGGGAAATTTAACATGGGATTTAGCATTGGAGAATTTAACATGGGAATTAGCATTGGGAAATTTACCATGGGATTTAGCATTGGAGAATTTAACATGGGATTCAGAATTGGGATATTTACCATGGGATTTAGCATTGGAGAATTTAACACGGGATTTAGCATTATGAAAATTTAACACGGGATTTAGCATTGGAGAATTTAACATGAGATTCAGAATTGGGAAATTTACCATGGGATTTAGCATTGGAGAATTTAACATGGGATTTAGCATTAGGAAAATTTAACATGGGATTTAGCATTGGAGAATTTAACATGAGATTTAGCACTGGGAAATTTAGCATATGATTTAGCATTGGAGAATTTAACATGAGATTTAACATGGGATTTAGCACTGGGAAATTTACCATGGGATTTACCATTGGAGAATTTAACATGGGATTCAGAATTGGGAAATTTACCATGGGATTTAGCATTGGAGAATTTAACATGGGATTTATCATTGGAGAATTTAACATAGCATTTAGCATTGGGAAATTTATCATTTGAGAATTTAACATGGAATTTAGCTTATTTAGCATTGGAGAATTTAACACGGGATTTAGCATTTGAGAATTTAACATGGGATTTAGCATTACTAAATTTAACATATGATTTAGCATTGGAGAATTTAACATGGGATTTAGCATTACTAAATTTAACATATGATTTAGCATTGGAGAATTTAACATGGGATTTAGCATTGGGAAATTTAACATGGGATTTAGCATTGGAGAATTTAACATGGGATTTAGCATTTGAGAATTTAACATGGGATTTAGCATTACTAAATTTAACATATGATTTAGCATTGGAGAATTTAACATGGGATTTAGCATTACTAAATTTAACATATGATTTAGCATTGGAGAATTTAACATGGGATTTAGCATTGGGAAATTTAACATGGGATTTAGCATTGGAGAATTTAACATGGGAATTAGCATTGGGAAATTTACCATGGGATTTAGCATTGGAGAATTTAACATGGGATTCAGAATTGGGATATTTACCATGGGATTTAGCATTGGAGAATTTAACACGGGATTTAGCATTATGAAAATTTAACACGGGATTTAGCATTGGAGAATTTAACATGAGATTCAGAATTGGGAAATTTACCATGGGATTTAGCATTGGAGAATTTAACATGGGATTTAGCATTAGGAAAATTTAACACGGGATTTAGCATTGGAGAATTTAACATGAGATTTAGCACTGGGAAATTTAGCATATGATTTAGCATTGGAGAATTTAACATGAGATTTAACATGGGATTTAGCACTGGGAAATTTACCATGGGATTTACCATTGGAGAATTTAACATGGGATTCAGAATTGGGAAATTTACCATGGGATTTAGCATTGGAGAATTTAACATGGGATTTAGCATTAGGAAAATTTAACATGGGATTTAGCATTGGAGAATTTAACATGGGATTTATCATTGGAGAATTTAACATAGCATTTAGCATTGGGAAATTTATCATTTGAGAATTTAACATGGAATTTAGCTTATTTAGCATTGGAGAATTTAACACGGGATTTAGCATTTGAGAATTTAACATGGGATTTAGCATTACTAAATTTAACATATGATTTAGCATTGGAGAATTTAACATGGGATTTAGCATTACTAAATTTAACATATGATTTAGCATTGGAGAATTTAACATGGGATTTAGCATTGGGAAATTTAACATGGGATTTAGCATTGGAGAATTTAACATGGGATTTAGCATTTGTTAACCTTATTTAGCCTAACTACCTTGTATCCTGCATTAATTTATTATGCAACACATGATTGAGCATGGGATTTAGTAAAATTTAATTTTCCAACATGGGATTTAGCACAATTAAATTTTTAAACATGTGATTTGGCATGGGATTTAGCATGTACAGAAATTTAATATGGGATTTAGTATGGGCAGACAAATTTAATGTGGGATTTAGCATACACGGAATTAATTAACATGGGATTTAGCATGCACACGAAGTGAATATGGGATTTAGCATAGGCGGAAAATTTGTCCGCGTCAATGCTAAATCCTTCAGCGGTTTTCAAAATATTTCATATATTAGTATTATAACAACTCAACAACAAAAAAGTTTTTCTTTTAACCTCTCGCCTTTCAAGTCAGAAGAAAAATGACTGCAAGCATTAAATACATACATACATATATACATTCTTTCACATCCTTCCACTTTGAATTTTTATCCAGATTTCTTTTCCAAGCAAAAAACATGTTGCTTCGTAAATAAAATTCATACATACATACGTATATAAGTAAGCAGGTAGGTGCATACCCTACGCACTTTGTTTTGAGTCGTTTATCGTTGTCAACTCTTTGTTTGCACGTCGCAAGTAAGATGAGCATTACAAACAAGAGAGGAAATTAAATATGCCCTATTCGGGTTCCACCAACCAACACTGCATAAAACATTTAATGTTGCTCCTGTTGTTGAGCTTGCTATACCCCCACCACCACACTACACTACAGCCACGGGCTGTATTTATGAGTTTGAGATGCTAATACGTAACTTTTACATTAATAAAAATGCCTAACTATTAAAAAACTAGTCGTCGTGGGAAAGTTTCCTGCATCATCATTATCATCAACATGAAACAAGTGTTTTTATATATATGAGCCCCCAACCATATAATATTCATATGGATCAAGTTTTGCGGCGAGAATTTGTTGGAATTGGATCGTACACATAACGTCGCACACGACGAGTCAGGGAGTCTCGTCGTGCTCCAACTTGGAGCCTTTCACATAGAAAAATCTAATTTGCTTTGGCCAGGGCCAGGATATAATTGCTTTATTAAGTACTTTGCATCCCAAATCCAAACCCACACTAGCACTACCAGCCGTCAATGTGGATATTATGGCAAAAGTTGGCAGTGGATCCACTTTCCTTTTCTCCCTACTTTCATGGAATGTAGAGAAGTAAATGAGGCTGTGTGGAAATGAAATAAAACTATGAGATGAGGATGACTCGCGTTTCAATATTGCAATTATACTTACAAGTACAAAATGAGGATAATGTAGGTACGCAAAGCATGCCAACAAAATGTTGGACACGGAACTGCACAAGAGTATTTTTTGCCGTTGCAATAAAGTCGCAGACCGGCCATACATTTTAATGTGAGTACATTTTTTTACACAGGATTTTTTCTCATCTAAATGACTGAGTGAATAATTGGGATACGCTCAATTATGACGTTTTTTCTTCATCTTGAGTCTTGTTAAATGCTGCGCTAGCTGAGCCAAGTATATGATGATGATCATGATGATGAAAAAAGTCAGGATTACATATTACAAGTGAAGCAAAGTTGGTAGGAAAATGAGGATTTCACCCTTTTCTTCACATGCAGTTGAGATATAACAAAAACTGAAAGTGAGAAGGAAGGCTGAGCATATGGATTCAATTTTTTAAAAGTCATAAAAAGAAGCAGAGTGAGTACCTACATATGGTCTATAAACTTTATTGGAGCTGCTACTCAACTCAAACCAAACCACCAAAAACCAACCCAAAAAGGATTATAAAGTATGGCCTTTTTTTGTACCGTCGAAAGATCTTTGCGTGTGAGAGAGGAGTGCATGAAGGAAAAGGTTTTTCTAGCTTTTTAGGAAGACACACGTGTTGAGCACGCTTATATGTGCCCACATCTTTTTCATCATCATTTTTATAGCACCACCACCACCGCTGTTACATTTCATTACATCCAACATCATCTTCTTCTTATCTGGATGATCATTAAGTCGACGAGATTGCGGAAGTTGATATAAACTTAACAAAATCAACTTAATCCACTTATTACAGCCGAGAGTCGAGTCTCTTCTCCATTCTCTAGCCCAACTCTTCCTATGTAACTATACTATTCTACGTATACTTTTACTATTTCTTTCTCACATCATCCTTTCCAACAATGAAGACTGTGGCAATGGAAATAATCCTATTATTGTTGTGTAGGTAAAAAAGGTATTCTTTGAGAGGACAGAGCGAGGAAATCAAAGCATAACTTTAGCATGTGTATTACAAATGCACACCAGCAGAACCAGACCAGACCAGACATTCGGTCGGATTACATTTCATTTCATGCTTCTCCAACCAATCTGATATAAACATATAATACGCAAAAGGTAACGATTTGACATTTTGAAGGTAGGATGTAGGATTTTATGCAAGTATTTATCAAATAAATGCTGCAAGTTTTACTATGTTTAGCCCGACCAAGAAGATGTGGACTGTTCAAGCCTAATTAGCTTCAAACTTAGAAGAAATTAGCTTTTTCTCTCGTTCAGATTTAAACTCTGTGGAGCCCATTTAGAGGAGCAATTCATCATGGTATAAAAACAAATCAACCATTAGTCAGATTTACTTTTACTAGTATTTTCATGTATGCATATATACGCTTCGCTCAATTGACTTTTCCTTTCTCGTTATGTATTCATGTTTTTTAAACTTTGCCTTGCCTGCTCTTTCTCATCTTGCTCTCACTTCACCGTTTGCTCTGCTCTTATCCTATGATATTGATGAAACTACAATTCGGATCTGTGCCAGACTTTCCAGAGTGTGTAATTTTTTTTCTTTGGTTAGGAACAAAGATTCATTTCCATTGTATTTCTTTTAAAAACTTTAAGAGTTATTTTTTTGTGCGTGCTCCATTTCCATATAACTAAGCTACTTGTTCCACCAATAAATAATCACCACCACCGATAAATCTGTAACCCTATACATACAAGAATGGATGATGACGATGGTGATGATCGAAAAACTTGCAGAGTTATGTTGAGGAGAGGTCGGTAGCATGTGAACTTATGAATGATGAACAACAAAACAATAACAGCCTTCGCCAGAACTACATATTATAAATGAAATCTTACCTCTAGGATTGCTGTCCTCGTTCCTCGTCTCTTTTAACCCCTACACAAAATTATTTCTTTCTTTTTAAACTTTGATCACAACGATTTCTTCCAAGATGCTCTCAACAACGCGTGTCAACACCGACTAAGGTGTACGCGAAGATACGTAGGTAAAATGTACCTAACATTTTCCTGAAAAAACGAAATTCTCCAGTAAAGGAAAAATCAATGCAAGTGCGTATTATGCGTATCCAGCTACGAACCGAGGTATACGCAGGTATACGCAGACATTTTTTATTGTCAGGCTGGCTCCACAATAAAAATAAAACCTTGAACAGAACCTTTTTTTTGTGTGCATGCATATGAGGGTGAGCTTTGTAAATAAATAAAATGCAGAGAACACAAATGAATTCAAGAGCATCATAAAAACAAGAAATAAAAAAATTATTCTTCTCAGTTCATAAAAACGTCGATAAATAATTAATAGAAAACGTGGTCAAGTCATGGCTAAGGTAGGTACCAAGTCACCAATATTTACAGTCTCCTCGAATACGTCTGGCCAAAAGAATGTCCTTGGGCTGTATGGTGATCCGATTGGCATGGATAGCACACAAGTTAGTGTCCTCAAACAGCTCCACCAACATGGCCTCGGATGATTCTTGAAGCGCCGATAGCGCGCCAGCGGTGACCCGAAACTCCTTATTGAACTCTTGTAAAATTTCTTTTACCAGCCGTTGAAAGGGCAACTTCCCGATAAGGAGCTCAGTGCTCTTCTGGTAACTACGGATTTCACGGAGGGCGACGGTACCAGGGCGGTACCGATGGGGCTTCTTTGCATCTCTGGTGGCTGGAGTGCCTTTAGTGGCAGCCCTGGTGTCCGGAGTGTGTTTAGTGGCAGACCTAGTGGCTACCTTCTTCCTTGGAGCTTTAACTCCCTTGGAGGCTTGAGTACTGGGAGGACGCACCATTGCATAAGAGTAGGTTTGTTGAGCTGTTGAAGGAGAATGCGATAAAACGGAATGATGAGCATTGGGTTAACGTAACAGATTTATATACGAGGAGAATGATGTGTCCAAAATTTCTCCTTGAAAGGAACAAAGTACAGTGTCACCTTTTCCTGAACAACAAAAACGAGGACAAAACTCGTAAGGTACGTGCTTTGGAAAAAGGATGGGTATCGTGTACATAAGCTGTAAAAGGATTTTGTTTATTTCCTTTTCTCAAAGGAGCAAAGGAGCAAAGGAGAAAAAAGGACAAGTCAGTCATTCGGCAGGTGTTGTGATGTTATGTAGAAGACGTTATGTATATTATCGCTAGTGACTAACTCCTGCTATCGGGTTGTGCTCTTTAATCAACTACACCCATAACACATTTTTGTTGGCAACATTTTATGCTACTTACATTTTCTTACTCTCAACCCAAATCCACTGTGAAAAGATTTATTATTATACACAGTCAACAATAGAAATAGTAGAGAAACGCGTTAAATCCAATCCAATCTACGTATTTAACATGTGTGTTTATGTGTTAACTGCTAAAACGCATTTGTACTCTACTTCTACTTGTTTCACTGAATGGGCCGGAGCAACAAAACAGAAAATATTGGAGTAGTTTTCTTCCCAAGTTCTTGTGAAACGGCACCAAAATCCTACATATTGTACATTGTATATAATAGCGTGTATGCTTATGGATTCATTTCATTTCATGAGGCGAGGAAAATTCATTTTTGTCTTCAGCCTTGTTTTACATCATTTACATTACACTTTTCTCTCTCTCTCTCTCTTTTTTTCTGGTTTTTTTTTTCAGTAGACGCATTTTTAACACAAGACGGACCCTTTTATGTTATTGGAAAATGTGTATATTCTTTTAGGCAGCGGATATATGGATGTAGAGCCACTTCTATACGGGGCAAAAGCATCAAATTCACATGGCTGGAGATGGATATATGCTGCGGCAAATGCCTAAATTTAATTTCTCTCTTTTCTTCAGTTCAGATGCAACATCATTTTTATCGTTCTTTTTCTATATTATATTATATTATATTGCCCAAACACCAAGTTAAAGCGTAGATGCGTTTTAGGCAGTTGATAAAGATGGGGCAGCCTGATAAAACACAGTAAATTGATTCCAACTATCCCCATTTGTTTTCCCCCAACTTCTTTCACGGAGGTATCTCATCGTTACCCTCTTTCTACTATATAAAAACTTTTTTGTTTGCATCCAAGCAAGTCTATTTTGATATTTTGATAGTTGCAAATCGAGTAGGAATCACTGAGAAAAGCTAGAAAAAGGAATAAAGGACGTTCTAGTCCTGCATTTTACAACTAATACCCCAAAATCCAGCTTAAATCCATCACCCACCGACCCACCACACAAACAAGTCTGTTTCTGTTTTATTTACTTGCAACTAATGATCCTCTCCATAAAGACAGCAAGTTACTTACCTTCACCTTAAAATATCCATCAAACCAAACCACTTTACGTTATTGTACTATATACCAGATTAGAAACTCTCGACTAATTAGAAAATCTCGCCTAATTAGAAAAGCTCGACTAATTAGATACACAATGTAGAATGTAGAAAGAAGAAAGCCCTTTGAAAGAACCATTTACCTTTTGAAAAGTGTACAAAATACAAACACTAAAAAAGCCCCAAAGTTTGCTAAGCATCTACAAAATTCTACATTCATTGAGGTTTTCCATCAAACCCAAAAACATCCACATCCACCATAGCACATCACCTAATGAAACGAGGTATCTACTACGTATTTACACAGAAAACGCAAAAGTTTGTTTATGCATGCTCGCTTAGTATAGACTTTATAGAGTCAACGGACATTATTCAGTAGTAGAATAGTGAGCATAAGGGAGCTTAACTTCACAACAAATTACGGTCAGCTTCAGCATCATTGCATCCACTCATTCATTGCATTGAAGTAGCTCCTGCTCTTTTTTTCACTTTCCAGAAAAATAATTGGGAAGACCGTGCCGCCGATCAGTAGAAATAAGGGCCTAGGGGTATGAAATGTAAAATAGAATATGAGCTCCGCTTCATCTTAAACTCCTCATGTATGCTATGCTATAACAAGTGTATGAGTAGATGATGCTCTTTAGAGTTTAGTGACTGGACTATTTTTCCTCAAAGTTCATTAAATTTCGTCATAACATAAGATCACGGTTATATATGCAAAAATACTTTTAGTTAATGATACAACTTTGGCCATCATCATCATCATGACTTGTGTCTTGTTGGGCTAAGAAAAGTCTAGATTTTTACCATGTTCAAAACAACAACTCTCAATGATTAAGGCATTAGTAGGAATAGACGAGATTAAGATTATGAAGTAAAAAAGTGGATTTCCTTTTGATTATTAGAAATTAAAACTTACAATTCTTTCATCCAACATATGCGACCTGTGAAGTTAGTAGTAGGTTTATTCTTTAAAAATAAATTTATTGACCGTCGTCTTCAAGACTCATCATATAGGGCCAAACAAAAATTCAAATGATTTTAGCATAGAATTTGATTTTTTCATGTAGCAAATGCCTAAAATTTGTTGTTCACATTGTATTAGACTACTTTTTTCATGACTTTCACCTACAATGCACACCGTTACATATTTATCAGCGTTTTTTCGTCACCCCCCTGTGAAACGAAAAAAACCTGAAAAAAAAGAAGAACTAAAGTCTTGGTCCGTATGAATGTGCACTCAAATGTTTTATGCCCACATGGGCCAAAGTTTAAAACCAAGTTATGGCTTCTTTCGTTCTTTCCTCTTCTTTTACTTCCTTGTATAAATGTTTGCTCAACTGTTAACTATATGTACTACCAAGAATATATCTTGCACTGTCACGAACGAACTAAAAAAAGAGGTAACGGAAGATGAGCATGAACAAGCTTATTCCATACACAGGATCCCATGTAAAAGGTATAAAGTCACTACTACGGTGCTATGTACCTGGCCGAACGCCGAGCTTGCTTTTACAGCCACCGATTTTCACACTTTGTGACTTGACGGCTTTGAAATTGAGTGCGATAATACATACTGCGGTGGGCGAATGTGATGTGATGCAATGCGCTACACTAGGGTTTGATTTTGGACTTGGATTCATTCATGCAAAAAAATAAATGCATATTAAACAACAGTTATTTAAAATGATTGCATTATATTACGCAATTGCATACAGATCTCAATTTTGAGCAGATTTGTGCAAACAAGGCAACAGCCCTGAAACATCTGCTTGAGAAGTCAAACAAATTTAATCAATTTGGGTTGTAACCCTGCCCTAACAAACTAAACTTGCCATAATTCTTCAAGTTAAATATAACTCTGCGAAAGTTTTGTGTCAAAGGAAGATGCTGTGCTCAAAGGTTCATTTTATTTTAATCACCAACTCAAATCAACTTCTCTTCCTTTTTCCAGGGGCTGGTTTTTCTTGCCAAATAACTCCAACTTTGACTTCAAAATAATATGTTTTGAGCACACGCATACAAAATTTCAGTTTTGTGTTAGACTGCGATACTTATCAAATGGGAAAATGTAATTATGAAATCTAACATAACATGACAAACTTTTTACTAAATAGTCAATATCCATGTACATTTGTAAATTGTCTCTACTGACTAAAAAGCAAAGGAAAAAGTTGGGGAGAAATCATTTGAGACTTTTTTTATTTCCATATCTTGTGTTGTTTGAATTTGTTTCAATGTTCAAGTTTTGCCCAACGACTTCCAATTCCACCCAACAAGCTTATTTCTTTTCCAGCTGATACTTGCATGACTTTACTATCTTACGCAACTTTTCCCAGTGTTCAGATATAAGAATATTCGGCCAAAACGTAAATACATAATATTGCATCACATTCCCCCTAGCTTCGAAACATTTGTCCTTTTGTTGGATAAAGATAAAATATCCACATGTTTCCAGTCCCAGAGTCTCGTTGTTTGGTGTTGCTACCCTTGTGATTGTCAACTTTGCAAATTATTGCTAGAACAAAAATCGATTATCAAGTGACAGAGCTTATCTTTTGTTGTGACTCTGATATTCCCGGAGGCTGCCTGTTAAATTAGATGCCATCGGAAATGACAGGTGACTTTTGCATAATATATTCTCTACTATTTCCTTCCTCCAACCTTTTTATTATTAGCAGCAACCCTTTTAGGTCGGTCGTCTCCTGTTCTTTAAATAAATATAAAATCCAACAAAAATAAAATCATTCAGAGTTTTACTCACAAAACAAAATCTTGTTTCCGTTGATCTTTTACTCCGTTGATTGATGTTCCCCCAATAAAAATGACAGCTATTATTAGCCCTAATATAAAGTGTATTAAGAAAAGAGAAGAGACCAGGTATGCAATCAAACGAAAGTAAGATCATATCATAGCGTTGCATTTGATAGACGCATATACATACATAGGCATTCCCATTTATTCCTGAAGTCTCTGATAATGTTGTCTCCTTTGTACTATATTGTAGGTGGGCTTTTTGACATTGAGGACCGCTACGAGAAGAGACAGCATTCCGACATGCGGTCGAGAGGGTCAATTCAGAGCAAATTCTCTCAAGATCTCGCTTGAGAGCACATTGCCTACGCAGCCCTTAAATCTATTTACCCTTTTTCTTGCTGTTGCTCATCCTCAAGGTCCTGTACAGGAACCTTGCTGGTTCTGGTTCCATTATTATATTGTATTACATGATCCATTAAATCCTTGACAAGAGACCGTCTTCTTCTTCTTCATACAAGGCAATATAGGATATACTTTTGTTTGTGATCCTATAAATAAATGCCATCTGAGACTAGGTAAAATGTAAGACAGTATGAAAAAGTGGAGCCAACCAAACCGAGAGGCAAAAGCAAATCACGATCTATTTATGTCCAATCCAAATCCAATGTTAGAATTTTTAGCAGTGATATGATCCTCTGAGATGTTAGGCAAAAGCCAAGGCAAAAGCCGCTTGTCTGAAATTCAATGTGAAAGCTCCAGTTGCTCTTATCCTTCTCTGCTCTCGTTGCTCCATTTTTTTTGCTTCGTGTGGAATGGAACCAACTGGTTTGGGTGAGCAATATCATCATCATCGCTCATCGTTGTGCACATTCAGTTAGGTACAGAAAAGAAACGAGGAAAAAAAATATGAAGGCTTATTTTATTTTCAAAGAACTAATGAGCGAGCAACTCTCTGCGACTAATAAAACAAAACAGATTCATTCAGTTGAGATGATGCTAATGAATTTAAGAATCCGTATAATATTATTTATGGAATAGAAGTACTCCAATTTACTGCATTGTACTGTACTGGATTTTTTTCAGGTTTTATTTTTCCTACGGAGAAGAAATTCACTACACAAAATACCACATCACCATTTGATTATGCATTATGGGTTTCGGAAGGAAAGGGTTCTCCAAGCTACGAACCATGCGATTTTATTACCATCTCAAGTTGTTGAATATGAGCAAGACGGAAGACTAGAAACTACTACTACTACTGAGAAAGTGAACGGAATAGAACTAAATAGGATTAGCTATTTTATTTCATCCCGAGATAAGTATTTCTGTCTGTCTGGAATGAGCAAATGGGGAAACATGAATTGCCAACTCTTTTTCCTTTCGAGAATCTAAATAAATATCCTCTTTTGAGATAAACCAAAAAGTACAGGCGACTGTACAGCTCATGCTGTCATGCAGTCGGCGCAAAAACTGGCCGCTATATGAATGAACAGTATTTACCTTTCAATAGCAATCGTTTAAGCCAAGCTAATTTGGGCGACACCGTCGCCGACTGCACGAAAGCATGTACATTACAATAGTAGAATTTCCTTGCTGCAGCAAAAGGAATCATTGATTATTCCGTAGTTGACTTGGCTTTGGCATATCCCTTTTCTGAAAGTAATTAGGCAACTTTAGCCATCAAGCATTGACTTGGCTTGGCTTGGTTTGAGTTGAAAGAGAAGTGAAGAAGAAGATCAGTTCCAAAGAAGCAAGAAAGATTTTGTGCATTAGTTTGCATTTTGAATTGTTGACTGCAACTTACACGTCATCATCGTCTAATGAAGTCATTGTCAATGCACTACATAGTTAACGATGACTGAAATGAAATTTGTAATGAGATTAGTAGTCTCTCTTTCTGCTTTGGAGGAAAAAATGCAATCGCATCGCAGTTATAAAGGAAAGGGGCTTTGACAGTCATAGGTTGACGACAGTTTTTCCCACATCCCACATCCCATCCCCGTCCTTTTCCGGTTCCATTCTACAAGTAGTCAATAATATAAGAGAGATTTCTAAGAATACGTATAGCTCTTTTTTTCTTATTTTGTCCATCTCCAATCTTTCCATCTTCCTACTCCAAACTTGTTATTGGCTTTTGGCTTGTTAATGGTAATCAAAAGATATCCGTTGATTTGATCATAGTTTATTTGATTCCTTTTTCCCGTCCTCTTATTTATTTCCGCCTGTTTATCCTTTTCACGTTTTCTTCACAGAATGAAAGAAGAAGAAAAGACCAGAACCAAAACTAGACCTACTTATATTATCCTCAATAAGCTAGCTGGTGGTCTTGTCTTGTAATAGGAAGTCAAACCAAGCCAAACCAAACCACGAAAAAAATGTTGCTTTTTATTAGAACTTGAGAATGGATATAAATATATGTATGTACATATTATCCCAATTTTTGTAGCTGTATCTGATTTAATGCCTTTTATTCATCTTCTCCACGCCCCACAACTTTTTTTCCTCAAGGCAATTTTCTATGTTGGACTTGGACGATAAAAAAGGATGTAAAGGGAAACTATCCATTTCTATAGCTAAATAGATTCATTTGATTTGATACTTGAAACGTTTGAGTTTGAGTTGAGCAAGTTTTATGAGAACTTTGACGTATTTTTTTCATTTTCATCATCAACATCACCATCATCTTATTACTCTCATTGAAATGAGCTTGTCTCGGTTCTCGTTCACCATCCTATTTTTTTTAATAAGTTTGACGATGACAAAGAATATGTTTGTATCTCATTCTCGTAACTAACAATCTAACAATCAATAGTATCTGCTATAGTTCTCATCTTCTCTCTTCTCTTCTCATTATCATTAGATCAGAAAAGTGGTGGGTATTAAACCCAATAATACATCTGCTAGCAAATACTACGTTTATGAATCTAGTCAATTTGTCCTATCATTATGTTCTTATATTTGGGATTTAACAAGGACTAAATGAACAGAACTAGAACGTTTGACTATATAAACTAAAGTTAGGAGTATCAGTGTAGTTTTGTTGCATTACATTGCATAATATACAAATGGGCTCCTACTTTACGAGCTAATGTAATACTTGTAGACAGGAAAGGCTTAAGTGAGGAACCGTCAGCGAGCGGAGAAGAAGCTTTATTCATTCTCCTCTTCCATTTTATGACTTTCATTACTAACCAACTTTCCTCCGTCGAGTCTAATTGTCACTGCGGATATTTTGATCTGGAATTTTGGAAGCACCACCACCACCACCACCAACATCACATCAGTGGGCGTGTTCCTACCATTATTATTCTTCTCCTTCCTCTTTTTCCTTCGCTTTCCCTAGTTTGGTTCATTGTCGTTGATAGGAAAATTGTTAGTACTGCTCTTCTTACTCTTGATACATATACATATGGGGAAGCACTCAAAAAAAAGTAGTAGAATTCTTGGGAAAGCCTTAGTGCACCAGGAATGAGGAATGTCGTTGGTTATCACAAGACTTGGAGAATTGGAGTTGAATGCAAGGACTCAAAACACAACGCAACGGCAATGTTATGATGATGATGATGATGATGATGATGATGATGATGATGTTGATGACAATCTTCTTTATTCCTACTTGTTATGATACGATACGAAAGCTTATGTGTTGAAAAAGACAAAGAAGAAGGCTTAAAAAAGGAAAAAGGAGCGTTGAAAGTTGGAAATTCAGGCCAAACTCTCTTCCCCAAAGAGACGCCGCATTTGCCTTTAATTTCAAAGGAAATGGGTGGGTAAAATGTAACCTTCGTTTCATTCTACCACTTTTTTACAACTCCTCAACTTCAATACCTATAGAAACTGGGGTATTACTTCAATATAAGGTATGAACTTTGCTATTTGGTAAGCTTTTGGGCTACTCTTTCACTTGACCAGGAATAACGCCGAATTAGAAACTGAAAGTAAAGTATAAAAGTGGGGCGCTAGGAAGTGTACCTATTTTTGGTTTAGTCTCTTTAGTGGGCAAAGAAGAATATCGTAATCCGCAGTGTATTAAACGTTTGAAAGCTTAGGAGAGAGACAATCGGTCATAAAAGAATGATAAATGTGAGCTTTAGTCACACATATGTAGTTTTTGTATGGGATGATGTCGATGCCAATGCGTAGTTTATATGAGCGTACTAGTTCTTGTTCTTTTAACGGTTTGGTTTAGTTTTTCTGGGGCCATACATGTCGCCAATTTGACTTTCCTACGCTCCAATAGGGATCAAGGTGACACGACAAGGAGTCGTATGAGAACACTGCGGCGGCTGTAACATTTGGTATGACAGGCGACGCAAAAAAATGGAGACAGCAAGCAACATAACATAACAACAACAACACAAATTTTTCATTCACAAATATTATTACATTTTCATTTTTATGCCCCACTCAACTAGCAACCCACATAACAAACGATGGGATGCAGTAAACGCATAAGGAGATCATAACACTTTAATCTTTTATAACCTCGCTCCGTCTCAGCTCAGCTTGTTAGGATTCTTTGACCTTTCCCTTTGTAGTCTTATTATATCCTCAAAATATTATAGAAGCTAGAAGCATCAGCATACTCCCTTAGTCTTTCTCGTCTTCGTTTCTCAGTTGCAAATATTGTATGTTATGCTCGTTCGTTCAATTCACTAACTACTACTCTGGTTTATTTGGAGAGAGGGTCGGTTGGTTTTAGGTTTGCGTTTGGTTGCAGTAATTTTCAAATTTCACTGATGTGTAACATACATTTTGTACAATGCAAAAATTACTAGCGCTTTTGCTGTAGGACAGCAAAAGCGCACATAGCGTAGGACACATACGCTTCATTTTTTATTTTTAAAAACTCATCTTGTTGTTGTTACAACATATAGCATTCATACGCTCATTTATTTCATCCGATTTCCTATAAAGCAAACACAGAGCTGCAGCTGCTTGGACGCCTAAATGCTTCTGCCTCCTCATTTTAATAAGATTTGTGAAGGGATTTTGAAATGGCAACTTTCCAACGTGTTCTTTGCCAGCAACACCATCCGTATCCTTTCTTTCTTGTTATACAATTACTTTTCAATCCAAATCCAGATCCTGATCGTTTATGTGTATTTGAATGTACATATATAAATACATTTAGGGTAAACGGTATATATTCAAAAATTTGTACAAAGGTTATTCCAGTTTTCAAACATTATAGCATCATGTGCATCCACATCACGAGAACATACACACACACATATTATTCCCATTCCTACCGCTCTGATTTTTTCTACAGATTTTTTATCACCAAAACTTTTTTCCTCTAAAATAGCAAAGCCTTGACACGGTTTTTCTTTAGAAAAAATATCTATATTTTTTCTGTGTATTTTTAACTGCATTCAAAAGTCAACAAGGAACGATAAAAGGATGAGGAAGATGGAGCGTGAAACGTAATCTTTTTTTATCTAAAGAAGAAGAAAAAAATGCACAAGTGGTGAACCCTACTCACGATCTGAAATATGTGATCATAATCATTGCGCTTGCTTAGTTTCGTTTGGCTCATGCCATTTTCATTAAATATCTCACTCATATCCACCTTAATTCCAAATAATAATGTTGATGTGATGATGATGATTATGCTAACTTGGAAGGTGTAATTACAGATGATGATGATGGTGGGGTAGGTAGGAATTTTACTGTGAGCAGTTTAACTGTGACTGCGTGACATAGGCGCGGCACCCTCTCCTCACCCTCCCTGCTTTCCACAATAAACAGCATCCAGCATCATGATGATATATACTACTACTAAATTAAAAGCATACCATACCTTTCTTCTTCCTAGTCTGCTGGTTTTTTGGTTACACAGTTATTTTCTTGTCGACGATATGGGACTACTACTATATTTCACCTTCTCTTATCATTCTTATAATAAAAACTGTATACCTACCTACCTACCTTGCCTGATATCAAACGAGTCGTGGCTTCCTCAACATTTTATACCAGGTACAAAGTACTTTTAGGCAGATCATATCAACTTTATATCATACATAACATCATAATATTGGTGACTGGCAAGGTTATTATTTCTTACCCTTGCCTCTGCTTCACCGTTCTCCATCTCATTCTCTTTCAATCTTTCAACTTCAACCCAACAAGAAACATATATAAAGTCCATTTGTTTACCTTTCCATGGCATGAAGTATCAACAACATCGTAACCCTGAAAAAAACATGCTAATTTGTCTTTTTGACATTTTTCCCTTTTTTTCCTTGTTGAACCTCTTCAATGTGCGACTACGTGCATATGGGCTAAAGTTGAAGTGTGAGGGTCAAGCTCCTGTCCTGCTCAAAGTCAAACTCCTTTGCTTGTTTGGGTTGTGGAGACAGGAGAGAGCGCTCGTAATTTTGCAACAAAAAAAAATCTTTTATTTTGTGGAGAAATAAAAATTGATGACTGGATGATGTATGTATGTATGTATGTATGTATGTATTATTGAATGGAAAATATGGAGCCAGTTGCTGGCTAGTACAACCAAAGCCAATGCCAACGCCAACACCAACACCAAGCCAATAAGCAAATCGTATTTGAAACTTTGGCTGTGATTTATTGTGTGGTTTCCCATTTCTTTTCTTTCCTCATTCAGATTTTTCAACATTATTGGCAAAACGATAACTATAACATTGAACATGCTCAATTTGCAGTGTGTGGATTGGATTGGATGAGAATGTTGAAAACAATGTGCAGAAAAGTTTTGCAAAACTTGCAAAACTTTTTTTTCTCTTGAGAATTCAGTTTTCACGCAGCCTGCAGTTCCTTGAATGAGATATCATGTCTTTTTAGGATAATGCTGCTGCTGCTGCCGGTTGTTTAATGAGTCACGATTTTCCAATGCTCATATTGTAGAAGGAAGTAATATTTCAGCTGTAAAGAAGGAGTTTTAGACTAAATTGAAGTTGAGTTAGGGCTTACAGCTGCAGACAAAGAAGATATTAGATATTTTATGGTTTTGCTAAAAAACATGATTTTGAAAGGGTATGAAAATGAGCAAACGATGTTTTGAAGCGGAAGGTCAAGATAAAATTGTGTAATCTGAGACAACGTCGGGAAAGATGTAGATGTGGCACATACATACAGGATTTAAAAGAGTTATGAAAGACAAGTTTTATGCAGATGAACAGTTGAAGAATCCCCCGCTTGCACTGCACGCAATATAATATGAAAATGGACATGCATGATTACATGATTAAAAAAAAGATATGTTTGTGTTTGTGTGTGGAGGAATGTCATGTCCTCTAGACGCAATTTTGGTGTTGGAGGAAGAAGATATGGAGTTGAAGGGATAAGATTTTGCACACCTATACCATAGTCCCTTCGTTCGCTAAAAAAATATGATTACTTGGTTCATGGTTAGATTGGAAGAGCGTAGGCTACATTTTTGTACTCCCTAACTATCATGCTTATATTCTCTCTGTTGATTAGTGGTTTATGTTACAGCGTAGATAATTTTTATAGTCGAATTTTACTCCTCTGATGAGCATGATCATTGTCATTGCCACTCGCCCGCCTCCATTTCGTCTCCACCATCCCCCCCAAATTTCCCATTTTAGTTCCATTTCTATAGAGGATTTTATTTTGTATGAATGGTAAAAGCTTACGAATATAATAATAGAGCTTCTATTCAATTCTCATTTGCTCATCCAACCAAAATCCAAAATGCTAAGTAATCTTATTTGCATAATGCAACTAACACTTATATTGTTTGACATGCAATGAACTGCACTTGTTTGCTCAAGAAGCAAAGTAATTTCTGTAATGAATTGCAAAGAAGTGATTTGTAAGCAAGAATTTTTTTTTCTAAGAAAAAGGGATATAATGGGATTGTTATTGGAGTAAGTTTCTTGACTTGATTTACGGTTATGTGAACTCCAATATCCTTTTTGTCCTGGTCTGAATGAAATGCTGCAGATTTAGACTCTAACCTAACTTTGACTATGGACTGCCCCTATATTTACATACAACACTACATACTTAACTACTTATACGTAATATCATTACTATTAATGTAGAAATACGAATGTAAAGCGTAATTTTTGCAAATAGGCAAGCTAATTCTCGAACGTCATCAAAAGTCCTTATTCGGCTCACTCAATCATCATCTTCATCGTTTTTGATGTGTGTGAAGGCAGCCAAGCCTCCATTAAAGCACTATTATGTTTGGTCATCATCAACATCATCATCATCATCATCATCACTATAGCCAAAGCCTATATTGGATTGGATTGGATTTCGAAGTGGATGATTACAATGTAGACTTGACTTCTTTTGACGTATGTATGTTGAATGGACGACGAACGAACCAATGTTGTTGTTGCTATTGCTGTTACGTAGTTAAAAAAAATTTAACCTTGTGGGTGCCCACTATATTGACAGATATTTTTTTGTTTAATACAGATCTGTTGTTCTGTTCAGACATTTCATTTTTGCTATCATCATCTTTAAGTTCAAGCTTCATTTCACTTCACTTCATCATCATCACACACACATCACGTCAAAATCATTCTACGTGGAGGTTTCCTTTGTAGTTCTCCATGAGCCTTGAGGTTTCAGATATATTTTTTTTGCAAGGTGGAAAGTAGTAAAATAAAAATACTCATCATTCTTCATTCCGACTTTTAATGTGGAACCACACTTCATTATCATCCTTGTTAAGGCACTTGCACATTGCATTAAATTTGCAATCTGCATGCATATTACGTGTATTACACTGCAGTACCAGTACCAGGTGCGAAGTTGAAGTTAAAGCTGCTTACATCCCCATTTCATTGTGAAAAATTGCAAATTCCTTTCGATCACTTGTCATTTGGAACAATAAAAGGATGGTTATTTGTAAGAAAGGAAAAAGAACATCTGCTGCTCCTTTTGGTACTAAAAAACTCCTTCATCTTGTTCAGTTACTGTCTTGTTGGTGAATGATCCATATAGTGTCACGTTACCCATTCCCCACAGGCGTGATCCGTAATCATTCCCATTTTTCCTCATGTCCAACCTGCTACACACTACTACACACGTCTTGCAGTTCTAATTTAGAGTGAAATATAAAATAAAAGAAAAAAATTATTAAAGTTGAGATTTCCAAATCGAGTCATGAGCTGCCATTTTCTTTTATCACCATCAACATGTTGATGAAGATGAAGAAGAGCCCGTGTTGCGTTGCATTACATTTGTATCCTCTTGTATAAGGTGACCGTGACAGTGACGGTGTGATCTTGTAGTTGACGGCTTAAATATATGTGTTTGTACATATCCATTAAGTGAGACAGGACTGCACTGCAATAAAATATATTTAATTCTTTGTGCCTTTTTTTACCCCTATTTGGAGTGACGTAAAAGGGAGAAAACGTTGAGATATAATTAATAATAGTGTATCATCTCATTATGACAATGACAATGGCGTGGACCGAAGCGTCAAATGTATTGAAGGCTGTTGGGTCGTCTCAGCTGCCAGAGTTTCTTCGTCGGGGCTCCTCCTCGACGGCACCCGCTGAGGAGGAATTTCTTGCAGAGATTGCTTCAGGTTATACCCAAAAACATTGTGGCAGAACAGAACAAAGAGTATAGAAAAAACTTTCAATTAGCAACAACTTTCACACCTTTCATGTGCCATGGGGTTTTAAGTGGTAATAGTATAGAGTGTACATGAGACTCTGTGCACACGCCAAGAGTTTATCTAATTGTAAGAAGTGAGCTGAAAATTTGATACTTTGATCAACTTTTTCACGCCGTGTCTATCACAAAGTCACATCACATAATAGCAATCAGTTTTTTTAATCCAATCCATCCGTTCTAAATAGGTGATAGATTGGTAGGGTGATATTTGTATTTTCTAACGGAAGTGTTATAGTATCAACTGTATCGACTCACTTTCATCGCATGGCATATTTGTAGGTACCTTTAGTTTGGGTGATTTCAGGTGGAAAAAAGGGAAAAATCTTTTTTTGTCTCCTCATTTATCATCCCTTTATTATGCATGCATACATAATATATAAGTAGATAATAATGATATAAATCATGAGGATGTTGTTACTTATTGCGTTTCCATTTTGTACACATATTTGCATATTTATTTACTCTCCCATCTCCCTGCTCATTCAGTGTTCGCTCAATATTCTCATGAATGAATGACTAATTAAGGCGTTATATTTTTTTGAGGGTGAGGTTAGCTAACAAGCCAAGAAACCGTTCCTTTTCGTTCAGTCAGTCAGTGTGAGGGGGTTGTGACAAAAGTGACAAAACAAAGTTGCGAAAGAAAGTTGAGTTTAGTAAGGAACGCGCCTCAAGTGATAAATATCTGTGGTGATTACGCATTCATAAAATATGCGTGTTGGAAAAAGAATGATTTGGGGTGGGTAAACATCAACACAACGCATCATAAGAATACTTAAGTACCTCGTTTGTGTATGTGTAGAAACCAATTTGAAGATATTAAGCAAGTGCGTAATAAGTACATGTACAAATTGCTATTTTTAACAGCCTCACATAGCTAGGCTGGTTCTAAATGGCTGACAAAAGTGTCGTCGTGACAGGAAAGAAATTATGAATGGGATGTGCAAAATGCGAGTCGATCCAGCTCACAATTCATATACATATTTTTTTGTATGACAGCAGCATAACCAAAATTCTCGGTTCGTTAAGCACAGACAAATCAATAATCGGCTACAATCCCCAATACAAAATGAGATGATGGATAACCACACTCACTTTTTCCTAAAAGGTTGCTTTTCGTCTTTCTACAATATTAAAAAAGTAATAAATTACACTGCAGCACAATTTATGTATAGTCACTCAGACCGAGTTTAACTCATCTTCATATGTATTATACATATGTACTCTGGTACTGATGCATATTATTATGTATCTATGCCATGCGATGCTTATTACGATTGCCTGAATGAAAATCTCTTCTTCACATCTCATCTCTGCATTGCGATTGCACACACACACACACATGCAAAGCCAGGAGCTGACTCTTTTTTTTGTCTCTTTATGGCGAACTTATTTTTCAATGCAGAATGAAGTTGGTTCGGAGCAGTGCACAAAAGCAAGTTTGTTATTATAACAATTTATTCGATGATGGCGATGGCATTTTCTCCCATTTTAATCAAATAAGTAGCTCCTCTGCATCTCCAGCTTGTTATTTATGTACATACAAATAAATACAACATGAAACATACAAACTCATATGCTTTTTACTCACATTTTATGTGTATCCTTTTTATGATACTATGATTCTATTCACTCCGACCGACCAACCATCATCATGATGGCTGGCTTTGGTTGATTTCCGGCCATTTGGAGTAAAATAAGAAGGCTTTCACTTGAGCTAAGTAGGTTTCAATTTCCGGACTCCCTCAAAAACCTATTCCCAACAGGGACATCTAGCAGTTGCCTTTCTCTATCTCCCTTCTTCTAGTTCTAGAAAACGTCCTAATTTATATGACGTGTGTAATGTAATGTTCCTCTTAGTCAAATCTCTCGCGTTTTTCAACTAATGGATATGGATATCCTTGCAATTCTCTAACCACCTCTTCAAAGTACTTTGCTCTCCCCAAAAAACTGGGGGTTTAACACAACACCATGCATGTGGAGGTAGGTAGCAGCAGGTCAGAGTGAGAAACAGTCAAAAAACTTATGAAAGAAGGCTGACAACTTGTGAAAGTAATGGCGTACATATTTCTGCATATATAAAGTGAGCTCAGCTTCATACTTTGTGCTTATCATCACAATACAATAGACTTCAAAACTATCATTCAGAACTTCACAAGTATGAAAGCAACAATACGAAACTAAAGGTGAGTTCTGAACAGGTTCTTTTAAGATGTCACTCTAGCTGTCTCTGTTTTGCGTGAAGTGAAAACGGATACACTTTTTATAACTTGATCCTGAGTCCTATCCTCTTGAATTGCAATTTGTCAACTTTGTGTTGTTGAAGAATTTTTCTGCGAAATGATGACTCTCTTACTAGCTACCATCTAATGTATTACAGACCTGACCACGAGATTCATTTGTAACTTTTCATACCAAAAAATTACGGCGTCGAATTCATATACTTTGTTACTCGGTGTCACTCGCTAATTTTAAACTTGGGTGCTTTCCATACGTATCAACTTATATTTATACGCTCGCTGTAATCTTGTAAATCACTCTGTTGAATTGTTACGCTAGGTATTTCGCAATTTGTAATCACTGTACAAAGGCATCATCATGATGAATGTAAATGTGTGAATGAATGAGAATAGTCAAGTAGCTAGTAGCCCCATGTGAGTCTTTTTTTTTGCATTCCAACCATTCCTAGCCAATTACTAATTATCGCGAAAAGAGAAATAGGTTGGCTGTAAACTACAGACACAGAGAAAAATCAAATTCAAGTGGAATACCAAAACTGTGGTAGTATAACAAGATAGGAGTTGTTAATGGATCGCACACTTTCCCCTGAGGTAACTTCAACTGAGCCCCAAAGCCATCTCTACCATAAACAAAACATGTATAATGTAATGGAATACAATGCACAATTCATCATTGATGACATGAAAAGCCAGGGAAAGCGAATCAAAATAAGCATAACGAAAGCAAAAAAAACACATAATGACTGTAAATACAAGTTTACTTAATAACAATAAATATATGTAGGACATGGGTGAATAGATAGAATAGAGGTAGAAATTAGAAATGAAAGAATCATCATGCATATAAAAAGCATGCATGATGTCAAGTAGAATTTTTGTATTTTAGCAAAGGTAAAGAATGACATAAACAATATCATTATCAAATAACATACCGCATACTCCATTTAGCTACTACTATCGTACATACATAATTATCATTATTCAATTATTACATTCGTATATTTAGCTTTAATTTTGTTTAAACAAAAACAAAGAGGAAAAACCCATGACAAAAGAAACAATAATATATATATTATCAGATACATAATAACCTAATTTAAATTACTTATTAAATAATCACTTAAAAATTAATTTTCGTTGTCGACAGGTGAAAAATTCAGAAAAATGAAAATAAATAAAAACTTTGCCAGCGCCAGAGTGGAAGGAGTAAGAGTTTTTAGCTTTATAAAAATCCATAGTTTTTCGTAGTTTCTACGTGTATTACGTGTAAATAAAACTAGAATAAAAATAAGTAGCTTAGTCTAAATAGCTAGTGTTCGTGTATTCGTGTTTATCTAATTGGATTAGTTAAGAGAAGAATGATGTAATTCAGCGCACAAAAATGCATCTATTCTTTACAAAACAGCATAGCAGTGTTCTAATCTAAAAACAACTGTGTAAGCATAATACTTATTACTAAGTAGAGGATAGTGCAAAAAAGTAAGGGAGTACTTTTAAATACATAAGCATTTTTTCATGGTATTGCACACCAAAAGCCCACCACCAACTCGCATACATATTTAAGAACCATAATGTTTCGAATGAGTTTATTGTAGAATGTAGATCGTCCCTTTAGAATGAACCCAACCAAACCAAACAAAAATTCGTAAAACAAAATTGATGATAAATCTTTTTCAGTGAGAAAGCATTCCTTTGATACATAAAATTATATTGTCGTTGTCGTCTGTCTGTATCAGTATGATTGGAGCATGCTTGGTTTTTTTATAGCATAATTTTTCTAACTTGAGCTGATAAATAAATATGATGATTGAGACACTCACTTTTTAAGTACTTATATACATACATATATCATCATCGTTGAGAGTTGTGTTAAGTGTTGAGTGAGTTAAAAATGTTCTGTATGATATGAAATATGATATGAAAATATAGTTGGTTGAATTCTTTATTCTCTACTTTTATGAGATAGATGATGATGATAAATTGTGTAAAAAACCAAGAAGTATGGTTGAATTTCATTTTTTATCTTTATGATGACGATATTATAGTCCACTACCATAATATTACTTTAATTGTAATGTAATGTTGAGCATGAGTTAGTTGATGATGGAGAAGAAGTCGTCGTGTTTGCAAAAAACAGAATCGTTGTAATATGTAATGTGTAGTTTTGAGAAAGAAAGAAAGTGTATCTATCAAATCAAGAGTAACATTACAAAAGAGAGAGAGTTGTATTGTACGGAAATTGTAATGTATATTATTCTGTAACCCAAAAATTTTAAAGTGTTGCAAAAGTACATAAAGTTATAAAAAATATTCTACTGAAAAAAAAGTGATAAACAAAGCGATGGACAGAAAAAAAGTCATCATTTTTTGTGAGGAGTAAAATCTATATATTAATATATATATACAGATATACCATACCATACCTATCTACATAACTACCTAAATGTAAAATGTAATACTACTGGAAGCCATAAAATATAATAGGTTACCAAAAACTATGATGATAATACAATGGGAAAGAATGTAGATTTGTTCGTAATGAATAAAAGTCATTTTTGTCTCAGATTTTGGATGTTGGATGGAGAATGGAGAGGAATTTATTTGTTGGATGATGTTCTTCTTCATCATTTTAACTTTGAGTGGATTTTATTTCGTTGCGGTTCATAAAATGCATAATATTTTTGATGTGATGATGATGACGATGATTGTTGATGGCCACGAGAATAAAAAAGGACAAATTGAGATTGAGTGAATGCGTCCTCATTCAATTCATTTGATTTAAGCATAAGGATAAAAGTGTGAAATTTCCTTTTGGATGTGAATTGGCGTGAAATTGGAGGATAGTTGGGCGGAACGCTCGTTCTGGTATGGGTAAATACGTTTTTTACGCTTTTTTTAGCCTCACCAACTTTCATTTGGATGATGAAGATGATGATGATGAGATGAGAGCAAGGACGGCAGGCCAGGCGGCAGCATAAAAATAGCTTACTACTTTCGGCTACGTGATGATCAGGCTTACAAAAGGGACAGTACACGGGGCAGTCTAATAGCGATATTCATACAGCAAAACATGAGACGGAAAAGTCTGGGTCAATTTTGTCTGGATCGTCATATGGAGGTTTGGCAAAGTAAATATTGGTCCTAGTTTTTTATTTATTTTTTTGTCAAAAAATGTTGCAAAGGTCAGCTGCTCATGTTTACACTACATGTAGCAATACGTAGCGTAGTTTTTTAGGCGAAGATGTAATTCTAACATAATATTTCAACGCATTTTTGGGAAACATTTTCATTTTGTGGTGTTCTAGCATTGCGATTCATACGCTACGTATTGCTACATGTAGTGTAAACATGAGCAGCTGACCTTTGCAACATTTTTTGACAAAAAAATAAATAAAAAACTAGGACCAATATTTACTTTGCCAAACCTCCATATGACGATCAAGACAAAATTGACCCAGACTTTTCCGTCTCATGTTTTGTTTTATGAATATCGCTATTAGACTGTACTGTCTCTTTTGAAGCGTGGTGATGATTGATATATTTCCATTTGAATGGTTTGGTTTGTTTTGAAATGTTAAATGTACAGAGAAGAGAACAACAATGAACACAAGCCCATCGCCCTCGTCCCCATCATCACATCATCACATCCCCATTAAAGAGATCGAATCGGATACAAATCCAATACAAAAACCAAACCACAAGCCCATGATGCAATGGTCGGAGCCTTTGTAAATCCCCGTGGCTTGCTTGGTTTGGTTTTATTACATCCTTCAATATGCACTCATGCATACGTGTCATAAAGGGGGCGTGCGTTGAAGCTGGGATCGTAAATAAATACGTGATGTATTTCAATAAAGTCATAATATATGCGTGTGGGGCAGAGAGAGAGAGAGAGAGAAGAGAGAAGATAGAGAGAGTTTGGGCATTTAGCATTGACTTGTGTGTCGGTGTCGATGCGTTGATGTTATTTTGCCATCACAAAAACCTATTTTGACATGTGTGCCGGCGTGTTTCTCATTTTTTATGAGATATTAAACTTAATGGGATATTCATTGTCGTTCTCTCAAAACCTTTATGACTTTTTCGTACTCACAAGTCGTAACTGTTTCTCATTGTGAGAATGAAATGAAAGCTGTAAATTTTCATTTTGGGAAAATATGAATGTCAACTTAAATTTTGCTAAAATGCTATGCAATAATCTGGCTTGAAATGATGACCACACCAATGGTAACCACCCTCATTATTTGTGTCATATTACTACAAACATTGCTAACTAAAGGCTAAAAGCTTCCAAATTTATGTACTAGAAGCTCACCAAAGCGTAAACTCATTATGTAATATGAAACATGAACACAATCAAATGTTTCCCTATCAAATTCAGTCGCCCACCAACCATTCATTTCATTTTGCAATTTTCCCGGATGCCTTTTCCTATCATATCAAATCATATTATATTTTACATCCTAGCCTACCAAAAGAGATGAAGATAATTTGCTTTTGCAAAAAAAAACTATTTTGAAAAATCATATTACATTATTGTCCATGAAACTTTTTGGCTAAAATTGGCATGACTGGTTTCTTTTACCGACTGAATGCACATCCCAAAATATAAATCTGTGTAAACAGAAGGAACGGGTACGCTTGCCAATTTCTCCTTTTGGCTTTTCATCACCGCTATAATATAATATCCAATCCTCCTCCTCCACCTCCCGCTCACTCGTTTGATTGTGATTGTGAATGTGCATGTATTGTGGTATAGAGTGAAAGCGGGTCAAACGGTATCGTATCATATCGCATCACTCACAAAATCCGATATGTACATTTCGGCTTTATTTTCTCACAAAAGGACCATAGGCGCAGAGCAGGGCCAGACCAGGCCCCAATGAAATGAAAAGAAGCCGTAGAAGTAGTTGGAGTGAGAGTGAGTGAGTACCAAAAGCTTTAGAAAAGCAATAATTAATCTTATTCTACGTACGTAAGCGAAGGAGGAGGGTGTTTGAGCCCTGTGCTTTTTGCACTATTATAATACAATCATTTCATTTCATAATGTGGAAGAACGAAAGACTAGACTCTCTCTTTCAAAACGGTGATCAGTTTCCAAAGTTCCAAAACGTTCCTTGTTTTGTTTGTTCCATTCCTTTCCCTGTTCTCCAGTTCCAAAAGGAATTATTTATATTCTGACAAACACTTGAGGGGAAACTGATCATGTTTTGCTTGCAATAAGTAGTTTCAAAGCATACAAATAAAACGGGAGCAAAGGTCAGAAAGAAAAACAGACAACAACAAGAATTATGACCATAAATTCCATTCCAATCAAGCGTGTTCAAAAGGGAAAATGGGATGGAGATATGGAGCTCATTCCCATCTTTTCCACACATTTCTCACAATCCAAAATAAAATTTCCAATACCAAAATACCTGCTCCTGCCTTGCCTCACACAGCTTTCAACCCAAGGGTGCTAAATCACGGAGTCACGTCAATAAAAACCTATAATTTAGTGGCAGAGCTAGAGTAAAAAACAACAGGCTATAATATTGCATTGCATTGCAAAGCTTTGTTATATAGGTTGGCAGACGTGTGATGCTTTAGTTCACAACACATTAAAAAAAACTCCAGACCAGACCAACGACCAAAAACAACCTATTTTTCTTTGTTTCTGGCTCTCGCATCATCATGGAATCGCGTGGCTTGATGGCATTGCAAATACAAAGCAAAACGATTCAAAGAAAGCTAAAATAGTGGGAGCAAAAGTGATTGTTCTCTACGATTCGTACACAGTAATCATGCATGCATGAAAATAAACATGTTTGAAAGTGTGTTGTAGTTTTGTTTTTTTGGTGTGTACGCAAATAAGTACCTTTTTGAGTAAAACTACATCCTGTCTCCTTAAATAAAATGTCACTTGACCCCTGTAGTAACGCAATGAAGGATCAGTTTCATTTTTTTATATGCATTTTATAATATTTATTTATTTATTTTCTAAGCCAAGCCAAAACCATTGCTCCATTTTATTTACAGCCTCGTTGACTCATGATCCTCTATCCAATCTAAAAAGAGTAGGAGATTGACGGAACGTAAACCAAACCAAACCAGGCGTAACAAATGAAAGCTTATCGATTTTATGAATCAAAATGATTATATGTTTTCTCCCACAAACATGCAAATATATTAAACCCCCTTTCCTGCGTAGAACTGTAACATACAAACACACGTATGTAAATACATTGTACACGTGTTCATTTTGCCTACTTTTATGCTGTAATTTTACCTTGAATGAAATGAAACCTTTCTTTTTTCTTGTGCTTTATCCCATTTATGCAATTACCTAGCAAGTAAGTCGGAGTTTGAGGAGAAAACGAAAAGGCACGCACCACACCATACCACACCACCATCGTCCTCCTCTCTTCATCGTAGTGATTCATCAAAACATTCAAATGTGTTGTATTTATATGTATATTCTTTTCTTGCAGCGTGCCCACCTCTAATTTTTATTCAACAGCAGCAGTTTTTGTGTAGCAACGTACTTTTTCATAGAAAAAATACTCTGAAAACTTTTTAGGAAAGACGAAGACGAGAACACGCAAAGTAACAACAACACAACATTAATACGTACACCTGCTTTATAATGTTTATGAAATGCGTTCGTTCCCTATAAGAGCGTATATACCTTTTCCGTCGCCGCGTCCTATTCCCATTACCGGAAAGTGCAGCCAAGCCAGTAGCAGCAGCGTTCAATTTTTATATGCATGTTGATGCTCTATATTTATATATATATATATACGTGATGTGATGAAATTGTAGGATAATGTACAAGTTTTTGATGTAGCTTGTAGCTCACTCGCTTTCATAACACACTTCAGCCAGCTCACGTAAATGCATTTTATGCCTATTTTTTACTGACTGTGTGTAAATTTACTGATTTGATTACATGGGTTTTGATACCGGAATCAGTTTCGCAACTTTTACCAAAGTCTATATAAAAAGGGGTTCCGTTCCGTTTCATATGATTTTTTGCAAGCAAAAAAAAACGACGAATTTCGAACAACTCTCAACTGAACTGTTGATGTATATTATTGCCTACTACTACTACTGACTACAACTGTTGATGTCCGGAGTGGTCTGGGCTGGTGTGTGGGTGAGCTAACTATTTTCACTCTCAAAAACTTTTGTATGCATAATTTCCCCCTTGTTTTACACGCATAATCAACTTCATTCTTGTTCCTACAAAATGGGTTTGCAGCTGTCAAACGTAACAATGCAATCTTTTGAAGTTGTTCCGACTAGCAACTCTCTCTTTCTAAAGCTGTCGGTGGTGTTTACGTATCGAATTGTAAATCACTGGGTAGCATACTTATTATTACCATTTTTCATTTTCCTGTTCGACTTATTTTTCTTCCTGCAAAAAAATAGAACTGCACTACTCAACTACTACTTACATATACACGTTGACTACGAGACTACGACTCCTCCAATCCAATCCAATATGAACTGAAGGTCCTTCACTATTTTCCCTTTGGTTGCTACGCTTCCATTATGATTATTACTTCTGGGTAGAAATAAGAAACTGCTGGTCGGTCTGGTTCTTCTTCTTGTAGCAGCAGCATTGGCATTACAAACCAAGCCAAATCCAAAGCCAAAATCGGTGCTCCGCAACGAAAGTTGTGATTTTTTTTTGCATATCCATTTTTTCACTTTGGATAAGTAAACGAACACTAAAACCCTGATAAAGTATTATGTAGATTGTAGATGCAGTCGTAAGTACGAAGAAAAGAATGATGCTAAAACTCACCCAAAAAAAGTTGTTTTGAATAAGAAGGAGGAGGAAAGAAAGTAAAAAATGGTCTGGGTTTGGTAGAGAGAAAAAAAGTGTATGTCTGCAACTTGCATGCATCTTTCTCTTCCTTGACTTGAAGAAGAGAAATTATTGTATGACGGGAAAACTGCTAGCAACAACTTGGGCTTAACTTTGACTTCCCGTCTTTCTATATAGCTACAAGAATCTCTCTCTCTCTCTTATGGCTAATATTGTTATCGTTGGAAAACGGAGAAGACGAAGGAATGGTGAAAGTGCAATTCCCTGATCCAATCTCTTTATGGTGCATGTTAGGATGATGATAGTGTCATATATACTAGAGCTGGTGCTGATGCTGGTATGGTGTACACTGGTGTATCAAATCAACTACTTTGCTTTTTGCCTTTGTAAGTATTGAAATTGTGTGTAGGAAATAGGAAATGGTGTATTGTAGCATTCAATGTATCGTTAGAGTCAGTGAACGACGACTGATCGACGAACCGAAAGATTTTTATGTGTTGCATTATTCCGCTTGTATGCATACTACATTTTCTGATTTTTTTTCTACACAAATCCTGCTCTTTCTTTTGAAGAAAAAAATGTACAAGACAAATTTTTGCAGGTATACTATGTTTTGCTCGACTAGCAACAGCAACCCAGAACGTAGAAGTAGAGCTAGAGTAGAGAATATGACGCAGGGCAATAAGTAAGCTGATAATTTATACAAATATATTTTTGGCACTTGGCAAATAACTCCAGTATCCAGTGGTGATGGTGATGGTACTGAACCAACGACATATCACATGCACAAGACATCTAACATCACACGAAAAAAGAGGTGATGTGATATAATACTGGAGTTGGAGTCGTGACATGCATGGTGGGGGTCTTATGCATGATCAATGTATCATCTTCTTTTCCTGGTTACTTGTAGTTGGAAGTATTGTTTTCTTATCTGATTGGTATTTTAGGCACAATTGCCAATATATTTTGGAAGGAGCTTTATTGATTTGTTAGGTCATTTTTACATTTTTGCTATTGCATGTAATGACATTTGCGAAAATCTATCTACTCTTTGTATAAAATTTTTACTATAAAATAAGATATAGCAATGGCGTTGAATATAGTCAACATGAGTGAACATTTTATAGAAATGTTTTTGGGCATTCCAAAATGGAATTTTAGAGCCGTGTTGGATAGTACTTACCCAATTTAACAGTCGGTGGCATGAAGAATGGGCGAGGTCGAGCCGGAAAAAGCTGTTACGTTACAACGCTATATTCTGTGGACGTTTGGGAGTTGGAAAAAAGAGTGGAATATTGTAAAATTCCTAGCGGAAGTAGTTTGCAAGGAGAAATTCTATGATGGAGACTACACCGCGCATTTTTAGGTAGCATTTCGTTTAGGTTACATTCTCATTTATGTAATACGTATGTTTATCCATTCTCTTGGTCTTGGTTTGTGGAGGTACCTAAACGAATTTTCTCATATAACAAAGCACAACTAACACAGATATCGCTGCTGCTGCTGCCGAGCTGTTGTACTTGGGAGGAAAGTTTTAAAAAGGAAACCCGATTTCGGTACATTAGGCATTTTCAGGAACCTTCACTGACAGCCTTTATAGAAAGGAAGGAACATGCTGAGAGATTAAACAAGTGTGGAATATTACATTAAAGCTTCGTTTTTGCATGAAAAACAATTAGGAGGAAATGATGTGCCAAAGGTAAAATGGGTTTGAGAGATGAAAAATAAATTTTCTTCACTAATATCTTAAATATATTGCTCCAAAGCATAGAAAACGTAGGTGAAACGCATTGGGGCATAATATTAAACCAAAACAAATTTCAAACCTGGAATTTAAATTTAACTAAGCATTTTCAATTTTTTTTATTTGTACACATTTTGTGTATGCTTACATCTTATCAGGGAATTGTTATGAATTTTTAGAATCCCTTTCTGCATGCATGCATGATAAGGACAAACACACTTGTTCACGAGATCCCCGCGTGTGTGCCTCCCTGTCCTCTATTTAGAACTTCTACTTTCAACTGGTAGGTACTTTACGAGAGCCACAAAAAGCTTAAAGATGAAAAATGTGTCTATAAAACATCTCTTTCATACTTCAGTACGTCATACTGTATGACTCATACAGCTTGTCTACGCGTGTTAACCAACACCTAACCTAACCTGGAACACTCCAAGTTCAGTCCAACTTTGAACTTGATTTTTTTTTACATTTTCGATTTTCGAAAAAATGTGTTTTTTGACCTCAGGACGTTCTGACACGTCCAGAAATGCAATAAAACATTTTTGGTCCATTGAAAAACAAACTTGCTACTGCTGATGATGGTGATGATCGCAGCTGTGTGTTCTTGACTTGAGACTCCAAGTAAGTTTGGGAGTTGGACTAGCTGGAGTTATGCATTCATCTTTCTTTAACGTCCTTCTATAGTAGCATTCTTGTTCATCATCAAATTGCCCCTACTCTCTACTTTACTCTACTTCCATTCCATTCCAGAACTCACGCACGCACGTTCCTATCCCCAGCCGTTATTCGTTGTCATCATCCCATCTCATCTTTTATATAGGTTGGCAGTTGCGTTAAGAGCGTGCGTGTGGTTCTGCATAGGAATATGATATAATATGCAATATCCGCATGGCCAATTATTATGCACTAGAAAATATAAAAAAAAAGTGAATACAAAAAAGATCTTGATTCTTTTTGTTATGTTATAACTTGTAAGTGAGGAGAAAATAAAAATAAAAAAGAGCTGCAGCATAGAAAAGTCAAGTCAATGCCAAGCCAAGCCAAACCAAACCAGCAGTCTTTTGTCCGTCTTACTTACGATTAGAGTAAAAGCTATGCATCAAAAAGTCCACACAAAAACTTCACTTTTGCTCCTGTCTCTCCTTACTTTCATTCCATTTCACATCTACTCTACTATAACTATCTCTATAGCTTGTTTGATGTTCCACTTTTTTTTTGGAATAAAATATATTGACTATTCAACAAGAATGGATGAAAATGAGGAAATGCAATCTTTTGAGATTCGCCTAACTTATGTAAAAAAAAAGAGAGAAGAGAAGCGATTGTTGTGCTCAGCAGCCAGGCCAGTCAGATATCAACAAAATGGAGAGAGCTAGAGTGAAGTGAGTTTGAAATAAACTCTGGATGTTTTGAAGTCAAAGTCAATGTCGATAATATTAGCAACTTGTTATGTATATGATATACATATATGCCTGCCTGCTAACTTGCTGTTTGATAGAAAATCAGTAAAGTTGACATGAAACGATTTTACTTAGCTTGACTTTGACTCTTCTCAGCATACTTTGAAGACGATGGAGTTGGAACCTTGTGCTATATTCTGGATGTGAAGACGACAGGAATATTCATCATTCTCGGTGGTTTTAATTGTAATTCTTTCATCGACTTCCGCCAAGCAGTGCTCTCTGTTAAAGTCATTTATGTTTGATTGGTTATAAAGTTATTCATCATTGGGGGCTCGCTCAAATTGAAAGATATTTATGTACAAATGTCATATAGGTTTTTCATCATTATTTTCATGTACCCAAAAGGAATAGAGGTCAAGTATTATTGTTGCTGTTGTAATCCCAACAATCAGTCAACCTTTCATCTTCTATTTTTGGAAGAAAATAAATTATAGGATTGGATTTGGATTGGACTTTTGGACAGAATAAGTTTGAGGGAACTAAAATACATGTATTTGCTTCCGCATTTCATTGAATTCATTACCTAACGTGACGAAAGCTTGATTTCCTCCCTGTTGGAAAGCAGCACGGACAGGACTGGAAGAATGTGAAGTTGATGGGCTCCCATTATTATCATAAGGTCCGTCGTCAACAACCCGAGACATCCGGTCTGGAGTGCCGCCAGGAGGGTCAGCTGAAATTTTAGCCTGTACAAATTATTTTAAGTTGGCAACCATACTGGAAAACATATCATCATCATCATCATCATCATTTCATCATCAATGAGTTTTTTACCCTTTTCTAAACTAATTATCCACCCTGAGGTATGACTCATTATGGACGTGTGTATTTACGTTACACTACTTATCTCTGTCTTGCTGAAAAAACTAAACTACAGAAACTCTTTGAAAATTGACCACAACTCCCCTACAGAATCCCAGAGGATGAGCATAAAGACTTTTCTCTCTCTCTCTCTTCTCTCTTACACACAATCAGACAGACACTTTTTCTTTCGCACACGAAAGAAGACAACTGAGTGAGAGCAAAGTAATAATTTTCCCGTCAGCGACTCCCATAAATCACTGCTAATGAGGAAAAAGGTTGAGCGATAGGCTTCTTCTCGTGTTATATAGAGAGATATAATATATTATAATATAATATAATGATAACATCAGCTCCGCCACGCCACACCAATGGACACAGACGGAAGATATAAAAATGTTTTATATTCTTTATATATTTTCCCTTCTTTCAGTGTAAAAAATAGCCCTCCCTTTAAGTTGGCGGAAGGGTGGCCCAAACTTTTTGTCTCTGATTTTGCTGAAAATTTGCAGGAATATAGATTTTAATGCGTAGATTACGAATCTGTAATCAAAAAATCTTTTTTGAAATCGTTTAACGAAAAAACCGCCGGTTACCAAGGCAACCCGCCGTTTTTTCCCTCTGGAGGGCGCCACAATTGCTAAAAAGATTTTTGGATTACAGATTCGTAATCTACGCATTAAAATCTATATTCCTGCAAATTTTCAGCGAAATCGGAGACAAAAAGTTTGGGCCACCCTTCCGCCAACCAAAAAACAACCACCTACCTTCAACCAGTTGAGGAAAGGAAGAGGGACGAGCAGTTGTATCTTTCTTCTAGAATATTTTACAGCTATAGTTAACTACGCAGGTAAAATAGAATGTTCTTGTTAAGATAGCACGTAAAAGGAAAATAATATGTGTAGCAATTGTAGCATAGTGTTTGGAATATGTGAGTGAAATCTAATTAGGCTGTAGCTTCCAGAGTCTCTCACAATTTCGGGGAGACTTAATTTCCCAAATTGAAGTAAATCATGAAGCCAAATCCTGCTCCTTTGACCTTTCTGTGATTGTAAGACAAGAAAAGTTGACAACCTTCGGCTCTAGTATTTATTTTCATTTCATTCCTCATTCCTCCACCCAAAACTTATACTACTTAATCTTCGCTCATGCTGTTCAGTCATATATTTTTGTACCTAGGAAGTATGTGTGTGTGTGTGTATTTGTGTGCTCGCTCATGCACATCTTGCAAGGTCTGTTTGTAATTCCAGTCTTTTCCTAATGCTACAGCCTCACGGTTCAAGATCATTTTTCAACTCATCTTGACAAGACTTTAGTTAAAAGAAAGAACATCCCATACATTCATACCATACCAACGTGAATTTTTATACTTACTCCTTTTTTTCTATATTTTTCCCACAAGCTTGACTTGGTTCTTGGTTTTTACTCTCAGAGAAAGCAAAAGGGGACTAGTTATAAAATTGTAGCTTCCACAACTCCAAGGATTTAAGCTAGAATTCATACATCAAGCAAAGCCACTTTCATTTGTTCCTTACATACATCAAACAGCAACAAATAAAAAGTTCACACTAGCAGCCCGTCCGTTTTTTTCCCTTGCCAAAGAAAAATAGTGAGACAGTTGGGATATCGTGTGTGGTGGTAAGGTGTAGGGTGCATGGCGGTATCTTACATAACAGACACGTAAGCACATAATATGTGCATCGTTACATGGTACATGGTTTATGTACACCATACCACCTCCTCACACACACTTTTTCACTACAGCAGATATGACCTAAGTACGTGATTTTCTCTTGAGCTAATGATATTTCTACGTCAAGTGAAATGCTGACTTTTCTCTTCCTTCTTGTTTCTTTCTTTACTTTTCTCTCTTTTTTGGGATGTTGGGGATACCTTTTTCTTTCTAACCGTTTCTTCATCCATCCCTTCCCAATTGCTTCATCTCCATCCATCCAAAAACCTACTAGCTCTGATATGATATGATAGTAGTATAAAATCTTTTCTGTAAGCGCATTTAACCTTATCTGTTTTGTTCGTTCCATGTAACATGTAACTTTAGCTCTCCTACTTTTTTTTGACTCTTTCACAACCAGACTTTGATCTATATGAAGTAAAAGCTAGCTGGAGCTAGGCATAATTGTGCCATACAGCAGACTAAGGCAGGTTTTTTTTACGTAACTCCATCTCTGTCTCAAGGATACATACGAGTATATACATACTTCAGTTCAGCTTCAGTTACATTCTTTCTTTTTTACTGGTCGGTCCTCCTACTACTCTGCTTTCTAAAGCATGATGTAGTAAGTACAAATGCTGATTTCAGATGAAGAGAAAGAAAAAAATATGGGAGAGACAAGAACAAGGGTTTAATGTGGATACTTTGGAAAAGATATCGATATCGATGCTTTCATTCCATCCGGATGCTTGAAACAAGACAACTACAAGTGCAAATGCTTTGAAGATGAGCCGACATGCAAAAGCAAACGTGGGATGCTTATAAATCTAAGCTAAGTTGGATTTCATTGACGCCAACAAGCAACGAAATAAAATGGAAACATTTGACTCAATGAAATTGATATTTTGGGGACAGCATTCCAGCGTTTGTAACTTACCATTCATTAGCCACGGCATTTCGAATATCATCAGCTAAAAGTTAAATGAATCATATTTATCTCTTGAGAATCTTCAATTACGGAAATGTCATTCAATGCAACCTCATTGGTTTATATTTCGTTCTTACATAATTTACAAAATACGGGTAGTATGTCTTCAAAAGTGTTATCAGGTATCTCACAAAGAAGAGGCGGTTGTGTGGTCGAGGGGTTAGGAAGTTATCCTAGCATTCTCAAAAACCACTTCTGTCGTAGGTTCAATCCTACGCCGCCCCAACAATAATATATGGTATTCTAATGAGACTGAGCACATTGAGTTTGGGTATGGTAAGTTGATTTACGTTATACTTAACATGATTAGTGCTCTCTGTATGTATGGCTTACTGTCGCCACACTGTAGCCACGGCTCGAAAGAGCCACCCCTAGGCTGTAGTAAAAATAGGCGAACGGTAAGCTATGCATATCAGGTGAGGCTATGACTACAAGTGGCAATTTGCATATCCGAACTGTTGGCTTGAAAAGTCCATTGATATGAGGTTTGCTTATCAATGGCACTTCTCTCGAAAAAATACCACTAATATGTACATGAGAGAGATGGTGAGAACCCTAAATACTGGGTTATACTGCTGGGTGACTTGTTTAATACAAGTCATTCCTTCTCAATAATACATACATACATCTCACAAAGTCCACATGTCCATGTTTTGCCATCCTACATTTCAAAGTAGCACAAAATGACACAAATTTTAATGAACTTTATTTAATTAAATCCATCTGGTTATATGATGCATTTTAGAAATTTAGAATAATCCCGTTTGCAGAGTGCAATAAAGCTTTTTACCTGTGTCTTTCATATCAAACACGATTGAAATTTGGTCGCTTCTTGTCTCCCTAAAAAAATAACAAAAAAGTAACGCAAAACTTGTTATTTGAGGATATGAGGATATTGAAACTAAAGATTAGAATCCTACACAGAAAGTTTCAATGCCTCAATTCATGTAATCCTGTTGAATTTGAAGCTCAAAAGAAATTTAAAGTGGGTGTAAAGTGTAATGTAGCACAGTATGCATTCCGGAAGTGTTAACAGTCAACAGATCTGCATACATGTGTACCTGTTAGGGCTTATGAGCGGATTTTCCCCTAATCCATTTTGAGCTTTACATTGTCATTACTTTGCTGTCTGCATAATAATATGGATGTCTGGCATGGCATGGAATTGATCTTAATGAAAGCTGCAAGGATTTTGGTTGAATATCAACTCCAGTACAGCATGATAAGATTGAATTGAATTGATCCTATTAGCCAGCCATTTAAGAGGATCGTAAAAAACACAGACCAACAAATAAACTGCATGGCATAATAAACTATGCTACTTGATGCCAAAAGCACATTACATTAGGTTTTAGGACTAAACGTCGTAACAGACGAGCGGAGTGGCTAAGCTTTTGGTTGGAACTGTTCGAGTTGGAAGTTACCTTATAGCGTTATAGCATCCGTACAAAACTGTCTATTTAGGAGCAGAATTACGTAAGTTTTTCAAGGAGCTCTCAAAACTGATTCACATTCATTTTTCTGCTTGTCAAAACCAACAGACTTTTTCCTGGTGCGCTCCACTTACCCGCAACATCAACAAACATACAGTAAAAACTAAACTAGCTCTACCGTTTTTTTCTCAGTATTTGTGTTGTGTACGCTATGCTCTCTGGAGCCAAAAAAGAGCTTTTGATTTCCCGTTTTATTGAACGAGGTATAGTGAAACATCATCCCATCAGCATCAGCCCACAAACTAGTTTAGTAGTTGGATGGCAGATAGGATAGAATTGAATAAGCTAGACAACAAGCGTAAATACAAGCATCATCGAATGCCATGCCAAATACCATCCATACCACATCCGAGTTGGTGGCTTGTTCTTGGAAAATCGGCTCATGCTTTGCTTAAAGCAACATGGCGGAACTTTGTCAAACATGAGGATAAAGGATAAATAGATAGATGGATGGATGGATAGATGTAAATCCAAAAGCTTGTAGTTGTAGTAGATTCGGCGGATGCAAGTTCCGGAACTGGTTGGTATGTGGTTGAAAGAGACGTCAAGGTGAAATAGACATGAAGATTTGATACTCCTGAAAATGAATACTTGGGCTTCCTTTTCTCTCCCCACACACACGAGGTTATTACATATATACATTTATAAATGCGAAACTACGTACGACAGTCATCATGATGATGGGCGCTTGTTTGTGTCTATGTCTACGTCTGTCTCTTATAATATAACTGTGTAAATATAGCTGAAAGGAAGACGCCAAAGCCAAGTCCACGTGCAGTTCTTAGTATTGCAATAGAATAGCAGCAGCACACTGCTCCCAGTGCTTTCCCCAAGTACCATAGCATAGGGATCGACTAAATGGTCCTTCAAAACTAGGAAATCACCGAGTTCTTAGCCTATCATCTTCTCCTCTATTTCCTTTTCCCTTCGATGAGAATTGCGATCAGTTGGTTTTCTTTTTGCTCGTGTATATATATACCATCTACCATCCCTTTCCTACTTATTATCCTCTGTTTTCTATTATTCTAAGGTAGACAAGGAGAAGGATGGGAAGGAAGGGAGGATGAAATGAAAGGCTATGAAAAACTGTTTGGAAATCGTTCCCATTTCCAATGTGTTATATATATTTTCACTCTTTTGTTTGAGAATGTAGGTGCCTATAGCCTCCCAGAACATAAACTACATGGGGATGAGAAAAGGAGGACTGTTGCCATCATGAGAAGTATCATCATCATCAGCAAGCCATTCAGTCGTACTAAAAATCGTGAAGAGAATACGGGTGAAAACAGGGAAAATGGCAATAAAAAAGACTTGAGGAGTTTTCACAACTCTTTTTCTTTCCCTTTTTTTCTTGGCATAAGATTTTTTCTCCCTCTCTCTTTTGCTGGTTCGTCGTCACTTGATCCTTTAATGAGATTTTTTCTCCTACTAACATCTTATTATTATTATTATCACTTTATTGCAGATCTGTGTATTCAAATACATGAGACACTAATCCATATCCGTAGCACCACCAATATAAAAATAGATTTTCATGGAAGCTGTGAGCAGAGGAAAAAAAACCTTATGTATAAAAAAAACCCTTGCTAGGGAAAAAAACGAAGTTTGATTTACAAAAAAAAAAGGTATAGAAGAGAGAAAAAAAACTCTTACTCAACAGAATACTTTCTGTCCCATTCGGCCAGCTTCCAATATGTCATTGGTACATAGTACAAAAATAGATAAGTACATTACAGTCAAAAATTAATAAAAAAATTAGTCATCAATAAATTACAATATCACAATTATATCATGTAGTCACATTATATAACATTATTTCTGCATTACACGAAACTAACTAGTTTTTGAACAAAAATATCCTAGTCGAACAGTCGGCTGCCGCCGCCGACAAACTAAACATGGTTTCTGTTTTATCCCCATCCTCCTCACGTCTGATTATGGAGCTGGGTATTTTTTTGGTGTACTAAAATTTTTTTGTCTTCATTTCATACTTGAGTTGAATTGGAACAGGAGTAGTCAAATCTAACCTACTTAGCAGACCGAGTGCATGTGTATATATCCATAAATATATATCGTAAAATTGGCTTTTAATCAGTGTGTGAGTACCTTTTTAGGATTAATTAAGAACCCCCCGAACACTTTCTCCGAATGGGTTCAGATTTCCGAGGTGTAGCTGATTTAATTTTTTGAGATTCAGTTGTTGAAACTGTCGTGTTTTCTAATGGGATTTAACATGGAACAATTTAGGTTGAACAGGGGGGACCCTGTTTGATTAATTCAAAATGATTCGAAAATTGAAAGTAGTAGAAAAATCAAATATGTTGAGGCAGCAAAGTCGTAAACCTCGCAATATCGTTTAATTAGTTATTCTCGATGGCAAACTATACACATGTACGTATTAGTGCTTTTGAAGCTCCGGTTACACATATTGAAGGTAGTGTAACTAAGAGACACTTTGCCATCCGAACTTGATATTTGGCATAGACTTATTTAGTAGTAATAGCTACTTCTATGACAAGTTTCAGCCAATTCTACGTGTTACAGACCTGGTCCTTCCCTCGTGAGTTGATAGTTGATGTGATCTCCTCAACCGTAAACAACATTTTAAAGCATGTGCCTAACAAGTAATTAAAGATATACTATGTGTGTAGGCATCACAACTGCAATATTGCAATCCCAAACAACAAACAAGTCTGCGGCTATCGCCCACTATATGAATTTGTGGAGTCTTTCATATGACAAATGTGGGGAGGAAAAATATCAGAGAGAGTAGTAGGCTATAAAGTACATGTTAAGTATAACTGGAAACTCATAAAGAGCAAACAGTCAAGTATGTGCTTGGCTCTAGACTTTCCCTTCCATCCAAGCTTAAAGTCTCAAGCTGTCCTTACACACTTACTTAGTTTTGTTGCAAACTTGTTTGCTTATTTTTTTCCAGGAGAGAGAGAGACCAAAGAGGACGAATTTACGAATTTTAAGTAGGTTCTAGAGGTATGAAGGAAGGGAAGAAGAAGCCAAGGCAGAAATATATAGATGTATGTGTGCATTATAAACTTGTCTTGAAGAATAAATCGCAAACATCCCAACCCAATAAACTTTCCTGCTTCCGACGAAGGATGAAGGAGAGAGTGAAAAGCGCTATATTTCTTACTTTTTCTTTTTGGACGGATGGAATTCGGAAAGAAGAAGCGAACGATTTTTTTTCTTCGTTGGCTCCTTGTTTTCCTTTTTTAACTAAACGAGCGTTTGTTGTTTTGTTATTTTGTGAGTTGTTTGCCCAAAAATATGCATACATAGATAAAAAGGGTGGATAAATAAATTGCACTTTTTTGCTACAGTTTTTAGGCAACCAACCAACTATAAAAGGTTGGGTGTCGGTTGAAAATAATAAATGTGCCGAGTTTTCTCTCCGGCTTTCCCTTTCTTCTCGTCACTCCACGTCTTTGTCCTTTTGCTACTTTTACACTTTTTTCTCTCTTTCTTGAAACAATTCTCAGCAGCAGAAAGAAAGATCAGCAGCAGCCGTGCTAGCGCTACATACTACCTACCACTTCGTCCCACTTATTCTGGACGATGAACGAGAAGATAAGGTTGAAGCACAAAACCTAACAACGGAGCCCTACAAAACGCATAGGCATCTTTTTAGGATATCATGAGCTTTCTTTGGATTTGGAACAAGCCCAGGTGGATTGGATTGGATACACATAGACACACGTGTAACACAAGCGAAAAATGGCATTAACTAGGCATTTATTTACATAAGGTGAAATCTCGAAATTCTCCTTCTCCGGTTGGTTAGCACCACTACTACTCATTCGATCACTTTCAAACTATATTTCGCTTCATTATTTTTCTCACGAGTGAAGTACTAGGTCTGTTACTCACCAAATCGAGAAATTACTATTCCTAGTTGAAGACGTAAATAAGCAGTATAAAAAATTTCAATGGGATCGCATGTCGTCATGGCGACGGAAAAAAATTACCAAAATTTCCAAACTGTTCGAAACCTTATACAAATTAACACGTGAAAATTAAAAGTGAATAGGGGGACCGTTCTCATTTTTTCAGATGTTCGACTTTCCTGTTTCCTACTCAAACATGCAATACGATGCCAAAAATGTGTTCTCAAGCAAAAAATCAGTTCACACATTAATTTTGTATCAGGAGCAGTCTGGCAAATTTTTGTATCTTTAAATCAAATCCAATTTTTATATCTGGCAAATTCACTCTGGGATTTTTAATTGTGGCAAAAGTGTTATTACTTTAGCAGAAGAGTTTTTCTTTTGGCAAATGGATTTTAATGGTGGCAAAAGTGATATTACGTTAGTAGAAGAGTTTTTATTTTGGCAAAAGGATTTGAATGGTGGCAAAAGTGTTATTACGTTAGCAGCAGGGTGTTTATGATGGCAAAACAGCTTTTAGGTCGGCCAAGGTTTTTTTGTTTTTAGTTCTGAAAGAAAGTCTTCCGTAGCTATCAGGGTGCCAGAAACATGCTGACAGATGTTCTTAGCTCTGGCAAAAGGGTTTTTATTCTGGCAGAAATGTGTGGAATTTTAGCGAAAGTGTTTTTTCATTGGATGTTTTTGACCCAATTAAAAAACCTTTGCCAACATTACAAGCACTTTTGCCAATATAAAAAGCTTATTTTTACCAGAGTTCATTATGGCACCAAGATAGCTACTGATAGCAAATTAGGAAGTTCTAAACTTGCCAGTGTTGATAAAAACAAAAGTGTGCTTTTTATGGTGGCAAACATGATTTGATATAACCAAGAGCAGATTTCAATTTGTAAAGTGTAATTCAATTCAAATTTATGTGAAATGTAATTTCAAAGCATGAAATGAGTTCTTATTGGTTTGGTTTTTTAGAATAAAACGCCATTTTGGTACGATAAAAATTCCTTTGGTCAAAATTGAAAACAGTTGTGAGATTAAAAATTTCTTTCAGAACTAAAAACAAAACGTTGGCCGACCTAAAAACTGTTTTGCCATCATAAACACCCTGCTGCTAAAGTAAAAACAATTTTGCCACCATTAAAATCCATTTGCCAAAATAAAAACTCTTCTGCTAACGTAATAACACTTTTGCCACCATTAAAATCCATTTGCCAAAATAAAAACATTTCTGCTAAAGTAAAAACACTTTTGCCACAATTACAAATCCCAGATTGAATTTGCCAGATATAAAAATTTGATTTGAATTAAGGATATAAAAATTTGCCAGACTGCTCCTGATACAAAATTAATGTGTGAACTGATTTTTTGTTTGAGAACACATTTTTGGCATTGTATTGCTTGTTTGAGTAGGAAACAGGAAAGTCGAACATCTGAAAAAATGAGAACGGTCCCCCCTATTCACTTTTAATTTTCACGTGTTAATTTGCATAAGGTTTCGAACAGTTTGGAAATTTGGGTAATTTTTTTCCGTCGCCATGACGACATGCGATCCCATTGAAATTTTTTATACTGCTTATTTACACTTAGTCATGACTGCCTTCAACTAGGAATAGTAATTTCTCGATTTGGTGAGTAACAGACCTAGTACTTTACTCGTCAGTTGGGTGACCCAGCTCGGGGTTCCTTCTGATGATTTGATTTTTGTAGCAAATGCTGCTGGGTTGGTTGCTGAGTCGATCTGCTTGTGTGCTCAGCAGTGTTGTGCTGTGCTGCTCTACTTTGACTTTACTTTTGCTCAAGACTTCTGTCGGATTCCAGTTCCAGATTAAGAGCATTATATTACATAACACATAACATAAGCAAATACAGGCCGACGAATCCGAAGAAAAAAGGAAGGAAGAAGAAAAAAGAAAGTTGGACCAAGTGTTTGAGTTTAAGTTTTGTAACCGCAAGGAAAAAGAAAGGAAAGCCATTAGTAGGAAGAAAGCTAGCTACTCTCACTACTCTCCTTGTCCTGGTTTTTGGTTTGGTTTGTCTGTAATGTAATGTTTAACGTGGAGTCTGCTTTCTCTTTGTCACAAACTCACAGCCCTCCTCCCTCCTTATTCCCTTGTTTCGTTTTTTTATCATGTAGTACTTTTATCAATACACATGTTTAATAGATGGAAATGGGAGAGAAACATTTTTTACAAGGTTATGTCTAAAAACATTATACATTTTGTATCGCTTTTGCAATGCATTGTGTTTTGATGTTGGAGTTGTTGGAAGTGATTCATTTTCGCCTGGTTAGGCTAGCAAGCACGTATATAAGCAGCTCATTTCATCTCGCCGTCTGTTCTTGGATGACTTTTACCACCACCGACATCACCACTCCATTTCACTACACAGGAGGGTGTATGCCGTGTGTTATGTATCTACTTTTTATTTTTAGATAACATAAGTACACATCTAACAGCATTTTACGATATACAGATATAGCATTGCTTTTTGATAAGCAGTCACCTTTTCATATGGAAAATGGTGGCATTTGCCCTTTCTATTCTAAATGGTTGGTGTTATATTGGTGGAATGGAAGTAGTAGCATTAGCGTTTTTTTTGCATTTGGGTTGGTTTTGCTCTCGGTTTGCTTACATTTTGTCTGACGGGAGCCACAGCTGTTTCTCATTTCTCCTCTATTTTTATACCTATGTCTAGTTCAACAGAAATACACAGTTGGAAAGTATGTTGGCTCTTGCTCTCTCTCAACCAAACCAAACCACCTCCCCGCATGTTTCATTATTAGCTTTGGAGGGCTTTAGAAATAGAAAAGGCTGTCAGTGAAGTGAAGTCGTCGTAGTCGTCTCCCTTTCAACTACATTCTGTACAATGATATATTATGTATGATGTTATGTAGTAGTGCGTAGTGCAAACACTTTTGTACAAGGTCCTTTTGTATTGTATTGCATTGTATTGTAATAAGATATTAAATCAAAAGCAGGGACAGCTCGACCAGGCCAGACCAAACCAAACCACAAAAGAACTTGTGTAGGTCTCGTCTCCCCTCACGTCAGCTCAAATCACTCCTAGGCAGACTCTCTGCTCTGTTAATAGAAAAATAGCCAGTAGGTTATTTCATTTCCATGCCGGTTCCAACTTCCAACATTTCATTAGTCGCCCGTCTGTGAAAGACATGTAAGTGCTAGTGATGTGATGTGATGACTACACTTTTTTTCGTACCTACTTTCATCTAACATCTATTTACTTAGGAAATTCACTTGAACCTGTCAAAACCTCCCTACTCAAAGCATTTTTATTGCAATGGCTAATTTCATTTTCTCTCAGGGAGACCAAAGAGTGTTAAAACTAAAGCCAAGTCTATTTCATTCCTTCCTTCTACCTGCTTGGGTCTTGGTACGACGACGACGACTACTGCGAGCCTTGATTTTATCCGGCTTTTTTTTTGCACATTCAACATACATTGAATTTAGTGAAAGCAAAAGGAACCACTGGGATATCCACTGGGATACTACTCCAGTGGGTGATGATGATGATGATGCTGATAAAATATCGACAGCTTGACTGATATTTCTCGTTATAAATACATAGGTACTTACATAAAAAGGACGCAGTCATGTGTGTACAACGTGTTGACTGCGTGTTTCCAACTGATTAAAATACTTTCTATTGTTTTTTCATTCGAAAGCGAATGTCACGACATTCCCCCTGCCGACACGTTGCACGTCTCCAAAGCGGAATTCTTCTTAGTTCTGTATGTCAAAATCCGTTCAACATTTTTTTACAATCCCGAAAATAAAAGTTCCTAAAACCAACGCACGCACCGTAAGCCTTAGTGTTGAGCATTGAATGTGTAGATTTTCAGGAGACAAAGTGAAGTAAGTATATAGTATATGATCATCATTATCACAGCCAACCCATATATTTACAGTCAAAAAGCGTAGTTGAGTCTGAGTGCATATGTACAATGCAAAAAAGCAGGTCCTACGAGAGTAAAACCAACGCAAGTGTTACAAGAATCACCACGCACCTTAAATCCTTAAGTCACGAACGAAACGGTATAGCTCCTTGCAGTGCTGGTAGTAGTAGCACAGTAGCAGTGAGTGCTGTGCATGAAAAATGTAAGCATTTCAGATTTTTGAGAAACAAAGCGAAGTATATGTATGCATATATTTTCATGCCGAGTAGCATAGCAGAGCAAGCATAATATGATTTGAGCAAGAGGACATTCATTAATTCACATCCTCCCTACATTTGACATTGACTTGAGGACAACTTTCGGATATATTCAGATCCATTAGCCAACTATAGCATACTTGGTTGTTCTAAACACTGTTTCTTAATTAAATATTAAGTATTATCCCGTACCTTAAATTATAAATTAATAATTTTTTATTGACTACCGATTGATAATTAATATTTACGTTGTGCGTGCAAAGTACTCCCTTGCGTGTCTGTTTTTTTTAAACTAGAGATTTGATTTGAGATAACAGGTAATAAAATCTCTAGTTAAAGAAAGAACTATATCATGTACTGAATAGAAGATGAAAGATGGTAATGGTAGGGTTATTATCATTGAATATTAATTCAACACTCTCCCCCACATTTTGTTTAGGCCTAAAATGATACCCTTCTCAGCCAGCAAAATGCAAAAGGTGAATGACGAAGAAGAAAAATCAATTATTGCTCCTGAACTTGGAGGATCAGCTATGACTTCCTCTCCTGCCAGGGGAACATGGGACAGTCTTCCAGATCTGGTGCTTATGTTAAAACAAATGACATTTATATTTAATTCATGCCAAAGATAATTAGATTTTAAATAACTAAATTTTATGCTTTATTGGTTTGAAGGCGCAAGAGATCATTCTAAAAATGGTCGATGAGAGGAAGACCCTATTAACATGTCGCTTCGTAAACACTGCGTGGAAGAACGGCGCAGAGAAGACCCTAGAAAAACAAAATATCTCCGAGTGGACAAAATGGAAACCATTTGAAGATTCAAGGCTTTATCCATCCATTCTTCCTAAGATGAAGTTTATTACTGACTGGTTTAATGGAGAGAGGAGGATGCTGTGGAACCATTCCCCCCTTCCGATCATTGTGAGTCAGAAATTGGGGAGCCCTTTCCCTACCAATTCCATGCATATGGAAATAGAAGATAAAAGAGTATGGCCGGACATTAGATGGTCATCCAGTAACAAATCTCGTCTAATACACATGGCACGAGAACTGTTTTCCAGGTATGGGCACTTCTTGACCTGTGTCTCACTCTCCCACTTCAGTACCACATTTGAGGTTTTGAATGGGATGCTCAGTGACATGAAAAATCTTAAGGCGCTAATGTTGACGTCTCTGAAGGTGGAAATGCCTAAAGAAATAGAAGACACACCAGAAGAAGATGGAATCTACTACGAAAAAGAAGAGGAGGAAGTGTCTCCTTGGCCGACCTTACCATCACTTTTTAATCTCGCCCACTTGAAAATCCGTGGGTGCAGTAGCATAATAAGCCTTAGTATCTTTAACTCTTATAGTAGCCAAATAACTACCCTAGAAACATATCCCGACATCGGCCCTTGTCCACAACCATTTACCAAACTCAAGCAGCTTAAATTAGAAATTTTTGGACTAGAAGACCCAAATCTTCTCTTCTCAGTTGGGATCGTCACGATTTCCTTCTCTCCAGTATTTGTCATTTTTTCAAAGTTCTTGTTTTCAAAGTTTTTGTTAATGGGAGAAAGTTATCCAAGTGGTGGATAGTTTACCAAAAACACTTGTCGACCTCCACATGGATGTTGTTGCTGACCGAGGAAACGAGCTGAACTTTCAAAAGCTGAACAAAAATATGCAAACTTTTCCTGATCTTCGAAAACTGGGGATAAAATTCCCCCGTAATAAAATGCAGACTGAAAAGATTGGGATTTGGCTTTTGCCCAGATTTCCTAATGTTAAAACACTTAATCTCATAGACTACTCTTTTGATTATGATAAGGAAGTTGATGAAGATAGTGAATTCTGGGATGAGGTTCCAATGGATGACGAAGAAACAACAAGCAATGTGGTAGATACAGTCGCAGCAGGTTTTTGGAGCAAGTGCTCCGAACTGGAGAAGATTCTGGTGTACCGAAATGGGAGTAAGGTCTTGCGAGATTTGAGAAGAGGTATAAAAATGTAAAACCAATTTTTTTGTCTCTTAAATAAAATATATTATATCAATGTACAGATTTTATTAATGTAAATAAATAAAACTTGGGATTTCTTTAAAGTTTGAATTACCTGGGCATTTACAATATTATTTTATTCCATTTTCATGAACTTGTTTTTCCTTTTCAAATTCTATTTTCTCTTCATTCTTGAATTCTTTGAAGCAGCAATTGAATTTTGCGGAATTATATTTATAAAGGAAACATTCTGGCCCAATTTCCAGATCATTAGTCAAAATGCGGAAAATAAAGTCTGACCGAAACTAAATCATGTGTGTATGTACTGGTCGTTGAATTTATAAAAGAATCTCACATTATTCTACTCTACTGCTTTCAGCATAATGTGCAGTGTGAGAAAAGAAAAGGTTCTAAAAGCCCTTAGGCCACGAACGAAACGGAACAGCTCCTGCAGTAGTATATAGTAGTAGTGAGTGCTGTGGATGCAAAATGTAAGGATTTCAGATTTTTGCGAAACAAAGTGAATAAGTGTATTTATTATTATTATTATTATTATTATCACTTTATTGCAGATCTGTGTATTCCAATACATGAGACACTAATCCATATCCGTAGCACCACCCATACAATATAAAAATAGATTTTCATGTATATTCATGTAATCACTATCTCAGCCAAACCTACCTAGCTCAAAATATTCCCATGTCAAAAAGCACAGCAGAGAGCAAGCATATGATTGATAAAAGGTTATTCCCATTCTCCCTACAGTTGAATTGACATGACGACATGAGGATGGCTTCAGATAGATTCAGATACATTAGCCAACTGTAGCATGCTCGATTGTTCAAAACACATTTTCTTGGCTACATATTAAATGTTATCCCGTGCCTTGAATTAAAATTTAATACTCGTTTAATTACTAAAGACTAGTGATTCAAAATTGATCTTTACGTCATACGTGCAATGTACTCCATTGACTCCATTTTTTAAGCTAGAGATTTTGTTTGAGATCACAGGTAATAAAATTACTACAAAAAATAACTACTTACTGAATATAGAAAATAAAAGATTTTTATGGTAGAGTAAGTATTATGTTTTCATTGATTGTTAATTCAACACTCTCCCCTCATTTTGTTTAGGCCTATGGAGACTTCTTTAGCAGTCGGCAAACTGGAGAAGATGAATAAAGAAGAAAGATCAATCAATGCTCCAAACCTGGAGGATCTGATTTGACTTCAACTCCTCCCAGTCTTCCAGATCTGGTGCTAATGTTATACCAAATGATATTTATATATTAAAGTCATGTTAAAGATTATATTTTAAATAAATAAATTTATTTGATGCTTTGGTTTTAAGGCGCAAGAGACAATTATTAAAATGGTCGATGAGAGGAAGACCCTATTGACATGTCGACTCGTAAACACTGCCTGGAAGAAAGTAGCAGACAAGACCCTAGAAAAACAGAGTGTCTCTGACAGAGCTGGGGGACCGCGGTTCAAAATCGGACCGCGGTCTTTCGGTTCAGGTCTCGGTTCAGAACCGAGACCTGAACCGAAGACCGAAAAATAATTTGGAAGAACCGAAGACCTGAACCGAAGACCGAAAAATAATTTGGAAGAACCGAAGACCTGAACCGAGAACCGAAAGGTTTTTTAAAAAGAACCGAAGACCTGAACCGAGAACCGAAAGGTTTTTGAAAAGAACCGAAGACCTGAACCGAGAACCGGAAGATTTTTTCAAAAGAACCGAGAACCTGAACCGAAGACCGAACAGGTGTAGGATTTGAGTTAAAAAGTTAATAAATTGCACTGGTTCATTGCGTACTTACTTTTTACACTTAAAGTATGAGTAAAATATGAATTATTGTCTCAGTTTTAGTAATCCTAACGTCATTATTGACAATTTTCGGATTTTTTGTGGGGTAATTTGTTTTTTTTTATCTTAATACTTGAATTAACTATATTATTTTTTCATTAGTAAGTGCAAAAAGCTTATTTTACCTGTCATTTTTGCAAAAAAAGTGAACCAAAACAAATTTGAAAGAACCGAAGACCTGAACCGAGAACCGAATTTTTTTATGAAAGAACCGAAGACCTGAACCGAGAACCGATTTTTTTTGTAAAAGAACCGAAGACCTGAACCGAGAACCGAAAGGTTTTTGTAAAAGAACCGAAGACCTGAACCGAGAACCGAAAGGGTTTTGAAAAAGAACCGAAGACCTGAACCGAGAACCGAAAGGGTTTTGAAAAAGAACCGAAGACCTGAACCGAGAACCGAAAGGGTTTTGAAAAAGAACCGAAGACCTGAACCGAGACCGACAAGTAGGTCGGTTCCCCAGCTCTGGTCTCTGAGTGGACCAAATAGAAACCATTTTACACTTCAAATTTTCATACATCACTTCCTAAGATGAAGCTAATTCCAGACTGGAGCATGAGGAGTATGTTGAACATGCAGTGGAATCATTCTCCCCTTCCACTAATTGTCAACCAAAATTAAAAAGTCCCTTTCCAACCATTTCGATGTATATAAAAATGGAAACTTTTAAACAAAACCATGCTCAATGGCCAGCCATATACAAAGACCAAAATCGGATACACATGGCAAGAGAACTGTTTTTCAGTTATGGTCACTTCTTGACCTGCTTCTCACTCGATTGGTTTGAAACTAACTTTGAAGTTTTGAATGGGATCCTCAGTGCATGATGCATCTTAAGGCATTATCGTTAACAAATGTGAAGGTAAAATAAAAGAAGACTCAGAAGAAAATAAGGAATACTACGAGCATATTTTTGTAAGCATTTTGATTATTGCTTCCTTCATCTTTGCTTTTCTTCCCGTCCTTGCTAACATTTTGCAATTTGTTAAATCAGAAAAATACTTCATTATACATGTATTGAATGCACTCGATTGCAAAATATCTCCATGGAACGAGATGGAGAATAAACCAAAAATAAAAATATTATCAGAATTACAAATTGAGCTGGATAACTCAATGACATAGGTTGTAAGTTTGCGCAATAAAATTCCTAACGTCGCCTTTCCTAACATAATTTGCGTAATTATGTAACTGAGTTGACAAACCACAGTCTCCAATTTTCGGTTTTAAATCTGAAATTAGCAAAATATTTCTGGCGGCAAGGTCACCATAAATAACCTGCAAAATATTCCATTTAATCATATTGTAGAACCTTCAGAACTTTAGTACAATACTTTTTAATATAAATCAGTAGATATAGGACACCTTTTTCGATGCTAGAAATTCCATTCCTTCAGCAATTTGCATTTCCCAAGCGACAAGCTGCCTCCGTAAGAGGGATTGCCGTAAGAAAATCGACAGTAGCCATTATTTGTAAGTGGTTTAGTGGCTACTGGTGCTGCAGATTCTGAATTATCAGACTTCATCTAAATTATCATCGCTTTTTTATATCCTATCTCAAACTGGGTGCGATTTTTCTCCAGGTAGCTTAATAAATCTTCATTTTCGCAGTATTCCATTGCCACATACATATTCCCTTAAATTATTATCAAATTATTAACATATTTCTTGAGTAACATTGATATTAACTAAACTGCTAGTAAGCAGGCCAGAGACGTAGCTGAAGAAGGCGTTGAGTGATCACCTCCAAACCCACTCCCCCACGTCCACCAAATCTTCTCCACCTCCGACCTCTAAACCCACCTCCGCGCTCCTCTCCCAACGTAGTAAAAGCATTGCTTGTATAATACCATTCCGGATTCTGGATTTATGTACAAGCACATGATTACGGATGTATGCACAAGCTTATGTACACGGATGCTATGCTATTATTACGTATACGTTTCAACCAAATCGATGAGTTTCTGAACTTTCGAGCCTATAACTTTCGAACCGTTTGACCGATTTGTCTGAAAAGTATTCTAAGAGGTGCGCTTGAGTATTGCTACCTGTACAAATTTGGTCCAAATCGGTCAATGTATGTGACCAGGAGAGTGCGCACGGACAGTTTTAGTAAAACCATTACTTCGCTGAATGCTCTCGCTTCAGCTACGTAATAAGTAAAATATTATGTTTTACTCACGTAATAATTCTAAAAACTTGGTACAGGATCTAATGAAGTTGACAATATACTCATTTTTACCAACATAGCACAGTGGCGGAAAAGTAGGCGGTGCGCCGTACCTGGGGCCTTCGGAAGTCAGAGAGGCCCCAAGATCTAGGACCAAAAGCTGACCAAGTTCATCAGATAAGGACAACTTTATCCAATGGCACAATCACAATTTCCCGTAATTGATAAATCTGTCATGTTAGTCAGAGCCATTTAGTAGAGCATAAGGCGGAACATCAAAATGCATTGAAGAGTAGAAGGTGCTGGTATAACTTCGGTTTTTAAAAACGAAACCCTTTCCGTCAGAAATTCAGAAGGGCACCCTGGCTTCTATCAATAGCATTAATCAGAATACGAAATTCTGAAAGTTTAGGGAGAAAATGGATGGGCTCCCCAGACTTTTCAAAATGAATTCAAAATTTTATTTCTCCTCAAGTTGTTGCTAGGACGATAATCCTTGGCGGAACATGTTATCTATAAAATTAAGCTACTCCACTCTTGTCTGCTATCAATATTTACCCTGATTTCCTACCGGCAATGTCCACTCAAAAATTATTGGATAACAACCAACTAGCTCAGATGGCGATATTTTAAATGGTCACACTGATCAGTTAATATTTTATAGGATTTATGTTATGTAAGATAAAGTAAGTAACGGTGATGTAATTTTCAGAATCTTTATAGTATCCTTCATATCGGATTGGGTGCATTTTTGTGTTGAGTTTAAATATTTATGCCACTAAACTGTTTTACTATTATGCATTAGGCCTGACAATGTTTTACTTTTGTATATGCCATTGCATTGGTTGTAATTACATAAGAGAAAAATAAAATTCTGAACTCATAATACATTACTTCTTCCTGCTTACAAAAGCTGCTTCCTGCTTCTTCCTTTGAATTGAATATACTTAAAAATATTTAGTACTAAGATAAGCACAATGAATATTTAGTTTGAGATATGAAGGGCCCCACGGTTCATCTTGCACACGGGCCCCTGAGCCTCTAGTTTCGCCACTGGATGCCGTAAATAAAAGCTCGCCTTGCTAGCGGACCAGGACGGTCAACAGGTTTCCCGTTGTCTTCTGGAGGCCTATTCTCATGGAAAATATTTTTGTCCTAGGATTGTCTAAGACAAAAAAAGCATCTTAGCTAATTCTCACGGGAATTTTTTTTATCTTAGCTAAGACAAATAAATCTAATAATTCACAACTAAAAAAGCACCTATCCTAAGACTGCAAATTCTAAGACAACTCACCAGAATTTTAAGGTGGTTACCACCACCAACTCACCACCTGTCCTAGGACCATTTTGTTTTAACTTTAGCATTGAATCTAATGCAGCATCGACACCACCCGTCCTTGTAAAACTGTACAAAATTAAATAGAGGCATTATACTGTGTGTGATATGATAAACTTTTGTTGTCTGCAGTGTGGACAAAAACGGAATGAAATAAGCAGAAAAGTATACTTTGTGCTCTTCATTCGCGTTATATACATTATACGCAGGTATAAAAATTGCATGCTTTTCCATTCATTTTCCAATATTTAGTACATTCTTTGTATTTACATGGTTGGGGATTTTCGTGGATATTTGTGACAAAAACTGTAGCTCATTAAAGGTATTTGCTGTTGTTTCTTAAAAATGAACCTTTATTTTCATATGGTGAATCCCCCTAACGGGTAAATTAACTGACATAAAATTTTACATTGAAATGACAGTTTATGTGCAAAGCAATGCTTATAAAATGTTTTTTATGTTGAGACAAAGCCGATATTAAAACTTAACCTAAGCAATTTCCAAAAACACGGCCATTTACAGTGTCATTAGAAGCAAAAAATCGCACGAATTCCATAATTGGTCTAGGATAACTGTAAAACTAGGATTGTTTAGGACAAAGTAAAGATTTTCGTGAGAATGTGCAATTTTTTTTTGTCTTAGAAAATCCTAGCTAAGACAAAGATTAGGACATTTCATGAGAATAAGTCTCCTGGCCTTTTTTTCGATACAGAATGACAACGAAGCTCCAAGGTGCATGCAATCTGGCTTAAGCATTGTCATTAGACATTTGAAGCCAGGTTGTTTGTGCTTAGAAATGCCGGATGCTTCGTAGTTATTTATAAACACAATATTTCAGTACATTGTACATGGTTAGAAAACTCGAAGATTTAGAAAAATCGAAGATTTAATACATTGTACATGTTTAGAAAAGAATTTCAATCTCAAGATAATATGTAGAGAAGTCCGGTTCCGTTTCGTTCACTGACATGAGACCAATGGTGAACGTCCACAACCTATGCAAGATTGACATAAAAGAAGAACAGTTGGAGACAAAAATGCATGAGAGACGATTTTGTCGTCAGCTTGATAACAAGCCTTGGTTGGACGGGTAATCCAAAACGGCCATCCGGAATTTCCTCCTGTCTTGTCCAGCTCGGGGTATTGCTGGCTCTAGGCACAAGTACACCTCAGTGAGGTCTTAAGCGTTTGGTAGCTTGGCATCAACTTGCCACACTGCATCTTACCCGGGTTGTACGGTAATCTGTAACCAGACATTAGATATAGATGTATGTATATATGTATCTATTTCACACGAGTCCAACCAAACCAAAAACTTTACTACGAAATCGAAGCATAACCTCACACTGCATCGCCTGGTTCGCCGGATCATTACAAAGATGGTATTTTGAGAATCGAAACTACATTTGTTCTCCAAAATGTCCATACAGCGTCAGCCGCACCTCTGTTCCTTCCACAATGTTTGGTGAGCCTTTCTGGTCATAATACACTAGACGCTTCCTAGAGTCATAATCAACGGAGAATCTAATGACTTTAACAGGTTCGGGTTGAATTGCCAACTTCAGAGTAAAGGAAACGGCGCTGGAGAAACTGCCATGTTGGCCTTTGAGTTCTTCGTAACCAGCCAAAGAAATGCTGGAAACGATAACTACATAATGAGAAAAATTCCAGGTCCAAGTTTTGATGAGATTCGTTCCTATCTGCAAACACAAACAGGATGGTTGTACGGTCACGGGCTGAAAGCTTGTTAAATTTTACAAAAGAACATTGTATTTAATCAGGAAATTTGGATTTGAAATTATCATTTTGCCAAACGGTTGCATTACATCTATACGGAAAAGTCTGTATGCTATACTTAAAGGAAAACAAAGAATAGTTGGCAAAATGCCAAACTATGAGCAAATATATTTTTTACATATAGTATATGTGAGGCCACGTATCGTACTATGTTATTCTCATGCTTATGTGAGTAAAGAGGTACCTTTCTGGTTGGGCATTTTGGCTGGATTGTTGGTTGTGAGGTGTAGTGAAAGTAATTTGTATGGTTTGAGTGGATTGATACATACAATTGCAAAGTGCAAAATGGGATTGTAAGCACATTGTTTCTTTGTGTGCATTGTGCTTCAAAACTATTGAGCCCAACCAAAAGTCAACCGGTACCAAGGTATTGTCAGAAATGTGTGCAAAAATGACTTCATTAAAATACAATGTTTTGCATATCCTCTGTAAAAAAAAGATTGTGGCTTTTGAAGGATGGGTTGTTGGTAGTAGCAGTAGCGGTCATGTGCTTTGTGGAGTTGGTGTTTGAGCTGGAAACTTGGTTAAAACTGGTTTAAACGATGTTGGAGCCTGTGTATTCTCTGTACTGGATTTTAAAATGTCCAAAATTTCCAAAAGTGCAAAAACAAAACCAGCTGTTATTGGGGATGACAGGTTAGGCCTAACATCGATCCAATCAGGCACAAAACGCTAAGCTGAAAAAAAACTAACAAAAAACTCCACCGTACGGACAATGGCTTCCAGGTTGGTTCAGAATACCTATGGCTTTGACATGTAACTCCAGCATGGATCCCTATGGGTATCTCGGCTGTTGGTGGAAAAGGTGGGAAAAAGGTGTTCACGTTGGGTGAGTTTGTAGGCCTTGGTGTTTATAGTGAAGCTTTACGAGCTGCAGCAACTAGCAGAGCGAGTTTGGAAGACAGACGTGTATGCATTTTTGCAGCGAGCGAGGACGGACATGTTTTTTTCTCCATCCTGCCTCATTTGCAGACAAACGCATCATGGCTTACTAAGGTTATTCACCTAACCCCTGCCTGCTCGCAAGAGCGGCATTACAATGGCCACAAATACCGATTTTCACGGTAAAGTGCTCAAAAGTTTTAGTAATTTAAAACTAGTTGATTATTTAAGTGCCCTGTCATCCATTGTTGGCCCAAAGTCTGTACATTATATTTGGAAAAATTGCTGGAAACAATTTTGGAGCCTTCTTCTTATGTAGTGAAATCTGTGAAAACGTGCTGGAAAAAGAAAAGATCATAATCAATGGAATAGATGTCCCAATCCACCTTTACGCGCCTGCTATTAAAATAGTGTATATTAAATGCGTTCCAATAGTTGAGGATGAGACACCCGTGGCCAATTATCTCTCCGGTTTTGGATTACTCAAAACCTAACCTAACCCGTCTACCTTTGAAGGATGTCCCTGAAGGATTTTCTCATGTCATGTTCCATACACTTGTTGTCAAAATGGTAGTGAACGATGATACCATACTACCTCAGTTTGCCAAAATTGAATTCAACAACGACATCATTAAAGTGAAAATCGAGCATGGTGCCAAAAAATGCTACAAATGCGGGGACGGGAGCCATGAGATTAAGTTATGCCCTCAAAATGATGATATTTTCCCTGAGGTGAACAGAATCACCAACCGTAAACCAATGAGGAAAGCAATTGTACCTAAGCCGAGCAGAGGATCCATAGCCAGTACCAACGACCAACAAATGGACATCATATCGAGTGACACCGAGAACACGGAGGACGCTAACGGATGGAGTAAAGTCGCTGGGAAAGGAAAAAAGAAACAGTGGAGTGCCAATTCCACACAGGAAAGTAGCCTGACTCAAACGCACGACCCAAAGGCCCCCAATTGGATCCTGTCATCTCAGAAGACGAACTCGTTGAATCATATCAAAAATGGAAACATATAAAAATTGGAAATGACCACATCAAAAATCCAGAACTGCTCAAACTCCTAATCGATGGATGCCATGAGATAACCACCATCACAGCTTTGGCAGGACATTACTCCGACAATCCCACCTTACTCCGCAATCAGCTTGTTTCATTAACAACATGTGTCAATGAACCTAACGCTAAAGCATACATCAAAGAAGTTAGTGATGCGATACCAACCCGATTCCCGAACGTGGACCCAGCAACTCATGAAGATACTTGAATCAGCATAACAACTAGAATTTACATAACCATTGGATCTTTATAGGATACGAAATAGTCAAAAGGAAAAGAGGGGAAAAAGCTGGAGACAACCGTAATGTGTTCAAATTAGTGATAAATGTGAGTGGAGTCAGCACATCAATTATATTTAGCTCATGCACTCAAGAACACGCAGAATCTAAATAATCATTGGAATTTACATATCTACTGGGTCTCAATAGGATTGAAAATAGTCGGAAGAAAAAGAGGAAAAAGAGGAGTCAAATGTAATGTAAGTAGCATAAGTAAGACTGTGACATCAGTACCTAATACGTATAATCTACCTAAAATATTTGATACCAACGCATGCTCTTTGAGCGATGATAATATGTAAATTACTAGGTGAGCAACTTAAATAATGTATGTACTTCATGTGCGAAGTATCCTAGAATATAGCAGTGTATTATGTCTAGCAACATCACTGTTTGGTAGCTTGTTAGTATGAGCGCTATCGCCGATCTACGATTCCTACATTATTTTAGGATATTACGTTATAATATTAATAAACCTACAATTTATTTGTCATACCAACTGTAAAACTATTTTTTTGTAAACAAAATTATACTCACATGTATCATCTTCGGTAATGCCAACATGCTTGCGTGTAACGTTACCACGCAGGATACATAATTTGCAACTCGAATAAATGATCAATAAAATAAAAATAAAATCAAAAGACGATGGAGGTTCCAGGGGTGCTGGAATTACACCTGTATCCGGAAAAGCTGGTTATGTTTCAACTCGTGCAGGTCTGTATAGATCTCTACGAAACATAACGTTGTTGGTCCTGTCATTTTCATTCTCCGATTCGGATTCCTCATTTCCGGAAACGGGTGAAATTGGTGATGGTGGTGATGTTGTAGAGTCAGTTTCTGCTGCTGATGGAGCGGATAAATAAGGCACTACTGCGGATTGAGGAAGAACTAGCTCTGCAGGTGATGTTTGTGGGAATTGTGTTTTTGACTTGGGTCCAGGTCGCCTTTTACGCAAAGTTGTAGCCTACGTTGGTAGGTGTGGTGTAGCAGCCGGAGTTGGTGTTGCTGGATATGGTGGAGTATCAAAGTAGATTGAACTGAGGCTACTGGAGTTGATTGAGCAACTATTGTAATTCTAATTCTGTTACATCTGCTTTGCAAAGCGATATAGAAAATAGATAGCAGAGTGGTCAGGTTGCAGCCTTGGCTACTACCGTCACGGGTTCGAATCCAACTTTGGGTGATATTTTTTTTGCTACTTTTTATTGAAATCATTCTCTTTATTTTTAAAAATACTGTATTTGACTTGAGCTGTTACCAGAGATGGTGAATATATAAATTATTAATACGTCATTTAAAAAATGTACAAGCTATGCAGAATTTAACCCTAATTAGTTAATTACAATTAAAATTCTATTCTCAATTATCGGCCTTAAAGTAGATATGCAGGCATTATGTGATTTAAACGTACTAACAATGTATAATTAAGGCAAAACTAGTTGATTGTGATTAAAATATGATATTTTCATTTAATTTTAGTCAATATCAGTAAATAACGCCTGCATATCTATTTTTAGGCCGATAATTGAGAACAGAATTTTAATTGCAATTAGCTAATAAGAGTTTAATTATGCATACCTTTTACTTTTTAATCACGTAGGAATAATCTGAATATTAAATATTGGGTCAAAAAAAATTTACTGTGCAGTTTGTTCATGCATCATGATGTGATGCAAAAGTCAAACATGGAATTAAAAAAAACGTCATAACTCGTACGTCCGCACGTACTTTTATACCGGACCAACGGCATTCTCTTTGTAAAAGGTGGTTCTCACAATGGTACTAACTAGTAGGAAAATCTAATTCGAGTCTACCTGCCGACCGTTACGCAATTTTGAAAAAAATTATCACTATCGGATCCATTGGATCAATACCGTCATTTTGACACCACATTTACTACAAAAGTCTGCTAGGAAAATCCATATCTAAATTCCCAGTCTGCCGGTTTTGAGCTCTTTGGCATACTAGTGGTGTTATGTGTGTATTTTTTATAGAATCCACCCAATTCATGCTTTTTACTTTGCGAGTTTTCGGGATTCTCATTAAATTAAACCCGCGCCAAAAAAGAGCAGTGAAGTTGAAGCATTTTATTCAAACCGTAACCACCAATATTTTTTTTATTCCCTTCTATCTGTGCATATTTGCTTGCACGAAAAAAGTGATAAAATATTATTCATATTGACACTTTCAGATATTCAAATAACGCTGATAGATGTTTGATTGAGTTAAATATGTTTAAGAATGAATGACACAACTTTAAGTATGTGTTAAGTGTTTAAATGGCACTTATGCTTGGGAATCCCGACCACTATCTAAGTGTCTCTATCAAATGCAACAGTGCCTCACGGTTTCACAATGCGTGTTTCTTGCGTTGTTAGTTAAAAATACTTATTCCCATGTTTAGAATATGGTTCTAAACATGGGAATGTTTAAATGTTTAAACTTGGTTAAATGTAAGGTTAGCTTAATTTCATTTCAATAAGCCCATATTCAAATGAACCTTCAAAATATATATATTACTTTTGCTGTGGAGCTGGTTCAGCCAGGTATGTGTACACATATAACTTCGATTATGATCACATTCATTCATTCTCTATTATGTGATCTTTACATATGCATGTTGACTTAAAACATAAAATCTTGTTCTCATAGAATCCCGTTTTGACATGCAGCTTAAAAATATATTTAATCAAACATGGCATGTGTACACATTTAGTTCTGTGTTATTAGATTCGAACAATTGTATAATGATCATGAGGTTCGGAGGGGCTCGGGTTTGGAGGGGCTCAAGTATAAAGGGGCTCGAGCTTGAAGGGGCTCAGGTACCTGGGGGGGCCAAGTACGGCGGGGCAATGGCCAGCTACCATTTTTATGAGAGTATCAGAAGACGGATTTAACTTCTCATTCATATCTTGGCCTTATCATCCAAAGCAAACAAAAAAGCCGTTTTAAATTTTTAAATACCACCTAAATGATTCAGGTTTCATTGCCGCCTTTAAAAACATTGGATTCAGTAATTTGAAACCTTATCTTACAGGCTTATCAATGATTTGGTAGGCTGTCTGCCCACCCCTGACTTGTACGAAACTGTTTGAAATCGTATTAAAAATGTTCCTGGACACCCTAGTGGCAACTCTTGCCTTTTATATTTTGTTTGTATCTTTGACCTTATCGATGGTTAGTACCACTAAAATTCCCATCTCTGCTGTTATTAAAATGTTTATCAAATCAAAACTTTACTTGTATTTAGCAAAAATATTGTGTACTTTGCATGTAAAAATAATGTTGAACAGTTTAATTTAACTAACTTGATCTTATCGGAATTTCATAGGTGGAATTGACCTGTGTAGGTGGTCAGTATAGTCAAAGACCTTGGGGTGGTTGTAGAGTTGTTGGTAAATTGGACCCACAATCAAATCCGATATTTCGGGACGCATTCGGTCTTGGGTCTGAAAAATAAAGGGGGGTTTAACAATGAGAATGATAATTATATGGGCGATGGGTATAATGAGAATGTGTAAATTACCTTGAGAGTACATAAGGGGATGTTGAGTATCATCCTCTCAAAGAGTGACACATTCATGTGATATTTATGCTCAAGCTGATAAACATTCGTCCTCGGACGAAAGATGAAGATGATCTCCAATCAAAATCAGCGGGTTGCAATCATAGTTGGGCAGGCTACGTAGCCTGTGGCTACTGGCCCACTGGCTACTCGAAAAAATTGGCCCACTTGGCTACTCAAAATCATTGGCCCACTTGGCTACTGGCCCACTGGCTACTCAAAATCATTGGCCCACTTGGCTACTGGCCCACTGGCTACTCTAAGTCATTGGCCCACTTGGCTACTGGCCCACTGGCTACTCTAAGTCATTGGCCCACTTGGCTACTGGCCCACTGGCTACTCTAAGTCATTGGCCCACTTGGCTACTGGCCCACTGGCTACCCAAAATCATTGGCCCACTTGGCTACTGGCCCACTGGCTACTCTAAGTCATTGGCCCACTTGGCTACTGGCCCACTGGCTACTCGAAATTATTGGCCCACTTGGCTACTCGAAAAAATTGGCCCACTTGGCTACTGGCCCACTGGCTACTCGAAATTATTGGCCCACTTGGCTACTGGCCCACTGGCTACTCGAAAAAATTGGCCCACTTGGCTACTGGCCCACTGGCTACTGTGTCCAGTGGGCCAGTGGGCCAGTACCCACCGAAAAAGGCTACTGGCCCACTGTAGCCTGCCCAACTATGGTTGCAATTCTCAGTGAGGGAAGTTAATATGTGTGCCTTCAGAAGCTCAGTAGCTTCCTCAATCACAACTGAGAAATTTTGAAAACTATTATTCTGCATTCATAATTTCAAGAACATAAAATTTGCAAGGTTTCACCAATTTGAGGAGATGCCAAAAACGTTTTAGACTTTTGAGCGTAAGTTTCGTTTTATTTGCGTGTTGTTATAAAGTTGTAATGCTTTTGTGTTGGAGGAGGTATATGGTAGTGCTATTCCTATAATCATCTTTGTGAGCAAGTTACAGCACTCAGCAAGCAGCCCAGCCGGTTCATTACCAATAATACATGCACACAAAAAAAAGATAAAATTATCTTTTTGCTTTTGACGGAAAGAGTGGAGGGAGAGTAATACACTGTATCATATTATTGTTATCGTCCTCAGTCAGGTCGAGTATATGCAATCCACTCCGCACTCCATATAGCAGTGACAGCTACATATATCCCATGTATGGTTATTTGATAGTTTATCCAAGTAAAACATAATATGCTGTAGCGCATAGCGTATATATGCGTGTGAAAAATTAAGTTAATTTCATTGCCTGGTCTGTGGTCTACGCCTGCCTTCCTGAACATTGGAGTGCAGTGCTGGTTGCAATTGCAGTAATATGTATCTATACTCCTGCGAGACAAAACAACTTGATTCTTCTCAATACACAATTTTACCACCTACATACCTTCATCAGAGAGCATAGAATTATTACCAGGCGACAATTCATTTAGAATGAATGCATACTCGCTCACCATATATATGCATGAATGATTGCTGAATTAATCAAATGATGAAGATCCTGTTTGCAGCATATGCATGATGTAGTTGGGTATTAAAATGTTTGTTTCTCTGGAATAATATAACGTTCTGATACGTGATAAAACCACCTCGGTGTCCAGTCCCAATTCCAAAATACCAAAAACCCAAATAAATAATATTCAAACATCCCAAAGTTTTGCAAACAAACTAAATTTCCATAATTCAAATCTGTTTTGAATTGGATACAAACATTCCAAAATTCCAAGAGATGAAATGCAATCATGATTGCGCACTTGAAATTCTTTTGTTCAAACAGGTTAGGTTAGTAATAAAGGTTAACACATGTGTACTGTAACTTAATTTGCTGTAACGTAAAGAAGTTGACCCCCAAGATATGGATACTTCTGCCTAACTGGTAGAAGGAAGAAACTTTGCATGCAAATGGTTTCATGAAGTGGGTTGGTTGAGTTTGGAAATGGGATCCAGATTTCAATATTGAAATTCATATTAACGAAGAGTCATTGTCAGTGTTTTCCTCCAACAATAATAATAATAACTTTGAGCTGAGTTTGATTCATCAGGAGCTGCTCAACAGGTCATCACACCCTGAAACCATTCCATAGGAACTCCTCCTTATTCCAAATATTCAAAACGGAGGAACACAATCGCAATCTCTTCTCGCTCTGCGACTCCATCACACAAAGGCTGATGCCAAATCCATATTAAAAATGTTGGTGGAGTGCCTTGGAATGTGTCTCCTTTGTTCTGCTTCCATTTAATTATACTGGCTACTAGGCTCAACTGGGGAAATGTGCGATCATCTCCCATTTTCATCCATGGAAAGTCAGTCCTTTTTTTAGAGAGAGGATTCACGCCTAGTTGTTGGACTATCAGAAAAGTTGTCACTTGAGGAAATCAAGAAAATTGCAACTAGAAACGAAGTGACAACCTCCTCCCTACTTTTATCAATGATTACTCGTGCCATTCAAAAATGTTGTGCAAATACTGTTCACCAAAGAGATGTAGGAATTGGCTACATTTTCAAAAAAAAAACAGAGCATCCTCCACATCTCACCAACCACGTTTATATGGGCATGTTACGCCTTCCACTAAGTGAAACGCATCAAAGGCTGAACCTCCAGGAATGCCATGAGCGCTTCATGAAACTGAAAAAGTCGGAGCTATTGCTGGAGAGGAACAAGGATGATTCTCATTGGAAATGGGTTGTTCTGCTCAGGAATTACCATGTCAGTTTGGACGCTTCTTGGTGGAGCCGGTCTTATCTTCTTTATCTTTAGGGTTGCGGTGATTGCAAATAGAAGCATTATGAAAAGCGAAGAAGCGAATGTACTTGCTCAACCAATTGAAAATGCATTGGGATTATTTGATGATCAATAAAATCATTGTTTTATTTTATTTACACGTTCCATAACAATTCAAAGACGTACAAAATTGATTTCGACACTGAATTATACCCTCTTTCTTGGAATTGTGCCAAGGTCCAATCCTCTTTATTTTAGGTAGCCACTCCAACAATATCTTGTATTCGGCAAGAGAAAAATCTTCTGCCACCTCAAACTCATATCCTCTCGGAGCCAACACTACCATCCTGAAATGAATCACGTCTAAATATTGACAACTAAATGTAAAAAATTTCCAAAACCACTCGGCATCTAAATACTCAACAATAAATGTCAGTTTCCTTAATTTAGGCAGCACGCTCAATTCATCCTCATCAACTCTTTCTTGATAAGGCGACTGCAAAATGAGCTCTAGTGTTGAAAGCGTCTCTGAAAAGTTGTTGATAACAGGAATAACATCTGCAACATCACCCCACTTGTCTTTCATGATCATCTGTGTATGGTTTTCCATTATCAAAACTTTTTACTCATTGTTACAAACAAACAAAATTATTGCTAGAGTAGTGTTAAGTAATGGATTTGGATCCAAATTCTGATGTCTGTTTCGTTTTGTTTATCACATCGGTAGAGGAGGTGGATGAGATGATTGAGGTAAAAACTGACTCCTGTCTTATATGTGCTCGAGTTGCTGCCACCTACAACCAACAAGGAAAGTTAATTAAACGAGAGAACTCTTTTTGTGATGGAGAGGTTCGAAAGTGGAGTAATGATCAGCTGTTTATGTTTCTCTGTGGAAGTCTGGTACCGACTGAGGAGGAAAAAACTTAACTCTCCACTTTTTCATCTGGATCCCCTTCCTTTTTGTGAGATGTGTTTGGAGCTTCTCAACTCCTTGGCGGACGCCTTTAGCAAACTGTGCTCTCGGGGAAAAGATTGAGGAGGCAGATGTGGTCTATTTGAGACAAGAATTTAAGAGTAGCATTAAAAATCCTACTTCAAGTTTAGAGGATGCTGTCAAGGGTTAAGTAAAAACTAAAAATTATTCGATATTTAAATGGGCTACTTCAAAACTTCATGTTTATATTGTTTTTTTTCAAATTGTTGTGCTCTTGCTGCTAATTATAGTGTAACGTATACATCAAGAAGCAGCTACAACAGTTCCAAATCTCAAAGTTTCAAAGAAACCACAAATTCAAGGGAGCCGAAGGTTCAGAAACCTGCACCTGCTGCTGTTGTAGCTCCAGCAACCGCTTTTAATGGCAGTCATGACGAAGAAAATCCGTAATATTGCGAGATCTCGAACCAAAGCCTCCATCTCCGATTCCGATACGACCTGTACGCAAAAGAAGTAAGAGTAGCATTAATCAAGGAGACGATGATAAAAATGAAGTCGCTAACAATGTGGATGTTAATTCAATTATTCCAAGCATCTGATGATGAGGACTACGAGGTTGTAAAACCAAAAATTGCAAAAACAGAAGCAAACCTACAACGGCTACAACCAGCAAAGAAGTTTTCAAGTGTACGAAATCCTTATATAAAACAGCGTTAATGCGATCCAAACAGATAAGAAAAAGATGCAAAACAGTTCCAGTCAGAGTGGACACTTCCACGGGCAAACAATACAGTCTGACTACAACGAACCATACATTGAGCGAGACTCGTTGACAGGATCAATTACATACAATTACATACATCACAGGTCACGGGAACAGAGTTGGCAGCTTTCGAACTACCCTCATCTTCAAACAGATTGAAAGGAAGGATGATGACGTAAAGATTGGTATATAGTAACTACAGTCATCGCAGAAAGACTGTTCGAGCATTTGGGTGAGAAGCATCCAATTTTTAGTATGGTTCGCTACCATGCTGTCATAAAAAACTGAAGCTAAAAACGCCGGAGAATATGCAAAATGTTAAATATGTGGGATGCCAACTGGGGAAGTCGCTATCTACATACGACTTCACATGATGGCCCACTAGAACTGAAGAAGAGAAGAAGGGGGGAGCGGAGCTCCTCCTTGGAAACCAATGCAAGTAGCTTTTCATCCTAACCTAACCATTTAGCATCATCGATTTCCTCCGTCATAAAATCTTCCTATGCTTTTTTAGGTAGGTAACATTGTTGGGTGACATGTTTGCACGTTTAGTCTTTGTGGATAACCTAACGCTTAAATGGGTGACGTATCACTCCGGTGGGGACCCCTAACACCGTGGGTTTGCATTGACCGAAAAATTGGAGGTAAAATCCATTGGCTACCTCCAATTTTTTGAAAATGCATATAATTTAAAAAGATCAAGTCTAGCATCAACCCGTAACGTTGACGAATCCTGGGTGGTAGGCATGTCTTTGAAAGTTTTTGGTGTTAGCGAATATGCTATTTCGATCATATAGATCCTATATTTAGAAAAAAGGAAACGGTGAAAGTTGTTTCCTGCATGTTGGCTAAAAACCTGGCAATTCATTCAATTTTCCCATGTCCCATTGTTGTTTGTTGGAGAAGTTAAAAAGGAAAGTTGTTGTTAGGGAGGAGGTAAAGGAACGTCTTGGCTTGGATTGTGTTATGCCATGCTATACTAATACCACACCACTTTTATTTTTATGAAATGTACAGAACCAGAAGAGTATTGTTGCTTTGGAGCACTTAGCTCGCTATTTAAGTTTCAATCAAGTGTAATTTAATGTTGTAAACCTGAAAACAGCTATGTATAGCGTTACACTGAAATTTTAACTTACTACCAACTACCACATATACACTTTTTGAGTGTAAAACTATCGAATGTAAAAGTTTTTTTTGGGAAGCGAAATTGGGAATAGTGTGTGACGTGGTGGTGAGGACAAAAGAAGCTAAAAAAGAAAACTTTACTTTGCTGGTGAAAAAAAACTGGCAAGAAGGGTTCCCAAGAAAGGCATATTATGTGCATCTCTAGCATTTGAAAAGTATTGGAAAATATAATAATACAATCGTCGTGTTGATATTGTTGTCAAAGCAGACAGACCCTTTTCCCATTCCATCCAGTTGGAGTTGGAAGTGGAAGTACGGGGAAAGGTTTTAGATAGAATTCCTAGTATCAGAACTAGGCACTTTTTTCTGGTGATAGCAAAATGTCATAGGCAATAAGGGTGACAGCATATGGGAGTTATATTTTACGCTTAGAAGAAAAAGAGCTTAAAATTTTTATGACTTTTTGACAGGGTCCTTGCCTGTTCTTCACGTTGTCTAAAAACATGACATTACTTTTTTTCTCGTATGAAAAAACGATTCGACCTAATATCCTTCAAGAGTCAATGTAATCCAAATACAATATTTTCACAGAATTTTCTTTTACTGGCGATGTTAAAAACTACTCAATTTCTTTTTATTGCAAAATTGGAAAACAAGTTGAAGTTTTCGTTTTTCATATGTAATCAAAATGTACACACATTTTATATGTTTGTAAAAGGACAGAATAAAAAGCATTCTCTGTCTGACTTATTATTACGGTCATCATCACACATCAAGATAAGATGTCGCTATATATTTTCCAAAAACTGTCCTAGTGAATAATTCGGAGACGGGAGCCATTTTAATAAAGTTTGAAACAGTTTGTATGCCTAATAAGTATGTTCCGTACCATACCTGCAAGCGAGCATTTAAAAACTTTGATGTCCTATAATTATGAACACGAACAATCTATAATTTTCACTCCCAGCCAATTCTCTTCCCTCCCATTTACCAAAGGCGAACCAAACCAACTTGCATTTTGGCAAAGTGAGATAAACTAGTTCGTTAAGAGGTTTGAAAAAGTTCCAAGGTTATAATGACATCACTATGCGTTGTATATATATGATGATGTGATGATGATTAACTCCCATTCTTGTTGCCCTCACATTCTCTTGGTTGGTTATTATTATTATATGCGAATTTGCTACCAAGACCAACCAAATCAACATGGAGCATCGAAGCATGTATTTTTGCGATGTGTCCTGGAGATACGCAGGTGCGGCTCTTCTGCTTACATGTCAATTATATATCAGCTTCGTTTAAAATATATATACAGTGTCGAATGAAAATGCACAAGGACAGATTGCTAGCCGATCCTATAAAAGGATTACACCAATTTAACAAAGAAAACAATTCGGTTTATCGTCTCATCCCAAAAGAGAGTGTATTGTAAATCCCCTTTTCTTTCTTTTCTCCCAGTATTATATTGGTTTTAGCTTTCCTTTCCAATAAATTGACAAAAGGTACTTTATGGTCAATGCACGAAATTTGTCCGTGTCATTCCCGTATCTAGGTTTGGAGAACAAATGAGTCCCAAAACGGAAAATGTATGGGAAACCAAATCCAATATGAATTGGAGAGGTGAGAAAGGCCAGCGCTTGGGAAGGATTTGCACCAACAACTATATGTATAACGTTGAATGTATACGGATTTGGTGTCCGATTTTCACCTTAAAAATGTTTTCGCATTAACAAGCAAACTCTATTTGTACCATTAAACCTGGAGTTTGTGATAACGTCTATTTACAATTTCACATTCCTTCCCCCATAACCTTTCTCTAGTGGAAACACCTAAAAACTAGAAAGGATCCAGTAATTCGATGGAAGGAAAGTAGCAAAATGTAGTTTCAGAGTTTTTGGGCGAAATCAACTTGTGTGTGAAGCACGTTCTAACTATACATACATTCATTTAGCCATTAGAAGATTTCGTTATCTCTCTCCAAAGGAAAACTAGAAGAACTATGTGTCTAGAAGAACCGTATTTTAGCCAACATTGGATTTTTGTACACCTTGTGTGTTTTGTGTGCAGAAATGTACACACACATATTAAAACTCTAAAAAATGTGCCTACAGGCAAAGTATATATTATACGGGGGAGAGAAGAAAGGCAAAGGAAAAGGAAGCACAGGAGGAGTTAGTTTTAGTTGTGTTTGTACAAGAATATTTGGTAGAAACTAAGAATTTTATTTTATATTCCATGTATACCTGCAGGTGAGACGAATGGGAGCTTTACAAAACTCAAGGTTTATCAGATCAAAGAGGAAAACTAAATTGCAAAATTCCTTCAAAAGATTTACTCATGTTCTTTATTCTCACTTTTCTTTAAACCTTTTACTACTATAGTACTATTACTGTGTTCTACACTTACCCACTGAGGGGCAAAGCAAGGCAAAGAGATATTAAGTTTTTAAGCTTTTGTATCTTTGAAACTTTTACTGGGCTCTCCTCTCAAACTCAACCCTGTTACTGTTCTGTTAGTTAAAAGGGAGGGAAGGCATTACATACATATTGAGATCCTCCTGGTGAGAGCCCCAGAGCCCCTGTAAGTTAGCAACCAGAAAGCAAGCCATTGCCAAACTATGTAATCCTAATCCTTTTTGAGTTACTACTTGTACGCTCTCGCTACCTCTCATGCCATGGTCACTTTTTCGCTGCGTGACAATAGTTCTCAGTCCTCTTTACAATACATATTCCTTCTCGGTAACGGTTTTATCTGGATTCTGTAGAGAACAAGGAATGGGCTGCTATTTCATCGGAAACTACATCTTTTTCTCGCTTTCTCTCAAATCTTTAAGCAAGTGGGAGAAACCATTGAATTGTTTCCGACAATTATATAAGGATTTGAGGAAAGTGGGAAAACCTGTGAAGGAACTCTGCTATTGTTTCGCTTTTTATGAAAATGGAAGGAAAGGGAAACTGTGATACATCTTTCTGTCCTCCACTTTTTCTGTGAGCTTTTGAATTGCAATGCCAGACATTTAACATCAGGACAGAAGAGCGGAACACTTTATTAGTTACACATATTACATAACAGTCAGAATTCTTTATTGCATGCACGTGAGTCTATATATGTACTTTCCACATTTTAGGGGGTAGAGGACTCTGAAATATGTAATTCTGTTTTTCTAGGCGCAAAAAAAAGAAGCATTTTTTTGCGAAATAAATAACTAAATGCACATTCATGAATAGATGAGAGCCGACCAACGCAACACAGTAGAGATTGTTTGTGGCCTTTTTCCGATAAAGTGTGTTGTGGCATAATATATTCATTGCAGACTTTTCTAAAGATCTTCATCCGTATAGCAGCTGTACATACACAGTTGAGTGATTTTATCTTCTAAGCACCCATAAACAGTAGAGTCAACATGCAATGTTTATTTTCGTAATTGTGGTACATTGGCCTTCTTTGCATTACTGTAATGTGTTTTTTTGGTGTAGACGCAACAACATCACATTCCATCGCCTGCTTTTCAAAAAGCTTTGGTCATTGGAGAGAGAGAGGGGAAGGGTGGCTTTTGCCAAAAACAATGTAGGCTGGTACATAAAATATATTAATCTATGGTACCAGACATGACAACAATGCACATTACTTTGCATGCAGCCCGTCGTGTTTATAACATTCACAAATTACAAAGTCAGAGCTATGGCGCATTGTTTGGTTGGAGGGACGAGCTAAATGAAAAGGTGACCTTTTCCGTGCATAAATATGCATCAGCAAAACTTTAACCAAATATGCTTATAAACCAGCTTTAGAAGATAACAAATTCTCTGCTTAGATTTCGAATCTGGCGTTTGTATGCACAAGAGATTTAAATGAAAGATTTTGGAGGAAAAATGTAAGAGAAGTGTTGTTTGTGATGCTGCTGCAGTGCTTCTTACAAACACAAACTTTGTTTGCTTTCATAGATTCTGACTCTGGAAGGACGTGGCTCCAAATATCTAATTCTGTTTATGGGCTTGTCAGTTTTTACTACAAATCTTGTTGACAGTGGCATGGCGGTATGAAAACGTGCTCGGATTGCTTGTAACCATGCTTTGATTATAATAGTATGCTATGCTTTTTTAAGAAAAATTTGTCCAAACTTTGTAACATGTAATAGTAGTATATATATGCTGAAATCAGACAAAAAAACAATAAATTATTGTTTGACGTATGCATGAATTTTATTCTTGATATCACGAATTTTATTCTTGATTGATGCAATCATATTTCCCCATATATAAACTGAGTATGCACGATTCACTTATGAAATTGCAGCTGCATTAATAAGGAAGTCATAAACATACAAAGTCTTAAATTAGGACAACGGGATCATTTAGTTTTATTATTCGTAAAACGACTTTCATGAGACATTTGCAAAAGAGAGTTAGAAAAAAGGATATTATGATCCCTAAAACACATTATATATACAGCTTTCATAAGAAAAATATGTTACGAAAAAAGGAGCCGCAAAGGTAACAACTGCAATATACGATAGGTTTGTAAATACAACCACAATCTAATTGAAAAAATATTTACTGAAACGTCAGCAAGTGTAGCCGTCAGCCTGCGCTCAAATAATTTGTCTGTGGGTTAATAATAACTTGACTGTATTATGCGTCTAGCTTTTTTATTGGATTAATTTGTCATTTTTATTCAATTTACAACCTCTTTTCAGCAACATGCGATCCTGATTACCATTTTTAATATTAAATCAGCTTCCACCATTTTCTTTCTGCTAGAATCATGAAAACAGAAAAAATATAAGAAGCAAGCTTTTGCTGTGATGTTGAAGCACAAGGCCAACTAGGACACTTGCGTATAATCATGCTTCATCATCTCATCCGAAACATGTTTGACTTTTGGGTCGTAAAAAGCGTTTGATTGTGATGCCAGGAAAAGGAAGGATGAAACGAAGAAGGTCCGAGAGGCACACCAAATATCACTCACGTATATCTAACACGTTTCCCATTCCCTTGTTGGTTCCTATTTTTTTTCTTGATATTTTTTTTTGCTACATGCTTACTGACCTCGATGAAGGTTTTTATTGAACATTGTGCAAAATCAGCATAATCATTCATCCCCGAACCTTCTTTTTCAACTACCTCGATAGTTTTCACTCAATTTCTCTGTGTGTAGTATGTGGGTACGTTGTCGCTTTACCAACTTTGGTCCTTCTCTTTTCTGCGCCTTTTTGAATGTTCTCTTTATCTATTTCTAACAATGTAATTCGAAAAAGAAGTGTTCACTTGGTTTTTTAAGATTTGTACGTTCTTATACTCACTCCTCTTCTGTTTACATAATATGCACAGCTATCTCCCTAAAAAAGATTAGTTCGGTGATGCTACCTCTAGTCAAAGAGTCTTTGAGACTTTTAAGCCTTCTTTTTGCCCTTTCAAAGCTTTTCATAGACGCATTTCTAGTCAGGACAGCAACCTAAAGTCCCTACTAGCAGCATTAGACTAGGATCCATCCTCCTTTGCTTTTTCTTTGCTTTGGCAAAAAAAGGCGTAATATTTTGACCTCTTCCATAGTCCACTCATATGTATGTACGACACCATGATAAGCTATAAAACTTTCACACATTTCACAAAGCAGAAAAAAAGTAAGTAACAGGACAGATCTTTACAGTGTAACAAGGACATGTAAAGGGAATATCAAGGAAGTGGACAAAGAATGAAAAAGAAAGAAAAGAGATTTTTTCTGTTAGACATTTTTTTCTCATCTTCTTCGTCTCTCTCTCTCCTTCCCCCAAATTCATGTGACTTTTGACACATAGACAAAAAAGCTCGTTCCCATCCAACCGTATAAAATAAATTCAGCTTTATTAGCACATGGCTCGAATTCAAAACTATACTCATATAGCTTCCGTATTATACGTACGTGCGTCCTTCTTTTTGGTGAGGATGAGGAGAAGCATTGTAAATGTAGCGCCAATTCAATTCCAAGGAATAAATGAAGTTTCATGATCTGAAAGAGACGAATAATAAAAAGGGGGTTGCGAGCGGAAGTAAAAAAGCATCCTACCGGCAACTATATAATTCTTGAGGATGCTCCTGCTTATCAAACCGTGTTTCATATAATAATAATACAATATTAGATTCATACGCAGCTACTTACGTAGTAGTAGTGGTACATGAATGAAATGATTACGTTCCAAAAAAGAATAGAACATACACATGGAAGAATATTATGTAAAAAATGTAAGGTTTTCATGGTCACTTTTTACCTCGTCACTGACAATGAACGAAATAAGATTTCAAAAGTAAGCACGTATGAACGTATGCTCGGATTACCACGTCAATATATAACTCCTATAAGTTTATTTGTGTTTGCTATGCGTACGTGCATTTCATATCCTCACTTTCTTCATTTGTAATACGGATCGGAGAGCTGTCAAATAACAAGAAGTTCTTTGAGCTTATATTTGTTAAAAAGAAAGGATATAGTATATTTATTTCATCTCTAACAAATAAAAAGGAGAATCTGCTACATCTTGAGCTCATGCGAGCTGCCACCTCAAATGTCTTTTACAAAAGGATATTTTAGATATGATGAAGAGAAGAAATAGTGAGAATATTGTGAAAAAGGAATAGGACTGTCATTGAAAGACCACAATATCCTCACGATCACGAACGGCCCAAAGAGAAGCTAGATTATGTCAGTACAATCTGTCATCTATATATATTGAGAGTATGAAAAGGATCAATGGATCATACACAACGTTTCATTGCAACCGAACGAAATTGTCTATTTCTTTGGACTTGGACGACAGAGAAAGAAAGGAGAGAGAGGACGAAGGACAGAGTATTTGAGATGTTATGACGTGCTTGCCCTTATACCTTTTCAACTTTCAAAAAGATTATTTCGAGAGAGAGCAAACGGAGAAAGAGAGGGAGAAAAACATATATAATCTTCCTTGATTGATGCTTTTGGAGCCGCTTCTTTTTCAAGGAGAACATTCAACTTCCGTATGGAAAACATATTGGGAATGCACGTCGCAGTAGCTCTCTCAATTCTGTCTCAATCCATTTCTTTCTTGTCATATATGCTCCAATGATCCGAAAATTTCTCGTTTTGTTTAAATCCTCTTCCTCCTTCATTTCTTCCCCGTGGCTCCACTCACATAACAATAACTCTCTCAAGTAGTTTATTGACAAGCAAGATGAATTTTTTGTGGATGAAGCATCCGTTCCCCGTCACCCTAACAGGAGTATCCCATTCAGCTTGCCAGTTATTTGTCAACACGAGACATTTTTCTATCCCATCTGCACAAGAAACCGCTCCGGCTTGATTGATCATTTCCAAAAAAGCTTGACCAGTTTACTAAAAGTCACGCGGAAGACAATAGATAAGGATATGCATTTACTACTTTTATATATGAAATGGCAAGGGAAAATATAAAAAGTGTAATAGTAATAATATGGCTTGCCATCCACAAATTACTTAAGACATAAGAAATGAAGCGGTTGGACCAAAGTAACCAATTTGCTTTTGCGAGAAAACTTGTCTCATTGTTACTTTTACGTCTGTGAGTGGGCCATAAGGAAGGACTATAAACCAGTTAGACTTTTCTTATCATACACAAAAGTATAAATTCATTCGTTATTGTATATGTGTATATACGCTCCTAATCTGTGTTTTCCAATCATGAATCATGGGTGTATATTAAAAAAAAGGTTGAAGTTAGAGTAAGCATGAGCTCGGTAAAAGTGGAGAAAATCTCCATGAAGAATCTTATTGACTTTTCTGCTGATTGTACGTCCGTAGGGTATGTATCTCTTTTGAAATTCTCACTGTTTAGAAAGAATCATACATACCAAAGAGGGGGAAAAAGTTGACTTCATGTTCATATATACCTACTCATATAATAAAAAATCCACGTACCTGTTTTTAACTTCATAAAGAAAGACTTTGCTCAAAGAACTCCTCCTCCTTCGTCAAAACTGTGATCACTCCACACGAGGAGTCTCGGTTTAGCTTTGGTCGTGGAAGGAGGTTCTAGCTGTGCTGCTCCGCACATTATATATGTGCACATTATATACTTAAAGTCACAACAAGTTGCATTTGCTTTGGAGTATGCATAACATACGCCGCGTTTGCACAATTTAATATTGTGATGAGTTGGCTTATGCTAAACAAAACAAAAACACCTCCTAGTTCCTCACCACCAAAAGCCTCAAGTTCAATCGTCGAAACACCCTTACAAGCAGGTGAAAAAAGGCCTAGAAACCTCGCGTTTACACCATCACCTGTGGACTTGAGTAAAAAGCCGTGCTCAGTAAACCTAGAAAGTGTTTGCAATATAATTGTGGATACAGTTGGTGCTGCAGCAGAAATGGGTCCGAGAGTGGACGCAGCCCTTGTGGCTCAAATTAGAGCAGTTTTGAAGGAAGAGTTGAAACCAGTCAATGACAAGCTCGATCAACTTTCGTCATTTGACGAATGTAAAGAAAAAATTCACCGACTTGAAGAAAAAGAGAAAGAAAAAAATATCATCATCTACGGGATTACAGAAGAAGCAGATGAAACGCCACAAAAAAGAATCATATTGGCAACAGATTTATTCAAGAAAATTGGCGTTAACGACGTCATGGTTGATAATATTTATCGTATTGGGAAGCCTGCTACTGTAGTGGGAAAGCCAAGGCCCCTACTGGTGAAAGTTTTAAAGCAATTGGATAAAAGTCTCGTCATGGGGGCACGTGCGAAGCTGAAGGGAGAAAAAATATATCTCAGTGATGATCTAAGCAAGGAGGAAAGAGAAGCACATGGAAACCTGCGCAAAAAGTTCAGGGAGCTCAAGCTTGCAGACAAGGACATCAAGCTGTCTATAAGACGTGGACGCATGTACATTCTGAAGAACGGTGGAACTACGAAGAAATTCGACTACGACCCGGCATCAAAGGCTGTCATCGAAGTCTGACATGAAAGGTCCATGGAGTGTACACTAGGATGCAGAATAAGAATAAGTAAAAGTAACATTAAGTCATTAATAAACACTAACAAACTAGATAAGTTAAATATAATTTACTGGAATATAGAGGGCTTAGGTCAATTTAGAAGTATGGATGAAATAGATTTGCATGAATTTCTAGATGCACATATAATTTGCCTTTGTGAAACATGGGCAGAGAAGGATTACGTCATAAAGGAGTTAAACTTATTCAATGAAGTAGCTTCATATGCTACTCGAGAACATAGTAGAGGACATGCAAAAGGGGGACTGCTTACGCTTTACAGGAAGGATATATTCACTCTTCACTCAATAATTGCGAAAGAAAAAAATCTCATTGCTATTCGCCTGTTTATACAAAACTCTGCAATCATAGTGGTTAATATTTATATACCTCCTGGTACTGAAAATGACAATAATCTTAATAGTCTGGAAGATTGCTTAGAGGAAATGCTACAAAGTTACCCTGATGATAGTATATTGCTTGGTGGAGATTTTAATGCTCGAGTTGGCGAGTTCTCAAATTTTAATGAGGAGATAATAGAGTCATTAGGTCATTTGAGGCGTGAGAGAGTCAGTACTGACAAAATTACATCAAACCGAGGAAGAGAGTTGAGCCAGATCTTTCTCATGGCTGTGCGCAATACCTAAATTTTAATTTGTCACATAATAAAGTAAAAATGTTGAGCCAAGCACGACTAAATGAAATCAGTGGCAAATTCTTCTCTGAAGGAAATTTGCATGCTCTTTATGAGAACGAGATATGTACCATGTGCAATATGCATGATTTGGAATCCTTGGAGCATTTCTTCCTACGATGCAGAATCTACATTGGCAGTAGGAATAGGTGGATAGAAAGTTATTTGAATATGCTGGACTCATCAGATCCTTGGGAATCTATCCTAAACTGGGAATCCGTTGATGAATGCAAAGCATTTTTTAGTTTTATTTTGGAAAGTCTTAGGATGAGAAATATAATTATGCAGGAGGGAGAGTGAATACTCCAGTCAAACTAAAGCTGACTTCATTAAGCATTTATCCTCGCCAGACAACAGTCCTTCTCTGTCAATTAATCTATCTCTTGTTCCCTTCACTTCTATTGACCAAGCCGTAATTAGTTAAATCCATATACTATAGTCAATAATTAAGTTCTAAGGAAGTAGCATAGACATAAGTTCTGTTACCTACTGTTACCATAAGAAGTCCATTCTACTTTTCGTCATGAATTTTAAGGCCAAAATTGTAAGTAAATATACTAAATAAAACATACTAGTATTTAATAGATTAAGTTTGTCACTACCACATTCTTGCAAAGACTGACAAAAAAAAAAAAAAAACATTCTGTATCTAGTGCCTCGCACTTGTGTTTTTCCTTGTGGGGAAAAGTTCAGTTCTCTGTGGAAAATGGGGCCAAATTGCTAAAAAAGCTGGAACTATTCTAGCCACTGGTGGAATTGTGGCAGGAGTTGACGCTGCGCTTGAAAAGAAATCGGAACCCGGTCAAATCCAAATCTACACAGCAAAAATTCCTGAGCCACCTTCCTCCCATTTTAACGATTTATCACAATTTGGACAAGTAAGCGGAAATCGTAGCCCACCACAGGTATACCCTAAGTACCCAACCGATGCTATTGTTACAGTGAATACACCAAAAATTAACGGAGATTTGCCACCCGACCATACCGTTGTTGTGGTTGTCAGCTCATGCAGTGTTACCGTTTTAGTTGTCTTCATGATGTTCTTTGCAGTGTACAAGTTAGTGGCTAAACAAAAGGAAAACGTTAGGGAAGAGTTGCAATTGTAACTCCTTCAAATCTGATTTGTTAGTTTAAATTTTAACTTTCTTTCAAACATATAAGTTTTAAAATGTTAACCTTCCTTTAAAAATAATACATGTTATTACTTCTACTCCTACTTAGACCTAGTCTCAAATTTTCTCTCCAACATAATATTCTATATGATATGTATCCGTATTTAGATTCACAAGTCTAACTTTGAACCTTTTATTTTTCGTCTTATTAGAAATTTACACATATATCCATATTTAAATTTTATAAAAATTATCTGCATAACCTTACTAACCCGAGATTCATATTAATTATTAAAATGTAAATTTTGAGTATATTGATTGTCACCCTATGGACCAGGAGTCGAAAGGGTGCTAAATAAAAACCTACAATACAATACAATACAATACAATAAACCAGTTAGACTTTTCTTATCATACACAAAAGTATAAATTCATTCGTTATTGTATATGTGTATATACGCTCCTAATCTGTGTTTTCCAATCATGAATCATGGGTGTATATTAAAAAAAAGGTTGAAGTTAGAGTAAGCATGAGCTCGGTAAAAGTGGAGAAAATCTCCATGAAGAATCTTATTGACTTTTCTGCTGATTGTACGTCCGTAGGGTATGTATCTCTTTTGAAATTCTCACTGTTTAGAAAGAATCATACATACCAAAGAGGGGGAAAAAGTTGACTTCATGTTCATATATACCTACTCATATAATAAAAAATCCACGTACCTGTTTTTAACTTCATAAAGAAAGACTTTGCTCAAAGAACTCCTCCTCCTTCGTCAAAACTGTGATCACTCCACAGTGGATTATATTTATATAAGAGGCTGGTAGTTGGTATTATTAGAGTCCCAACTGAAATGTACATTAAATGTATACGTAAGTATTGCTAAGCATCCATGTGGATGTGCTTGTGCATGAATTCTGAATGGAATTCTAAAATAATGCTTTTACCACTGGAGAGAGGTGGTCACTCAATGCCTTTTTCAGATACGTCTCTGACCTGCTTACTAGCATTTTATTATTCGTCTCTTAATGTGTGTAAGGTGGACACGCTTGATAAATGTTTCCAACAATTCGTCATTTCTTTACAATATTCCGGAATGAAAGTCGATTCTGAACTAATATTTCACCTAATTAATGGGTTTCAAGGAAATGTCATGGTTCTCAAGGACCAAAAACCTTATGAACTTCAATATACCTTTGAATTTTGTTTTTACACTTTCTTAAATTTTTGGTTCTTGGGGAATATTAAATCATTTGTACTACTCCAGCATACAACATCACTTTAACATAAGCAGGTAATGTTAAAGTTGGGTCTGAAAATTGAAACACCGTCCTCATTCTCGTAGTTTGATATCTGAAATATTATAGATAAATGTTAGCACCAAATTTCGTATGCCTCGTTGCAAATCAACAGAATATTCTCATCTTTCAGGGTCACTATTATTACCCATAGCCATCCAAAGACCTCTTGAAAATTCCTGGATCTGATTCTCAGACAGCATATAACGGGACTTGAACAATAATAGCAATAATGACTGGAGAAAAGACAGATGGTGCCTCAATCTGGGAACCAATACTATTTTCCTTTCTGGAATTATCATCATCATCAAATGGAACTTGATCAAATTTCTGTATCGAAGGTTTTGACGAGGGTCATACGTATAAATAAATTTGGTTAAAAAATTGAGGTATACTGAGATCATACCTGTTGATTGTACTTTGACTAATATTTGAAAACGTTGTTCCATTGCATTTAAAAATACATTGACTAACTGCATGGAAGGGAGTTCCATGACACAACTCAATTGAACAAATTTAGTTGGAATGAGCGTGCATCCATGCACTTTCACGTCCTCGTAAGCACATACGACAAAATGCAAGGCAGTAAATTTTAGATTTTGAAGTTTATTCAGATGACATTATGCGCATAATGCATATTACCCTAGAACTTTTTCCTTTCAAATATGGTCAGCTCAATTAAACTTTGCGTAACGTCCCCTACCACTTTTGTACTGCATGAATCGCGGAATGGAACAACTGGGACCAAGGTAAAATTTCTACTGGCGCTTCGGATCAATCTCGCCAATCGTAAAAACGGGCACAGTTATTCATACCTCTCCTGAGGTTACCTCTCCTACCATGCCATAAGGTAGTTAGAGCATATGGCAAGTAAAAACGTATTTGCCTTGATAAATGACAAATTAATATAACGCGACCTTTCTTGGAGTGATCCGAATACATATGAATTAACTGCGCATTAGAATCAACTTACTTCTATGCACAATATTCAAATTGTCCAGTACTTATTTGCTAATAATATCATGTGCGATCATGTGTTGATTGTATATTTTTGCGGAAGTGGGAGTGTAATCCAAAATAAATATATTATGTCCATATCTGTAATTTTTCACAAAAAGTATAATAATCCTTAGAATAACCCTTGTTAACTTTTAATAGTATGAATACAAGTATTTGAGTACCATGCAACATGAACTCGACATTTATAAATTATTTTTCCTTAATCATCACATAATAATATGTATATACAAACTATATAATTCCGTGGAAGGATCTCCATTCCTTCTAACCATAGACGTGTATGAAGATCTCCTCTACCACCTCTGCGATCATCTTCCAAAGTAGTAAAAGCATTACCTTTAGAATTTCATTCCAGATTCATGCACTGAAAAGTGCTAGGACCAAAAGAAGAAGCTTTTCTCAAGTTGCACATGAAAATGTAAGGAGCAAAACGAAAATCTAACGAAAAATAACATTTCTTATGTTGTTCAGTAATGATGACAGGTTTTATTGTCAATTGTTGCATTGACGCCACCTCTCTCAACATGCAAAGACTTTCTATCTTGGAGCAGTCTGAATGTGTAAAAGAATTGGTTGTTATCACAGCATGCATGCATTCATGCCACTAATACTGTAGTATGCATGAAATATGCATTCCATGCGCTTTGTTGTACATAATATGCACATTTTGATGGCGTACGTGAGTACATGAGCGTGTATGAAGATGTACAAGAAGAAAACAATAACAAATATATTCATTTACTCACTTGTCGTCGTGTTGATAACAACTGCTACAATAATTCATACAGTTTCCCAATATTTTGCATATATTTTTCTAATAAAAAATGGGAAAAGTTTCTGCTGCAACGAAATCAAAAAGAAATCGAGAAGCAGTTAGGCTTCATCGACAAAATAAAAACAAGCAATTGGAATAGATGAGTATAGAAAAGAGAGGACAGCAGAAGTCAAATATTATCGACAAAAATTACCGTGAAAAATTACGCATTGACATGAAGAAGTATAGAGATAGGATAAGTCATAGGATTCAACGGCAAGACAACATAAAAGAACCAGAACAAAGAAACGGTATGTACATTAATGCTTTATAACCTGAAAAATTATTTTTTTATTATAATTTTTTTATTAATAATATCCTGTTTTATTATATGTGCTACAGTTATCGATTTTGAAACTTATGGAGATTATTGTAATGTAATAAATTTGGTCAAGGACGACAAGGTAAAATCCTATGTCGTAGAATACTTGCCAACCCCCGATAACATGGTGACAGCAAGTATTTAAGGTGGGATACATGTCAGGACAGATAAAAGATATTTTATATTTGCTTATTGCTGAGCCTTTGTCATGCACAATACTTGATTCATATATTGCACAACTCATTTCGAACCAAAATGATAAGAATATTATTTTTGTATCTCTATATGTTTATCAACATTATGTCAATCCGTTATTTTATTATGATCCAAAATATAATATGGTAGACAATTTTATTATGAAAAAAAAGACTTGTTAATTTGCCCACTTAGAATCTTACCAGACAAAAAAGATGGGACTTCTCATTTTTATTTAGGGATAGTTAGACCAAATTTGAAAATTATTCAAATTTACGACCCTTTAATTGGATTTATTGATAATAAAAATAAAGAAACACATATTAAGGAGATTTCAAAATTAAGCACATGAGATCATGTGGAATGTATGTCGTATATTACGTACAACATATATTGAGAGGCCTTACCAGAATTCCAGTCCCAAAATCTGGAGTAATTGAGGAACTACGTCCAGTAATGGCGTCTGTCCTGTTATCTACCACTAGAGGTGGTAGAAAAATACTACAACGAATGTAGACTTGTAATAAAACTGACATTTTATAATAATTGAAACTTGTATCTAAGTGCTCCGACAAATTAATTAAATAGTTATTAAATGTATAATGTTTTAGTTACATGTAGATATATAAACAAAATAATTACGTTGAATAATAAATGGATCTAATGGATTTTATATCAATGTATTTTGTTTGTAGTTGTGATGTGAGATTTGATCCCCGTTTTTTTGAAACCCATATAATCTAATGCCTATATCACATATCATTTCATGCTCAGTACTCACCTCACCTTTTAGAAGAAGAGGAACCTCCTCATGCGCCTCAGTGGATCTTAATACAGTGACTTTACTGATCAATGAAAATCTTACCAAAGCCAGATAGAGCTTCATGTCACAACTAAATATGTCTCTAATTTCCAATAGACGCCTTTTTTTAGTGCACTCCCACAAGAAAAAATACTGATTGCTTTTAACTGGCTATGTAAGCAATACGAATTTTAGAAAATGAGTTTTCAAAAGCAAAATAATTTATTGAAATTTAACACCTGACATATTAGAACGTCAGTCTATCATCGGAACGTTCTCATACATTGTTAATGCCACAGGTCTAAGCCAAGGTCCAATCCAGGTCTAAGCCAAGTAATAGTTGACCGTCTTCATAAACAGAAACCCCTGTAATTTTTTCTATTATTAAAGAATAGATGATTTGGCATCGCATGAGAGCATGACAGTTTATTAATATTTGACAATCATATTTAGCGTGCAATTATGTGCCAAAAACTTTATTGCTTCATGTAAGTGTATCTTGTGTATCCTGTATGTATGTGATTCTGCATGCATCACAGTTAGTAGTTCATCAGGATCGGGTTCAAGCTTTGACAAGGTTTTCAACCCGAATTCAGATTATGTAGGGAAATATACAACCTCATGAAAAATTTTTAATGTTAAAGATTAATGATTTTTTTTCTCTCGACACGCTCTTTTTTTCGCATAATGTTCTGGAACAATGAAGCATAAATATCTCATGGATTTTTTCCAACGCTCAAGTTAAGGATTACTAAAGAAACAATATTTGGCGGAAGTAGGTAAGGTATAATATAAGGCTGAATAATGTTGAAAGAACCTTTTTATACAATGCGATGTGAATCAAGACAAGAAAATCTTAATGACTAAGTGGAATGTCTTGATGTGACATTTTTGGGGAGAGTTCTAATCCAAGATTTAGGCAAGCGGCCGATCAACGAATAATACTTGTGCTGTGAGAATTAACAAAAATGTATTTGACACGAAAGTCATTTTGACTATGCATCATGTATGAAAATGTAAATAAAATGTCAACCGTCCAAGCGCGATTAAAAAGTACTATAGGCGTTATTTTTTGTTATATCATTGTTGAACGTTAGCTCATTCATTGTCTTTTGAATTTAATATCGCAAGTTTCATGCTATGCATATAGTGCAACATAAACAAACAATCTTGATAATATAATACAAATCCCATCAATGAATAACAGAATTAAATATTGAAACATTTAATTTGATTGTTACAAATTGTGGTGATAACCTAACCAACCTATATAAAGCGTACACATAATGTTAACACTAAGGTAGCCTCAAAACACTGTAAACACATTCAAAGTGTTAACCTAAAGCATGAACACACTTTCAAAGTGCTAACCTCAAGCGAACAGGAAAGGTTTTTTCCTAATATTTTTGTTTCATGCTAAAATAATCTGAAGTTAAAACATGAGGAGAGAAATTGGGACAGAGTTTAAAAGTAATTTTGATGGTGATCCTTGCGGATTTAACTTTGAGTTGAAAAAGTGTTTCCAATTAAATCATATTTTTTTTGTCTGCAGGTTTTTTGAGAGTCAAGAGCAAACACGAATATAATGCTTTTGGAAATGAAATTTTGTTACGAGTAGCAATTTCCGCTATATAGGGAGAGTAGTATAATTTAGACAAGTCGACATGGATAAGGCAAATAGGAAAATTTTGCATTTTATTGTTGTTATTTGATAGGTAATTCACGTGTAAAAGGAGCCCATATCAAGAACATTTGTGTTTTTTACTTTCACATTTTCGTTGTAAAGTTCATGCTTTACGGGTTTATGGAAAAGTTAACATAATCGACTGATACATTAAATTGACAGCGTACATAATATAACATCATCTAGATGGCCAAATTGAGCAAATCGTTGGCATTGAGACATTTTTTTTCAACCGTGAAAATAAAACCTAGCCACATAAAGCTACAGTTATCATGGTAGCATTTAGCATTGAAGGATAGAAATGAGAAAGTTCATTTCAAGTTGAATTAATTTGCACTTTGTCATTTGCGAATTTTTACAGTCTCCGTGATGAGTTGTACATGAATAAGCAGGTCTAAGTTATATTTATCGATATGAGCCATTATAAGGCAAATATAAGGCGTATTTTCTCAGTCTGCTTTATTTTAGTTGCCTTTTAAAAATTGAAACATTTCAAAAAGTTTTAACTTTTCAATGAACGAATAAAGATAGTTGGCAATTAGTTGATGATGACTATGGCCATTTCGAACACATGTCTTGATTTGGGAATTAGCTACATATCTATTATCTGCGTTATTTTTCGTAACTTTTTTTTGTAAATGCATTTTTTTCAAGTACATTTATTATGACGAGTTAAGAGAATTAAAATGTTACTTTGATGATATTCTATTCAAAATTAACGCAAGTTTATATTGAGACGCATGCAAAACAAAAATATTTTTGCATTTTCGTCTAATTCAGAGTTAAATGTATATCAAGCATTGTTTTATGTATGTGCTGGTACTTTGTGTGACTTTTCAGCATGATGGGAATTTTAAAAACAAACAAAAGGCATGCTCTGTATACAAGCCAAAGCCAAAGCCAAGCAGAACACAGAATCTGTTGCATTGCTCATTACAAACTTTTTTTATTGTTGCAGCGTATTTTTAATTTTATCAAAGTGTTATTTTATCGAAAGGATGAGGTATTACGGGTGTCATCGTCCGAGAAGGGGACTAGCATTGCGGTTAGTAAAATAATATTATATTAATATGTATTAAAATTTAACTTTAATTTATTTTGTTGTTTTTTTATAGGCATCCGGAAAAAAAGTTTTTGTGAATCCCTTGGATACACAGAATGCCCATTCGTTACGAGTGTGTCAACACGTGCAGAAATCCTGCAACATTTTCTGACTAACCACACAAACGAGATCCGGTTCATGAATGACGCCACATGGACCGCAATAAGATTGAAGAATGACATGGTGGACTGTGATAGAGACCTTTTAATTTTCAATTTTGAGAAGGACAAAAATGGCCCACTACTAATGATCATCCGATCATTTAACACCGGAACAAAGAAGACCTTTTGGTTATGCGCATGTCTATGGGCTGATTTGGCAATGGGACCTCACAGATTATGCGCATTAATCAAACCAGAACGTGTGAACAATATGGTAATATTCAAGATATTCAAAGTATTCATGAATCAAATTGATTAAATCAATAGTAGAATTTTAATGTAATGTTCTAATTTTTATATATATATAGGTCAGCCCAGTTTCGATGACGCTTCCATTTTTCGACCTTGATCAAACGAAGATGTTGGAATCAAAACAATTCATGGGAATGGATCTATTTGTACGAGTAGACGGAGCGGCACCTGATCCAATGTACAACAAAGTGGAAATTATTAAAGTATAAAATAATAATTAAGTGGTATATTTGGATATTTTATAATAATTTGTATACATTTGAACTATTAGTAGTACTGAAGTAAAACCATTTTAATTAAATTTTAATTTTTAAAAAATGACAGGCTGCACAAACATGTTCCATTTATTTTATAGTTTATTGCTACTTTTATGATGTTCATCAATATGTAGAATGTTTCCGTCGCATAGTGATGTGATGGCACTGGAATATGAGAAACAAACCAAAATTGGAATATTAGAAACAGGCACATGGATGATAGTGCGTTTTTTACATAAACTGCATAAACTGTCGTAGTGAAGATTAAGCAAGTGACGATTTTCATTCGAGTGTGGAAATTTAAGGGCTCGTTCATAACTCTGAATTGCACTTTTCGTGTTCCCAATGCAATAGTAGCAGTGACCTTGTAGAGCCCAAAATACATTGCATTATGGGTGATTATTATGAATGGGGAAAAATTTAATAGACATTTAATTCGCTGAACATGTAATTCATATATAGAATTTTGTGGACAAACCCCAGTGTCAATTTCTATCGCATCAGCAATCAAGGGCAGAGCTTCATCTTCCCTTGTCGAAGATACAGAGATAAAGCTAAGTATCCCATCAGCAAACTACGTGCAAAACAATGAGTTTTTGTTAAAAGAAAGTTTTAAAACATCAAACGTCTTAACGGTTCGCATGTTGACTGATACTTTTCTTTGTCAACGAATTATTTTCCTTTATGTGAACCTGCTTGGCGACTATCGGAACGTCATTATCCGCTGGAGCATCTCGTTTAACAAGGAGCTGGACGAACAGTAGTTGTTATTTGACTAATTATGCTTATATTTGACTGGGTCTTGGAACTGTCATAAGTGGAAATTTCAATGGAAGTTATCCCTTTTGATTCTGGAGATGCCAAGTTCTTGAGATAATCAACGGTAATCAAATGTTGCTCAAACCGTTCGCTATTGAGAGATTGAGTTGTGGAAGCTCTACTTGTTATAATTGGATATCATTAGTTTTGGTAGCATCCATACTACTTTTTCTTCCAGGGTTTGCTAGGAAAACTATCATGTTGTGACTGTGTTTTCCCCACAAAACTTGCATTTTTCCAAACTTTCTCTTTACTCATTCGCATCTTGCTATTAGTAGCTTTTAGTCTTTTGAATTGCAATTTGCTTGTTGAAGCAACCGTTCAAAATTGGATTTGAGGGGATCCGTTTCTTGAAGTGTGGATGTCATTCATCATTGGAAACCACCAGGGCGCAAATTCAAACATTTTTGCTGGACAACGTTAGAAATTGCGTTGCGAAGATGCTCCCGTAAAATCAGATAGCGACCACTTGCATTCAAGTAGAAAAGGAAACCTTTTTTTATTGTTTCATTAGAGGCATGGTTAGCAGTAGATTGCTCAATGGATTGCCCATTTTGAAGAAAATATTTACAAGAATGATCTGAAAACTTTTTCTGAAAAATTTCTGCCGCTGCTTCTAGTACAGCTTTCTTGTGATTGGGAAGGTAATGCAGTAAAATGAAAAGGAAATAATATAATGAGGACTTCATTCTTCAATATTCGATATTATAATAATATTAATTTACATTTACATCTCAATGATGTGTGATCAACTTGTGACATCAGTTGACAGGTTCAACGAGTGGGGAGCATCATCTCATGCGAATGTATATACACATTTGGTTTGCCTGATCATGCACGGATAGACGAGACACCTAAGTCAACAAAAGCAATTCCATGATAAACCATCTGGAAGTCGTTAGTGAAAATGGGCTGAAGTCCGAACTCGTTCATGATCATTTTCTCATTTTAATCAGTGCTTGAGGTATGGTTGAGCCTCCTGTAAATGTCACACACTTTTGTGCTGGTTTTTCACGGCTACGGAAAAAGAATGAACATTCACTTTCAATTAAAAATCAAATATTATTGAAAAATATATTCATAAGTACTGTGAAAGTTTGCTAAGCATATTTCGATAACAGTTAGTTTCATACAATACGTGGATCTCCGGTTTCACTGAATTACAAGTAATCTTCTCGTCCATGTTCCACACAATCCATATGAAACATTTAATTTAAAAGACTTTATGCAAAAATTCAACTGATTTTGGGAAAAATTTGTTTGCATACATTGATTTTGTTCATGTTCACGTAACCCTCATTAGTGTATAATACTTTCGGATCCACAGCCTTTATAGTTGACCTATCAATCTGAGAATATTTCATAAACATGGGGCAGCGTCATGAAAACTTGTACATCCACATAATTATCAGCATATGAAACATTTTGATACACGATGCTAAGCAAGTTGTGCAAAAATTGAGTTGGTTCTGGGAAACCATCATTACACTTCAAGCTCAGTTGGAGTAATGGAGTTCCATTTAGAAATGCTCCTAAGCTAGTTTTATCTGGAATTATCCATGGTTCAACGTACTCATATTTTCGTAAGTTCATATAATATGATTGAAATAAAGTGCAAACAGACAATTGGATTATCCAAATGGCTGGACATTTTATGTGGTTTGATTCACTTGTTGCATAATAGGACATTGAATGAAGATCAACACTTGCGGATAAAAAATGTCCGAATGTTTCACACATGCACATGACTTGATGAGAGTTTAAAAGATTCTTTAGATATTCCAATCTCTTAAAGATTTTGGAATACATGGTCGAGGCTTAGTTCCTGGAGATTGTTTGATATAATTCTTTGTTGAACTTGTACCTGGCTTTTCAACGAAGGATTTGCTTATTTCAGATGTGTCAGAGTTTCTTATATCAAATCTTTAATTGTATCCTACTTCTTGATCAAACTATTGTAATGTAAGGGGCTTATTTGGGGGGATAAATATCTAAAATATGTAATGAGGGGGATTTGGGGACTCAGCTGAGTAACTGGGCTACATAAGGAACACGAAGAACTAACAGTTTCACATCAAAGTAATTAGGGTTAGGGAAAACTAAAGATAAATGTTGGGAAAGGTAAAAGACTTGTGCGTGACGTCACGTTGGAATCACAAGCCGATTCCGGCCAGAATAAGGATGGAAATGAAAAGTCAAGGCTAATAACAAAAAAGAGTGGAGGTGGTGGTTTGGAGTTTACAAAGTAGCGGGGTCAAAACGGGGGCATTGAGAGACTTCATTACACTATTCATATAAAGTTCCAATTTTTCAAACCAACTTTGACTCTTAACAAACATTAAATCCTTATACATATAATTCGTCGTTCTCCATTGATTCTCATAAAATTCGGACATGAGGATGGACACTTTTTTAATTATGAAAACAACTAATTTCCTTCCAGTAAGTGTTGAATGGCTTTAGTAGTGGATCATGAGGTCTTATATCTATAAGGCAGATTCATTAAATTCAGATTCTTTAATGCGCTGAGCAACCTCCACTTGATATCTGAGGTTTTCTGCTATCCTCGTTTGTGTTGCATGGAGTTCTATTAAATGCTCAATATTACTAACTTTCTCTTCGATTTCATTTGTAGCATTTCTGACTGTATTTATTTCGGCTAATGTGCTATTATGCAAGTATTCTGTCATATGTCGTGAGTATGCATTTATAATAATAGTAGATCTGACCGTATTATTGTGTTCCTTTGAGAGTTGATTCTTTACTTGCTCCACTAGGTTACTAACATTTTCTTGATTTGTCATTAGCTCTTTCACTTGAGATTCCTCTGCTACCCCACAGCAGAAATTTAACACACTTGCCAAGAAGTCGATTGATCTTGGCTTCCGTAGGGACTTTTCTCGTTCAGTATCCATTGCAGCCCGTGGTAGGCTATTTTTTAGTAATGTCATTGTGTTGTATGATAACACTTTTATGTGGTTGAAAAATATACATTGGTGACCGGTGCAAGTATAATTTTCTAAAAACCGTGGTGATCCAATATCGGGTAGTTCCATCTCATATAACAAGACAGTGGAAGCTTCGTGCACTATCTTGTCGAGTTGGGTGAGGTAGATTCCTGTACTCAGCCTGGAAGTTGGGGAACTTTCTCCGCTACTTATTCCAACGAAGTACACAACGATGAGTACTAATGATGCGCGCATTTTCATCTTGGGTACTTTATTGAAACTCTATTACGAAAATTGTAAATTAATAAAAAAGCAGAATGGTATAGCATACAGAATTTTTAGTCAGTTAGAAGATATTGATTTGTACATAACATCAGTGACAATACCAATATACCTTTTTACGTAAAATTTATACTTATTTTAGGTCTAAATTTTTGTATAATTCAAAATCAAACAGAAAGCCTTTTCAAAAAGAATTTTAACGAAAGTATTAGGAGACTCTGTTGAAATGTACATTTTAAACTTTTAGGAGAGCATAAAGATCTACTCCGTATGAAAGATTTTTTATTTCAATGTAAAAAACGTAACCTCAGACACAAAGTTAAATGTCCTTTAATCAATGAAATCTTTGTAGATGATAATATGACAGCAAAATTATTCCAAAAAATACGTAGATTCACAAGAACAGACAGTTTTCCTCCAACACAATTACTACAATCTTGCATTGAATTTCTTAGTAATAATAATCTTATGGTAAAAAATGCAGATAAAAATGCAGGAATTTGCAAAATTAACAAATTATGGTACAACGAAGAGGTATACTGACAACTGCTTGATCCCAATACATACAGACCATCTTGTCTTACAGAATACGAACGAGCAATGAATGAAATGACTGACAAATGTAAATCTTTGAAACTTGAGATGGGAAATAAAATTAAAATTCATAATCTCTTGATATACAATTCAAAACCAGCTTCGTTCTATTTACTTCCTAAGGTCCGTACAGTTGCGATGAGGTTCAAGTACTGCATCTCAATGCGTTCCGGGCCAAACTTCTCATTGAGCTATATAGAGGGAAGTCCTTTGTTGACCGTTTGGTGCACCCAATATATGGGAAAAATTGAACAAAGGACTTCCCGCTGCATACATAATGAGCCAATTTAGTCCGGAACGCATTGAGATGCAGTACTTGAAACTCATCGCAACTGTACTGCCTAAGGTACATAAAACTTTTATAAAATTTCCTCCAGGTAGACCAATCAGCAGTACATGCAACAGCAAAAATAGAAATATCAGTGCAGTTGTTGATTTCATATTCAAACCAATAATGTGTGAATTACCAGGTATACTTTTAGATACGACACATTTTCTACACATACTAGATACTATCAAACTAGAAGAAAATAAATCATATACCTTAATTACTTACGACATAGATAGCATGTATACGAATCTTAACGTCAACAGATGCAAGTATTTTTGTATGAAAGCTTTTAGAGAATACAGTACTCATAATATACTTCCGTTCCCATTATCAGATCAAGAAATGTACTCACTCTTAAATGTTTGCTTAGATTACAACTACCTGCAAAATGAAAACGAATTTTTTATACAACATAAAGGTATACAAATGCGGAATTGTGCTTCGGTGTCCATTGCAAATATTACGCCGTATTACGAACTCAAAGATATGTTTATAAATAGACCAGAAATAAATAAAAATCTGAGATTTGTAGATGATGGTTTCATGATTGTAGAAACTACAAATATTGAGGATGTAGATGCATGGACAAGAAGAATTTTCCAACACAAATACCTTACATTTACAGTACAACACAGCCCCATAGAGATTAATTTTCTTGATGTCACCGTACGGATAACTGGTAATAAGTTAAGTACTTCTTTGTACAAAAAACCTATGAATAAATGTATGTATCTAAGTTACTTCTCCAACCATCCAAAACACTTGCTGCGATCACTACCATACAGTCAGTCCATAAGGATAAAGAGAATATGCTCGGATCCTGAAGAATGTATTTTAGAAATTAAAAAGATGATGTTAAATTTTAGTAAGCGAGGATACCCACAAAATATTTTGCAGTAAATAACGTAAATAGAATGCTCAAATGCTGCTTGTTCAGTTTGCCCCCATACTAGGTTTTCTTTTGGCTTGAGAGAGAGTAATTTGGTGATGGGTTGTGCTATTTGGCTATAATTTTTGATGAACTTATGGTAGTAATTGAAAAGTCCCAAGACACTCATCACATCTTTCTTGTTTTTAGGCACTGGGAGCTCTTGCACACCTTTCACCTGGGCTGGAGTTAATTTGAGACCTTCAGGGCTTGTGGTCATGCCTAAGATCTTAACTGTGTCACACATAAAATTTGCTTTTGTTGCTTTAATAATGAGCCCGTATTCACTTAATTTCTCGAACATCTGGGTGAGCTTGGTGATGTGCTCTTCTTCAGTCTCAGTTGCAATAACTAAATCGTCTATGTATGCAAATACTGATAAATCGTCTAGAAGCCCTTCCAGCACAACTGATATTATTTTTGTGAAGGCACTTGGAGCGTTCCTTGTTCCAAACGGTATTACGTTGAAATGGTACAGCCCTGACGTTGTTGCGAATGCAGTGTACTCTTTAGACTCGTCACTTAGCCTGATTTGATGGTATGCATTTTTTAAATCAATGCATGAGATATATTTCTTTCCTTTCATGGAGTTGTGGATTTGATCTATGTTTGCGAGTGGGAAAGCAAAGGGTCTTGTGACAGCATTAATCTTTGGAAAATCAAGTACGAACCAGTATTTGGGCTCACCAAACTTGGTTAGTTGTTTCACCAGAAACCCGTAGCTTCTGAAAGGACTATTGGAAGGTGAGATGACACCTTTTTCTAGCATTTCTTTCACGTTCTCTTCGATAATCTCATTTTCAAAATCACACATTCTGTGACCTTTCACTTGAATTGGGGTTTTTGGGTCAATATCGATGTCTTATTCTATCTTGTCAACTTGACTGGTGTCTGAATCCGTCCAGCTAAGGATGTTGCGTGCATTGAATAAAATGTCGAATAACTTTTGCTTGCCCTCAGGGGTAACGTGTTTTCCAACGTTAAATGTACTTGCATATTTCTCGAATGCTTGCTTCTTTTCTTCGTTATCTTGGTATGTTTCTGCTGTTGTAGTGTTTATTTGCACGTGTTCTCTCGTTTCCGCAGGAGTCCCGCTGTGAATTCTGATCATTTCATGTTCCTCAACATGATTTGTTACCTTGCCGAGGCAGGTGTTTTTGCATAGGTATCTTCTATTATTTGAGGGGTTGAGAACTGATATTTATCTTTTTTCTTCACTCACCATCATGTGTGGGACAAAGATGTTGTTGGTTTTCACCAGTTTCCGGTTGGGTTGGATAACTGCTGCAGATTTCTTTTCGACCCCAACGAGTCTTATGGGAATGAAGACCTCTGATCTTGGTGGAAGCATCGTTCCTTTGGTTACACGGATACATCCTCTTCGCTTTTGTTTTGTTTCTTCAGGTTTGTCGTCCGTGATGGACACGTACTTGTTTAATTCGAATCTTTTGAGAAAGTCTTGTCGTTCAGAAGAGAATGGAATCTTCCCAAATAAGTTTGACCAAATTGCACCTTTCTCTGAGTCTATGTTAACTCCCAGTCTTTCAAGAAAGTCACTGCCTAATAGCACTGTACTATGTCACTTTCAACTACTAAAAATGGAAATGTACGTACTTTCTTTCCAATTGTCATTTTTATGATTGCGAAGCCTGAGTCTCCTATTACGTCGTTTGATAGGGACCTTATGGTAATATCTCTGTTCACTAGAGAAGGAAACCCTTCTGCTAGTTCCTTTGAAATCAAACTGCAGACGGCTCCGCTGTCGACTAGTGCGTTATGATTGTTGCCATTTATTTTCACTTTAACTAATGGGTTTATTTTCACAAAACCCATTTGTTCATGGGTTTCTTCACCATGTTGACGGTCGCATTTTCCTTTGCATTGTTGATTGAGAATGACAGAAGAGTGTCGTTGTTGTTCGGTACTTGTCGTGGAAACTGTCTGGTGTGTGTCGTGTCGGTTCTTTGTTCATTGTTACGTATCCTATGTAGAATCCCGCTAATACTACTTATCCTATGAAATTCCGTTCTTTACTGGGGCGAGGGACGGTTTGATTTGTAAATAACGTCGTTCTGGCAATATTGTGATGAGACAGGTACCTTGTTAGAACGAATGAAGGTCCTGTCATCTTTCAGTTTCCCTGCCCTTGCTGATTTTGAATTTGGACAACTGGGCGGCTTCCGGCTTGGTAGTTCTGCCCATTGTAGTTCTGTTGTAGCTGGACACCTTGGGATTGTTGTTGTTGATAATTTTCTTGACGCTGATAATTTTACTGGTCTCTGTTTCTATTGTATCGTGGTTGATTTTGTTGATAACCTCTGCCTTGATAACCATGCTGCTGTGCACGTCCTTGTCGCTCATCTTCGGCTTTGGTGCGGCAGTCCATTTGTCTATGCCCTGTGTGGTTGCGGTAGTAGCACCTAATTCGATTGTGACGATCATTTTCTTGTCGTTGCTGGGCATTGCTTCTATTTGCTGGTGGCCCTCTTGCTTCATTATTGTTTCCAGCTCTGTTTCTCTCTTGTTGGTTGTTTGATCTTGGCTCGTTTCTGGGTTGCTGAACTTCTGTTCCCCTGATAAGAACATTTTCTTGATTGGCGCTATTTGTTTTGTTAAGTGTTGCCAATTCAGTCACAAGTACCTCAAGTACCTTAGTGATTTGACTTTCTCCACCTACGTTGGCTGCGAGGGCGTTGGTTCCGGCTTCATAATGTTTTGGGACTCTCTTTCTATTTCCCTTAAACCTTTCTTTCGTTCGTAGGATTTTACCAGAGCCTTTAAATTTTCGAAACGTTCTGGCCTACCTCTTGCTTCGATAAAATCCCCAATTTTGCTGGGAAGGTTATTTATTAGGGCATCCGCTATTCTTGATTCTGTCATATATCTCCATTCCTCTCCTGCTGCGAATCGTATACGTGGGAGATAGGATGATGATGACTCGGTTGGCAAGGGCTTTTCTTTGAGCAGGTCATGAATGTTCTTTTCTTTTGTGTACTCCATTGGAGCATCCTCTATGAACCTATTGCACATGTCTGCGAAGGTTACACGGTCGTCCTCTTGTAGGTGCGTGTTTAAAAGAAACCAATTTGAAGCTTCTTGATGCGAGAATGAGAGTGGGAAGAAAAATTTCTTTGCCTTTTCTTGGAGTCCTTTCATGTCTCCCCAAAGGTTAAAACTTCTGATGAAGAGTCTCACTCCAGTCTCGTTTAGCGCTTTCTTGTATTTTGGCATTACGTCATTTGAGTTTGCCATATCTGTGTCTTGGTTTCGGACTTGGTGCCTTGAAGCTGCTTGGTTTGTGAGTTCAACTTCTTCTTCTGTTGTAACTTCTTCGAATTCTAATTCAGAGCAGGGTGGAGTCTGTATGATATCTTGGTTTTGTATTTGATACCTTGAAAATGCGTGGTTGATGAGTTCTGCTTCTTCTTCTGATGTAAGTTCTTCGAATTCTAATTCAGAGAAAGTTGGGTTCTGTCTGTCGTCGTCGGTCTCACTGTCCGTCCTCCAATGATTTTGGACGTCGGAAGTGGCTTCGTCTTCAATGATGGGTTCTTCTGGTATATTTATGATGATGTGATTTAGTCTGCGTGGTGTTTGAAATCCTAGGTCGGCAATTTCAGGTTCTTGGAAACGGAGCTCTTCTTGATTTTGATTTATATTCAAATTTTCACTTTCACTTCCTTCCGGTGTGGAGTTCTCGTTTTCTTCCGCTCCTTGTGTTTCTTCTGCTGTCTGATTTGGCACCTCAGGTTGGTTTTGGTTGTTGTTGCTATCGTCTTGTTCTTGGCTGAGTTGCTCTGTTATGTTTAAATCTATCTCAAGATTTCTTACTAGACCTGATGGTGGGTTCTTAAAGGGTTGGTCTCTGGTAAGGAGTGTTCTAGCTGAGATTGTGGGGGTGGCGGCTGGCGTTTCCAAGTAGCTGCTGGATGAAGTGGAAGTAGTGGTTTGTGGACGGGAGGGTCTTTCTAAGGCATCTAATTCACGTTGCATACGGTTTATTATGGCTTTTTCGTGTATGGTGACGGGTCGTAGAGATGCGGTTGTTTCCTTTGCTACTGGTAAATTTTGCGGTCTAGTAGGTACTCCTATCTGTTCGATAAGCTGGTCACATAAGGCAATCAGTTGTGACTGGCTTGTTTGGTTTAGATCGAGGTCAGTAGTCTGCTCTTGACCATGAATTTGGTTGTCTCGTGTTGATGGAATGGGAATGCTGTTGGGTGTTGCAGCTGGATGATAGCTACAGTGTGCTATTGGACTTTCTATGGAATTTGGTTTGGATGCTGTTGACTTATGGTTGCTTATGCAGCAATTAATCCCAGTCTCAATTGCTTGCTTCTCTTTAATTGTGTGTATGCTCTCGTTTTTCTTTTCTGTCTGTGGGTTTGGAGTTTCTTGTTCGCTCTGATCTGAGCTACTACTGTCAGATGATGAGCTACTTGACGTATTTTTTTCGCGATATGTGGTGCTGTTGTGTATGCTATCACTTAAAGAAGGAATTTTATTTACCTTAATTCCAGATACGTTTGTGTCACCTGGTTGTGCTAGTCTAAATACGTCAGCAGTTTGTTCTGGTCCACTTGCAACTTTGTTGGCTCAACTCGGGCTGAAATTCTTTCTCCGCCTCTTTAAACTGTTAGGTATAGCTGCAATTAAATTTGCTAGAGGAGATTTATGGTTCTTTTGAGGGCTTGGGGCGTTTTCATCCGCAGAGTCCTCAAGTTCCTGATTTGGAACGTACCCTTCAGCAATAATGGATGCACAAGTAGCTGGGTTTTCAGGCAAAACTAGTTCTCTGGTGTTTGTTTCTAGGTTAGAATGAAGAACTGCAATTGTAAATGGTTCTGGTTGATTGTTTCTTTCACTATCTGATTCACTTTCGGAAGTTAGGTTACTCATTTATCGCACTCTTTTTGTTCGTGTAAATGCTAATTCACTTAACGCGTATTCTGGCGTCTCTGCTCTTAGTCTTCGACTTCTTCGTTGTGTGCCGGCTTGATTTTTGTTGTAGGGGAACATGAGATTTGGTTCTTGACACTGACACTGAACAAGCTTGTTTTTGAAAACTTTGGAGCACTCGTCTCTTTTATAGACTTAATTATATTTCTGAAAAACTTTTTGGGGCGTCTTACTGCTTGCTGTGTAGTAGCTGAGAATCGAATCCCTTCACTTGTACCAGCTACCACTCAGGCACAACCCTCACCATCATCATCATCATCATCATCATCCTCATCAATTCCTCGCCCCTCCAAATCATTAAGCCGAGCAGCTAAGAAATCCACCTCTGCTCATCGTGCATCAACATTTTCACAACTTGCTGCAACGTACGATCCCACATTTACCGTTTCCAGTCCCCGGCTGTCCTCCTCACAAACACACGAATTGGAGCAATCCTTTCGGGTTTCGCCAGCCCTATCCGCAAGTAGAGCTGAGCACTTAGGAAAACTGATTGGCCTAAGCTCCATTAGAGTTCGTAATTGGTATACCACTCGCTCTCGGCAATCCCGAAATCGTTTCTGTGCTACTTGCAACGCCACTCCATATATGTGGTGCCCACCCACAACCTCAGCTTAAAAACTTTCCTTTTTATTATGGATCCTTCGGAGTACTTTAGACGTTCTCGTCGTGACCAAGGTCGCGATGCATGCCGTGCCCTGTTCAAAACAATAACAACCTAATTATAAAGACGGAAACTGAGGAGTCTCAACCTGCCCCAAACACATCCCAGCTCACATCATTGGCAGACATCCCAATAATAACCCAGTTGTTACACCAGCATCCGGCCCTCCTCCCAAGTCCACACAATGACTTCATTTTCAATCTCACATCTATGCTTCCACGCCTGGTTTTTTGAGGGCCCACTGATTTCCCTGAAGATTCTGATTCTTCCGCCTCTGAAACAACACACCTGCGCCGTCGTGCTTTTACATTACCCTCGGAGAATGGTGATGATTATGCACAACTACCGCTTGGATCACCCCCACCACCGTACTCTTCTCCAGAGCCTTCTCTAATGACTCCACACTTCTGGTTTGACCACCCACCCCACACTTTCGAAGTCGACAACCGTTACGAAGAAGAAGCTGATGATGATGACAACTACATTCTTGAACCACTCTTCCGGGAATCTGATGACGTTCCTGCACCCATCCATATGGACCCTTCTAATTTTCCAGCATCCAGCATTCTACCACCACATCCCCCAACGCTCTGCTGTTTACGTTGCCATTTATATGGCCACACATCATATACCTGTTATATCAGTGCCATCTCTCCATCCGGCGACCCTGACCTGGATTCCGAGATAGATTTCTACGCCGTTGATTAAGTGCCTACATTACTGTACTGTGTGTATTATTTCCTTCTCTCAAAGTTACTATGATTCTTGTTGACATATAATTCAACTATTTTCCTCTATTACTTAATTTCTTGTTATTGTATATAAGACGACAAACCTCATCATGGTAAAAGTGCATATGTGCGTTCATTACCCCGTTTCTATAATGGTGATTTGTAGTTAACACTTTCCATTATGTGGATTCTGTAGGTTTAATGTTCTTTATTATTTCCTAACTTTTTCTTTCTTTTTCTCAATCCCTATCTGGCTATCGAACTATCCGAATAATTACCCCTTTTTGTTTATTTTACCCAAAACAAAAAGAAACAAAAAGTGTTGAAATAATAAAATGGTATCAGTGCATATGTGCGTTTACGGTTTTATGAGATTTGTGAACTATACCACATATTCTTTATTTTGTAGATATAATGTAGTTTTTATTGTATCCTGTATTTACCCCGTTTTTAAGCGGAATTTATTCTCATACCTCTATTTCCATTCTGTTATGTAGTCTACCTATTATATTATTGTTATTCCATATTATATTCATAATTCACTCTTTACTAGATGTTATTAATTAAGTTCATTTTCTCCGCCGTCTGTAAGTGCTTCCACTTATAATGTCGTGAACACCTTACCTTAATTTTAGGGAGCAACAAAAAAGAATAGTTGCCTTTCTCGTCTTCTAGGGTTACTAGTGTGATTACTATGTTATGATTTCTCTTTTATTATGAGTTTATGCGTAAACACAGTTTTGTTTTGGTTGGACCTTGACATCAACGCCTTCCGCGTTTATGTCACTATCTTTCTGTCATCCCTGACGTAACTGTATTCATGTCATACCTCAATTTATCAATACTTTTCCTCTAGTGTGTAATTATCTTGTCGCAGGAGCTCCTTTTCTTTCAACAAGTGGCATTTGTCACATGTAACATGACTATAGGATAAGTAAGTAAGTATGTAAGTAAGTATGTATGTAAGTGTAAGCAATATTATGGCTATGCATCTATACAATAGGTACATAGCCACACATGTATATATAATCCATGTATTCCGAAATAAAAGACAGTCGTCCATCTAAACTCAAACTATTGACTCACTCCAATCTCTTACCTTTTATAACACACACTCACGACAATAAACGTGACATTATAAGTTTGTTTTTGGATGGGCTAACTTTTAGCAAAATACTAGGGTTTTGATGTAATTTATGCATGACTTAAAACCATAATGTTCTCTAACACAATTCCATAAGAGCAAACTCGTGTGTGGAGCAAAAGGACTATACTACATCATATCCATACTACACACACATATATTATTATTATTATTATTATTAAACTGCAAATTTATAGATTGAATTGAGCCAAGAAGAAGAAGACTTTTCTTGGTGGTATGTATGGTGTGGTTGGTTCATGTAAGGAAAAAGATGTTGTAAATTGTACAGACTACAAGAGTATTGCATGCATACTATATAATATGCATAACATTATGACATGATGAAGAAGCAGGAGGGAGGAAGAAGTAGGTACACGGGCCGTTTGCTCTGCTTATATACTGTTTTCCAACTCCTCGTGAGATTGGAGGCACAAGAAAGTAAAAATTATTATTATTGCCGTAAGGTCTCCTGAGATAGCAAATTATCATAATAATAATAATCTTATTCCATGTTCAAGATTGCATCCCGGTTTTTGTTTGTTACGTTTTTATGTGTTACGTGGCCAAATGCTCCGTTCTTAACCAAAAATTATGGTATAAAAAATATATATAGAAGAAAGGGACTATATAACAGGCTAGATGACAGATATAGTAGATACTTGGAAGAAGTGCAGGAAGGAAAAAGGAGACCTTACAAGATTTTTGTTTTGTTGATTGGAAGAACGGTTATATTCATAGATCATGTTAGAGTCTCTTCTCTACATTTGTGTCCTTTCTTCTTCGAAGTAGGAATTCTGAAATAAATGTGCCATGGTGTGTTAACGGCTTCACGCGGGGTAGAACCAAGAAGAAGAAAAAAAGGAAAGCGTTTGGTTAGGCCTTTGCATCGAATAATAAATTAAACCAAAGAAATCATCGAAGTTGAAAAATTATATTTCATTGCAATATCATTTTATAGATACGTAATTATCCTCAAGTCAAAGTTGACAGAGTCAGCATCAACCAAATTGGATGAGACGGATAGCAAGGAATAGGATGAAGATGAGGACGATGATTCGGATTATTATGATGATGACTCTGACGAAGATCTCTTGCCAAATACTGCATCATCCTCGTTGAGTAATAACAATAATAACAAGTTTTACAAAACTTCTGGCTCAGCCGCTTCTAATGGATTGTCAGCATCGTCTAACGATCTCCTCAATAGCGCTATTGTTAATAACTTCAAGTAAGTTTGCATCATCATTATTGTATATTTTCTGTTTGTGTCTTTGTAAATGTAAACTGTTCAAATATTTACTTTTGCTCAATCCATTAGTAGCCTTGTTTAACCATATAATAAATTGCACAAAGCCAATTACAAAGCCACAGGATCCTATATGACTCATACTACTCGTAATTAGACTGAATCAAGGTAGCTTTAATGTTTAACGAACCGATTGTTGACATTTTAGCTTTAGTTCCTCAATTTACATGAAATATAATCATGTTAGTCAGTCAACACAATCACATATTATCTCTTTCCAAAAATTTGTATTTGTTCGTTCAGCCTATAGGCGCCAACCCTAATTTACACAGGGATTTATTCATGCAGCAGAATGCATTCTTGCTCACAGTTTAGTATATTACGTGACTGGGCTAATGTTGCATTGCATTTGTCCAGTCATTTTATCCATGAAAAAGTCAAATTAAGCGAGCGTAGGTCAGGCGATCAAATAGTGATACACAAACACACGTATAACAAGGTCATTCAAGTTTATCTTCATTCCAGCTCTCCAGTCAATTGACTGAGTCATTCAGCAATGCCAAATCATTTGTGTATTTGTTTGTACCACTCAAAAGAAAGCATTGGAAGTTGGAAATGCATGTGTAATCAAATCTCTTGAGAGAGAGAGAGAAAGGGAACCAACAAGCATAATTGATTTGTCAGCCGGTTCAGTCGGTGACTCCGCTTCGGCTGGAGTTGGAGCGGAGTGAAAGGACGGAATAGAACATGCATGCATTATCGTCAGGCCAATTTTACCTGTCTTCCTGATGGACATTGTACACAAATATATAGCCACACCAGGACCACGGTGTGTTGGAGTCCATTCCATTCTTGTTTAAAAAAAAGTCGAAATTTACGGTAGCATTTCCTCGAAATTCCATCCCTTTTATCTGGCAATGCTCAAGGTAAACATTTGTTCAATTTAGGAGAGCTTTTTGGGTGAGTTTGAATTAGTGATTAGCTACTACACTATGTATTCATTCCAAAACCCTAGCTCTTTTAAGGTTAGTTAATCCTCAGAAAAACCACATACACCAGACAAAACATGAAAAGCAGAGAGAGAGTACTTGAAGGAGAAAGCATATAGATTATTTGGTGATCGTGAGTCACTGGGTTAGAAGAGAAAGGAAATGAGTTTAATGCTTATACGTATACATAAATGCTCATGAGACACACGTACCGTCGAAACGTTTTGAACTCTGAGTCACGAAATGAGTTGGCTGATGCCCTGCATTTACTCTTCTTGATTACTACACACTAATCAACTACTTAAAGTCCATGCATTCATTCATTTTATCATGTAAATATTTCATTTATTTTTTACTTATATTTACTGGTAGCTAGCTCGTAGTACCTTTCCCTTCCTGTGATAAAGTTTGATAAAGCAATCGCGTGACAACTATGTAGAATTTATGTCCAAATTCTATAATGAGATCAATTCTAAACACATGTGGATAAAATCGTCCGAATATGTCCAGTATAATATTTTAGATTTTCATACATCCATGTTTTCATAAAATTCACGCATTTTTATGTGTTCATTATCATAGTAATGGAAATCATCAATGAATAGTAAAAAAATTGCGATAAGGTACTCATTATTTAATCATACTTTGACGAGATCATTTGGAAGCCATTACCAGACTAGAATATATCGACGGAAAAACTGATATGATTATAAAAAAACGTGATGATGACATGAAATTTAAAATGAATATATAATTCGTAATAATAATAAATTGAAATTTCTACTCAGTTAAATTGATTTTGATTAAGTTAATCTTTAATTATATATTAAAATTAAAATGTTACATATTGTCAAATTTGGAGCCAAGAGATTCAAAATCTCAGAAGTTTTTTACACCTCTAGTGAAAATACATATAAGAACATGAAATTTAAAATGAATATATAATTCGTAATAATAATAAATTGAAAGTTCTACTCAGTTAAATTGATTTTGATTAAGTTAATTTTAATTATATATTAAAATTAAAATGTTACATATTGTCTAAAATCTATAATGCGTTGTCTGATTTAGTAAATAAAAATGCAAAAAACTGCACAGACAGATTTCACCTTTAATCTTTATCCACTTTATTGGCTACGCGTTTCGCTAGTGTAACAGCTTCATCAGGCCTTTTTATACATACACAAAAAACGGAAAATTCAGAACATGAAATATTTAATGTTATAAATATTTGTCACAGTTTATAATTACATTTTTTATGAGTAATTAAACCGAATAATATCTTACCAGTGGAGAATAGTAGTAGTAAAAATATAGTTAAAAATTAATACATTTAGTCAGGTACAAACGTACCGTCGTCAGGTTGAAAGTAAAATGACAATTTTTTGCCTTTTGGCTTAGAGAACAGAACAGAAGTAAATATATGGATATGAACAACACAATATTATAAGCTTACAGTATAATACGGAGAGCTACAAGATTTATGTACAGTGAATATCTGTTTGAGGGTTGTAGAATGAATGGAGAAATATACAAAGCAGAATATATCTGTAAATTACAATATTCAAGTACATAAGTTGTTTTAGATTTTAAGTCTTTCTTTTACGTTATTTACTCTTGAGAAAACTACACGGAGGTGCATATCTTCAACATGAACACGGAAATTTCTTTTGTCCTCAGCAAGTAAATGGTCCAATATGCACCTCTTCACGGTTCGGCTATAGTTATGTACCTGTTTACAGAAAGGAAATACTATGAAGACGTTTTTTCTTTGTGAGAGGTAATCGTTTTGGACTGGAATGTCGTATTTTTGAAGTATATTTGGTTCATTTAGATTTAAATAATCAACGAGAAGTTTCTTTTTGGGACAGAGAGCATCTTTACGACTAGTGCACAAAAGTTTTAAGAACGTTATGTATAAAATCCTGTCGTCATACCATCTTTCTTTGAACTGCTTGAAGAGGATAATTAGGTTTTTAATGCGTACGGATAATACACTGCAAGTTCTTATCACCCTGAGCCCTTGAGAATAATAAAGAGAATTTTTCAAGTGTTCAGGATGGTTTGAAGCTGCGTGTAGATAGAGGTGGCGTGACATGGGCTTCTTGTATAGCTCAACGCTTAAATTATTATCTTTTAACGTGATGGTCGTGTCTAAAAAGTTGATGGCTTCAGTACTTATTTCTTTTGTAAATTTGAGATATCTGTGGTTTAGCAAATCCGATAACCATTCATCTATACAAATGATGTCAGTACAATCGAGTATTAAGAGAATGTCATCCAAAAAACGTTTGTAAAAAGCTATTTCTTCTTTGGAGAAAAGGTGACTGAGCTCTTTGAATACTGCTATGTTTGCTACCATGACACTAGCTATATTACCCATTTCAACCCCCGTGTGTTGAAAAAACCACTGATCTTCAAATTTAACATAATTGTAGTCTAGACATAAATCTAACAAAGTTGATAACTGGTTGCGAGATAACTTGACCTCATTTGACGGTTTACTCAATTCATACATATCCATACAATGCTTTTTACAGTCCTTGATATTCAGACTAGGATATAATGCTTCTACATCAATTGTCACCAAACAATATTTTCGGCCGGGATTTAATTTTACATTATCCAAGAGTACAAGCAAATGTTGCGTATCAATAAGTAAATCTTTGATATAATTCGTACATGGTTTCAAGACAAAATCAATGAAACTACCGGCAACTTTATTTGTTTTATTGAATGTTGAACTGATAGGACGACCTTTTGGAAAATGTTGGAAAGGCTTGTGAATTTTAGGCAGAATACGAAAAATTGCTGGTGTGTCCGTTGAGCTGACTTAAGTGGAAGGTTTTGATTTTAAGTCAAAGCATTTTTCAAATACGCGAAGTTTATCTCTAAATTCGGTCATAGCAAAATTGAAATGAGTTTCTGTTGTTGGATAATACGTGTTAATGTGTAGTTTTCTCAAGAGTAAATAACGTAAAAGAAAGACTTAAAATCTAAAACAACTTATGTACTTGAATATTGTAATTTACAGATATATTCTGCTTTGTATATTTCTCCATTCATTCTACAACCCTCAAACAGATATTCACTGTACATAAATCTTGTAGCTCTCCGTATTATACTGTAAGCTTATAATATTGTGTTGTTCATATCCATATATTTACTTCTGTTCTGTTCTCTAAGCCAAAAGGCAAAAAATTGTCATTTTACTTTCAACCTGACGACGGTACGTTTGTACCTGACTAAATGTATTAATTTTTAACTATATTTTTACTACTACTATTCTCCACTGGTAAGATATTATTCGGTTTAATTACTCATAAAAAATGTAATTATAAACTGTGACAAATATTTATAACATTAAATATTTCATGTTCTGAATTTTCCGTTTTTTGTGTATGTATAAAAAGGCCTGATGAAGCTGTTACACTAGCGAAACGCGTAGCCAATAAAGTGGATAAAGATTAAAGGTGAAATCTGTCTGTGCAGTTTTTTGCATTTTTATTTACTAAATCAGACAACGCATTATAGTATGGGCTCACAAGTAAAATTAAAATTACGGAAGGGTTAGCACAAGGAGAAGTACTTAGCCCTTTATTGTTTAATTTATACATTTCTGACATAGAGTCATGCCTACGCAATGTAGGAATATTCGGTGTAAAAATAACCCATAAATTTAATCTACAAATACTCCTGTTCGCTGATGATATGGTAATCCTAGCTTCAACGCCAGGTGATTTACAGAAAAAAATCGAGGTATTAAGAGATCATTTTGAAAACTTAGGCCTGAAGGTGAATGTAGACAAGACTAAAATTGTTGTGTTTAGACGAGGGGGTAAAGTTGGTAAAATACCCATTTTCAAATATGGTAATGACGTCATAAAAGTGGCACATACCTACACATATTTAGGAGTATTATTTTCGTCGTCTGGCGTCTTTACTAAAGCAGCGGAAGTATTCCGAAAACGCGGAACAGCGGCATTCTCGAATGTATGGAAAATAATTACTAAGGGTCAAATCAATAACTGGGAGAGCAAAACAAGACTCTTCGAATCCATTGTTGCAAGTACTTCGTTATATTGTAGTCAAATATGGGCTCTAAATAATAGTGATAACTTAGAAAAAATGCAATCAAAATTTTTGAGCCGAGCACTAGGGGTGAGCAAATTTGTCCCAGATTAAATCCTTCGCCTTGAAGCCGGTAGACCACCCATTTTTATGCAGGTTATCAAAAAAGCGTTACTTTACGTCAAAAAGCTACTATTGATGGATAACGAACGTTATGCCAAAAAATGTTTCTTAGCATTCAAAGATGAGGCTAATAATGGTGCGAAACCAAAGTTTAATTGGGTAGCTCAACCTCAATCATTTTATGACAAACACGGTCATAGCTTTCTAAATCAAGATGTAGAACCTGAAAATTTTATATCGGCAGCAGAAAGCCTACTTAGAACTTACATAGACGTTAGCAGACAGACAGACATCTCACGAATTAGTGCCTCCAAAAGATACTGTTACTACGCACCTCTAGTTAATGATACCCCACTAGCAGTTAAGTACCTAAGTTATAATGTTCCATTTAAAATGTTAAGTATAGCGTCACAGCTTCGCCTGAACACAGACAGCCTGTATCATAACAAGTTTTGTTTTACTTTTAATGCTGAAACACTATGTGATATGTGTCGACTTCAAGCATGTAACACTATGAAACACTTTGTGATGGAATGTATTCCATATAGAGAACTAAGTAAGATAAGAGAATGTAAGGACATAAATAATATACTACAGTTCGAGTGTAAGGAAGATGTTGTTACCATTTTTATGCTATATCTGCAAGTTTAGAATTACGTAAAAATATGTTAGAAGGTTAATCCTTTCCTATGTTAAGTAAATATATATATTTTTAGCTATGTTAATTTTAAGTCAAGCAAAGAATTCCTAGTACAATAAGTAATGTGCCAAATATTTAATATACCAAATATACCAAACCAAATCAAGAATCAATGTACTGTTATATATTACTATGTACCATTATGCTCTATGGGTCAACGACCTGAACGAGTTTGAGAAAATTAAATTATTATTATTATTATATTATTATATGTTGTCTAAAATCTAAGAGATTCAAAATCTCATAGATTTTTTTACACCTTTAGTGAAAATGCATTTAAAAGCACCCAAACAGAGAATTGAACACACGAAAGAGTTAAGCTAGTTCATGGACACATCAATCAATAGTATTGTCCATAGCAATATTAGAACCGATATCTCTGGCATTAATCGAATAGCAAATAAACTTAATGATGATAACAATAATGCTTCGTTTTAACATAGTATTAACTATGATTACGTAGGATTGAACCAAAACACCATTGCTTGCAGCATGTTTCATTGTGTAAAAATGTTTGATATAATTTTCACATTCGATTTTCGATGGTAAGCCAATCACATTCTCGATCTTAACACTGGATATTGATGTTTGATAAGTCAATTGTATCATATATTTCTTTGTCCGATCGGAAAATGCATCATGCAATCTGTGGGATAGTGTAAGATATTACTACTATCAAATTCTTCGTAAAATTTTGTACATTTTTGGTATCACATACAAATGGTCCCGATTTACCATTCTTGTCAAAATAGGATTTAAAAACTGCTGAGTGTCCTGCAAAGTGAGGTTTAAGTTTGAAGGGGTTCTCAATGATTCATTGCATTTTAAAAAACTAGTCCATTTATTCTGAGACATTTACAATAGAAGAATTGCAAGCAGCATATAGTCCGAAGCATTAAAATCAAAGTCTGTATTTTGATGATCATGACAAATAATAGTTCAAGAGATAATGCATTGTCCAATCAGACAAATAAATGGATGAAGCTACTTCTAATCGGGCCTCAAAAGAGACGTAACATTTTCGGATCGGACCAAGAAAGAGATCGACATGTCGAACATTGATATGCATTTCAATAAAATTAATGAGTTCATAATTTTTTGAGTATATATGTATGACATTTTATGAACAAAAACAGATTACAACGCAGCTACTGTTTGTAATTTATATTGCAGTACGCATATTGAACTATGTTTGTAAGGCAACGGGCCTATTTTGCTCCACCGATCGGGACGAACTGCGAGCTGCGACGTGACCTTATGATATGCTTGTATCCGCTGTGTGCGGTGAAGGGAGAAACGGATGAGTAATAAGGGTGGTTAAGAGGTTTATCGGATTATATTATACAATGTTTTTATTCTCAAAACGAAGACTAGGGAAATTCCCTCTGTTTCGGGCTAGCGCTAGCTTCTACCTTACAGGCGCCACCCGGGTGATATCTCTCAGGGGTTTACCCCCTGACTAGTGCCCGGGTGGCGAGAGAAAACTTAACCTATCGAATTAATTATTTATACGCTTGAAAGGATAATGACGAGAAAATACCCACTGGACTTCACGCAGTGCAATTGCATAGGTGGGTCCCTAAGGCGCGTATTGTGTTAACCTCGGGCCGTCTACAAAAATTGTGGCAGTACAGCTCACCGAGTTCCTTCGGTATATAATTATATATAAATATGTGTAATATATAAAATACTTTTGGCAGAGATGATGATGATTATCTTAATCTGGAGAAAGGAACTGCCTCGCGGGTTGCGGAAGGAACTCCGGATGAGCTGCTGTTGACACCGGATCTGGTGGGGACGCCAACTGGGATCCCAAGGGGAAACGGGATGACCAAAATTATACCAGGAGATTGCCAATAAGGCTCAGGATCTAATAATACACCATATCATAATACTCTTTTACCACCTTTCCTAAGAACCCAAAAGCCACATAATTAGAAGGTACATAATAATGAATAAATAGCTATCATTATGAATAAGACAACCCTTGGTAGGCAAAGAATGATTGTTTTGTTGAACTGAATATAGGATACATACAATTTATTGATTCATTTAACGACCAAATCTGTTTATGAACGATATTATATTCAAATACATCAATAAAATTTTAAAACATATAACGTTATAAGGTTAAATTGCATATATTTAATTTATTTAGGATTATTAATACGCCTGTAGTGTGTATGATGTAAACAAAATTTTTTCATTGATTTAGTGTAATATATATGATGAAATAACTCTCGTTCTGTTCAGTTTCTATATCGCAATGGAATTCCTTCTAATAACTGGGCTTTAATTAGCCAGTTGTTTGCCCGTACTAAACGAAACGTTTTGAACAAAATTATTAGAATTATTAAACAAATAATTCCACCAACAAGGCAGATAACAATGCTGGTTATCTCTAACGCCTTTATAAGTTTCCAAAATAAAGACGGAATTGATATTTCATCCTCTGCACAGGCATTCCCAACCAAGCCGAATAAAATCAGCAATACGGCCATGTTTACGGTCAATTTTTGCTGAATGCACATGTCTGAAAACAAAATCAATGCAAAAATATTATGGTTAAGACTCTTCGATATGTAATTGTTTGAAATGCATTTAGACTAAGAATTACCTGGTTTGCAATGAGTCTTAAATGTGTTTCAGATTGGTTGTTTGTACGGATACAACTGATGTTCTTACAATAGTATCAAGTCAGTATTTATACAAATAAGTAAAATATGAAAATGTACTTCATGTGATTTGAGTAATTTCGAGTACATTGATATTATTGAGTCACTTAAAATCAATTATTTAGTAATAACAAGATGGTATAATTAGTTATCCGTATTGTCAGTAATTAATATTATACTTAGGAATATGCATTGGTATCAAATGCCAAACATACTAACGACATTACCTGCATTGACATTAACATGACGTCTTGAAAATTATAAAACTAATTTTCAAATCAATATACATATTGTATCACAACAAATGAACAGTCAGCAAGATAACACTAAATTAACTATATCATTAGCTTATCAATCCAAAGTAATGAACTGAAACATTACGAAATACTATGCCATTAAATAAAGAAAGTATATAAATAGAGCAGCTTTCAACTTACTGAACATCAGTTCATTTTACATTGTGGTTGTGATACTATATGTAACATTATGCCTTAACGCGGTGTTAGATACTGCTTATCTACAACCTATTCTATGCTTAATCACTGATAAGCCACGAGATCGATTATGCTTAATAACGAATTTATTAACATAAGATGCATATAAGAGAACATCATGTGTACAGAGCTCAAGCTAACTCCTGACTGACTACATTCTGTGCTGACTGCACGCAAAGCTAAGCACACCTTCATACTATCAAATATTACCACGTACAATATTACCCCAGCACACCATAGTTATTGTCTCTATCAGATTCATCACGGCTACTTTGCAAGCTATGATCACCAAATTTGGTGATCAACGGGAAAAGGGTAGATTTCTTACGCCGCTTAACCGTTGTGATTTTATTAAGGGAATACCTTTGTTTACACTCTGTGCTCAACCCCCGAACCCCATTAGATCAGCAGATGACCAATGAATGAACATCTCCAAATTGCCAAAAGACGTGATAAATTGTTGAGTTTTATACATAGTGGGAAATTAGTTAATAACGTCACTGTTGAGGTTCTCGAAGGCTAACTTGAAGGGAGATCGTAAAGAGCAACTCTTAAACTACATTTCTGACCACTTTTGCTAATGTTTTAGTGATGTTAACACACTAAACGACGGGATTCTTTCAGTTATAAAATGCATGTAGTTAAATGAACATTTACCTTCTTAAACTTCTACCCCGTCGTTTGACGTAAATAGACTTCCAATCACGCAATTTAATGCACTAATGTTTAGACCAGTTCTTCAGCTAACTTATCTCCGTTCACCTGTTTTCACAGCACCTTTCCTGACTTCACAGTTTCTTTGCAATGTGTAAAACTGACAATCGAAGACGAGGGAACATATGCAAAGCATATGAGGCGGGTGTATTAGGCGGCATAGGTATGATATAGCCTTAACATTGCGGTAAGACAAAGTCAAAATGAATCAGAAGCTGTCAAACAAATAAGAATGGCAGAAGCAAATGCTCATGTTCGAGCCACTATCGATGAACTATCAGATCCAATCAATTTATCTGTCATCACTAGTGAATGGTATACTAGTGTAGAAAGAAGAAGCATAAGTAGGAATTCTGATAAAATTTTGCAAGAAATTACCCAACGTATAGAACATGAAAGGTTAATTCATGGTGTCTCAGTTGTTCAACGTGTTGCTGGCGACATTAACTTGTTGCTACCTAGCATAAGTTTTTCCTATTTTAGTGATCTAAGTGGAATGATGGTGTTTTATATTTTTCTTATTAACAATCTTTTCTCCGTTGCGAAAAATAATGAGAAATTAAATTTGATTTTTCGATATATACAGGGGAAAAGTCACAAAGAACACGAAGAACATGAAGAAATTCTTAAGGTTGTTGTTAATGTTATACGAACTGATATTGTATTATATGATACGACAACCGATAAACCAATAATCACCAGATTTGCGTTATTTAAACCTGACGGAAATGATCGTCCTTTGTTATATATATACCGTTGTGGTCGTAAGTTCTTCCCAATGTTTGAGAATCAGCTCCAATTTCTACGACAATCAATTGAGTATGTACACAACAATGTAATTGATACGAATTGGCGAAATCCACACACAGATATATATTATTTGATGGATCTTCTTGTCGAATCAGGAAGTGACGAAGAAAAAGAAGAAAAGTTTTTTAAAAAAACTTTAAAAAAAGGAAATATTTAACAAATATAGAAGTGCGCTATCTCTTGGGGGGAAAGCGAATTATTCTTTGATCCCAATTCATCCACAACTAACAATTTGTGTACGTCAGTACATTTCGAACATCAGAATACATCAAAGCGTTGGATTTATATTACAAATATGCGAAGCACTATCCAATTGGTTTGTGGGTTGTAATAAATTCCAAAGCATAATGATATTAGTAAGTGAGTTTAGTCCTCATTATCATGGTAAAATAGACGTTATGCCTGATAATATAAACATACCTTACAATTACAAGAGAGTTGGTAGATTCGCTCAGGCCCTACAGCACAAAATCGTAATATTTCGGATTGTAGATAGTACGATTGTGGTTGACATTTTTAGACCACACCATGTTAAGTTAGACATCATAATGTTTTTTCATATGGGTGTGTTCGACGTGAGCAGTACAAAACAAAGATTGTTTAACTTTGGATTAGACAATTATGTAATGAATGACATAATCATAAACCTACAACTAGGACCTGATTGGAGTAAGGAAGATCATCAAAAGGAAAACGCAAGGTAAACATGTACATAATTTTCATGATATAATGTTTGATTCATTTTCTTATTCTTGTTGAATGTTAAAATTTTATGTATAGCGAACTATTAGGCGATCACATGAAGAATATGCACCATACACAAATGATCATGAAAGACTTTTTGAATTACTACCAAACGACAATAATTCCAAGATAGCTATGAAAAATATATTGGAATTATACACCAATGGTTTGGGATGCTTACTTTGGTAACATTATTTCGGCGTGCTAGAAGAGTCATTTCATCAGAAAGCAGCGCAGATAATCAAGACGATGATAATAGACCAAGAAGAGATGGCGACCGACAAGCAACATATTTTGCTAGTAGGACACGTGAACGAGGCAGAAACGAAACAACTACAAGACTAGATATTAGACCAAGCACGTCTGCGTCTAGATCACGAACACACGTTCATCTAAATAGACCACAAAATCTTCCGCCATCTGATGATGCATATGAAAGTAATACCGGACGACGGTCTTATATAAGAAGATCAATCGGCCGCATGGGACATGTGCCATATTCCGTAATAAAAAACAAAAGAGTTAGATGTGGATGCGAAAACTGCAAAAAAATGGTCCAAAAGATTTCAATCGAATGTCAGAGGTAATTTTTATTCAGATAGACATTAATATATATATTGATCAAGACGACGACGAAACATCCGGAGAAACATCTAAACATCTGGAGAAAGCGAATAGCAGCAATATGAAAACCACATGTAAAATAATTCAATTCAATACCAGCTAATGGCACGGCTACAATTATTCAGAAAATTATTAAACATAAATTTCAAATGAATTTAAATAAATAAATAATTATTATTATCATATATATATATCATTACATTATCTCAACAATATAATATAAATAATTTAATGGAAATATTCAATGTATTAAACTACACTCAACACCCATCATAATAGACCCAATGGGAATATAAATTGGTATATAAGGATTCTGTTTCATGTAAGAATGCTTAATGGGAATAATGTGTGGTATGTATATCTGTTTTTATCTATATCATTAATAAACATATCAAAATTAAATAACATGTGCTAATATTTAAAATTATGACTGATAACACAATAATAACTGATGCAGCATGACAGTTATGATTTCAGTTCATAGCTTGCATAAGTTTCAGTAAGTTTATAATTACCAGGTTTCGTCGGACATGTGCTCCTGTATGGAAGTGATTTAAACAATGAATATATTTTATGGTGTTGCCCTCATGAAGGGACAAAAAACAATTAGAATTCAAAGGGCCCATAAGGGTGCCCATGTAGGATGCTGCCTCTAGAAAGAGTGCTATTATGAAGGGAATTTACTGTATGTGTATATATATGTATATTATATTGGTTTGTATTGGTTTAAATTCATACAGTTTAAATGTCAGTAGACCAATTCATATTATCTGCTAAGAAATTAAAAAATAACATATACACTAATGGATAGACTGTGCTTAATAATTTGTATTAGTTTTTTTTGTGTTCATGTAAAAAATCAGACAAACTTTGTTATAAAAACATAAAAATATTATTCGGACTGAGTTTCGATTTTTTTGAAACCGTGGTCCATATATGATTTTGTTTGAATACAATATGTCCAATCTAAGCAATAGGTTTATGTACATAAAAAATCCATATTTGTGGTTTTATAGATATACTAAGGAGCAATGATGTCGGTATAGGATATGAAGAAGAAGAATATGATGGTTATATAGAATATGAAGCTAATATAAAGTTATCGTCAGAGATAAGATGACTAGTTAAGCCTTCGATGAAATGAAGGCTCTAAAATCTTTCGTTTTAGGAATCCTAGAAATATTAGGATTGGTTAGATACAGATCATGCCTTGTCAACTAGCATCATAAAGAAGCATTACGGAGACTGTTGATTTAAATGAGATCGTGACATATGAATTATATGCATGCTAGTTAATTATAATACAGAGAGCGAACCTGAATCCATTATTGATGAAAGTTTGAAAGACGAAAATAAATATTCAGAGGAATTGTCGACCATATGGTGAAAGCTATTGTTATCCTAACTCAACTTCTTCAGACAAAGAAAAATATGAAGATGACAATGTATGTGCGAATTAATATTATGTACATGCTCCAAAAAAATCATGACTTAAGTTTTTATCATGTTTACATTTTATAATAATATATACCATTCATGACATTTCCGAAACCGGTTATTTAGTATATGTATTCATTCAGGAAATATTTAAAATGTGAGATGGACTGATACCATTTGGGTTACATTATCAATGACAATTAACAGATAGTAAGTCGTATTGCACCGGAAAGAGTTATAGGAAGAGACTTGTGCAATGATATAAATGGAAAATGTATATATTACTGATATTTAACTGAAAACACGTATAAGATTTTAAGTTTTAAAATATTTTTTTCAGGTTGTACACCGACCGAATATTTGTACTACTATATAAAACTTGAAGCTATGCAATTTTTAACGCATGCTTATAAAAAACTACATCAAGTACAGATGTAATAAATTTCCACATTCACCAAATAAACTCATCATATCCTGTATCTGGTTAATTGGGAACAACAGGAAACAGTATTTAATTTAGAAAAAATCTTTAGATTTGATGCGAAAGGGTTTAATTATGAGAAAAATTACAACGTGACACACATTAATGAAGATTATGTTGGAAGATCATGATCATGGTAACATGTAACTGAGAATTGGATAGACTTGTGATTGGTTTTCTAAATGACTTTGATGACATTCTTATGACCATAACCTTAACTTTCAAATTATAACTTTGTACATAAATCCAAAATAAAAAAGAAATCAAAGTGAAATATGAACATATAACATGCAATGAGTGATTAAATACAATTATATACAATGTACAAATAAGGTTCATACCAATGCATTCCTTCAGTTCAAATACCAGTCAGTCATTGGAGCATTACATAGCCCCGTCCAAGCATTACTACATAATTACACTCAGGCATGGTTAAAACCCTGGGTTTTAACGTTAGAACCCACTGGGTACGGGTTAAAACGGGTTTTGTGGGTTATAACGGGTTTAAATGGGGGAAAATGGGTTAAAACGGGGAATATTGATTTTCCATGTATTTAGCATGGTAAATCGTGAAGTACGTAATTTCAATGTACTGTGTATTAACTTGTATTTCATAAGAAAGAATTGTATTACAGTGCGACTATTTTCCAGTCCTCAACTGCAAATTAAATTCCTACTTGTTAGATCATCAAGAAAGCGTTCAGTTTTGACATTTAATTTTGATTGCAGACAAATGATGATCAACAATTAGTGGTTAAGTTAGTCGTGGTGATATACATATTATACCACATCAGTTAGAGATTACTATAACCATTTAAACCTTCTTAATATTGAAGGAAAAGCCATGTATTATGGTTGTAAGCATCAAGAACAAAGAACTAATAGTTGAAACTGCAGATTTTACATTGATTGGCTTGATTTTATATTAAAACCCATTTTACCCATAAAACCCACCAAATTTTAGGTGGGCTGGGCCCATTAAAACCCGGGTTTAAACGGGTTACCCACCTACCCATTATAACCCACGTGCCATGCCTGATTACACTAAGCAATCCTGGCATAATACTATCAAGCAAAAATTCACATCACTCTCAAGTAATACTACCTACGTTTCTTCCCAATGCTCTCTTTGAAATCCACAGGTACATGAACCAGACGTTGTTTCCATCTACAGCAAGGAACAAAGGAATTCCAAAAAGTCTAGAATATCATGATGAAATGAGAAAAACAGAATCAGACATAATGTAAGTGATTCTGATGGTTGGTTACTACTTGTCAATTTGCAAAGGAACACAATGACTAAAAACTAATGTACATCCTCAACATATCCATTCCAGTTTTATCGTACTTATATAGTCTTAACTACAAGAGCCTAAGAATGGAGAGAAAATTTCTATAAACCGCGAATTTCACATCACCTGATATACTCTGTCATTCATATTTAAAACATTTGTAGCTAGTATAAAAACTGTAAAAAAATCTGCTTTATTTTTTCACTCAAGTAGAATAGGGATATGGGTAAGTTGCATAGTTTGGATTATCTGCATCACTTTCGCATGTGCTCATTTGTGGAACATAAAGAAAATTGCAGTTTTTGCATGCCCAACCAATCACAGCATTTGACTTACGACACATAGGTTCTGCTTTGGGACGGAGAAAGTACAAAGTCTTTTAACTCGGATTTAAAAAAATATCTATGGATCATGAAAATAAAATAAAGGAAGTTCGGCTGTGTTGTGTGCTGTGCTGTTGTGGCATTTCTGGTCTTCAAAATGCTTTCCTTCGTTTTCATTCCTTTAACTATTCATGCCTCTATCATCTTAAGCTATTGTTACTCATTGATATGACAGAATAAGTATATGATGGATATAATATAATGAAAGCACACGTTTTTTTTACCTTTATACACTTGTACTTTTATTGTGCTTGTGGTTAACTTCTTCACTTAAATAGATTGTCGCCGTACTTCTTTTTTCTCTATCTTTGCTTACCTACTGGAAACAAAAAGGAATTTGTTGGGAGCAGATTAAGTGTATTGAACCTGTCCGTAGAGCAGATATATGTAGGGATAAGGATATCCGCAATTTATTCACGTTACTCTCCTCCTTCAAAGGAGAATCTATTCTTTTCTTGGCGTAGTAGCTGCTGCTGCAGCAGCAGCAGCTCATCTCCAAAAGTTGTGCCTTTTTTTGTCGAAATCCTCCTGTCCTTCTTCCAGAAAGCCAAATATTGATCAACCTCACTCTCTCATCATATGTATGTATGTATGGCTGGTTAGCTCACATATTTAAGACTATACTTTAATTTCCCTCCTACATTTCATGCATCAAACTCATTAAAATGAACTGGTTTCTAGCTGGATACTCATAGAAATGTATTCTTGCAGATTATTTTCATCAAATTGCTATCCTTCATGTGTTCAATTCATCTCTCATATTCTCGCTTCATTTCCTCTTTTTGCACAATAGGGGTAAACTGATCTCATGGATGTTGAAATGACAGAAACTATATGAAGGATCATGGTTATGACAAACTGCTTTATGTCGTGCGTTGATGGGTAGTTTTAATGCCCCTAATTTCCTTACTATAATGAAAATAGTTATTCCATTAATGCTGTAAGGGCATGGAATATATAGTATTCGCATTCACGTTTATACGCATTTTTCATATAACCAATGCAAGTACAACTCAAACTAACGTTCATAAAATTGTTCTCTCTATATAGACCAAATGGCACGCATTGGTGCAATTGATACAAAACAGTCATAAGTCTTATTATTCCAGTTCGGTTTCCTTTTTTTACCAGATCAAGGAAACAGTAAATGTATGTACCTGACTGACTGCTGCAAAGCTATATAGTGAGTCAACTCCTAAAACAAGTTTAGAGGAAAATACAATAATATGTAGCAGTATTTTGGAATGAGCCAAAGAGTGAACAACTGCCTTACTCCTATTCTCCAGGAAAAGTTGCATAAGGCTAATAGAGTGTATAATATATAATAATAATAAAGAAAATATAAGTGCCAAGTTCAACTGGTCTGTTTTGGTCTCTCATCTACCTGCCTGCTGCCAATACCACTAAACCATTCACTTGTACAATCCATGCTATCATGTTTGATCACTCTAGTAATTTTTTTAACTTCATTTCATTCCTTAAGTTGACTTAGATAAAGCGGACAATTTGTTGTGGTCGGTCGACAAAAAAGGATAGAAATAAGATTCATATTTGGTTTGCTTGCTCTCTGAATAAACTTTTTTTTCTTCTTATAATGCCATCATAGTGCATATAATTATTAACATGAAATTCTAGTGTTAATATTAATAAAATGTGATTTACCAGATAGATAGTCTGCATTTAGCTGGCATTAGTATAAAGGAAATTTATCATCATGGGTAAAAGTTTGGAACTATATTTTTTTCTGTATTCTGTATACTCTACATCCCATTTTTGCTTGAATTTTAAAATCATTTAGACATAGAGGACAAAAAGGACCAAAGCAGACAAGAAGAATATCTTTAATGAATCTTAGCTCCATGTGAATTTTATCTTACCATTCTGTTATCGTATAACGATGATTTTATTGAGAATTCCTTGGAATTTCCTGCCGAACCGTAATCAGTCGGTACGATGCAGGTGTCTGTCATGAAGGGGGGAGATACATTATGAGGAATAGATATTCAATATGCATCATGCAAAGTAATATATATACATATATATATCATTTCTGTATCGAATACCTGTTGATTCGATTCGTTTCTTAGAATTATCGTTCAAGAGCAATGAGAGCATGTAGTGAAATTGGTGACGGTTATGATATAATATGATGATGACAATTTTAGTATAGCAAAGAAGGTATATCTCTTCATACTTTATCATTTTAAAGTATTAAGCTATATGCATAATATAATTCAACTTCATATACATATGAACAAGTCGTAAAAATAAAGACACGCTATTATTGCGTGATCAATTCGAGAAAAAATTATGGCAAATTTTCTGGAATTCTCAAACACTTGCTGCGAGTGTCATATGGCAAGCCAATACGCACAACAGAAACAAATTATGATAGTTTGTTCTAGCTGATGCTGATCATTGTTCAATTAATATACATAGGTAGCCGGTAGTCGTCTCTACTTCTCAAACATAGAATTCAAGTATCCGATTCATCCGACACCTGTCGACCCAAATAATATCATCGTCTCGACATCAACAGTTGCGTACCGTATATAAATTGATGGAAATGTAAATTCTATCGGACCACACATTACACATATATCGAAACCAACAAAATTCATAAAATACGAACAGTTTGCAGGGAGCACAATTTAAAGTATCCTCTATTTGGATAACAATTAAGTTTAGAAATTTAATTAACTATCCGTTAGTTAATATACCCAGAAATATGACATTTATCAGCTTATAACTTTGGTGATGACGAGATATTATACTAATATACATATGCAGAATGGTATCTGTTTTTTTTGGAGACGATGAAGCAATATAAAAAACAGAGATAATGTATGCAATGATGATGTTGGAAATGAAGTAAAATCCATTTCTGAACATGAGTATCAAGCCAACTATTCGACACAAAGATATAAAATTTATGAGGAGATGGGAATCTATCCAGAAGAAATGTTTTCAAATATACTTAAAAACATTATGGAAAAGTTTTAGAGTAAACATAGTTCAGAAAAATTCAAGTTGTCTGAAAATGAACGCATTATCAATGACATTTTAGAACTGATCCATCTACGTTATCAACCTTGTTTCCGGGGATTATTCACAAGTTTTAGTAGATTAGTATGCATAATGATTCATTCTTTGCAAATACTGAATTTTAAAATTATGGAAATCTTGGACGAATAACTAAAAATTTCATTTTTATACTTATGCAGCTCAATGTACAACTGTCTATAATTTTAACACTTGTGTTGCTTAATAAAATAAAATTGATGATATAATCTATACTTGAGAAACATCTCCAAACAGCAGTTTTTGCTCTTTTGTCAGCCTTGTTTTACTTATTTATTAAACTTGACATTTTATTATTATAAGGACTTATCATACTAAACCAAATTTTTCAAACCATCCTTGACTCTTTTAAAATATTAGATATTTATATGCATAATCCGTTGTCCGACTTTGATTTTTATAAAACTGAGGCATAAGACAGAAACTTTCCTGTTAACAAAAAACATGTCACTTCCTTCCAGCCAGTTTCGTGAAGCTGGAATAGTTATGTTAAGTGTCATTGAGACCTTTCATCTTCATATAAAACTCGGTGAATATTGAGAGAGCTCCAGCACAATGCATTTCAAGCCTACTTTCTTGCAGCATTCAGAAACACAGAATCTCCATCAACAACCGTTTCGTTATGCGAGTTAGTAGTTGCGTAGTCATTCATATTGTTTATGTCATCCCCTACAAACTTCTACATCAGCTTTTCAACTCGATACTGATCTGCATATCCTTGTAGTCGCTTAGCCACGAGCCAATAAAGACTCCAGCATTTGTTCCACGAATAAGCTCTGGATTTACACCAGCATTCTCCAGAAGGAGTCGATGTTGTGGATCCATTCAAACCATTTCCTTTGGACTTATCCCGAAAAACTTTGAGTCAAACTCGTCCACTGGACCTTTTAAATAGCCTGCGTTTGTTTTTCGATAGTGTTCCCCTTGACGTTTGCTCTGCTCCCGCAACCACCTAAAATCTGGTGGATTTCCAGTTGCATCTTTCCCCTCCAAAAGGAGACTCCAAAATTCCTAAAGGTTGTTAGAACCAGGATATCTGCAACTCATTCCAACGATTGCTATTGGTTCCTTGTTACGCATTCTGGGCTGGGTATAGTTGATAAGCGCTGTTTCAGGTCCGCTTGTTACTGCTTTAACCAACGGCAACACTTGATCCATGTAGATACTTTGCCAACGGTCAAATACCAACTGCTCCACAATTCCAAACTTTCCAGTTTTTCGCTTCATGCATCCAGTAACCATTTTAATGATTGACGTGTCATTTTCATGGCTGTATTCAATAGTTAAAATAATTCTTCATAAACTACAAGAAACAATGATTGCAGACTAAAATATCAACAAACTAACCCAAGCAGTATTCCATTTTGGGGCGACATGAGACGATTATACTTCCCATCCAAGAACTTGCAATTACCACATAACTCTTTAGCCAGTTCCGCAAATAATTTTCCACGAGTTTTTGAGATTTAATAAATATTTCAGATTTAAATAAAATATTTAGCTTCAAAGCAATTTAAAACAAACCAAAAAATTATTACTTGTCCAGCTTTTGATGAGGAGCTCTCTCGTCAATGTCTTAAAACGATGTGAAAACATCTTACCCCAAACAACGAATTGTCCCCATTCTCCACCTACAATAACGGTTGCCTGACAAAATCATTCCCAAACTCTCCAAAGATATCATCACTGTTTTTCAAAGCAAGCATGTTGGACTATATGAAAACACACTTCTCAAAAGATTTCAAGGTCAAGGTAAATACCTTGACAAACTTCTCACATTTCAGGTTGGCCGAGTTCAAATTTTCATGCAAATGAAACAACTGGTCAAACCCAAGGTGAAGGGATTCCTTCATAGGAGCCGACAACTTTGGAGAAATAATCGTAACTAATTTTCGGGTCGTTAGTGTCCGCTTCAAAGAAAAGCACAAAGTCAGTGCTTTCGGAACTTCAGAGTGCGCAAGGGCAGAATGAATCCATGCTTGATTGGTGACTTTTTATTTTGAAAATAAAATATTAACGACTATATTTTTTAAATGAAATTTTAAAAGTCGAGTAAACATGAGCACCTCTCATCGTCAGTACAAAACGTAGATGAGAAATTCATGGGAAAGAAACTTTAATGTATCTCGGAGTAAAATACTACTTCATATAGGGCGTAGATTGCTTCGACGCTATATAAAGTAACTGAGGGTGAAGTAGCAACAAAGTAACACGTTTTACCCCGTGAGTTTACTCCTAGAAATCTCGTTACCCTACCTTAGTACGTTATACAGGGTAAAAAACCCTATACAATAAGGTATACTTTTTGGGCCGGCAATGTTGGAGACCGTTTGCAGTGTTGTACAACAATGAGCACTTCACTACTAGTATTAACAAGATCCGGCATCAATTTGCATATGGTCTCACCTTTGCGCAACACTGCAAACGGACTCCAGGTGACTTCAAAAATGCCACCCGTACCGTTGTTACCATGCTATACATTACATTCTTTGAAGCTATCTGGAGTCCGTTTGCAGTATTGCGCAAAGGTGAGACTATGCACATATGGAAGTCAAAGCATTTTTATGCTTGTAGCGAAGTGCTCACTTTTGCGCAATACTGCAAACGGGCTCCAGGTGGCATCAAAAATGCCACCCAACCGTGGTTACCATGCTATACATTACATTCTTTGAAGCTATCTGGAGTCCGTTTGCAGTATTGCGCAAAGGTGAGACTATGCACATATGGAAGGCAAAGCATTTTTATGCTTGGAGTGAATTGCTCACTTTTGCGCAACGCTGCAAACTGGCTCCAGGTTTCTTTAAAAATGTGATACATTAACCACAGACTATAATTAAAGAAAAATATTTTGAAATCGGGAGTTGGTGTGTTGTGAGACACCGGGAAAATTCAAATATAAATAATTTTAAAATGCCTTTGTTTATTAAAATCTGATTTTGTGGCCTGAAATATTTTTCATTGAATTCGAATAAATGCTTATTGTGTCAAAATCTGATTTACGAAAAAATCATAACTGTTCTTCTCACCATTTTCCTGCTTGTGTCCTACTAGTGTCTTCGTGTCAACTCCATCAATAATTGTAAGTATTATAACACCTAAATATCATTCGAATGAAAACCTAACCTTTTTTTATGCTCATTAAAATCAATGTTTTATCATGCTTGACCCTGTAATTAACCAATGTGTTTATATATTTACAGATGGAACTTTATGGTGTCGATACGTCTTTGCTGAATGCGGAGCAAATCATAAGTTGTTTCGTTATACCAAAAAATGCTAATCCGTTGGTTGTATTTAAGAGGGCGAGAAGGCGTCAAAGGGCATGGGCCTACAACCCGTCATCGGTGCAATATTGGACTTTGATTAATGAGGCAAAGGGTTTATTGGATAAAGCGACTAAACAGCGGACTATAAATCGTCTGCGTGCATTGATTGAGAGAGTTAAGCTAGAAAAAGATGATCAACAGAAATAAATATGTATAATAAATAGTATTTGTATATGTATTTATTTTTATTTACTTCCCTTTAAAATAAATAATCGAGCTTGGCGAAACTAGATCACTGATTTTAATTTATGTATCCTTTGAAATCTTTTAAACATAAAATAAGAGTGCATTTAACCAATTAAAATCCATTTTTGAAGACGTTTTCGGTGTAATGCAATTTGCGAAAAGCGATAAACACGTAAAATGGCTGAACGGAATTTCTGATCTTATACCATCATCAAACGATGATTCGATCAAGGAAGGACTTGCAAGACTTGAAGAAAAAAGCTTTATATCAAAACAGTGATCGAATAACTGGATAGTAATCCTGCCATGCAGAGGCAGTTAATTCATGTTCCTCGTCTTTTATGTCCAGTTGCCCGGAGCGAAGATACTCCGGAAAGTTGAAAAATCAAGGCTTCATTCTAAAAACTATTCTTATTGTTCCGTCCACCAATCGGAATTGTTTCATTTCGTCATTCTAAAAACTATTCTTATTGTTCCGTCCACCAATCGGAATTGTTTCATTTCGTCATTCTAAAAACTATTCTTATTGTTCCGTCCACCAATCGGAATTGTTTCATTTCGTCATTCTAAAAACTATTCTTATTGTTCCGTCCACCAATCGGAATTGTTTCATTTCATCATTCTAAAAACTGTTCTTATTGTTCCGTCCACCAATCGGAATTGTTTCATTTGCACATGTGTACAGTCTGGATGTAACCGAATTACCTAAAAAAAAAGATGACGGCCACAAAAAGGAAAATGTTGTGAGAATTATGAAAGTGGCGTTCCCAGACGGTTATGTTCTGGAGGCAGATGGGATTTGGTACTGGACGCAAAGATTCTTGAGAATATGCTTGAAACCGAAGAAATCAAGAATTTTATCAGAGTAGAAGATTGAGACTGGTATAATTCCACATATGCCGAATCTTCTTAAGAAAAAGCAGAAACAGTTTATATCACTGGAAACAAACAGCTCAAGTTAATGCTTTTAGAATATTTAACCATGATGTCGAAAATGGATATCTAGAACGTTTCAAAGAAAGGATATCAATTAGCAATGACCTTAAGTAGAACACTTGGAGTATATCAGATCGAGAATGCTCAAGATTACGTTTACAAGCATTTGTTAATAGATCCGGATTTCAAAATATACGTTTTAGTGGATGAGCCAATGCGTACTAAAGGCATATTCAATCAAGATACCGAAATAGCATGGAGCATCATGTCTTTATCTGCACCAAATACGATAATACAAAGCAGGGCCCAGAAAAGATAAAAGGCGATAACTGTAATGGAATGAATGGTGCCAGGACCGTTTGAGCTTGCTCATCAAGTTGACCTCAAGAAACGCCGCAATCTGAAGGCATCCAATAAAGATGCATCTACCCAACAACAGTGGGCACTTCGAGAAGATTCGATGACCCGACTTTGCTTCACCTTGCATTGAATCTCTTTAACTTCAACTCGGACACGAATTTGACAACCACTCTTTAAGGGATTGATACTAACTTAACCAACGGCCCTTTTACTACAAAGAGCAAAATATATCATTTATAATTACCGTAATTATTATTTGCAATTTACATATAGGTGGAGACTGCTTATATTATTTAAACATAAGTATTTTAACGTTGATGTATTAACAATTAAGTGGTAATTAACCATTGGAGCATAACACACTTTCAACTTCAAACCACTCGAGTTTTTGATATTCTGAGATTGAGAACTGGAGGTAATGTGTATTAATAAACACTACAATTCAAGATGTATTAATGGACTTCAGACGTATGTTGTCTGACTGATCTAGTCTCACATGAAGCTTCATTTTGATATATCACAACCCATACTTTGCTATAATAAAATATTTGACCTTTGACCCAGTTCCCGATAACCGATTATGCCCATCTCAGAACTTAAAGTCAGCTTTGACCTTAGTACTTAGGTATCGATTACTGAAATCAGAATTCAAAGTTAACCCGTTCAAAAGTTATCGTGCCCGCGGACAGACGGACGACTAACGGAGTGATCTTAATATGGACCTTAAGGTCCATAAGAGTTAAGGTGGTGGGTATCAAGATTAATAGTTGGAAGTGGTAGGTTTTTAAAATTAAGAATTGAGGTGGTGTATCAAGATTTCGAGTTGGAAGTGTGTTTTTAAAATTAAGAGTTGAGGTGGTAGATAGAGAATTGGAGGTGGTGATTATGAAGATTAATAGTTTTAGGTGGTGTGTATGAAGATTAAGAGTTGAAGGTGGTGTTTATGAAGAATGAGAGTTGGAGGTGGTGGATTTTTAAAATTAAGAGTTGAGGTGGTGGGTATCGAGATTGAGAATTAGAGGTGGTGGGTATTAAAATTAAGAGGTGGGGTGGTGAGTAGCAAGCATTAACTATAGTGGAGGTGGTACGTAAAAATGGATTTGCATTTGTAAATGCATTTTTCATCACCATTGATTCGGTAATATGGTAACTGCAGGCCCAAAAACGACACCTTAGTTTCAATGCATTTAATATACTTTAAATTCGAAATCGGCCCATTTGTTAATTACAAGTGTATAGGGTTCTTTCTGCATTGTGTGATGACGTCACTATACTTTACTATATATTAGGCATACAAATAGGCCCAGATATTTATGCATACAGCATTAAACTGCGAGGATTTTCTATCCTATATAATATGCACTAATATGCAAATAACATATAAGCACATACAAAAAATGTAAAATACTCTCATTGGGACTGTTCGCGTTGAAGACTGAAACTTTTGATGATTCTCCATTCTCCGCATGTTCTCTATTCCCTTAATTTCACCAAATTATAAAGGCTGCCATGTCATGAGGTTTTTTGGGTTTTGTAATGCACGAAATGGGTGTTTTAGGAGAGAAAGGAGAAGTAAAAAAACGAATAATAAGGAAACAACTTTGCATGGACCACGAAGCTTCCCAAGTTACTATGTCAAATCAATAGCCCTCGGCTTCCTCCACATCACTCCAACGGAGTAATTACCAAACATATTGTATTTTGGAAATCCGAGGAATCTCATCAAATAAAGAAAAATAGGCTATCATTTTAACGGCTTCTTTTACCGAAGAGGTTGAGCTCTTTCATGAATTACGTAGATTGAGAGTATTTTGTGTGGGTGAAAGCTTCAACGGCCGTTGGAGCTGGAAAAGCTTTTCGTGTGGAACTGTTTGAGCTGAGCGCAACTATACCTGCTCGAATAGCATTCTTTTCTGCTGTCAAAAAACCAGAGCTAGGTCAATCTCTTCTGATGCCATGCAATACCATAAGAATCCCATCCCCGAGAGATGTCTGGTTTAGAAATAATCTTCTTTTGCCTTCTCACATTCCCTCGAGAAATGGATCCTTGTTTATAAGTAGAATCAAGGTAAGAAAAGAAATTGAAGCACATGGGAGCTTTTTTGCTTAAGTTCGGCTTTACTTTCATGAGCTTTCTTTGTTCAGGATGAAGATGAAGGGCTGTTCACATGCAACTGCGTCTCCTTTAACAGCATACTTTTTGCTATATCAGAAGCAAATGTATTCTGTCAGGTCATCACAAGAGTGGGTTTCTATTTGACTTGGGCCGAGACTGACTTCTTATTCCTCAGAAAACCTTTTGTGTGGCACCCAATATCTTTGTAGGATGTACAGGGAAGATTCAGTTGGGAAAGGAAAATACCTAGTGAGATAGTCTAAATTGTCTAAACAGTTAGGTAGGTATTCTTTATAAAAAGGAGCTCACAGCCCATATAAAAGAGCATCCTAAGCTTCCCCTCGTCATGCCAGATGCTAGAAATAGTTTACTTATTTTTTGAAAAGCCAGCTAAAAGTTATAAATCGTACTTTTGATCTTTTCTTAGCGAAGAACTACTTGTATGTATGTAGGTATGTATATGCACATGGTACTCTCCCACCAGCTCCACTTCTTTTCTTCCGTCAACAAGAATGGATAACCATCATCGTCTCCTCAAAATCCTTTGAGAGCAAAAAAAATTGGTTGAGTTGACAGGGTATGCTGATGGTTAGATAGCGTGTCTACATATCTCATAAATTTCATGGGACTATTATACCTGTCGACAAGTAGAGTAAAAATGGAAGAATATCTTTTCGAAAGGCAAAAATATCCAGAGGAAGTTGTGGGTCTGGTTACAGGAAGATTTTTTATGCTTAAAAGATTCTGCACCCATGAGTGTTGGATGAACAGTCTCATTTTCAGTTTGAAAAAAAATTGATAAAAAGGGCAACAAATAGTTACACGGTGCTATTCTCTACAATGCATGGAAGAGGAAAGATTATTATTGTGTAGCATCGCATCCAGTGGCTGTGCTTCTCACCGTTTATGGGCTTTTTAACATGGGATGTCTCTAGTCGCATGCTGGCTCCACCAAGTGGGATGATGATGATGTAGATGCTCATAAAAAATATTTTCTGGAAAAAATCACCAACTGTTGCTGAAGTTTCTCATGTCAAGGTAAATTTCCAAATTTTGGATTTATATTTATTTATTACAAACCCATATAGTGAAGTCATCATTAATGCCTTTAAAGGATACATTTATTATTAAAACCTTTAAAGGCACCTAAATAACAGACATTTATAAATCAAAACTAAATAACGTTTTTACATTAAATTCCTATTTATTACGTCTTACTTGACTCAAATATACTTAAATAAACAAAATTTAGTTAAACAAATTAAATTAATAAATTCAAGTGAATCTAGAGTTTTAGAAGTCAGTTTCCTGTTGAGTACGTCTTACATGACTCAAATATACTTAAATAAACAAAATGTAGTTAAATATAAAAATACACAAAGAAACTATTGAATTATATATGTATAAAATTACTGAAATTAGATTCCATCAAAGGCCAATGAACTTATTCAATAATGGAAGTAGAAAATAAATATTCAGGCGCTCTATTTATATGCATTAAATATACGGCTACCATTAAATACTTAACTATTAAACTACAGTTAATAGGAGGCGTCCATAATGATTTGCGTAAGTCATTCCAAAGTCTACGGAGTCCTCTCCACTCGTCCGACAAGGAAGGCCAGTCTAGATCACTTCCAAAGTGAAATCCGGCAGTCTTCCCCCAACTTGGAGTGAATTGGACGACCACTTCCCCAAGTCTACGGAGTCCTCTCCACTCGTCCGACAAGAAAGGCCAGTCTAGACCACTTCCAAAGTGACATCCGGCAGTCTTCCCCCAACTTGGAGTGACTTGGACGACCACTTCCTCAAGTAATCGGAGTCCCCTTCCCTCGTTCAACATGTAAAGCGACCCATTGCAGTCTTCCCCACTTTGGAGTCATTTGAACGATCACTTCCTCAAGTCGTCGGAGTCCCCTTCCCTCGTTCAACATGTAACACCAGTTCTGACCAATTCCAAAGCGACCCATGGCAGGCTTCCCCACTTTGGAGTCATTTGGAAGACCACTTTATTGCACGTGGTATTCTTCGAGACACGGGCCTAGATTAGCAAAATTCGATCATTTTATGTCTCACCTAACTTTCTTGCCAAATGTGGGTGTGGAGAAAAGGTCTTGTGGGGAACGGGCCGGAAACCGGTATTACATTTCACACCAAGACATCATCATATCATCACAACAGCACGGTACAATGCCATCCATATTTTTTTTGCTGTAGCATGTCTTTTTTATATATACTTGTATATATGAACCAAAGTTGCTTTTTGCTCCTTTTCATGAAAGCAATGCAGCATTCACTCACGATTTCATCGTGAGTCTTTATTACCTATTGCGATGCAACCTACGCTTGACTTTGGATGCCTCTCATTTTTCTGGCACGTCATATATATGTGCTTATGTTCTCCTGTTCTCGGAATATCTGCGTATTAAATGCTTTAATGTTCCTTTTAAGAAAACCATGCAGCTTTTCCATAAATAGAGTGACACTGAATTTTATGGAGTTTTTTCTCATAAAATTTACTATTTCATGTTAAAGTATGTTGTTATAATGCTATGAAACTTTACATTGCATACCTTTTTAGTCAACTTCATAGGTATTAGAAATACATTTACAGTACGGTATAGTATTTTCTTTATTAAACATTGATTGACCACTAGCCCTTATAATCATTTACATTACATGATGTTCACAGTATAATTATTATTATAATATTTTAGGTTGCATATTTGTTAGTAATGTTGGCAGTCCACAATCCGCGCATCTCGCTCGGAGAATGCCGACTCCGTGAACTCTACCAATTTTTTGAATAGTTATTTGACACTCGCATGTACTTTTTATATTATGAATTATACTCCAGTTCACAATAGATTTACATATACTATACACACAAGGTGTTACTACTCAATCAAAGAAAATATTTTTAAAATGAATGAATGGTTTCTCTACATCAAGCCGTAAACATTGACCTATTTTATGATACTAAAAGTGTGCAAATGAAACAGAAATTGAATATATTGAATTCTACTCAACCATTCACTGCGAAGGGTGATTAAAAATTAGTTTCATCGTAGGTACACTCTTGTGTTCAGGTGTGTTATGTGTTATGGTTGTTGCAGATTAACGTTGCTTGTGAGTTGATTATTGATGAGGTGTCATTCACAAAGATACAGTGTCAACGAACGGTTAACCAGGTTTAGGAGCCTGTAAAATAAACGTGACTTAGTTGGTTAAATGTACGTGCCACTCGTCATATCAAAAGACCAAACGTCCACGATTGCTAAGCCCAATAAAACAATTCTACGTTAAACCTACTTGTAATTTAATGTTGAGAAAGTAATTTTTATCTACTATAAATCAAATCTCCTTCGTCCTTTCGATTTGGGCATTTTCCTTCATTTTGAGGGGGTTTCAAAGGGGGAGTAAAATTTCGACGCTGATTCCAAATCCGTTTTCAGATTTGCCCTACGACCACCGTGGCCCGAGTTAGGGCTTTGGTATAACAAAGGGCATCATGAAAAGCAACTGCCTAAACTGCATAATGCCTTTTTTCCATACCAAAGCCCGTGGCCAATGTCCTAACTCGGGCCACGGTGGTCGTAGGGCAAATCTGAAAACGGATTTGGAATCAGCGTCGAAATTTTACTCCCCCTTTGAAACCCCCTCAAAATGAAGGAAAATGCCCAAATCGAAAGGACGAAGGAGATTTGATTTATAGTAGATAAAAATTACTTTCTCAACATTAAATTACAAGTAGGTTTAACGTAGAATTGTTTTATTGGGCTTAGCAATCGTGGACGTTTGGTCTTTTGATATGACGAGTGGCATGTAACACATGTAAGCATTTAGTCATTTCTGATAAACTGCAACAGAAGGTACTTGAATCGCTTACTTTTGTTTTGGGGAAACGTGTTTACATTATACGTGATCTAAACCGACCAACATCCATGATTTTTTTGAGTCGATCGTTTTTCTTGTCAGCCTTCGTCTGCTCGGTGTAAGAATCGTCTTGAGCTTTGGGCTCGCCATCTATGGGCAACTCAAACGTCAAATCATCCTCATCTTCTTCAATGATTTCCTTTTCAGCATCCTCATTGTAATCTTCCACTTCATACATTTCCGGGTCGTTTACTTCTGTATCCTTATCTATGTAATCTGGATCCGTGTTTACACCCGCGCAACTCTTGCATGCAATTTCAGCGTCGTCTTTAGTTCTTCGCTTCCGCCTGCCTGCCATAATCCATCTCTCGGCGTACTTGAAACTATCAAATTTATCGATTGACTCAGGGCCATTTATAAGTACTTTCATAATAGATTCCAAGTTTGTGTCGAGAATTTTGTTTCGCTTTCTGGACTTGACTTCGTTGAAAGCAGAAAATCCCGTTTCACATGCAACCGAACCGGGCGCGAGTACTTTGATCGATTTAACGAATAATCTGGTATTCGCTGTCCACTTAACGTCCTTTCGTAAGGCAGTTGACCAAAACATGTTTGCATCATGTATCTCTCGGAGAATTTCCCAAGTGTTCGACGAGAGCATCCCTTCGATAAGATGAGCCCAGTCGATTAGAAGTGGATGTGGATCCATGCCTATCAAATTGGCTAGATTCGTTACCTCTTGTTTTCCATAGATCTTCAGAGTTGATTCAGGATGTAAAGGTGGATATTGACTATTTAATGCTTCAATATTTACAGGCAAGCGCTCTGGATCTAGAACGTGAATTGAAGTCAACATTTCTTGAGGAATGTACACCTTTAGTCGTTCCTTGACCCTTGTTATTAGCCCATGTGCAGCATCGTGAAATGAAGGGGCTTGGGCGCATGTGGATTCATATTGTTTATTATTCCAATTTATGATTTCACAAGATGTGTAGTCATCGATTGTTTTGATGTCTCGGTCATCACAAATGCATTCTGATAAGAATTGATTGAGGACTTTGCCATTGTATGTCGCCAGGGTCGTCAAGCTTGATTGGAGAGCTTCAAAGTATTTATATTGATCAATCAGAACTCCAGATAGTAATTGAAGATGTTCGGACCATATCTTAAATTCCGCTGTAAAGTCTCTCAAAAAGTGGAGTGTTATTAATGCCGTCTTGTCTTTAAATTTTGGTTGCATTTCCTCAGCGCCTTCTTTAGACTTTTCGTCGAAGTCGCCGTTCTCAATGTTGTCTAAAGAGATTCTAGCAGTCGTCCATGCTGTTACAAAATTCTTCACAGTTGAGTACTCAGATGAAATCCAACGCTCAGTATGAAGTTCTTTAAATTCCACATGGGGTAGCTGATCCTCAGTGATTACGTTACGAAACATTGCAATTCGTCGCCCAATTATTTTGAAAAACACATAACTCGACTGCATCCAACGTTCCAGGTAAGAGAAGTAGAGTATTGGTGAGTTTGAAGGAATAGTTTTGTCGGCTTGGGATGGCTTGAAGGCAGATCGAGTCGCGAGCTGAAGTCGATGAGCCAAACAGAATATGCTTATTAACTTTAACGGCTGCCCATCGTATGATTTGTGATCCACCCAAGCACTCAAGTCAGCATGAAATTTCTGCATAACGCTTGCAGAGTCCGTTGCAATTGCCACGATTCTTCGGATGAAATAAGCTTCAAAGTCGGGTCCGCAGGATTTAATTGCCTTTTTTAGCGCAACCAGGTATGCTTCAGCAGTGAATTTTTCCTTTAGCTTCAACAGAAAGACCAGATACGATGATGTAACACCACCTTCTAAAGCTTGCAGGTAAACCAGGACATAGTGATTGTTCAGCGAATCCGAACTACCATCGAGAATGAGTGTGAACGGTTCGTCTTTTTCAACCAGGTATTCCAAGATGTCATTTGTTCCCGTTTTTGCAATTAACTTCACAATTTCCATTGCTGTATATGCACTGTGCAAGCTTTCCCCAACGTTTGCTTTAATTTTCTTAAGCAAAGAATACCACTAAGGTGCATTGAAATGTGCGGTATTAGAATGAACGATTGTGTAAGTCACATCAATTATATTCGCAAGTTGATGGTTTCCAATGGTTTGTGAGGTCATGAAATTTGCTTCAGCATCAACTGTGCGTACATTTCGATCTTTTTGTACACTATATAAAACGCTGGACAAGTGTCCTGGGGTTTTCAAATGATTTTTCAACTCAGTACGAAACTTACTTCGTGAGGTGGGCACATGGAATGATTTTACAAATTTCGAACGAGCCTGCGTCCCATGCATGGAAGATCCGCAAGTTTGAGCTCGTTTGTGACAAATGGCGCAACGAATTTTTTTGATATACGTAACTTGTTCACTATCATCTGCCTTTGTTCCTTCCTTAATGAACTCAAAAGGCCATATGTTTTCAATTATATCCAATTTGTCAAAGTTTTCTTCAATCCTCGACCAATTTTCATCGAATTTTTCTAGTGGGTAGTTTCTGTTGTTGTAATTATCCTCATTGAATTTTCGTTTAATGTATTCGATCTCTGCATCAATGTTTGCTTTTAGGATTCCAATAGCGGGGTTACCGGGTGTTGCAAAAGAGGAGGTTTGTTGAGCCTCTGATTCATCCATAGGCTCACAGAAATAAGGTAGGGCGTCGTCACAACTATTAAGCACCCCCGGGGATGGGCGTCCATATTTGAACAAATCGCATCTAAATGCCGATAAAGTGATTCCGTCCAAACAAAGATTTAGGGACATAAGTTCAGTTGTAGGTACCGCTCCAATCATAGGCAGAATACAATTACATCTTTTAAAGGCGGGTGAAAACAGTTCTGACACTTCATCGGGAACAGCTTGATTGCGTGATATGCCATAGATAAGTCCATCCAAAATTAAGCTCTTCATAAGTACCATTTGTTTTGGATTCAGTTTTTTCTTATTATATTTTCCTCTTCCTTTAGCAAGGTCGAACTTACTCCACTCATCAGTATCCGTGTCTCCTTTTTCTAATATCACCATAACTAATGGTTCCGATTCCCCGTTTGGTAGCCATGCCTGACTTTCAAAATCACTAGCAATGTGAAATTTGTTATCATTCTTCTCATCGGACGAAATATAAAAGAATCCACTTGCCGGGATGACTCTCTGCACTAAATTCACCACACGCACCATTGTTGTAGTATACGCTGTAAAAACAATTATTTTCATTGGCTCAAAAGAACTGCTACGCCCGAATGCCTGGGGTTTTACTACAATTTCAATAAATTGTTGAGCAGAAGGTTGTGTTTTTATAAAATGCTTGAATTCATGGAAGACATAAAGTTTCGTGTCACCGGTGGAATCCCTGGAACGGCGTTGTCTACTGAGAGGGACATTTTCTTGTGACTCGACGGGCTGCTCACTTGAACTGCTGTTGTAACATACAACTGGAGTGGGAGTAGGTATTGCAGGAACATTTACGTTTTTAGTAAACAAAGTTTTGATGCACAGTTTTTGATTGCGTTCGTGATTCCAAGGGGGATTGAATTAGAACCCAATTCACATTGTTGGGCAAACGTAGGGGATATTACGGGTCCGTATGTACTTGGTTTGTCATACACATCATTTTTATATAGGTGGGTCCTAGTAATAACCATGTCCACCTGGCCAACGCGACCCTCCTAGCAGCTTCGTATGTCTGAAAAGAAAAGGATTTATGGTCAAAGCAACCCATTAGCAACTACGTGACAAAAAAATTTAACTTTTTTATATGTCAAAGAATAATTTATTTAACTAATGCAATACTTTACTTACATCATTGGCATTTGAATTGCAACCATCTGTTGAATATAACCATTCGTCAATTATTTCAATGACAAATTTAGATTCGGCTCTCTGTCCTTCTTGTAAAGCCAGCAGGGTTACATTCGTTATTCCCGTCAAATCAATTGGTTGTCTAAAACCATCACCGTCAATGAAAACTTGTAAACAGTAGTCAGGCAGGTTCCGGGGGACGACGTAAACGTTAAAATTGTACGGTGCATGGTAAATCCCTTCGTATTTTTTCATCATCATGAAGTAGTCATACACCAAGTAATTTTGTGGATGTCTAATCTTTTCAAGCGCCTCAATAAGTCCATGTATCCTGGGGTTGTTTTCATCGCCACCAAGTTTGTACCAAAGGCAAGGATAATTACTGCCATTTCATGCCTCATTACCGCTTATGCTACCGATGGTACAAGGGTTGCAGTGCCTATATAGATCACACACAACATTTCATTAAATACATGAATCTCAGTAAGGTGTTACTATAAAAAAATGTCAAGTGTTTTCTTACCTGGAATTTGGAAAGTTAAAAGGAAACGACCTGATACATTCGCATGTACCAGCCAATAAAAGTACCAAAAAAATGCTGTAAACATTTTCTATTGATCCTCTTTCGAATTTTTCACAATCACGTTTTAATTTTATCCTACGAATGCAACTTTGTAATGTAAAAAATGGTAAATTCTTAACTTCAGCAAATTGGCAAAGCAGAACGTAGTAGTCAACAGACTCACTCAACTGACGTATTCAAAGTACGTAACGCAAGCAAGTTTGTATTTTTTGCGACGTAGTACTGGCTTCACAAAACAAATTCTTTTGCAGATATATTGCCATATATTCACGAAAAGTGATATTTATTGTATGTATATATGCATACATTGCTGAGGTGGACATATGATGATGTCTTGGTGTGAAATGTAATACCGGTTTCCGGCCCGTTCCCCACAAGACCTTTTCTCCACACCCACATTTGGCAAGAAAGTTAGGTGAGACAAAAAATGATCGAATTTTGCTAATCTAGGCCCGTGTCTCGAAGAATACCACGTGCAATAAAGTGGTCTTCCAAATGACTCCAAAGTGGGGAAGCCTGCCATGGGTCGCTTTGGAATTGGTCAGAACTGGTGTTACATGTTGAACGAGGGAAGGGGACTCCGATGACTTGAGGAAGTGGTCGTCCAAGTCACTCCAAGTTGGGGGAAGACTGCCGGATGTCACTTTGGAAGTGGTCTAGACTGGCCTTCCTTGTCGGACGAGTGGAGAGGACTCCGTAGACTTTGGAATGACTTACGCAAATCATTATGGACGCCTCCTATTAACTGTAGTTTAATAGTTAAGTATTTAATGGTAGCCGTATATTTAATGCATATAAATAGAGCGCCTGAATATTTATTTTCTACTTCCATTATTGAATAAGTTCATTGGCCTTTGATGGAATCTAATTTCAGTAATTTTATACATATATAATTCAATAGTTTCTTTGTGTATTTTTATATTTAACTACATTTTGTTTATTTAAGTATATTTGAGTCATGTAAGACGTACTCAACAGGAAACTGACTTCTAAAACTCTAGATTCACTTGAATTTATTAATTTAATTTGTTTAACTAAATTTTGTTTATTTAAGTATATTTGAGTCAAGTAAGACGTAATAAATAGGAATTTAATGTAAAAACGTTATTTAGTTTTGATTTATAAATGTCTGTTATTTAGGTGCCTTTAAAGGTTTTAATAATAAATGTATCCTTTAAAGGCATTAATGATGACTTCACTATATGGGTTTGTAATAAATAAATATAAATCCAAAATTTGGAAATTTACCTTGACATGAGAAACTTCAGCAACAGTTGGTGATTTTTTCCAGAAAATATTTTTTATGAGCATCTACATCATCATCATCCCACTTGGTGGAGCCAGCATGCGACTAGAGACATCCCATGTTAAAAAGCCCATAAACGGTGAGAAGCACAGCCGCTGATCGCATCATCACAAAAGTCTTTCAGAAGAGAAAGACCCATACCTTTTTTGTTGCTGAAAAACGAGTAAATCACGTCAACAAATACAATGGAAATTTGTAAAGCAACCATAAAAATGTCAAGTCAAAATGTGATTTTATACTAAATATATGTATATCATGATACTCCCCTCTCATCATACAATGTACTTCACTACATTCCATGCACTTTTTGCGTATTTTACATTCCATCAATAGCAAAGCCGAGTAAAAATATAGGCAACAACGGACAGTCTCCAAAAACACCTTGACGTTAACACACGTTGACATTTCTTGTGCAGTGCTAGAGTTGCTCCTATATTTCATCAGTGCAAAATTGTATAATGTTAGACGAAGAAACTGTGAGCAGTACTTCCACCCTCCATATTTCCGCAGAGAGAAGCAGCCTACCGATCCCAGAAAACGACGCGAAGGGTAACAAAATCAAGCCATTTAAAAGTTGTTAATGCCACTTAAAAAGAAAACTTAAAATGTTCCAGACAAATGGAAAAAACAGTAAATGAAATGTTATTTTTGTATGGTTCTTTGTATAAAAGAGGGAATTCACCTTCAGCTTCTTCGGAACAGACAATGTTGGTAGTAACACCACAAAGGCCGATCAAGACACGTCGGAAATATCGATCGATTAAGATGTACAGAAGTGATATCACCGGGTCAGTTACCATTTTGGTACCATTATAAAATGCTCAACTACAAGCTTAGTTTCATTTTTGATTGTTTTTTTTATAAATTTAGAAACTGGGTCAATGGAATCGGCGGCTAGCTGACATGACAACACAAGGTGGGTTTTTCCCTATAATTTCAGTGATGTGATGATGTTACACGAAGGACTTCTATCTGGTGAGTGACTTTAACTTTCGTGGTAGCTATTGCCAAAAACTAATCAAATCACTCCAGAAGCACAACATCAGCCAAATTATAAATGAAAATACAAGGAAAAATTCCATGCTCGATCTTGTATTCACAAATTCTACCAACTACTCTGACGTATGTCTATGAGCCCCACATATCTGATCACTCGGCTACTGAATTCAAGATCAAACAGACAAAGCATAAAACACCAAAAGTTCAAGTACAGAAACTATAGTGCACTAAATCATGACACACTTTTGGATGAACTTTTAAACTACCAAGCGAGTAGTGATTCTGTAAGTGAAAATCGTCTGGATTATTAGCTACAACAATGAAGTAACGCCTATGATAAACTATACCGCAGATGAGATCAACAACTATTTTGTTAACATAGCCTCACAATATCAAAACTTCACCCCAACTGACTACCCTTCTAAACCGACTCAAATTCAAACACCTGAAGAACGTTTCTCATTTCAAAAATTGACATCGCTGATGTACAAAATATTTGGAAGCAAACACGAAAAAAGACAAATACCAGTCCAGATCCTGTGGGCATCTCATCCATGATGATAAATCTTATGATAACTATTCCATCTGTACTAAATTTCATCATTAAAGCAATCAATGCCAGTTTTGAAGAATCAAACATGCCACAAATACTCAAAACAACACGAGTCCGCCCAATACCAAAGAACAAAATAATCAAATCGTTAAATGATATTCGACCTATATCAGTTCCACCAGTACTTGCAAAAATTAAAGAAAAAGCAGCTTACAACCACATTGACGACTATCTTACTCTAAATGATCTACTTGTGGACACACAATTTGGCTTCAGAAGAGTTCACTCAACAACCCATGCCCATTTACTTGTAACGGATTTCATGTACAATTGTATAAGCAACAACAAAATATGCATTTTAATGGTGCTGGATCTATGTAAAGCATATGATATGCTCCCAAGAGATATATTCCTCCACAAGTTAGAATGGTATAACATTGATCCTTCTTGGTTTAAAAGTTGTTTAAGTGATAGATCACAATTTGTTAGGTTCAATAACAGTGACTCGTCAAAAGCAAAAACAATACACTACTGCCCTCAGGGCAGCTAACTCAGTTGCCTTATTTTTCTACTCATGATAAATGACCTACCATTCGTCATTGAGAACGGCAAATTAATAATTTTCGCTGATGACAGCATTCTCCTAAACATCGGTGACCCAGACAATGTCGCAGAACTGATCTACAAAATTCAAATTGACCTGGAAAGCATATCTAACTGGATGAATGCTAACCGAATGGCTATTAACATAAATAAAACACAGATGATGGTTATCGCCAAACCACAAATTGAAAACACATTAATTGACTTTAAAGTGAAAGTAAACAATATTGAAATTAGTGCTGTTAAAAATTTAACTTGCTTAGGTCTTAAGTTTGCAGATAACCTTTACCAACCATGTAACAGATGCTGTTAAGAAGGCCAACACATCACTTTGGGGAATTAGGCATATCAAATTTCTAACGGATAAACATACTAGTCCTATGTCACGCACATGTTTTTTCCCATTTCCGGTACTTGCTTCCAATATGGGGAAGCACTAAAAAGAAAAACATAAAACTAATTAATAATATTATCAAAAACTCTGTACGATTTATACTCGGTCTCAAAAAATACGACTCTGTAACAAATGAAATGAACAATCCAAAAGTACTGAATTTTGATTCTCTGTACGAGATAGAAATACTAAAATATTCCATGCCATAAAATATGATTATGCTCCAAAATCTATTTCAGAACTCCTATACAACACAACCATTCACCCACGAGTGACAAGAAACAGCAACCACCACTCCACCAATCACCACAAGGACTCCTTCCTTCACAGAGGAACAACGCTATGGAAAAAGCTTCCAGACATCATCCAAAATATTCCTTCCAAAAAAATGTTTCAAAACCAATTGTTTAAACACGTTTTTAGCAAACAATGTATCCAATATTGTAATTGTACTAATGACGACGTTGACTACGAAGAAATCTTTGACTCAGTAATTGTAAACTTCCAACTAACTACCTGAATTATTTAACAAACTTAAATTCACATAATGTTTAATTTTTTTAAACCTACGAAATACTCTAAACTCATAACCAACAAATCTAAAATTGTATTAATACCAATGTTTTTATTGTACTAAAACATGTGACATGGAATTGCCTTTATTTTTAAAGGATTGTGTCATGAATAAATGCTACTACTACTACTACTACACAAACAAAATAGAAATAAATTAATATTATGGGCTATTTGCAACAAAAAAACGATCATTACCATATCTGGCTGCATTAAAATTCATTGCAACCATTTCCATCACCATCATTTCCTGAATAACACTCTCATTCAAACAGCTATCCTTATCGTAACCATCTGAAATAACATTATTGTCTTGGTTGTAAACTCAACTTCCTCACTATTATTCGCTTGTTCGACAAGGGCAAAAATATATTCTTCGTCATCACGACTCCTCAGTTCCAAATCCTCCAACGAAAAACGGTGAAGGCGCCAGCATAGAAAAGTTAAGAATGGCGAAAAAATATACAATGGATTCTAGCAATGCCTCCCAATTTTGATAGGTGTAGGGCACATTTTTGTCAAAGTTGACTTGGTTTTGAAGTTGTCACGCTCACTTTTGGTAGGCTTGAGTTCATACTCCTCTTGCCTGCCCTCAGAAAAAGAGTAAATAAAACAGTCAACAGTTAAAACCAAACTCATTTAGCGTTTTGAAATCGGAAAATACACATCATTAATTAAGTAACTCACAGTGGTTGATAAGCTTCTTTCTAAACCCAAGCATGTACAGCTCATCTCTCCTCTGAATCCTCCACACTTTCCAGTAACGCTGGAGTCTATCCGACAATCAAACTCCAGCTGGAAGTAGAGCTCACAAAAGGAATCACCTAGAGTTTGGAACAATCTTCACAAAGTTGCATTACCTCTGATGAAGTTTGTCTTATGTTTGTTTTCTTTGACGCCTCCAATCGGTACCTTGTAAAAAGGAGGATAAGGTTGGGAGTAGAATCAGAATTATCTTAAAATATTCAGAATAGTAGTCTGGGATCGGTTGACTCTTCTCTGTTTAGAGATCAATTCCTATCCTATTTTAACTCGAAAGGGATGGGAGATAAAATCAAAGATGTGGAGTGGAACAGGTTCTTTTACCCCCGGGATTGCCTCCAGTCATCCCAAATTATGATAGGAAATCAGTAGATCCTTGTACCAACCTGAAGAACAGGTTCCTGTATTAAAAATTTGATTTGTTTGTGTTAGTTCTTGCTCGTAGAGAAATTGGTTGATTGTTTCGTGTAACGAACACTTGCCTGCATTTAAATTGAACTTGGATGTTTGTGGAGTGAGCAACCGCTTACCTGTATTAGAAATCGAAGGTGATGCTAGTTGTTCTAGTTTTAGCATTTGAGGAGAAAATTGGATGTTTGCGTACAGTTGTCGACCTTTGCATGTTTAAGCTGGTTGATGTCGATTTTGATATCTTTGATACGATTTGAATTTATACAGAAGGCTTGATGTAATTTTTGGTGCTTTTCAATACTCCGATGCCAATGAATGTATGAGAAATTGTGTACCTATGAGAAATTACTGAAACTATTTTGGTTTTTGTGGATTTTTGAGATATTGAAACCGTGTGACCTTTGTCTGTATATAAACTTCGTGTTGACTAGATCAGATTTTGATTTATTTGGATTGTGAAACAATAATTGAAATCTGGGTTCACTTAAGAAGTGATCGGCTTTGTCAATTTGAAAGATTTTGAGTGTTGTGCTAGGAATTCTACAATTTTGGGGAATTACAGGTTTTCGCTGTATAATAATGGTGTTCCTGCGTAGAGTGTCTGATAGATATTGAATACATTAGTTTTCCGTATATGTTAAATTAGACCTAAATCCCGTATCCGTTTCATGGATAAATTCTTACTGTGAAGGTTTAGAAAATATTTTATTGGCTCATTCGATGCAGAATCGTACTTTACGTGTCCTGTGAACTTATCACAATTTCTAAACCAATCCAACTTGAGGTTCAGCCTTATCAAACCTTATGCATGGGAGCAACACGTCAAGTAACCCGACAACCACACCATGTACGTAACTTCTTACCGTCGCCGTGCCAACAAGTTGTTATGCTATATTTGCGTTTACTGGTTGTTGGACGCAAGCTCGAGTTGATATACCTTCTGAAATCTGCTGTGATTATTGTTGTCTGATTATTCTGGAATGTTCGTAGAATTATTGTCTTTGATTTGTCTGATTTGTCGTATGAAAATTATTGTATCTTGAGTGCATGTAAATGCTTTTACACTTTTTCGAAATTCTCTAAATTGTCAATATTTATTAGTTGTTGTATAAATAAACTATTCTTATTTGTTATCCGACGCCCGTCATTGTACTGATAAGCTAGGATAAGCCAAGAATAGGGAAAAGCTAGAAGTCGTGGATTTGTAGGACATTTTAGTGCATTTGAACTTGTGCGTAAACCGGAACGAGGTTAGGTCGCATAAGTAGAAAGTGAATAGCTCAATAGTTCGGATCTACTAGGAAGGAAGTCGGTCCGCACAAATGGGGAATATTGTATACTATGGAATTTTTTTATGTTTGGGAGGGTTTGATTGAATTTTGAATAAGTTTATTTGCATCATATGTTTTTGAAAATTTGACGTTGTTTGTTGGGTAATTCCATTATACCTGTATCTTAATCTTCAGATGTACTGTATCTATACAAAGTATTCGGCTGAGGTACAAAGATTCTTCACATTAATAACAAAATCCATGGGGGATTCATGGCCATCTTCCACAGTAGTGAGTGACAACATCCTAGTGACAGATGCGAATACCATGACATCCACTGCCCATACTCAAGGAGGTTGGCTGCTATCCTTTCTCCTACACGAGCAACATATTGATCTCTTTTCTTCTTGCCTCATCTGACCTGTATGAAAAATAAAGGAAAAATAAAAGGGAAGCTTCTTTGCGTTGGCTGCTCCAAAATGGGGAAGATTTTCATTGCCAAGAATTTCCATGAATAATGACGAGTTCCGATGATGAAAGTTCATAGCAAAAGTACCACAGCAGTTTGATTTTCCAATAATCTCCAACCCACTCCATTTAATCTACGATCCGCTTTTCTCCTTGACATCATGTTAGTTTCTGAGATCTCGTTATGTCCGGTTTTGATATTTCCCATTTACTTCGATGTGGTAAATTGCAGCCATTGGTGCGTTCGCGTCACCTTCCAAAATCTTTCTTGGCATGGGAGGATGGCTAGTATCCTGACCAAGCAGTATCTTTGGCCACATCTGGACTATTACTTTTACTACGAGCTTTTTGCATCTCGTAGGACTTCAATGCCTAAACCGGTATGTAGAGATTCCTAACAGGGACAACGTTTGTTATCCGATACTGCTTATCTGAACTTAAAACTTCAGCTTAATCTTGATTGATAAAATCATCGAGTCTGCGTTACTGTTGCCATTGATCGTAGATAAATTCAGCGGCGTTGGCTTTACTTTTAATCTAAGTTTCATGTCAAGATCCCCGTCTATCATTGAAATTGAAGAACCTTCATCCCAGAAAGTGACCCCTTCAATCCTGATTGCCTTTCTGGGAGAACTAGGCTCCTTAAGAAGTCTTGGGTTTTCATCTTTTCCTTATCATGGCATCCATGGTTTTCACAATCGCATCCTCACCAGACCTCAGACAAGCAACGAAACTCTATTCAATTTCACCAGATTCGACCTGTCGTGTTTACTCATATGCAGTCAGGTCTTGCTATTTTTGACAACCACTGATAGTAAGCTCTTCTCCTCCGTATAAGCGTAGACTTTTCGTCTTCGTCGATAGGCAATGTCAAACAGTCGGATTTTGATTAAAATATGAATGCCAATTGCCTATTGTTCGCTTTCGGCAAAATATTGTGGAAGAGTTTGTACTTTCTAAGCCAGTTTACTCGTGACGTTACTTCCTTTATGTTGTACTTCATCTATACTATTTTGACTGAAAGAGTTCCAGGTTTTAAGATGGGAATACTACCGTGTGACTGGCCTGTCAAGCTAAATCATACGTAAATCGACGTCAAGCGAATGTGTAAATGTATTTTGTAGCATATTTGCAAGAAGTACAAAAAGGAATATCTCTGAGAGCAAGAAGGAAAGTACTGGGATCCTGGGAGAGTCCTGTAGAATCAATTGTTAGTTCTGTGGACATAGTTGTGAAATATTAATTTGATTGAGGCTAAAATTTTGAGAGTTTCGATTGAAACGTGATACTGAAAAGAAATGATTGGGTTGGGTAGGTAGGTTATTGAATGCAACGAGATGGTGATTACATAAACCTACAATCTGAGTCGTATTTTAGGTCTTTATGGGAATATAGTATTCCTCAGAGACGGAATACTATATAGTACTATATAGTATATATACTATATAGTATTCCGTCATGGGGGCGGAATGTAGAGTGTTTCCCCGAAAGCGCCCCTGGGAAGTTATATCGTGATATAATTTGCAATATCTCTACTGCGTTCTACGGAACAATCATCATGTGCTAACATATGTGATTTCAAGTGTGATTTAAAGCAAATTTTCAAGTGCAACCAAGTGCAATCGGCTTTTTAGCCGCAACCAATGTGTAAAAGTGCGCCCAAAAATGTTTTTCAGTTCAACAACCCAAAGTTCTTCAGTGCTACCAATTTATATTATCCAAAATGGATCCCAATGACGACATTACTACTCAACGTCTGACCAGACGGGAACACAATCGGGCGAGAAGGCAGATGCATCAGGACCGAGAGCGAGCTAGATTGGAAGCCCATGAGCGAGCTCGTTTGAATGTTACCCAGCCCGATCCAAATCAATACCATCCCCCCACACCACCAACTATTGACACCTCGGATGAAGAAGTGTACGTCCCAAATCCTACCAACATTGGATACGTTGTCGGCTTCCCGGACATGGAGGTGGAAATCCCTAATGAAATTCTCGAGTCACTGGAACCTCTGGATATTCCAACAGATTCGGATGATGAACACCAATATTTCGATGATCCAATTCCCGTAGCAAGTCTACGAAACGATTCTGCAACTCGGTCGAGTGCAAATCCAGTTGCTGGTCCTAGTCATCGAATTTTGAGTCAGGACCAATTCTTAGTGCCTCCCAATGATGAGTCGGACGATTCAACCCTTTCCTCTAGTCAACAGTTGGAGCTCGAACCCATGGAGCAACAGCCTCAACATACAACTCTTGGATACGTCGTTGGTTTCCCAGACATGGAAGTTGAAATCCCTGAGGACATTGTTGAGTCTTTTGAACAACATGATGTTCCAACGTATTCCGAAGATGAGCATCAACATTTTACCGATCCCGTTCCTGCTTCAGGTCAAAGTCACGACACTTCTTCAAGTCAAGACCACCCTACACCTATGGATCAATCGACACCAATTAACAGTCAATCATCACCTATGGATCAAGCGTCACCAGTCGACCATGCCATTCCTGTACTTACGGACTCTGATGGAGAGATCGACATGGATCAAACGTGACCATGATTATTCGTCACCTTGGTATCCTGATGGACTCAATCGTAAGTGATCATCCAATTTCTACAGCTTGTCTTGTAAATTTGTATTTTAATTTCTATTAAATCAAAAATCTTTCTATAAAAATCAAATAACTTGTAAAATCCTTCTATCAAAATTAACAAAACCTTATAAAATCTTTCTATAAAACTAACAAAATCTTAAAAATCCTTCTATAAAAATCACAAAATCCCTATAAAACCCTTTTACATAGCTATAAAACTCTTAAAAATCCTTCTATAAAAATCTTAAAACTGAAATATCCAAAAAAATTAGTGTATATAATGTATATAAATGTAAATATGTATCTAATGACCTAGTTTGATTGATCTGGGAAGAGGTCCAGAGACGAAAATTAACCCCAGATCTACAATCAAACTAGTGAAAATGCCGTCTCTGAGGAATCCTTTATTCCGGCAAAGACCTAGTTTTTGTCTTTCTCTTCTTCCTTTTCCCTTACCTTCTTCTCTCTTTCCTAATAGGCACACTGCATATTTTGCATCTTGGCTTAGCATGCATATTGAGTCAGTCATAACTCAATCTTTTATAGGGGTGCGAAATAGAGAGAATTCCCCGAATTCACCACTGGGAAGTTATATCTTGATATAATTTGCGAAAGTCTCTTTAAGCAACTTTTTAAGTGCTACAAAGTTCTCCGGTGCTACAACCAAACTTTTCCAGTGCGACAATCAAAGTTCTTTAGTGCTCCAAATTCTCTTCAATACTTATAAATTAGTTTTAAGCAGTGCCACGTAGAAATAAGTATAGTAATAAGAAGTGCCTCGTAACATTAATTTTTAAGATGGGCCGAAGTCAGAACACCAAACGTCCTGACAAACGTCAGCGGGCCATCAATCTTCACCTAGCCAACAAAACTCCAGACCTGTTTCCATCTCCGGATCATGTTACCCCGGAGTTGTTCCAAGCTCCTTCTCCCCATAGTACTCCTGAACAGTCTCAGGTCTCGTCTGCTTCTACCGAGTTCTCTGCAGATCTGTTTCCATCTTCTCCCAACCCAACTCCAGAGCTGTTTCAAACTCCTTCTGCTGAACCATTTCGATCGCATCGCCAACTGCGGGCTAAGCAGTACAAAAAGAGGCGTCAATGGAGGATATTTCGAGTGTGGCCATACAATCATTTTACCCATTTTCTGGATGAATTGTTCCAACAAACCTTGATTCAAGATCGTCAGCCACCATTCATCCACAATCTCACCACAATTGATAGACTCGAAACAAGATTCAGATGTATAATGTATCTCAATCTCAAGTTTTGTTTGCCAGGTAGTATTTTTACCACCAATCTACGCTGGTATTTAGAGTCTTCCTGCCGTAGAATTTCTTGGAATATTTTCTTTCAAATGAATCCAACTAATCCCAGAGTCCAAAATTCTCTAGATTCATGGGCTTCTAGATTCAGACGAAATTGTGAGAACAAGCGTCAAATTCATTTGAATTTTGACAATAACTTTCACAACAACTTTGATTTGCCTAGTTTATTTAAGCGAGCAAAGGAACTCACATCTGAATCATTCCGCTACACTCATCAATGGGGCTTGATCGACATTGCTAATGCTATCTTGGAGTTTATGCGTGTGAATAGTTTCTCTATGACCTTGTAGTTTCAGACTGTACCCTTAATCCACATAATCGTTTTACTGAAGCTAGGGAAGAATACTTTGCTCGAATGCGTATATTGGACAATCGACTTTTCAATATTCCTAGACTTGACTGGTTTGAGAATATTTTCACTAACCCAGCTTACTTTTTACTACTCTACAAGACGCATGTTGATCCAATTAGAGTCAGACCAATTAGTTCAACAGCATCTAAATTCAACAAAACAGCTGCAAGCTTGCTTCATCATGTTCTCCAGCCGTGCCTTCTACACATTCCAGACATTTTACTTGATACAAGACATTTAGTTCTCTTACTTTCTGATCTGACTCTGTCTCCACACAAGACTTATGCTTTCATCAAACTTGATGTACGAGACATGTATCCGTCTTTGATATATGCTGACTGCTTTCGACATTGTATGAACATTTATCAAGAGACAAGAGCCACAAATCCCTTCAACATACCGAGTAATGTACTAGCTGAACTCTTACATCTTTCACTAAACTTTTCTTATGTGCTGTTTAGGGTATGACTTCCCAAGTCATTCTCCTTATTTTACGTTACGTGTTTCATGCACGTATATATATTATTCATTTGAGGTAATGATATGAAGTTATTCATATCATGATCATCTCCACCTTACAATGCATACGCATCTCAGGTTGGTAGATTACTACAAAATCTGCATATAATATATGCGCCTCAAGTTGCAATAACCCATATTGCACGGTCGGCTGAGCTCACATCCGCTCTACATCCAGCTGGACATTGCATCCAACTTTATGCACTTATTGTTACTACTTGCGAGTGTCATCATCATCATCATCCTTGGTGTCATCGCCTTCAACATCCTCATCTCCAAATGTTCTACGATGTTCTATGCTTCCGGCGTATCATCATAACATCACATCATTCCATGATGAAGATTGCTCTACAACTTCATCATCATCATTCTGTTATATACACGTTACATTACACAAACACACATAATTACACATATACACTTATACATTTCATTACACTTACTCATTTCTACTCTCTCATTTTCCAGGTCTAAAATTAGTATAAATATCGTATGTAACCATTACTCTGTGTGTCTGTATTAGGTTAGAGTTTGAAGTAATAAATATCTTTCTCAATTGGTTAATCAAATACCAAGTTCCCCATCACTCATTATTTCGCATGGTTTATATTTTCATAAGTATTTACATGGTGAACAATACAGTGCAATATAGGAATCAAATATATTTGCAGCGACAAGGTCTAGAAATGGGTAATATTTCAGCATCAGTCATTGCAAATATTAAAATGTATTATGAAATGGGCATCAGGATGATATCAGACGAAATTGTATTTTACAAAAGACTATTAGATGACATGCTTCTCATTGTTGACATTACAGACATTGACAATCTTGAAGACTGGATTTCAAATGTTACCAGACACGACCATCTGGTTTTAGTCCATGAAATCTCTTTTGAAACCATCAACTTTCTTGACCTCACAATCAGACTTGACGAACATAATACTATAATTACAAGTCACTACATCAAACCAACTTCAAGGAAACTCTTTTTACATTCTGCTTCAAATCATTCTGATAAGGTTTTAAACTCAATATTTTATTCTTTGGGATTTAACGTCGTGACGGCTTGTTCTTTGCATGAAGACAGGGTTGAAAACCTATTTTCACTATATGACAAGTTCAGCACAGTAAAAAGCACAGTGAAAAAGAGAAGTACAGTAAAAAGAAAAAGTGATGTAAAAGAGAATTACAGTAAAAAGCACAGTAAAAGAGAACAAAAGAGAAGTAAAAGAGAAGCACAGTAAAAAGCACATTAAAAAGCACAGTAAAAGGAGAAGTACAGTAAAAAACACAGTAAAAGGAGAAGTACAGTAAAAAGCACAGTAAAAGAGAACAAACAAAAAGAGAAGCACAGTAAAACGCACATTAAAAAGCACAGTAATAACGAGAAGCACAGTAAAAAGCACAGTAATAAAGAGAAGCACAGTAAAAAGCACAGTAAAAAGCACAGTAAAAGAGAACAAACAAAAAGAGAAGCACAGTAAAACGCACATTAAAAAGCACAGTAATAAAGAGAAGCACAGTAAAAAGCACAGTAAAAAGCACAGTAAAAGAGAACAAACAAAAAGAGAAGCACAGTAAAACCCACACTAAAAAGCACAGTAATAAAGAGAAGCACAGTAAAAAGCACAGTAAAAAGCACAGTAATAAAGAGAAGCACAGTAAAAAGCACAGTAAAAAGCACAGTGAAAAAGAGAAGTACAGTAAAAAGAAAAAGTGAAGTAAAAGAGAAGTACAGTAAAAAGCACAGTAATAAAGAGAAGCACAGTAAAAAGCACAGTAAAAAGCACAGTAAAAGAGAACACACAAAAAGAGAAGCACAGTAAAACGCAAATTAAAAAGCACAGTAAAAGGAGAAGTACAGTAAAAAGCACAGTAAAAAGCACAGTGAAAAGGAGAAGTACAGTAAAAAGAAAAAGTGATGTAAAAGAGAAGTACAGTAAAAAGCACAGTAAAAAACAAAAGAGGAGTTAAAGAGAAGTAAAAGAGAAGTACAGTAAAAAGCACAGTAGAAAGCACAGTAAAAGAGAAGTACACGAGAGAAAAAAAAGAGAAGTACAGTAAAAAGCACAATAAAAAGCAAAAGAGAAGTACAAAAGAGAAGTAAAAGAGAACAAAAGAGAAGTACAGTAAAAAGAGAAGTAAAAGAGAATTAAAAGAGAACAGTAAAAAGAACAGTAAAAAGACCGGTAAAAAACAGAAAATAAGTAAAAGAGAAGTACAGTAAAAAGCAAAGTAAAAGAGAAGTACAAGAGAGAAGTAAATGAGAAGTACAGTAAAAAGCAAAAGAGAAGTAAAAGAGAAGTAAAAAGCACAGTAAAAAGCACAGTAAAAGAGAACAAACAAAAAGAGAAGCACAGTAAAACGCACATTAAAAAGCACTGTAATAAAGAGAAGAACAGTAAAAAGCACAGTAAAAAGCACAGTAATAAAGAGAAGCACAGTAAAAAGCACAGTAAAAAGCACAGTAAAAGAGAACAAACAAAAAGAGAAGCACAGTAAAACGCACATTAAAAAAGCACAGTAATAAAGAGAAGCACAGTAAAAAGCACAGTAAAAAGCACAGTGAAAAAGAGAAGTACAGTAAAAAGAAAAAGTGATGTAAAAGAGAAGTACAGTAAAAAGCACAGTAAAAGAGAACAAAAGAGAAGTAAAAGAGAAGCACAGTAAAAAGCACATTAAAAAGCACAGTAAAAGGAGAAGTACAGTAAAAAGCACAGTAAAAGAGAACAAACAAAAAGAGAAGCACAGTAAAACGCACATTAAAAAGCACAGTAATAACGAGAAGCACAGTAAAAAGCACAGTAAAAAGCACAGTGAAAAAGAAAAGTACAGTAAAAAGAAAAAGTGAAGTAAACGAGAAGTACAGTAAAAAGCACAGTAAAAGAGAACAAAAGAAAAGCAAAAGAGAAGTACAGTAAAAAGCAAAAGAGAAGTAAAAGAGAAGTACAAGAGAACAGTAAAAAGCTCAGTAAAAAGCACAGTAAAAAGAGAAATACAAAAAAAGAGAAGTACAAAAAAGAGAAGTAAAAAGCACAGTGAAAACCGTAAAAAGAACAGTAAAAAGCACGGTAAAAAACAAAAGATAAGTAAAAGAGAAGTACAAGAGAAGTACAGTAAAAAGCACAGTAAAAAGCACAGTAAAAAGCAAAAGAGAAGTAAAAGAGAACAGTAAAAAGCACAGTAAAAAGAGAAGTACAGTAAAAAGCACAGTCAAAAGCACAGTCAAAAGCACATTAAAAGGAGAAGTGCAGTTAAAAGCAAAGGAGAAGTAAAAGAGAAGTGAAAGAGAAATAAAGTAAAAAGCACAGTAAAAAGCAAAACAAAATAAAATAAAATAAAATAAAAAGCACAGTAAAAAGCAAGAGAGAAGTAAAAGAGAAGTACAAGAGAACAGTAAAAAGCTCAGTAAAAAGCACAGTAAAAAGGGAAGTGAAAGAGAAGTAAAAGAGAACAGTAAAAAGAACAGTAAAAAGCACGGTAAAATGCAAAAGAGAAGTACAAAAGAGAAGTAAAAGAGATGTAAAAGAGAACAGTAAAAAGCACAGTAAAAAGCAAAAGAGAAGTAAAGGAGAACAGTAAAAAGCACAGTAAAAAGCAAAAGAGAAGTACAAGAGAGAAGTACAAAAGAGAAGTACAAGAGAAGTACAGTAAAAAGCACAGTAATAACGAGAAGCACAGTAAAAAGCACAGTAAAAAGCACAGTGAAAAAGAAAAGTACAGTAAAAAGAAAAAGTGAAGTAAACGAGAAGTACAGTAAAAAGCACAGTAAAAGAGAACAAAAGAAAAGCAAAAGAGAAGTACAGTAAAAAGCAAAAGAGAAGTAAAAGAGAAGTACAAGAGAACAGTAAAAAGCTCAGTAAAAAGCACAGTAAAAAGAGAAATACAAAAAAAGAGAAGTACAAAAAAGAGAAGTAAAAAGCACAGTGAAAACCGTAAAAAGAACAGTAAAAAGCACGGTAAAAAACAAAAGATAAGTAAAAGAGAAGTACAAGAGAAGTACAGTAAAAAGCACAGTAAAAAGCACAGTAAAAAGCAAAAGAGAAGTAAAAGAGAACAGTAAAAAGCACAGTAAAAAGAGAAGTACAGTAAAAAGCACAGTCAAAAGCACAGTCAAAAGCACATTAAAAGGAGAAGTGCAGTTAAAAGCAAAGGAGAAGTAAAAGAGAAGTGAAAGAGAAATAAAGTAAAAAGCACAGTAAAAAGCAAAACAAAATAAAATAAAATAAAATAAAAAGCACAGTAAAAAGCAAGAGAGAAGTAAAAGAGAAGTACAAGAGAACAGTAAAAAGCTCAGTAAAAAGCACAGTAAAAAGGGAAGTGAAAGAGAAGTAAAAGAGAACAGTAAAAAGAACAGTAAAAAGCACGGTAAAATGCAAAAGAGAAGTACAAAAGAGAAGTAAAAGAGATGTAAAAGAGAACAGTAAAAAGCACAGTAAAAAGCAAAAGAGAAGTAAAGGAGAACAGTAAAAAGCACAGTAAAAAGCAAAAGAGAAGTACAAGAGAGAAGTACAAAAGAGAAGTACAAGAGAAGTACAGTAAAAAGCACATGAAAGAATTAGAATTCGATGTTGTTTTTCTTGGTTGCTCAACTGTATTACTTTTTGTTTTTATGCAAATTGCTGGTACATAGATACTTCCAGACCGCGTGCATGTATTTGGACTTTCTTTCAAAGTGTCTGATTTGGTTTTGATGACTTTAAACATCGTGTACAGTTGTAGACCTTTGCCTGTAATAAAAATTGAAATGCTTAGGTACTTAGCTTAGATACTTCATTTTGCTGGGGGAAGTGTCGATGGTAATTTTTAGTGGATTGAGTGAACTTTTTCTGTATTAAAACTGGGAAATGTAAGTTCAGTTGTATGGATTTGTTGCTTGTGATTAGGTTTTGTCTCTGTTGGGAGTGTTTCGGTTTGACACTGCTAGACCTTTGTCTGTATGAGAAATGGAAAATCGGTGGGAATTTGGGGGATTTGGAATTCGTTTGGTTATTTCTGGGGATTTTGTAGTTATTGGTACTGGTTTGATTGGTTCGGAATTTAGATATTTTGGAACCGAGTGACCTTTTTCTGTATTTACGATGAGATTAATCTAAGTGTGGGAATTTGTAGACCTTTGCCTGTGATGTGTAGCAAAAACGTTTTGAGACTTGTTTGTCGGTATCAGAATTTGGATTATTTGTGTTGCTTTGGAATATTTGGATGCATAGATACTTGAAGACTGCGTGCCTGTATTAAAAAGTGATTTAATTCTGTTGATCGTGTGTGAACTCTGATTATATCACTGTGCTTGGACTCATGGAGACCGCATGTTTGTATTTGAACTCGGTTACGCAGTGAGATGTTAACTTTACTTAGATAATTTGGATGGTTGTTGACTGAGTGACCGCTCGTCTGTATTAAAAATTGGAATTTGAAAGCAAAAGAAAGAGATTTTGTTGGCTGAGTTGTTTACAGTTTGGAAAGTGGTGAGCTCTTGAGGATATTGATGTTATATCTTGAAAGCTTAGCTCCAACTTTTGAAGAGTTTTAGAGAAAATTAGACGATCGTGTACTGCTGTTGACCATTTTATGTGAATAAAAAGTTGTTTTTTTGAGGATTTTGATAGCTTTGAAAGAATTGATTGAATATTGGAGACTTAATAGAATTATTGGTGATTATCGACCCTTCTAGGTCATATATATGAGAAATTGATTTTTTTTGAGAAATTGTCAGAGCTGGTTTGGGTTTTGGGGATTTTTGAGATATTGGAACCGTGGGACCTGTGCTTGTATTGAAATTCGTGTTGATGTGATCTTAGTGTGGTCGAGATCGAGAAAGGTCTCTTCTCGAGGTCGAGAGAAACTTTTATGGAAATCTAGGTTCCCGTAAGTAATGATATGATAGATTGGATGTGTTATTGTTGTCGATGTTTATGGGCTTATAATAGATTTTTAATGTTTTGCTGAGAATTATCGAATTGTAGGATATGTTAGACCTTTGTGTGCATTAACAGTTGTGAATGGTTCATGTTCAATGTGAAGTTTTAGTATTTTAAAATTTTTGATTGAATTGTATATTTATGATATGGGATTGTTGAAGTTATACTACGTGTAGACCATTATTTGAATGTAAACGTTTGTAAAATTTTAGATGTCTTGAAGTATTTGTGAGAAAATTGGATGAGTGAAATGCGGTGCTCAAAATGAGGAAATAAGCTTGAATAAACTCCTTTTTACTGTTAAACCTCATAAAATTAAATTGATTGGTGACGGGTTCAATCAATTAATTATGATCAATATTACCAACATCTAGATCTATAATGTACATTATGACATAAAAAGATTTACGGTATTCTTTAGAGCGTTTATACGTTTCCGAATTAAAACGGCGTATTTGCATCAATGAAATTAGTCTTTTCAATAATTTTCCAATTTGTTGAATTTCCCTACGAACATACTGCTTGTATGCTGCCTCAACAATTATCATGTCACGACGCACTTTTAGACAGCTAAAATTATATTTATTACGTATTGCTGATAATACTTCGTTACTACTATGAATATTATTTCTAAGAAAAGTTGAATGCTCATACTCATACAGAAATTTATCAATGTTACGCTGAAATTCATGTAACATTAAGTCACTTTGCACATGCCAAATGAGATAGGCATTCGCCATAATTCTTAAAATACGATTACCGAAAAACCCTTTAAAACCCCTGAGATAACTTAGCCTTTGTGAAATCTTTCTAGCTGCCAAATTATAATGGAGAGAAAACGTTGGGTAGGGATCGAAAAGAACCCCTAAGATATACTCATTTTAGTTGATACCATCTATCCACGATAGATGCAATAGCTTCTTATTTCCTTCCAAATCCAATCATAGACATCCTTCACCACAAAAGACTCGACTGGGTTTGAAAACCTGACTGGAAGAACTCGCATCAGAACTTGGTTACAGAGATGAGTCTTACATTTCCAGAATATCCTGCAGTTTACGAGATGATGAACCCTATCACATTCATTCTTAAGTAAACAGGCTTCAATGACTGGACGGCAGACGGAAGTTTAACTAGATTTCACAAATCTTGAAGGCGCCTAGTCTTCAAATTTTTACATGCACCAAGCTCGTTGTGATTCTGACAACCACCGATGGATAAGCACGTCCCCTAATTGGCAGCATTGATGGTCCTCGGGTACCTCTTTCCCGACACTGGCTGTAAAAAAGAGTAGGATTTGTTTACGCTTCTGTTTCGCCCTGCGACACAATGTTCTAGAATCGTTCATGGTACTGGCGAAGGTAGTATACTCGATGCATCCTGTAAGCTAGGCACCTCGTGGCGTTATTTGCTTGGGGTCGCAGTTATTAATACTATTTTGGTGCAAATCTACCAGGTAATGAGATAGTGGTGATGCTATTTAATTTTCGTACCAATGAAAATCAACCTCTACGGAAATCGATGCAAATGGTGAGTGGTAATTGAATTATCATATTGTCAAAGGAGGAACATATCAGTCATGATTTCTAGAAGGAATTCGCGCGATTTCGGTTAGAACCCTGTGGATGCCATATTTAGGTTAGGTAGGTAGGTTATTTAATGGCAGGAAATGGTGATACTTTCTTTGTTTGAACTTTATATATAAGTTTATTAATGAGAACGGGGGTGCAAAATATTCAAAAAGCAGAGAGAAACGCATTTACACTTATGTCCGTTGTTAGCCTCGTTGAGAAGTTGCGTAGAACAAAGTAAAAACAGATAACGGCTAAAAGATAAAGTAGTTAATAGTCCTTTTGGTAGTTAAATTATCTTGTAATCATTTAATTATTGTGATCTACACCGAACTATTTATCTGGTCGTTAAGCCTTGAAGGGGATTTACTACCTGGTATCAGTCACCCAATTTTATTGTGACCTATAAGAAGTGCGTTATTACTCCAGACAGGTGTGGTAGAATAGTTATGAAATACATCTACAATCTATGGTTAGCTTAGGTCTTTGCCGGAATATAAGATTCCTCAGAGACGGTACCTTTACTAGTTTGATTGTTGATCTGGGGTTTATTTTCCTCTCTGGACCTCTTCCCAGATCAATCAAACTAGGTCATAAGTTACATATTTACAGTTACTTACAGCTATTTACAATTACTTACTGATACTTACATTATACAGAGTATTTTTGGATTTTTTAGTTTTGTTATTTTTATAGAAGGGTTTTATATTTTTATTGGTTTTTGTGGAAGGATTTTTGAAAGGTTTATTTAGTTTAATAGTAAGATTTAAATTAACTACTTAAACAAAGACTGACGATTTGGCATGCGCTTATTAGTAAGCTGGATATCCAAACGCTGGAGGAAAGCTGATGGCAGGTTGTCTCCAAGACGTAGTTTGAGCTCTTCAATTATCCGAAGTCCAATTCCTGGATGATTTCTTGAGTATGGCCATACAAGTGAAGGAATCATGGGGTTTCGGGGTCCCAGATTCATCCTATTCGCCAAGCCAGGTTCATGTCGGTGCAGATAATTGATTACGATATCTGATCTTGGCAATAGAATGGAATTCCTATCAAGGAATGTTAGTTTGCACAACGATTCACTCAAGACGGAAGGGTCGTGTGCTTCTCTTTTACTTATTTTCTGTTTTTTACCGGTCTTTTTACTGTTCTTTTTACTGTTCTCTTTTAATTCTCTTTTACTTCTCTTTTTACTGTACTTCTCTTTTGTTCTCTTTTACTTCTCTTTTGTACTTCTCTTTTGCTTTTTATTGTGCTTTTTACTGTACTTCTCTTTTTTTTCTCTCGTGTACTTCTCTTTTACTGTGCTTTCTACTGTGCTTTTTACTGTACTTCTCTTTTACTTCTCTTTAACTCCTCTTTTGTTTTTTACTGTGCTTTTTACTGTACTTCTCTTTTACATCACTTTTTCTTTTTACTGTACTTCTCCTTTTCACTGTGCTTTTTACTGTGCTTTTTACTGTACTTCTCCTTTTACTGTGCTTTTTAATTTGCGTTTTACTGTGCTTCTCTTTTTGTGTGTTCTCTTTTACTGTGCTTTTTACTGTGCTTTTTACTGTGCTTCTCTTTATTACTGTGCTTTTTACTTTACTTCTCTTTTACTTCACTTTTTCTTTTTACTGTACTTCTCTTTTTCACTGTGCTTTTTACTGTGCTTTTTACTGTGCTTCTCTTTATTACTGTGCTTTTTACTGTGCTTTTTACTGTGCTTTTTACTGTGCTTCTCTTTATTACTGTGCTTTTTAGTGTGGGTTTTACTGTGCTTCTCTTTTTGTTTGTTCTCTTTTACTGTGCTTTTTACTGTGCTTTTTACTGTGCTTCTCTTTATTACTGTGCTTTTTAATGTGCGTTTTACTGTGATTCTCTTTTTGTTTGTTCTCTTTTACTGTGCTTTTTACTGTGCTTTTTACTTCTCTTTTACTTCTCTTTTGCTTTTTACTGTACTTCTCTTTTACTTCTCTCTTGTACTTTTCTTTTACTGTGCTTTGTACTGTACTTCTCTTTTACTTATCTTCTGTTTTTTACCGGTCTTTTTACTGTTCTTTTTACTGTTCTCTTTTAATTCTCTTTTACTTCTCTTTTTACTGTACTTCTCTTTTGTTCTCTTTTACTTCTCTTTTGTACTTCTCTTTTGCTTTTTACTGTGCTTTTTACTGTACTTCTCTTTTTTTTCTCTCGTGTACTTCTCTTTTACTGTGCTTTTTACTGTGCTTTTTACTGTACTTCTCTTTTACTTCTCTTTAACTCCTCTTTTGTTTTTTACTGTGCTTTTTACTGTACTTCTCTTTTACATCACTTTTTCTTTTTACTGTACTTCTCTTTTTCACTGTGCTTTTTACTGTGCCTTTTACTGTGCTTCTCTTTATTACTGTGCTTTTTAATTTGCGTTTTACTGTGCTTCTCTTTTTGTGTGTTCTCTTTTACTGTGCTTTTTACTGTGCTTTTTACTGTGCTACTCTTTATTATTGTGCTTTTTACTGTACTTCTCTTTTACTTCACTTTTTCTTTTTACTGTACTTCTCTTTTTCACTGTGCTTTTTACCGTGCTTTTTACTGTGCTTCTCTTTATTACTGTGCTTTTTAATGTGCGTTTTACTGTGCTTCTCTTTTTGTTTGTTCTCTTTTACTGTGCTTTTTACTGTGCTTTTTACTTTTCTTTTACTTCTCTTTTGCTTTTTACTGTGCTTTTTACTGTACTTCTCTTTTTTTTCTCTCGTGTACTTCTCTTTTACTGTGCTTTTTACTGTGCTTTTTACTGTACTTCTCTTTTACTTCTCATTAACTCCTCTTTTGTTTTTTACTGTGCTTTTTACTGTACTTCTCTTTTACATCACTTTTTCTTTTTACTGTACTCCTCTTTTACATCACTTTTTCTTTTTACTGTACTTCTCTTTTTCACTGTGCTTTTTACTGTGCTTTTTACTGTGCTTTTTAATGTGCGTTTTACTGTGCTACTCTTTAGTATTGTGCTTTTTACTGTACTTCTCTTTTACTTCACTTTTTCTTTTTACTGTACTTCTCTTTTTCACTGTGCTTTTTACTGTGCTTTTTAATGTGCGTTTTACTGTGCTTCTCTTTTTGTTTGTTCTCTTTTACTGTGCTTTTTACTGTGCTTTTTACTTTTCTTTTACTTCTCTTTTGCTTTTTACTGTACTTCTCTTTTACTTCTCTCTTGTACTTCTCTTTTACTGTGCTTTTTACTGTACTTCTCTTTTGTTCTCTTTTACTTCTCTTTTGTACTTCTCTTTTGCTTTTTACTGTGCTTTTTACTGTACTTCTCTTTTTTTTCTCTCGTGTACTTCTCTTTTACTGTGCTTTTTACTGTGCTTTTTACTGTACTTCTCTTTTACTTCTCTTTAACTCCTCTTTTGTTTTTTACTGTGCTTTTTACTGTACTTCTCTTTTACATCACTTTTTCTTTTTACTGTACTTCTCTTTTTCACTGTGCTTTTTACTGTGCCTTTTACTGTGCTTCTCTTTATTACTGTGCTTTTTAATTTGCGTTTTACTGTGCTTCTCTTTTTGTGTGTTCTCTTTTACTGTGCTTTTTACTGTGCTTTTTACTGTGCTACTCTTTATTATTGTGCTTTTTACTGTACTTCTCTTTTACTTCACTTTTTCTTTTTACTGTACTTCTCTTTTTCACTGTGCTTTTTACTGTGCTTCTCTCTATTACTGTGCTTTTTACTGTGCTTCTCTGTATTACTGTGCTTTTTAATTTGCGTTTTACTGTGCTACTCTTTTTGTGTGTTCTCTTTTACTGTGCTTTTTACTGTGCTTTTTACTGTGCTACTCTTTAGTATTGTGCTTTTTACTGTACTTCTCTTTTACTTCACTTTTTCTTTTTACCGTACTTCTCTTTTTCACTGTGCTTTTTACTGTGCTTTTTACTGTGCTTCTCTTTATTACTGTGCTTTTTAATGTGCGTTTTACTGTGCTTCTCTTTTTGTTTGTTCTCTTTTACTGTGCTTTTTACTGTGCTTTTTACTTTTCGTTTACTTCTCTTTTGCTTTTTACTGTACTTCTCTTTTACTTCTCTCTTGTACTTCTCTTTTACTGTGCTTTTTACTGTACTTCTCTTTTACTTATTTTCTGTTTTTTACCGGTCTTTTTACTGCTCTCTTTTAATTCTCTTTTACTTCTCCTTTTACTGTACTTCTCTTTTGTTCTCTTTTACTTCTCTTTTGTACTTCTCTTTTGCTTTTTACTGTGCTTTTTACTGTACTTCTCTTTTTTTTCTCTCGTGTACTTCTCTTTTACTGTGCTTTTTACTGTGCTTTTTACTGTACTTCTCTTTTACTTCTCATTAACTCCTCTTTTGTTTTTACTGCGCTTTTTACTGTACTTCTCTTTTACATCACTTTTTCTTTTTACTGTACTCCTCTTTTACATCACTTTTTCTTTTTACTGTACTTCTCTTTTTCACTGTGCTTTTTACTGTGCTTTTTACTGTGCTTTTTAATGTGCGTTTTACTGTGCTTCTCTTTTTGTTTGTTCTCTTTTACTGTGCTTTTTACTGTGCTTTTTACTGTGCTTCTCTTTATTACTGTGCTTTTTACTGTGCCTCTCGTTATTACTGTGCTTTTTAATGTGCGTTTTACTGTGCTTCTCTTTTTGTTTGTTCTCTTTTACTGTGCTTTTTACTGTACTTCTCCTTTTACTGTGCTTTTTAATGTGCGGTTTACTGTACTTTTCTTTTACTTCGCTCTTTTACTTCTCTTTTACTGTGCTTTTTACTGTGCTGTTTACTTTATTTCTCTTTTACTTCTCTTTTACTTCTCCTTTGCTTTTTACTGCACTTCTCCTTTTACTGTGCTTTTGACTGTGCTTTTTACTGTACTTCTCTTTTTCACTGTGCTTTTTACTGTGCTTCTCTTTATTACTGTGCTTTTTACTGTGCTTCTCTTTATTACTGTGCTTTTTAATGTGCGTTTTACTGTGCTTCTCTTTTACTTCTCTTTTACTTCTCTTTTGCTTTTTACTGTACTTCTCTTTTACTTCTCTCTTGTACTTCTCTTTTACTGTGCTTTTTACTGTACTTCTCTTTTACTTCTCTCTTGTACTTCTCTTTTACTGCGCTTTTTACTGTACTTCTCTTTTACTTCTCTCTTGTACTTCTCTTTTACTTCTCTCTTGTACTTCTCTTTTACTTCTCTCTTGTACTTCTCTTTTACTTCTCTCTTGTACTTCTCTTTTACTTCTCTCTTGTACTTCTCTTTTACTTCTCTCTTGTACTTCTCTTTTACTTCTCTCTTGTACTTCTCTTTTACTGTGCTTTTTACTGTACTTCTCTTTTACTTATCTTCTGTTTTTTACCGGTCTTTTTAATGTTCTTTTTACTGTTCTCTTTTAATTCTCTTTTACTTCTCTTTTTACTGTACTTCGCTTTTGTTCTCTTTTACTTCTCTTTTGTACTTCTCTTTTGCTTTTTACTGTGCTTTTTACTGTACTTCTCTTTTTTTTCTCTCGTGTACTTCTCTTTTACTGTGCTTTTTACTGTGCTTTTTACTGTACTTCTCTTTTACTTCTCATTAACTCCTCTTTTGTTTTTTACTGTGCTTTTTACTGTACTTCTCTTTTACATCACTTTTTCTTTTTACTGTACTCCTCTTTTACATCACTTTTTCTTTTTACTGTACTTCTCTTTTTCACTGTGCTTTTTACTGTGCTTTTTACTGTGCTTTTTAATGTGCGTTTTACTGTGCTTCTCTTTTTGTTTGTTCTCTTTTACTGTGCTTTTTACTGTGCTTTTTACTGTGCTTCTCTTTATTACTGTGCTTTTTACTGTGCCTCTCGTTATTACTGTGCTTTTTAATGTGCGTTTTACTGTGCTTCTCTTTTTGTTTGTTCTCTTTTACTGTGCTTTTTACTGTACTTCTCCTTTTACTGTGCTTTTTAATGTGCGTTTTACTGTACTTTTCTTTTACTTCGCTCTTTTACTTCTCTTTTACTGTGCTTTTTACTGTGCTGTTTACTTTATTTCTCTTTTACTTCTCTTTTACTTCTCCTTTGCTTTTTACTGCACTTCTCCTTTTACTGTGCTTTTGACTGTGCTTTTTACTGTACTTCTCTTTTTCACTGTGCTTTTTACTGTGCTTCTCTCTATTACTGTGCTTTTTACTGTGCTTCTCTGTATTACTGTGCTTTTTAATTTGCGTTTTACTGTGCTTCTCTTTTTGTGTGTTCTCTTTTACTGTGCTTTTTACTGTGCTTTTTACTGTGCTACTCTTTAGTATTGTGCTTTTTACTGTACTTCTCTTTTACTTCACTTTTTCTTTTTACCGTACTTCTCTTTTTCACTGTGCTTTTTACTGTGCTTTTTACTGTGCTTCTCTTTATTACTGTGCTTTTTAATGTGCGTTTTACTGTGCTTCTCTTTTTGTTTGTTCTCTTTTACTGTGCTTTTTACTGTGCTTTTTACTTTTCGTTTACTTCTCTTTTGCTTTTTACTGTACTTCTCTTTTACTTCTCTCTTGTACTTCTCTTTTACTGTGCTTTTTACTGTACTTCTCTTTTACTTATTTTCTGTTTTTTACCGGTCTTTTTACTGCTCTCTTTTAATTCTCTTTTACTTCTCCTTTTACTGTACTTCTCTTTTGTTCTCTTTTACTTCTCTTTTGTACTTCTCTTTTGCTTTTTACTGTGCTTTTTACTGTACTTCTCTTTTTTTTCTCTCGTGTACTTCTCTTTTACTGTGCTTTTTACTGTGCTTTTTACTGTACTTCTCTTTTACTTCTCATTAACTCCTCTTTTGTTTTTACTGCGCTTTTTACTGTACTTCTCTTTTACATCACTTTTTCTTTTTACTGTACTCCTCTTTTACATCACTTTTTCTTTTTACTGTACTTCTCTTTTTCACTGTGCTTTTTACTGTGCTTTTTACTGTGCTTTTTAATGTGCGTTTTACTGTGCTTCTCTTTTTGTTTGTTCTCTTTTACTGTGCTTTTTACTGTGCTTTTTACTGTGCTTCTCTTTATTACTGTGCTTTTTACTGTGCCTCTCGTTATTACTGTGCTTTTTAATGTGCGTTTTACTGTGCTTCTCTTTTTGTTTGTTCTCTTTTACTGTGCTTTTTACTGTACTTCTCCTTTTACTGTGCTTTTTAATGTGCGGTTTACTGTACTTTTCTTTTACTTCGCTCTTTTACTTCTCTTTTACTGTGCTTTTTACTGTGCTGTTTACTTTATTTCTCTTTTACTTCTCTTTTACTTCTCCTTTGCTTTTTACTGCACTTCTCCTTTTACTGTGCTTTTGACTGTGCTTTTTACTGTACTTCTCTTTTTCACTGTGCTTTTTACTGTGCTTCTCTTTATTACTGTGCTTTTTACTGTGCTTCTCTTTATTACTGTGCTTTTTAATGTGCGTTTTACTGTGCTTCTCTTTTACTTCTCTTTTACTTCTCTTTTGCTTTTTACTGTACTTCTCTTTTACTTCTCTCTTGTACTTCTCTTTTACTGTGCTTTTTACTGTACTTCTCTTTTACTTCTCTCTTGTACTTCTCTTTTACTGCGCTTTTTACTGTACTTCTCTTTTACTTCTCTCTTGTACTTCTCTTTTACTTCTCTCTTGTACTTCTCTTTTACTTCTCTCTTGTACTTCTCTTTTACTTCTCTCTTGTACTTCTCTTTTACTGTGCTTTTTACTGTACTTCTCTTTTACTTATCTTCTGTTTTTTACCGGTCTTTTTAATGTTCTTTTTACTGTTCTCTTTTAATTCTCTTTTACTTCTCTTTTTACTGTACTTCGCTTTTGTTCTCTTTTACTTCTCTTTTGTACTTCTCTTTTGCTTTTTACTGTGCTTTTTACTGTACTTCTCTTTTTTTTCTCTCGTGTACTTCTCTTTTACTGTGCTTTTTACTGTGCTTTTTACTGTACTTCTCTTTTACTTCTCTTTAACTCCTCTTTTGTTTTTTACTGTGCTTTTTACTGTACTTCTCTTTTACTTCTCTTTAACTCCTCTTTTGTTTTTTACTGTGCTTTTTACTGTACATCTCTTTTACATCACTTTTCTTTTGACTGTACTTCTCTTTTTCACTGTGCTTTTTACTGTGCTTTTTACTGTGCTTCTCTTTATTACTGTGCTTTTTAATGTGCGTTTTACTGTGCTTCTCTTTTACTTCTCTTTTACTTCTCTTTTGCTTTTTACTGTACTTCTCTTTTACTTCTCTCTTGTACTTCTCTTTTACTGTGCTTTTTACTGTACTTCTCTTTTACTTCTCTCTTGTACTTCTCTTTTACTGCGCTTTTTACTGTACTTCTCTTTTACTTCTCTCTTGTACTTCTCTTTTACTTCTCTCTTGTACTTCTCTTTTACTTCTCTCTTGTACTTCTCTTTTACTTCTCTCTTGTACTTCTCTTTTACTTCTCTCTTGTACTTCTCTTTTACTTCTCTCTTGTACTTCTCTTTTACTGTGCTTTTTACTGTACTTCTCTTTTACTTATCTTCTGTTTTTTACCGGTCTTTTTAATGTTCTTTTTACTGTTCTCTTTTAATTCTCTTTTACTTCTCTTTTTACTGTACTTCGCTTTTGTTCTCTTTTACTTCTCTTTTGTACTTCTCTTTTGCTTTTTACTGTGCTTTTTACTGTACTTCTCTTTTTTTTCTCTCGTGTACTTCTCTTTTACTGTGCTTTTTACTGTGCTTTTTACTGTACTTCTCTTTTACTTCTCATTAACTCCTCTTTTGTTTTTTACTGTGCTTTTTACTGTACTTCTCTTTTACATCACTTTTTCTTTTTACTGTACTCCTCTTTTACATCACTTTTTCTTTTTACTGTACTTCTCTTTTTCACTGTGCTTTTTACTGTGCTTTTTACTGTGCTTTTTAATGTGCGTTTTACTGTGCTTCTCTTTTTGTTTGTTCTCTTTTACTGTGCTTTTTACTGTGCTTTTTACTGTGCTTCTCTTTATTACTGTGCTTTTTACTGTGCCTCTCGTTATTACTGTGCTTTTTAATGTGCGTTTTACTGTGCTTCTCTTTTTGTTTGTTCTCTTTTACTGTGCTTTTTACTGTACTTCTCCTTTTACTGTGCTTTTTAATGTGCGTTTTACTGTACTTTTCTTTTACTTCGCTCTTTTACTTCTCTTTTACTGTGCTTTTTACTGTGCTGTTTACTTTATTTCTCTTTTACTTCTCTTTTACTTCTCCTTTGCTTTTTACTGCACTTCTCCTTTTACTGTGCTTTTGACTGTGCTTTTTACTGTACTTCTCTTTTTCACTGTGCTTTTTACTGTGCTTCTCTCTATTACTGTGCTTTTTACTGTGCTTCTCTGTATTACTGTGCTTTTTAATTTGCGTTTTACTGTGCTTCTCTTTTTGTGTGTTCTCTTTTACTGTGCTTTTTACTGTGCTTTTTACTGTGCTACTCTTTAGTATTGTGCTTTTTACTGTACTTCTCTTTTACTTCACTTTTTCTTTTTACCGTACTTCTCTTTTTCACTGTGCTTTTTACTGTGCTTTTTACTGTGCTTCTCTTTATTACTGTGCTTTTTAATGTGCGTTTTACTGTGCTTCTCTTTTTGTTTGTTCTCTTTTACTGTGCTTTTTACTGTGCTTTTTACTTTTCGTTTACTTCTCTTTTGCTTTTTACTGTACTTCTCTTTTACTTCTCTCTTGTACTTCTCTTTTACTGTGCTTTTTACTGTACTTCTCTTTTACTTATTTTCTGTTTTTTACCGGTCTTTTTACTGCTCTCTTTTAATTCTCTTTTACTTCTCCTTTTACTGTACTTCTCTTTTGTTCTCTTTTACTTCTCTTTTGTACTTCTCTTTTGCTTTTTACTGTGCTTTTTACTGTACTTCTCTTTTTTTTCTCTCGTGTACTTCTCTTTTACTGTGCTTTTTACTGTGCTTTTTACTGTACTTCTCTTTTACTTCTCATTAACTCCTCTTTTGTTTTTACTGCGCTTTTTACTGTACTTCTCTTTTACATCACTTTTTCTTTTTACTGTACTCCTCTTTTACATCACTTTTTCTTTTTACTGTACTTCTCTTTTTCACTGTGCTTTTTACTGTGCTTTTTACTGTGCTTTTTAATGTGCGTTTTACTGTGCTTCTCTTTTTGTTTGTTCTCTTTTACTGTGCTTTTTACTGTGCTTTTTACTGTGCTTCTCTTTATTACTGTGCTTTTTACTGTGCCTCTCGTTATTACTGTGCTTTTTAATGTGCGTTTTACTGTGCTTCTCTTTTTGTTTGTTCTCTTTTACTGTGCTTTTTACTGTACTTCTCCTTTTACTGTGCTTTTTAATGTGCGGTTTACTGTACTTTTCTTTTACTTCGCTCTTTTACTTCTCTTTTACTGTGCTTTTTACTGTGCTGTTTACTTTATTTCTCTTTTACTTCTCTTTTACTTCTCCTTTGCTTTTTACTGCACTTCTCCTTTTACTGTGCTTTTGACTGTGCTTTTTACTGTACTTCTCTTTTTCACTGTGCTTTTTACTGTGCTTCTCTTTATTACTGTGCTTTTTACTGTGCTTCTCTTTATTACTGTGCTTTTTAATGTGCGTTTTACTGTGCTTCTCTTTTACTTCTCTTTTACTTCTCTTTTGCTTTTTACTGTACTTCTCTTTTACTTCTCTCTTGTACTTCTCTTTTACTGTGCTTTTTACTGTACTTCTCTTTTACTTCTCTCTTGTACTTCTCTTTTACTGCGCTTTTTACTGTACTTCTCTTTTACTTCTCTCTTGTACTTCTCTTTTACTTCTCTCTTGTACTTCTCTTTTACTTCTCTCTTGTACTTCTCTTTTACTTCTCTCTTGTACTTCTCTTTTACTGTGCTTTTTACTGTACTTCTCTTTTACTTATCTTCTGTTTTTTACCGGTCTTTTTAATGTTCTTTTTACTGTTCTCTTTTAATTCTCTTTTACTTCTCTTTTTACTGTACTTCGCTTTTGTTCTCTTTTACTTCTCTTTTGTACTTCTCTTTTGCTTTTTACTGTGCTTTTTACTGTACTTCTCTTTTTTTTCTCTCGTGTACTTCTCTTTTACTGTGCTTTTTACTGTGCTTTTTACTGTACTTCTCTTTTACTTCTCTTTAACTCCTCTTTTGTTTTTTACTGTGCTTTTTACTGTACTTCTCTTTTACTTCTCTTTAACTCCTCTTTTGTTTTTTACTGTGCTTTTTACTGTACATCTCTTTTACATCACTTTTCTTTTGACTGTACTTCTCTTTTTCACTGTGCTTTTTACTGTGCTTTTTACTGTGCTTCTCTTTATTACTGTGCTTTTTAATGTGCGTTTTACTGTGCTTCTCTTTTTGTTTGTTCTCTTTTTACTATGCTTTTTGCTGAGCTTTTTATTGTTCTCTTGTACTTCTCTTTTGCTGTTTACTGTGCTTTTTATTTTATTTTGTTTTTTACTGTGCTTTTTACTGTACTTCTCTTTTACTTCTCTCTTGTACTTCTCTTTTACTGTGCTTTTTACTGTACTTCTCTTTTAATTCTCTTTTACTTCTCTTTTGTACTTCTCTTTTTTGTACTTCTCTTTTTGTATTTCTCTTTTTAATGTGCTTTTTACTGTACTTCTCCTTTTACTGTGCTTTTTAATGTGCGGTTTACTGTACTTTTCTTTTACTTCGCTCTTTTACTTCTCTTTTACTGTGCTTTTTACTGTGCTGTTTACTTTATTTCTCTTTTACTTCTCTTTTACTTCTCCTTCGCTTTTTACTGCACTTCGCCTTTTACTGTGCTTTTGACTGTGCTTTTTACTGTACTTCTCTTTTTCACTGTGCTTTTTACTGTGCTTCTCTTTATTACTGTGCTTTTTACTGTGCTTCTCTTTATTACTGTGCTTTTTAATGTGCGTTTTACTGTGCTTCTCTTTTACTTCTCTTTTACTTCTCTTTTGCTTTTTACTGTACTTCTCTTTTACTTCTCTCTTGTACTTCTCTTTTACTGTGCTTTTTACTGTACTTCTCTTTTACTTCTCTCTTGTACTTCTCTTTTACTGCGCTTTTTACTGTACTTCTCTTTTACTTCTCTCTTGTACTTCTCTTTTACTTCTCTCTTGTACTTCTCTTTTACTGTGCTTTTTACTGTACTTCTCTTTTACTTATCTTCTGTTTTTTACCGGTCTTTTTAATGTTCTTTTTACTGTTCTCTTTTAATTCTCTTTTACTTCTCTTTTTACTGTACTTCGCTTTTGTTCTCTTTTACTTCTCTTTTGTACTTCTCTTTTGCTTTTTACTGTGCTTTTTACTGTACTTCTCTTTTTTTTCTCTCGTGTACTTCTCTTTTACTGTGCTTTTTACTGTGCTTTTTACTGTACTTCTCTTTTACTTCTCTTTAACTCCTCTTTTGTTTTTTACTGTGCTTTTTACTGTACTTCTCTTTTACTTCTCTTTAACTCCTCTTTTGTTTTTTACTGTGCTTTTTACTGTACATCTCTTTTACATCACTTTTTCTTTTGACTGTACTTCTCTTTTTCACTGTGCTTTTTACTGTGCTTTTTACTGTGCTTCTCTTTATTACTGTGCTTTTTAATGTGCGTTTTACTGTGCTTCTCTTTTTGTTTGTTCTCTTTTTACTATGCTTTTTGCTGAGCTTTTTATTGTTCTCTTGTACTTCTCTTTTACTTCTCTTTTGCTGTTTACTGTGCTTTTTATTTTATTTTGTTTTTTACTGTGCTTTTTACTGTACTTCTCTTTTACTTCTCTCTTGTACTTCTCTTTTACTGTGCTTTTTACTGTACTTCTCTTTTAATTCTCTTTTACTTCTCTTTTGTACTTCTCTTTTTTGTACTTCTCTTTTTGTATTTCTCTTTTTAATGTGCTTTTTACTGTACTTCTCTTTTGTTCTCTTTTACTTGTCGTTTGTACTTCTCTTTTTGTATTTCTCTTTTTAATGTGCTTTTTACTCTGCTTCTCCTTTTACTGTGCTTTTTAATGTGCGTTTTACTGTGCTTCTCTTTTACTTCTCTCTTTTACTTCTCTTTTACTGTGCTTTTTACTGTGCTTTTTACTTTATTTCTCGTTTACTTCTCTTTTACTTCTCCTTTGCTTTTTACTGCACTTCTCCTTTTACTGTGCTTTTGACTGTGCTTTCTACTGTACTTCTCTTTTTTACTGTGCTTTTTACTGTGCTTTTTACTTCTCTTTTACTTCTCTTTTGCTTTTCACTGTGCTTTTTGCTGTGCTTTTTATTTTATTTTGTTTTTTACTGTACTTCTCTTTTACTTCTCTCTTTTACTTCTCTTTTACTGTGCTTTTTACTGTGCTTTTTACTTCTCTTTTACTTCTCTTTTGCTTTTTACTGTGCTTTTTACTGTACTTCTCTTTTACTTCTCTCTTACTTCTCTTTTGTTTTTTACTGTGCTTTTTACTGTGCTTTTTACTGTACTTCTCTTTTACTTCTCTCTTACTTCTCTTTTGTTTTTTACTGTGCTTTTTACTGTGCTTTTTACTGTACTTCTCTTTTAATTCTCTTTTACTTCTCTTTTGTACTTCTCTTTTTTGTACTTCTCTTTTTGTATTTCTCTTTTTAATGTGCTTTTTACTGTACTTCTCCTTTTACTGTGCTTTTTAATGTGCGGTTTACTGTACTTTTCTTTTACTTCGCTCTTTTACTTCTCTTTTACTGTGCTTTTTACTGTGCTGTTTACTTTATTTCTCTTTTACTTCTCTTTTACTTCTCCTTCGCTTTTTACTGCACTTCGCCTTTTACTGTGCTTTTGACTGTGCTTTTTACTGTACTTCTCTTTTTCACTGTGCTTTTTACTGTGCTTCTCTTTATTACTGTGCTTTTTACTGTGCTTCTCTTTATTACTGTGCTTTTTAATGTGCGTTTTACTGTGCTTCTCTTTTACTTCTCTTTTACTTCTCTTTTGCTTTTTACTGTACTTCTCTTTTACTTCTCTCTTGTACTTCTCTTTTACTGTGCTTTTTACTGTACTTCTCTTTTACTTCTCTCTTGTACTTCTCTTTTACTGCGCTTTTTACTGTACTTCTCTTTTACTTCTCTCTTGTACTTCTCTTTTACTTCTCTCTTGTACTTCTCTTTTACTGTGCTTTTTACTGTACTTCTCTTTTACTTATCTTCTGTTTTTTACCGGTCTTTTTAATGTTCTTTTTACTGTTCTCTTTTAATTCTCTTTTACTTCTCTTTTTACTGTACTTCGCTTTTGTTCTCTTTTACTTCTCTTTTGTACTTCTCTTTTGCTTTTTACTGTGCTTTTTACTGTACTTCTCTTTTTTTTCTTTCGTGTACTTCTCTTTTACTGTGCTTTTTACTGTGCTTTTTACTGTACTTCTCTTTTACTTCTCTTTAACTCCTCTTTTGTTTTTTACTGTGCTTTTTACTGTACTTCTCTTTTACTTCTCTTTAACTCCTCTTTTGTTTTTTACTGTGCTTTTTACTGTACATCTCTTTTACATCACTTTTTCTTTTGACTGTACTTCTCTTTTTCACTGTGCTTTTTACTGTGCTTTTTACTGTGCTTCTCTTTATTACTGTGCTTTTTAATGTGCGTTTTACTGTGCTTCTCTTTTTGTTTGTTCTCTTTTTACTATGCTTTTTGCTGAGCTTTTTATTGTTCTCTTGTACTTCTCTTTTACTTCTCTTTTGCTGTTTACTGTGCTTTTTATTTTATTTTGTTTTTTACTGTGCTTTTTACTGTACTTCTCTTTTACTTCTCTCTTGTACTTCTCTTTTACTGTGCTTTTTACTGTACTTCTCTTTTAATTCTCTTTTACTTCTCTTTTGTACTTCTCTTTTTTGTACTTCTCTTTTTGTATTTCTCTTTTTAATGTGCTTTTTACTGTACTTCTCTTTTGTTCTCTTTTACTTGTCGTTTGTACTTCTCTTTTTGTATTTCTCTTTTTAATGTGCTTTTTACTCTGCTTCTCCTTTTACTGTGCTTTTTAATGTGCGTTTTACTGTGCTTCTCTTTTACTTCTCTCTTTTACTTCTCTTTTACTGTGCTTTTTACTGTGCTTTTTACTTTATTTCTCGTTTACTTCTCTTTTACTTCTCCTTTGCTTTTTACTGCACTTCTCCTTTTACTGTGCTTTTGACTGTGCTTTCTACTGTACTTCTCTTTTTTACTGTGCTTTTTACTGTGCTTTTTACTTCTCTTTTACTTCTCTTTTGCTTTTCACTGTGCTTTTTGCTGTGCTTTTTATTTTATTTTGTTTTTTACTGTACTTCTCTTTTACTTCTCTCTTTTACTTCTCTTTTACTGTGCTTTTTACTGTGCTTTTTACTTCTCTTTTACTTCTCTTTTGCTTTTTACTGTGCTTTTTACTGTACTTCTCTTTTACTTCTCTCTTACTTCTCTTGTTTTTTACTGTGCTTTTTTTTGTGCTTTTTACTGTACTTCTCTTTTGTTCTCTTTTACTTCTCTTTTGTACTTCTCTTTTTTGTATTTCTCTTTTACTGTGCTTTTTACTGTGCTTTTTACTGTACTTCTCTTTTGTTCTTTTTTACTTCTCTTTTGTACTTCTCTTGTTTGTACTTCTCTTTTTTGTATTTCTCTTTTTACTGTGCTTTTTAATGTGCGTTTTACTGTGCTTCTCTTTTTGTTTGTTCTCTTTTACTGTGCTTTTTACTGTACTTCTCCTTTTACTGTGCTTTTTAATGTGCTTTTTACTGTGCTTCTCTTTTTGTTTGTTCTCTTTTACTGTGCTTTTTACTGTACTTCTCCTTTTACTGTGCTTTTTAATTTGCGTTTTACTGTGCTTCTCTTTTTGTGTGTTCTCTTTTACTGTGCTTTTTACTGTGCTTTTTACTGTGCTTCTCTTTATTACTGTGCTTTTTACTGTACTTCTCTTTTACTTCACTTTTTCTTTTTACTGTACTTCTCTTTTTCACTGTGGTTTTTACTGTGCTTTTTACTGTGCTTCTCTTTATTACTGTGCTTTTGAATGTGCGTTTTACTGTGCTTCTCTTTTTGTTTGTTCTCTTTTACTGTGCTTTTTACTGTGCTTTTTACTTTTCTTTTACTTCTCTTTTGCTTTTTACTGTACTTCTCTTTTACTTCTCTCTTGTACTTCTCTTTTACTGTGCTTTTTACTGTGCTTTTTACTGTGCTTTTTACTTTATTTCTCGTTTACTTCTCTTTTACTTCTCCTTTGCTTTTTACTGCACTTCTCCTTTTACTGTGCTTTTGACTGTGCTTTTTACTGTACTTCTCTTTTTTACTGTGCTTTTTACTGTGCTTTTTACTTCTCTTTTACTTCTCTTTTGCTTTTCACTGTGCTTTTTGCTGTGCTTTTTATTTTATTTTGTTTTTTACTGTACTTCTCTTTTACTTCTCTCTTTTACTTCTCTTTTACTGTGCTTTTTACTGTGCTTTTTACTTCTCTTTTACTTCTCTTTTGCTTTTTACTGTGCTTTTTACTGTACTTCTCTTTTACTTCTCTCTTACTTCTCTTGTTTTTTACTGTGCTTTTTTTTGTGCTTTTTACTGTACTTCTCTTTTGTTCTCTTTTACTTCTCTTTTGTACTTCTCTTTTTTGTATTTCTCTTTTACTGTGCTTTTTACTGTGCTTTTTACTGTACTTCTCTTTTGTTCTTTTTTACTTCTCTTTTGTACTTCTCTTGTTTGTACTTCTCTTTTTTGTATTTCTCTTTTTACTGTGCTTTTTAATGTGCGTTTTACTGTGCTTCTCTTTTTGTTTGTTCTCTTTTACTGTGCTTTTTACTGTACTTCTCCTTTTACTGTGCTTTTTAATGTGCTTTTTACTGTGCTTCTCTTTTTGTTTGTTCTCTTTTACTGTGCTTTTTACTGTACTTCTCCTTTTACTGTGCTTTTTAATTTGCGTTTTACTGTGCTTCTCTTTTTGTGTGTTCTCTTTTACTGTGCTTTTTACTGTGCTTTTTACTGTGCTTCTCTTTATTACTGTGCTTTTTACTGTACTTCTCTTTTACTTCACTTTTTCTTTTTACTGTACTTCTCTTTTTCACTGTGGTTTTTACTGTGCTTTTTACTGTGCTTCTCTTTATTACTGTGCTTTTTAATGTGCGTTTTACTGTGCTTCTCTTTTTGTTTGTTCTCTTTTACTGTGCTTTTTACTGTGCTTTTTACTTTTCTTTTACTTCTCTTTTGCTTTTTACTGTACTTCTCTTTTACTTCTCTCTTGTACTTCTCTTTTACTGTGCTTTTTACTGTACTTCTCTTTTACTTATTTTCTGTTATTACCGGTCTTTTTACTGTTCTCTTTTAATTCTCTTTTACTTCTCCTTTTACTGTACTTCTCTTTTGTTCTCTTTTACTTCTCTTTTGTACTTCTCTTTTGCTTTTTACTGTGCTTTTTACTGTACTTCTCTTTTTTTCTCTCGTGTACTTCTCATTTACTGTGCTTTTTACTGTGCTTTTTACTGAGCTTTTTATTGTTCTCTTGTACTTCTCTTTTACTTCTCTTTTGCTGTTTACTGTGCTTTTTATTTTATGTTGTTTTTACTGTGCTTTTTACTGTACTTCTCTTTTACTTCTCTCTTGTACTTCTCTTTTACTGTGCTTTTTACTGTACTTCTCTTTTAATTCTCTTTTACTTCTCTTTTTTGTACTTCTCTTTTTGTATTTCTCTTTTTAATGTGCTTTTTACTGTACTTCTCTTTTGTTCTCTTTTACTTCTCTTTTGTACTTCTCTTTTTTGTACTTCTCTTTTTGTATTTCTCTTTTTAATGTGCTTTTTACTGTACTTCTCTTTTACTTCTCATTTGCTTTTTACTCTACTTCTCCTTTTACTGTGCTTTTTAATGTGCGTTTTACTGTGCTTCTCTTTTACTTCTCCTTTGCTTTTTACTGCACTTATCCTTTTACTGTGCTTTTGACTGTGCTTTTTACTGTACTTCTCTTTTTTACTGTGCTTTTTACTGTGCTTTTTACTTCTCTTTTACTTCTCTTTTGCTTTTTACTGTGCTTTTTGCTGTACTTCCCTTTTACTTCTCTCTTTTTCTTCTCTCTTTTACTTCTCTTTTACTGTGCTTTTTACTGTGCTTTTTACTTCTCTTTTACTTCTCTTTTGCTTTTTACTGTGCTTTTTACTGTACTTCTCTTTTACTTCTCTCTTACTTCTCTTTTGTTTTTTATTGTGCTTTTTACTGTGCTTTTTACTGTACTTCTCTTTTTTACTGTGCTTTTTACTGTGCTTTTTACTTCTCTTTTACTTCTCTTTTGCTTTTCACTGTGCTTTTTGCTGTACTTCCCTTGTACTTCTCTCTTTTTCTTCTCTCTTTTACTTCTCTTTTACTGTGCTTTTTACTGTGCTTTTTACTTCTCTTTTACTTCTCTTTTGCTTTTTACTGTGCTTTTTACTGTACTTCTCTTTTACTTCTCTCTTACTTCTCTTTTGTTTTTTATTGTGCTTTTTACTGTGCTTTTTACTGTACTTCTCTTTAACTTCTCTCTTACTTCTCTTTTGTTTTTTACTGTGCTTTTTACTGTGCTTTTTACTGTACTTCTCTTTTACTTCTCTCTTACTTCTCTTTTGTTTTTTACTGTGCTTTTTACTGTGCTTTTTACTGTACTTCTCTTTTACTTCTCTCTTACTTCTCTTTTGTTTTTTACTGTGCTTTTTACCGTGCTTTTTACTGTACTTCTCTTTTACTTCTCTCTTACTTCTCTTTTTTGTATTTCTCTTTTTAATGTGCTTTTTACTGTACTTCTCTTTTACTTCTCATTTGCTTTTCACTGTGCTTTTTGCTGTGCTTTTTATTTTATTTTGTTTTTTACTGTGCTTTTTACTGTACTTCTCTTTTACTTCTCTCTGGTACTTGTCTTTTACTGTGCTTTTTAATGTGCTTTTTACTGTACTTCTCTTTTACTTCTCTTTTGCTTTTTACTGTGCTTTTTACTGTACTTCTCTTGTACTTCCCTTTTACTTATGTTTGGTTTTTTACCGTGCTTTTACTGTTCTTTTACTTCGCTTTTGCTTTTTACTGCACTTCTCTTGTACTTCTCTATTGCTCTTTACTATGCTTTTTACTGTGCTTTTTACTGTACTTCTCTTTTGTTCTCTTTTACATCTCTTTTGTGCTTCTCTTTTTTTGTATTTCCCTTGTGCTTTTTATTTTATTATATTTTATTTTATTTTTTACTTTGCTTTTTACTGTTCTCTTTTACTTCTCTTTTACTTCTGTTTTTACTGTGCTTTTTACTGTTCTCTTTTACTTCTCTTTTACTTCTCTTTTTACTGTACTTCCCTTGTACTTCTCTTTTACTTCTCAATTTCGCTTCTCTTTTACTGTGCTTTTTACTGTACTTGTCTTTTACTTGTCTTTTACTTCTCTTTTGCTTTTTACTGCGCTTTTTACTGTGCTTTTTTACTGTACTTCACTTTTTTACTGTGCTTTTTACTGTGCTTCTCTTTATTACTGTGCTTTTTACTGTGCTTTTTACTGTACTTCTCTTTTTTACTGTACTTCTGTTTTACTGTGCTTTTTACTGTTCTCTTTTACTTCTCTTTTTACTGTGTTTTTTACGGTGCTTTTTAGTGTGCTTTTTACTGTACTTCTCTTTTGTGCTCTTTTACTTCTCTTTTGTACTTCTCATTTTTTGTATTTCTCTTGTGCTTTTTATTTTATCATATTTTATTTTGTTTTTTACTGTGCTTTTTACTGTTCTCTTTTACTTCTCTTTTACTTCTCTTTTTACAGTGCTTTTTACTGTGCTTTTTACTGTACTTCTCTTGTACTTCTCTTTTACTTCTCTCTTGTACTTCTCTTTTACTGTGCTTTTTACTGCGCTTTTAACTGTACATCTCTTTTACTTCTCTTTTGCTTGCTGTCGGTCTTCCTCCTGTAATACTATTGTATTTTCTAGGTCTACGAAAACCTAATTACTTTGTCCTGATTCCAACAACCATTATGTATATTTTCTTAACAAAATTCATTACAGTTTTTCCTCATCATCTACACTTTTGACTTCCAAGCCGGTGCATGCGTTTACAATATTAATTTTCCTACACGCTTTCATACAATAAAAATATTTCCGCTTTCATAAGGTTTGAAAACTTGAAAAATGTTACGTTTAAGTGCTGCTCCTCGTCCAACACGTTTAAAGAGCCGGAAGACTTCGTTACCCTTCCCTATCTTAGTAAGTTGTAGAGAGAAACAAATATAATGTAATATTTGTCTTTAGTATCTAGCTAATACAAATATAATTAATTAATACTATCATAATTTTATTTATTCGTAGACAACCATTTTGACGGCGATTATAATCCTGTCTGTCACGGTTAAAATCATGTTAGTGGGCGATGTTTGGGAGGACGGCTCGGCCTTGACAGCAGAAAAGCACGGGACAGGACGAGTTTTCGAACCAACCAGAAACTATACTGAGGGTGCAAAAAAGAAGGTGTACACGAGTCTCCCTTGGATTATTTCATGCAACTTCATGGCCTTCGTCATAACCAACCCTCCTCTATATTGGATTGGAGAAGGTTGTCTTCCGGCTTGTTAACTTGAAAGAGCGGATTTGGGAATGGGATTTCATAGCGTCGGTCCATAGTATTATGATGATTAATATGGTGATTGTAACAGGAAGCGACTTATTTCTCTATTTTTCCTTTGATAATTACCTTCTAAACTACGCTTCCGCCTATGCTTTGAAATCGCTAACCTACACAGCCACACTTTCTCTACCAAATAATGTGCTCGCGATGACCAATTATTAATTTTTACTGGTTAGAGCAATAATGATTGTTGATTGTATGATTGTTGTCGAAATAAATAAACGAAAAGCTGCAGTACACTGAAATTTTAAAGTTGTGTTTTGTCAAGCACAAGTTTTTAGTTCATTTTATTCAATGTCAGGAAATACAAGTGTAAAAACGATGGAAAATTTAGACTGAAATATTCCAGCCTCCCTAAAAGTATTATTGGATAGTCTACTCTAAATTAAGAATCTTTGACACCTTTTAACACTAATATATCTGTTGAGAATGTCACCTAACTAACCGTCAGATACCTCTCACTCGTTTATGATGCCTGGAAGAAAATAGGATGACAACACGAAAATATATGTTTAGATTGATAGTCAATCACACCACCCCTCGTATTGCTTTATTCACCCAATCAAACCATCATTTTATATCATAAATGGTAATGTTCCTGTTTTCTCAACCACCAACTCAATCTCGAACACACGACTCAATAACACTGCTTTACTCGCTCTCGAACAATACGCAAATCAATACTCATCTCCCACTCTCAAATGCTACACAAATCAATACTCTTCTCTCTCTCTCTCTCTCAAATACTACACAATTAATACTCCTCTCTTAATCTCGAACGCTACACAATTTAATGTGTTTCGAACACACAAATCAAACAACGTTGAATCTCGAACACTAAACAAAATAAAAATATTAAAAACTCGATTGACAGTACTTGACTGTCCTCTCTCACTCGCTCGTTCTCGCGTTCTTAAGTGAACTCTGCTCTTCTCTCTTTCTTCACAAGTTGCAACAAGGCAAACCACGCAACACTCACACATCTTGACTCATCGAGCCTTTTTCTCATCTCTCTATGACTTTTGCTATGAACAAAGTCTACTCAATGCTCACAGATCTAACATCACTCCCGCCAATTAAACAACGGTAGTTGTTTAATTAATTAAATTAACTACTCAATAACAATCAAAACTCTCTGTGGGTATGTGGGAAAACCCCTCCGTCTAACCCGAAATAAAAAAATGGAGGGGGGAAAACCACATACAACCCCCAAAAACTAATAAAATCTAAGGGAGTTCCATTCGGCCACCTCGAAACCTCAAACTCTTAAAATCTCAAGGGTTTCATCACCCTACTCGTTAAAGTCTCATGGGTTTGATAACCCTACTCAAAGTCTCATGGGTTTGATAACCCTACTCATAGTCTCATGGGTTTCAAACCCCACTCGCAAAAATATAACGGGCTTTATACCGCTCTCAAAAAAATATAACGGGCTTTATACCGCTCTCACAAAAAATATAACGGGCTTTATACCGCTCTCACAAAAAATATAACGGGCTTTATACCGCTCTCACAAAACTATAACGGGCTTTATACCGCTCTAACAAAACTATAACGGGCTTTATACCGCTCTAACAAAACTATAACGGGCTTTATACCGCTCTAACAAAACTATAACGGGCTTTATACCGTTCTCATAAAACTCTAACGGGCTTTACACCGTTCTATTAACTCTAACGGGCTTGACACCGTTCTCATTAAACTCTAACGGGCTTTACACCGTTCTATTAACTCTAACGGGCTTGATACCGTTCTCATTAAACTCTAACGGGCTTTACACCGTTCTATTAACTCTAACGGGCTTGATACCGTTCTCATTAAAATCTCGTTCTCAGCTCACCACGAACTACACTCAGGTTCGGTAGTCATTTCACATGGAAATAACCGTTGCACTAATCTCATCATCTCGTCACGTTGTGTTCTCACACTGGCTCACTCTCCGTCATTCCCAGGAATTAACTCCATAACCAAAGGCCCCTCGATTCTCTTCAGATTGTCAAATCTCACAAGCACCAACTCTCCAATACTCAGTCCTCGTTTCACCTTCTTTGGATGCTGGTTCACCAACAGTGCCAGGTACTCTTGAACCGATCCCTCAGCTCTCTCTTCAATGTAGTCACGCATTTGTAACGAACTCACAATTTCTCAGCTTCACTCGCATCACTCTCAAAGGCAGCTCACATTTCCAAATGGATGGATGAACAGCGCTAGCGTCAAGGGTTCAAGATCCCATGGATCTTCACTCACGTAAGTTAAAGGCCTCCCATTCATTACTTCTGCGATATTCTTCAGCACATTCTTCAATTCACTCAGATTTAGGCTCCCTTTCCCCATGGTTCTTCGTAAGAGATCCTTGACCCAACTTGATGTCAGAGGGTTGAACTTCCATTTTTTTCTGGAAGTATTCTCATCTCTCTTCACGATACACAACACAAGTGAATACCACGATCCACACCTTATCCCCATTTTCTCAAAATCAGAAGTCCAGCCAGATCAACACCTCACATTCTCCAACAATGACAGTGAACTCAGCTCCATTGTTGTTGACTTCTTTCTCTCAAATAAAACTTCGTTCTCATCAAACTCTTCATTTGGCCTTGGTCACTCATCTTCAGCAGCATATAACCAGCTAGGACCAAGCCACCATCTCGATAACAATAATTTTTATGAAAGTCAAACATGGGATGGAAGGTCTGCAGGTTTATCAACTCCTGGAACATGCCTCCATCTCACCGAGCTAACTCTCTCTCGTATTAGCAGCAATCAGCTGTGCATCACCGGATCACTTGCTCTTCAGTCACTCCACAATCTCATCACACCACTCTTTAAAAGGCACGTTTCTCTTGCTCAAGTAACTCATATCCCCATTAAGGTCCGTCCCAACTCGGTATGTACAACGTTCCTCGTTCTATCTTCTCAATTCTCCCAGTAAGTAAGTAAGTAAGTAAGTAAGTATTTATTTGATCATTTTTTGCCATCATTCACGATCATTAAAGGTTTTACATTTTGCTCATCAAGAATAGAAGTTATAAGTAAAATTAAAATACGTTTCAGTTTACAGTATTCGTTTTCGTTAGTAGGTTCGTAGAAAGTTTCTTGTTTTCATAGCACTCATCCAAAATAGGCACATACACTCAATTTCCTCTACATTTACAGTATAAAACATTTCCTTTACAAAGTTTTCTCTACTTAGATTGACATTTCGTTTTATTTTATTTAAAATAACCCTACATGGGTTGTAGTGCTTACACGCACAGAAGATATGAAATACGTCTTCAACATCATTTTTGTTACATAGATCACAGTTTTGAAAGTTATTTTTTCGTGTACCATTTAAATCACAGGATTTCCTAATAGCTATGTAGTTTGTATCGGTGCGGAACTGGAAAAAGAGTCGTTTATACGTATAATTCATCGCTGAGTTTAGATACGCTTCAGTCCCCATTTTCCGTTTCAAGTATTTGTACTTGTCATTTGTCCGGGATTGCATAGTAATTACACATTCACTAGTCACAGATTGTCGTTGTCTTCTAACTATGCCCTTCACATCGTTGCTGTACCGGAGGTAGGACATCAGGTTTCGTACGGTTTGGATCTTTCGACTTGATAAAATATTATTGAGTTTTGCGACCCAGTTACTGGTGTTTCTCTCCTCTGATAGCTTCAGGGATCGCTCGAAACATGCTTTGACAAGGCTACCTGCAGGTTTTTTCTTGACGCGGAGTAGAAATTTTAAAAGGATATTTAAAAAGGCGGTCTCAATTGGTAACGCGTTGGTCTCTAAGAGGAGCTTCCATCGCGGGGTTTCGTTTGTTAAATAATACAATTTTCTGATAAACTTGTTCTGAAAGATTACAAGTTTTTCAATATAGTCTAGCCCCCAAACTTCTATGCCATAGAAGAGCACGGACCTGCAGAGGCTGTTGAAAAGTTTCTCCTGTAAGCTGAATTTATTTATTCTCCCCTTTGCGAGGAGTTGGAGTAGCTGATCCTGCGCCTGCTTTGCTTTCAAGAAAAACTTATCACACGCCTTTTCAAACTTTCCATTATATTGGAATGGGATTCCTAGGTAGGTGTACTCATTTACCGATTCGATTTTATCACTTCCCCAGAAGAAGTCTATTTTCCTAGTATTATAATGTTTTCTAAAAACAAGTACTTTGGTTTTGGCAAGATTAATTTTTAAATTGTGTTTCTCAAAGAATTCCTTCAAGGCATTTATCTTCTTCTGCAAGTCATTTGGACTCAGGGCGATGACAACAATATCGTCAGCGAAAAGAAGCATGTCGACATTGAAGTTTCCTATTAACACTGGGCTGGCACCGCTTGCCCTAACCAAATCTGTTACGTCATCTATAAACAGTGTGAAGAGCTTTGGACTTAGACTTTCACCTTGTAAAACTGATTTTTCAATCTTAAATCGTTTCGTAAGATTTCCACCATCCACTCTCACTTTTGCGTGCGCTAAACTGTATAACTGTTTCATAACTTGAATAAACTTACTGCTGACACCCTTTTTATGTAGCTTATCCCAAAGCAGGGAGTGCTCTACTGAATCAAAGGCTTGACTGAGATCTACAAAAAGGCAATACAGTTTCCCTTTCCTAAAGCGGAGCTGATTTTGTATTATCACATTTAAATTAAACGCCTGCTCAGCACATCCTGTCCCACTTTTGAATCCTGCTTGAAATTCGGATATCTTTTTATGTTTTTTGCACCATAAATTCAGTCGGTTCACAAGAAGCGAAGTAAACAGTTTGGTCACAGTGTTTATAAGCGAGATCGGGCGGTAGTTAGCCGGGTTATCAGGATCGCCCTTTTTAAATATGGGAACTATAACAATCTCTCCCCATGCATCCGGTATGGAATCGGGATTTTGATAAACTGTGTTAAATAAATTTAGCAGCTCGTTTTTTATTTTCATGTTCAAATTCTTCCACACTTCATTTCCTATACCATCCATCCCCGGAGCTTTACCTGAAGAAAGTTTCTTAATTGCAAGGCACAGCTCCAGCATACTGAAGTCTTTATCTAACATGTCATCTTTGATATCCACTTGAACTGGTTCGCTTTCACTGTAACTTGATTTAAAAACATTTTCAAAGTGCTCTTGCCACTTCTGGAGATCAATATTTCCGTACAATTTTTGGTTCGTTGATTTTCTAAACACGTTGAGGGCTGACCAGAAGGATTTAGAGTCGTTACATTTATTTATTTGATTTTGAACATTTATAAAATAACTGGCCTTTTTCTCATGTATGAGATGAAGAAGGGACTTTTTTGCATTTAGCATTGCGTTCCTGCTTTTGGTGAAACTTTCCATGCACGTGAGGGGGTTACATTTTCTAAACAATTTAACACTTTTTCTGTACACATTTTTTGCAGCTTGCAGGGCTTTATCCTGCCACTGTGGGATGTTTACTGCTCCTCCAATCCTTATCTTCGTTTTCATTCCTGATTTAAATGCAGCTTGGTAAACTACACCACACAACTGGTCATAGGTTTTGGTCTCGACTTCTTCTCCTAGCTTGTATAAACACTGAAGGAACTTTAATTTGTATTTTTCTTCCCATCGTATTTTATTAGTGCATTTTTCTTCCGTGTTCTGTTTGTGGGTGCCTAAAAGTAGTTGAATTGGGTTATGATGTGACAGCTCACTATACAGAACATTAAATTCACTGACTGCATTTACAAGATTTTCACTTACTAAGCATAGGTCCACAACACTACTGCCATTTGCGTTTGTAAATGTATATTCCCCGTCTGAGTCTCCTCTCTTGGAGCCGTTGCATATCGCCATATCGGATAAGTTGCAAATTAATTGTTTCCCTCTGCTGTTTATTTGCTGGTCTTTACTGCTTCTATGTGTGTTGGCAAAGAGAGAGCTTCCAACACGGGCGTTCATATCACCAATTAGGATTTGCGGTTTGATATCACTACACACTGTAAAAAAGTTACTCAGCACTTCATTTGGCATTTGTGGAGACAGGTAGTTGAATAGAGTTTTTATATGAATATTTGTATTATTTACTTTTACCTCAACGAGAACTCCAAAATCGTACTTAGCGTGTGCTTTAATTTTAATGTTCTTGGTAATACCGATTAAAATACCTCCTTTGTGTCTCCCTTTGACGTGTTCCTTACTCGCATCTACAATTATAATTTGATATTTTGACTCAAGTCTTTGGAACCATGATGATGATTTGATTCTTTTTTCGTCGCACCAGGTTTCTGCTAGACAAAACACATCTACATTACAGTTAATCACATAGTCGATTTTTTCGAAACTGGTATTGCTGGTAAGACCGTCTGTGTTCCAATACATTATTTTACTGTTCCATTGAGCGTTTGCTTATTGTCGTGAACGATGGCCGTGTCCCTATTGTGGGGTTATTTTTTGTGGAATTAGTTCGTTGTCTATTATTAAATGGATATTGCCGTCAATGTCAAGCCCGTTTTTGTTCCACAGAATTTTGACATTTTTATTCTTGTTGTCGGCTTTAGCCTTTTTTGCTTCTGATAGGAGTTGCTTCCGAATTGATCTTTGTTCTGGGGTCAGATCTTGGCTGAGGTAATAGGGGTGGCCTAGTTTCTTCTTCTCCTTCCAAACCAGATCTCGCTCCCTTACCATAACAAACCTTATCTTCAGAAGTCTTGACTTGCCCTCCACCTTTTGACCGATTCGCTCAGCATAATCTATCACTGGTCCCAAGCCAAGTTTTTCTTTAAAAAATTCTCCCAGTAATTATTGAAGCGTAAATATCAGCTCCAATTAAAATCTCAACTTCTTTTTTCTCTGAATCCACATCACTCAGGAAAATATTTTTCTGTTGTAACTCTTTCACAATATCAGGATAAATTTTCTCAATATCCCGCATCTCAAACTTCTTCTTAAAATCACGGTGGAGTGATGACAACTCAATCTCGTATTTTTTATGGTTGACGGTTGAATGCACCACTCGCTCAACTCCAACTGATGTTATCTCAAGGGCTATTGCTGTTGATTTAAGAATATAACTTTTTTGTGATCCACTGTCAACAAAAGCTCGAAACACTTTGCTTCTTCCTCCACAATTTACACGCAACAATAAGGTTTGGAGTGCAGCTCCACTCGAACACTCAACGCCCGAACACAACAGCACCGCCAAATTCCGCCATCTCATATTCTCGTCCACTTCTCGCACGGTCTTCATCGTCAACAGACCACACGTCAAAATTCTCTTCAAACAAAATCTCCAGCTCACGGTAAACTCCCGCCGTACGGGCCTCAACGCTCCATTATCCTCCAGGCACCTTCTCCATCACGTCAAGGGGTCACCATATGTTGAGAATGTCACCTAACTAACCGTCAGATACCTCTCACTCGTTTATGATGCCTGGAAGAAAATAGGATGACAACACGAAAATATATGTTTAGATTGATAGTCAATCACACCACCCCTCGTATTGCTTTATTCACCCAATCAAACCATCATTTTATATCATAAATGGTAATGTTCCTGTTTTCTCAACCACCAACTCAATCTCGAACACACGACTCAATAACACTGCTTTACTCGCTCTCGAACAATACGCAAATCAATACTCATCTCCCACTCTCAAATGCTACACAAATCAATACTCTTCTCTCTCTCTCTCTCTCAAATACTACACAATTAATACTCCTCTCTTAATCTCGAACGCTACACAATTTAATGTGTTTCGAACACACAAATCAAACAACGTTGAATCTCGAACACTAAACAAAATAAAAATATTAAAAACTCGATTGACAGTACTTGACTGTCCTCTCTCACTCGCTCGTTCTCGCGTTCTTAAGTGAACTCTGCTCTTCTCTCTTTCTTCACAAGTTGCAACAAGGCAAACCACGCAACACTCACACATCTTGACTCATCGAGCCTTTTTCTCATCTCTCTATGACTTTTGCTATGAACAAAGTCTACTCAATGCTCACAGATCTAACAATATCCATAAAGCAATGTTTATTTTCATTGAAATTTTGAATTGCATTCTCCCTCACCTCCTCCCAACCAACCATGCCCGCATATAAAACTTGCATTGTACTAAACCTCCCGTCCGAATTGACAAAGTCGAAAATCTTAGGGAAACACTCGAGCCATTGAAACTTATTGCAAAGTTGGAACCACACTGACGGAATGTCTGCATTAGTTTTTTTGCTCATGCATCCCATAAATCTCCTCCAACTTCTTGAGCTTTTCAACTTTAATGTTTCCAGTACCAACACGAGCACCAGTCAAAATCCCTCGGACAAACTGATGCGCTTCGGATGAAATAAAGTCAGCGATATCCTCTTTCTTGAAAGGAGCTTCCGGCTATTGCTTTGGATCCCAGACTAGCCACCACTCTGCCAACCTTTTGGCCGGTTCCTGTAAAGTTGTTGAATAATTCAAGGTTATTGGAGAGTCCAGAAGCGTGAAGCCAAGATTCCCAGTCAATATCCATGAGTTTATCAGGGGCAAAGCGAGAAACGACTTCATCCTTGAACTGTTGGGAGTCAACGGATTTGTGCCGATATGTTTTAAAATATTTACGAAGAAAAGGTTCAAAAGCAGACGGACCACCACCAGTCTGTGCCAACTGATGGAGTAAAGCACACACTTTTTCATATGGGACGCTGTTCATCAACAGGTCGGGATCCACAGCTTTGTCACAGCTCTGTAATATCTCGAGCAAGCTCATCCCCAAGGAGTCTTATTCCACCTACGAGTCTACTCCATCCGTCAAGGCTTGTTAGCTGTCGGAAATCTTCACTTATGAGCCTCCCACGAAGCTTTCGCTCCGCAAAAGTTGTGAATCCTTCACTCATCCAGAAATATTGCCAGTCCCTGTTCGTTACTAAATTTCCGAACCAACTGTGAGACAACTCGTGTGCAAAGACTGTGAAAACTGACATCTCACTTGTGATAAGAAGGAAAGACAAGGGTGTTCAATTCCGTTGGCTGGACATGCTCGGGGTAAAATGAGAACGTTGTAAACTTCCCATTCATATTCTCCAAAAAAGGGACTCTGGTCTTAATTATGGAGGGTTCTGCAAAGACCTTCATGTTCCTGTTGTCATCGTCAATAGATACTTCTCCAGATGGGACGTGACTGAGGGTGTGTCTTGACATGGATACACTGAGCGGAAGTTTATTGGCTGGTTTTGGCTAAGTAGAAAAGGCTTCTTTTTCCAGATGTTTGATGAGGTTCCATCTACCCCAGGGAGGTGGAATTTGGGCTAGTTTTAAATTCAATATCTACTTTTATTGAGGCTCTACTCTTTGATAGCTCTGCGACGTCAATCTTCAAAGGAGTTCCGTAAATCTCATCAATTTCTCCAAGAATGTAGCCAAGTTTCTTCCCTTCAGAAGTAACGCTGATAATTTCAAGGTCTCGCGTATCCAGAATCTTTTGAAAAATGAACAAAAAAGAAGTCTGTAAGAAAATGCTTTAAATATTTGAAAAACCATTTGTTTAAATAGGTTACCAAATGCAATGCTGTGTTGTGAATAACTTGGAACACATAAGAAGCCGTTCCAGATAAGATTTTATTGGTAAAATCCAATTCCCATTTTATGTCAAGATGCGTTGCGAGGTAATCTTCAGGATTTGAAAAGGAACTAGGATCTGTTTTCCCAATCCAACCCTCTTTATTTTCAACCCGCTCATGTTTAGCAGTTAAACCTGGTACAAACACAACCATAGAGATAGATGATGATGATGATGAAGAGAATGGATTTTTTAAAGAACATTTTCACTAATGTGTTGTGCAGTCTGCACAGATTCCAAATAAACATAATATTTCCGCATAACGATTAGCCTCCGTTTCCGCAGGTTAATCGTTATGCGGTGGTTTAATGACAACAGGTTTTTTCTTCCTGGTTTGGTTAACAAATAGGCTCATCATGAGCTAGATAGAGATTTTGCATAAAACCAAAAGTTTGTACATATTAATATATTATGTAGAATATAATACACTAGGCGTGAAAGCATGCAAATTGCATGCTAGTTAAATGGCTTCAAAAAAATTAAGATTTGTCATTTACATCATTTAACTCAATTGATGTCATATCATCGTCAGATTAACTCTGTCAAAAGAACCAAAAAAGTATTGACGTTCCCAAGATTCGTACCTGACCGTCATTCAACCCACACCAACTCTCTAACCTCTTCACCCAGGCCCGCCAGACGTACTTATTTTAGTAGTACAGTACTACTTTTCAGCCCAAAAATAGACAAAAGTAGTACAGTACTACTTTGGCACAATTTGTCCTACTTGTACTACTTTGAGCCAAATATTCAAAAAAAACTCTAATTTCTATAAAAATTTCTTAAAATTAAGTAATTCCGTAACCTAACCGTTTTAAGTCATTTGATTTATCCAGCCTTTTATTGAATTTTCTCTTTATGTCACGAGTGAAGTAGTGTTATTTCCAATCAACTATGTTTTTACTGCTTATCTGGTGCTGATTTGAGTGAAATTTGTATTTTTAAAGCGAACGAGAGTACTATTGTGTTTAATTTCTTCGTTTAGTGGACCTCAATATCAGTTTCGCGCTGTATTTGACTAATATATGCAAACATAATAAAACGTATGTTTATTTGTGTCAATTTAATTGGATTCAGCAAAATATGTCCTGTCCTGTTTTAGTCGTGCAGACAAAGTATCTCTAAATTTAATGGCAGTAACTTAAATCCCGTCAATATTAATTATGTTTGAAACTTTCAAGCTGCATTCGACTAAATTGTAATGCAGCATTTGTTTTGAAAATTTCTGGGGATTTTTATCTCTTCATAATAATAACATTGGCTAGTAATAGTAATTATAAAGCGTCGAATCCTCCAAAAAACGGAAATGTTAGTCTAAATTTCTAGGAAATTTTTTAAAATCAACCTAATTGTTTAATTCACATAAGATATTGCGTTGTTTGCATTTAAAATAAAATTCAATTTTGGATACCCGCTTCACGGGTTGTTTTGAAAATATGATGAAAAACAAATTTCAAACTGTGGTTTTAAATAATTACTAATTAAGGACTGCTTTTGAATTTCAAACACGTTATGTATATACATTATGTATTTTTTAATTTTTGTGTACTACTTCGGAAAATCTGGCAGGCCTGCTTCACCGTAATCTCATTTCTTGTCACTGCATGTAATAAACTCGATATGATTGAAAAAAGACAGATGCATTTTTGTACACACGGTTGTAGGATATAGAATGCAGATTACGAGTAAAAAAGATAGTATTTAAGATAATATTAATATGGTTCATTTAATTATCAGCAACATTTATCATTTAATTTAAACAAACAACAAAAGAAAAATGTAACAAAATATTTTATATTAGGTTGTACTGGAAAATAGGTTTGCACTTTTTCTACTAATTATATATACTAACGCTCAACTTTTCATTTTTGTTGAATTTTCTCCAAGTTTCTTTATTCCATTACAATAATGCATCTCGTTTACGCATTACTTTCTTCCTAATGCGCATTAGTACTTGATGCTGCGTCTTGAACAGCGTCAGCGGGAGCCGCTTCGTGCATTTTTTGCAAGTGTGATGTCAAAACTGATTCTTCCCTTTAAAAAATAATGAAAAACAAGATTATAGGATACTTGTCGTTATTAATAATCACATATTAAAATTAAATAAAAATCAATGGATATCAAAAGTTACTTGAAAGAAGCTCCACAAAGGCGACAATCAAAAAAGTTGGTTTCAGTGAAATGACTCCTCACATGTTCATCCAGTCGATTTTTTGTTCCAAAAAGGCTTCCGCAATGATCACAGCAAAATGGTTTCATCGGCTTCGGCGTGTGCTCATTTTGCACATGAGTTCTCAATGTTTCCTTTTGTTTATAGACTTTACTGCAATCCTTACATAGGAATCCTTTTTCAATCCTTTCATGGTTTTTCATATGACCCTCAATGAGATTTGAGAGTTCAAAAGTCTCATTACAAATATTACATGGATATTTTCCAGTAGCAAACACGGGCTCCAGTCCCATCCCGTTGTGATCTTTTCGGCAATGATTTCTCAGATCAATGCTTCTCTTCAATACTTTTCCACATTCAGTACAGGTGAAAAGTCTCAGTGTTTTGTGCACAATTCTCATATGCCTTGTCAAATAGGTTGAGCAAGTGAAGGGGACGTCACAAATGGAGCACTTGCATACTTGAGATGGATACATGCCTTCCACATCATGCTGCAGTTTGATGTGCTGTTCTATCTCCTTCTTTTACTTTCCACTTAATTATGGAGGGTGATTTCATGCCAAGCTAACTCGTGGGCTTTCTCGAACACCAAATCACAGGAGGAACAGGGCCAGTTCCCATGAGTTTTGAGGTGCAGCTGGAGAGGTGCTGATCGTACGCGAATATTTCAAAACAGGAGGGTTTTGGACAGAATTTATTTTCAGAGCCAGAAAAAGCTTTTGGAAATGAGGAAGATGAGGCTGGCTCCAAAAGACGGAGATCATTTTTGAGATAACAATTTTTTACGTTTGGTCTGTCCCGGTGGCCACGCAGGCTGCTGAAGTTGGCGAACGTTTTTCCACAGCCTTGGCACCAAACGAAAGTCTTGAGTTTGTGATCCAGAAGGCGATGTTTTTCTACTGCGGCTTCGCTCACGAAGGATTGGTTGCAGACTTCACATTGCGTTGGTGGAAGGAGGTTAGGATGAGCCCAGCCCTGGACTTTATTGCCTATTGTGGGTTGTTTTTGTGCATCTTCTTCTTCATCGTCATCAGATGATATCTTATCATCCACGTTTTCAAAGGCATCATTATCACCAGCGTCACTCAAGGTTTCAACTTGTTCTTGCTCATTCGAGTCCTCATCATCGTCTTCTTCTTCTTCATCATCATCCATTTGATGATTGGTCTCAAGATGGAATGTAAATTTGGCTGGGTCACCAAATGTTTTTTAACATTTGGGACATTTTATGAGTGCTCGATGACTTCAACTTTTTTGGAGAAATTCTGAGGTGGTGGTGCTGGTGTTGTTAATTTCTTCAGCTTCCTGTTTTACCTCCGGACAAATGTATCCATCAAACTCCACGTCCATTCCAGTTCCCGTAAAATCAGCCTCATCCATTTAATTGTCACCATGTGCACCTTGGTAATCAAAATCACTGTTGTTATCATCAGGGACTGCTTCTGCTTGGCGTATTTCCCTTCTTCTCTTTTTTGTCTTGGTTTTGCTCTTGTCTTTGTTGTTGAGGTGTTTCTCCTCATTAGGAGGAGCACTCCTCTTCAAGATTACTTTTGGTGTTGGCTGTGGATTGAGGTTCTGCTCACCTATCAACGTCAACCAAACAAAGCTAATTAAAATGAGATTAAACAAAAAAGAATGAATTTGTAATTAATATTAATAATAACATACAATGTTGGAGTAACTCCATTCTCAGCTGGAGCAAATCCTTTCCAAGTTTTTCCACTTTGAGGTGATCTCCAACTCCACCATCACCAGTGTTCTTTTCGCCACGTTGGTGAAACTGTTTTCGGAATTGGTTGACCTTTGACGGAGTTTGACCCGAATCAGTTATCTTCTCAGAGATGGTCCGAATTTGCCGAGTAATTTGAAGTTGGATGGCCTCCAGTTGGAGAAAAATTTCACAAAAAGAGTCCCCCAAATCTGAGCAATCTTGGTAAAAGCGAAGCTCTGATAGTGGCACTTGATGTCGTCCCTTCACAAAGTTTTGGAACTTGAGGTATCTGGCGAGGAGGAGAAGAAACTTGGCTTGCTGGGAACCCTCTCCAGCGACTCCAGCTCTCTGGAACTTGTTTGTTTTCACACTTTTTCACTTTACAACTTTTTGGACACAATTTATTTTTTGCAAAGTTTGAGCAAGCTTTACTTGAGCATTTTCCTGTTTTTTGTGAACAGTTACATTGCACAGAAAACACACTTTCATAGTCACAATTTTCATTTTCATTTGCTGACTTGACAACTTGAACGTAGAATTCCGCAGATATCAAACCTGAAAACAAAAATAAAATATTATTGAGCTACAACCAAAATTATCTTTTTTAACTTACTTGTTTCTCGGTGCACGTACTCGTTCAGTCTTGTAGTCAAATAATTTGACTGCTCCATTTTTATATAGTTTAAAAATAAATTATTTAAAAAAATATAATTTTTGTTAGCACAAACACATACTTTATGCTACTATACATACATACATAGTATCCCACAACCAAAACAAGGAAATTTGCCTTTCGCACGTTCCCAACTTACCCCTCATCACAGCAAAGCACTCTGTTGTGCTTGATATGATGATATGCGTTCTCCCTGTTAAAGGGAACTGACGTGGTATGAAACCACTCATATTTATTCATCGATTCCCCGTTACTCTTAATTTCCCCGTAAAAATAAATATGAATGTTAATTAGCTTTGGCTTTTTATTTAACAGGGCTTGAAGCCAGATGACGCAATAAAATGGGTCGTAATTTATCAGTGGTTTCAACGTGGTTTTATTTTTGGTGAGCTGCTCATCCTCCTCCTTTCCATGTTTTACATAGGAATGTCTGAGCTCGTCCAAATTATTGGGTGGGGTAACATTTACATTGTCGCTCTCCTCCAACTCCTTTGCCTTTACATTGTGGACTGGTTCGCGTGGAAGTTGAGCACTGAAATTAAAAGGACGTTGACGGTGTAACCGTGTATGTTCGTCGTTGGAATATGAGCTAGACTCATCAAGCAGATCTTCTTACGTATCTTTGAAATTGCGTAATGATTACGTGCATAATTAATTATAAAGTTGGTGTAATTAAATTGTGTTTATAAATCAAATAAAACTAATACAAAATTAATCATTATGCAATAATGCAATCCTACCCAATATTAGCAGCTATACCCATCATTGTTTTCATCATGATCATCATCATAGTAGTGTTGGTCAAGCAACGAGGTTATTTGGGTTCACGGTTGTAGTAAAAAAACATGCTTCTTACTTGGAAAATGATAAAAGGATAACAGATAACCTTTCGAGTCATCATTATCATCATTCATCATAAACTTGTTAAGAAAGGCTAACATTTTGCTTAGCGATTCACAAAGTTCTTTTCTATTTCCATTTTGATACCGAAGCTGGATGGGTTTTTAGTAGTTGCAAAATGGTAGAGGCCTCCAAGAGATAAAATGAAGCAAATGATGATAGCAGCCACGAAATATTCCTCCATTGCAAAAGGGGGACATTGTTTATAAGCGGAGCCTCTTGTGTAATAACTGTACTGATAATCCGTACTGCGAGAGCGATAACTGTATTTGTACTCATCACAAATTCTTGTGTATTGGTTGACAAATCTCCAGTCTGAAAGGAAATGGGATGAAAGGCCGAGTCCCAAAACCAATACTCCAAAAACCTTCCAAAAACACAGAAATAAATTAACAGGAGTCATTTAAAGTAAAAGCTTAAAAATATTTTGAGAGCTAACAGTGATGATGATTTTACGGACGCCAACACGAAAACGATAAGTTTTTTCACTTTCTGACATTTTAATGAATTTTTGCAACAATGAAGAGATGTGTTTTAATTAGGTTTTGCTCGACTTTGACTCTATTATTCCAACTGGTAGGATGAAATGAAATGAAGGTCGTCAAACATTTCAAAGCTCAAACCGAGCTTGTTATGTTATACTCCACAAAAGAAAATTTGCAGCGTCAAGGAAATAATCCGTTCCGCGCTTTTAACTCACACGATACGAACCAACACGTTTATTTTATGGTATATTATGTTCTGGTCTCGTTTGCGTTCTCAGACCTAATTAAACATTTTTCATGTGGTAGTTTACTTTTGTATTTTGCCAAAACGCATTTCGCATTTTTCGCAACCACCGAACCATGTCAATTCAATAATGAATACGAAACTACGAAAGCAGTATACATACATACATACATACATACATACACATTTGCTTTTGGTAGGTCACCTTGACTTCATTTAAACAACTTTTATGCCGTATGCGAATGACGCTAGAAAGTGGTTCTTGAACAACCAACAACAAAACTACCGCCCGAGGCTATGTAATATATTGTTTACATCAGAATTCAGATCAACTTTTTAAAGAAAAAAAATATTATGATCTGTTCGCATCTGTGAAGTCTACTTCGTACGTACGATTGCAATCTGCTACTCATCCATGCTTGTTGCTCGTGAAAACAAACCCGATTATAATACTTGCAAAAAAATACATTCGATCGCTTGCCCACATGTTTGTATGTATATATGTATTGTTTTCATTGTTTTGTTTTTCATCTAGACGCACATGGCTTATCGAGTGGAGTGGCATAACAATAACACATATTTCCCACATAATCACTTTGAGTGAGTATCTTCATCCAATCTTCTACCACCACCGTTGCGCTGCGCGTTCGCGTTGTGCTGCTTTTTGTACATAAAAATAATCATAATGTTGTAAGTTCAAGCAAGCCGTTCAGGTTTTTTGCAATGTGAACAAAGCATGTTTGGAAAGAAAGCTATAGAACTTTGGGGGTGAGTATCCGGTGCCGGTGGGCAACTCCTCGGGGGGGCACGGAGCCCTTGGTCCTGCTCAAAAGTTAGCTCATGATAGCGAACCGTCCGGCTGAAGAATGGGTCGGCGTTAGGAAAACGAGATGTTCGACGAAGAAATCTGTCGAATTTGGTGAACGCCTCGGTTTTAAATCGTTGCATGGGGAGGTAGTAAAGTGGGAGGAATTGGGATTTTGTAAACTCCATGTCAGAATGGTTAGGATGGTGCTGGAGGAAGTGGTCGACGGTGGCCTTCCAAGAATGGGACACCTGGCCGAGTCTCAGGATGTCTTGGCTACTAAATTGAATCCGGTTGTCGACGATGAGGAGGACCTGCGATTTAATTTAAAAAATTATTGATAATAGTTAATTTAATAATAATTATTAGAAAAAAAATATGAATTGTGTTTTGTCTCACCTTTGACATCATCCTTTTTGGGAGGAGAAGCTTTCTCCATGATGCCGTGGCGTTGTAGCGGTTGGTCAGATCATTTTGATGGGTTAAATTACTAAAAAAAAACGTCCCATACCTAAAATAAAAAAGACACATTTGTTTAATTATTTAAATGGTTACATTACATAGTTTTCACTTATTTTTTAAAATCATGAAAGAAATCAAATATATTTTACCTCCAAGGGAAATACTTCTAATTCACTTTTTTCTGGTGGTGGAGGTTCTGGTTCTCGTTGAGAATTATGCATTATGATATGATGGAGATTGTGGTGATTTGTGGTTGTGAATAATGGAGAACGCCAGGCCACTTACTTTTGAAGTACTACAACTTGATGTTTTAAAATAATTAATTTAATTTAATTATTCAAGTTAAATAATAATAGTTTTACACCTCTTTACCCTCTCGCACTGGGCTTGGTGGTGAGAAGTCACTTTTGTTTTGACTCAAGAGAGGAGAAAAGCGTATTGAACACATGGGGTTCCTATCTTACAATGTCAAAGAATATATGCTTTCCTACATTGCATTGCGTTTTATGTAGCTGCTTTTCTGGTACATCTTTACCAGAAAAGCCTGTACTCCTTTGGCGTAACCCATCCCATTTCTCCAAACTTCTCCTCTTATCATTTATCCTGATTGGTCAAATTTTGGAAAGTACAAGCTCTTGGCCACCTTTAATATGACATTTCAATAGATAATGATAACTTATGTTGTTGATAAGTCAAGCGTAAGTTTAGGTTATTCTTCTTATCAACCTACGCCTATCAGCCAATTTATAATCAAACTTATCAAACCCACAAAACTTCCTACCGCCGCTAAAACTGACGAACTCACAAAAATTATCATAGTCACAAAAATTTGCCGCACTCATGGCGAACCCGCAACAATTAAATTGACTTGAAAATGAGTCGGCTAGCTACATTGAGTTTAATAATGCCATATTTAACGATGAAAGGATAAAGTGAAACAAAAAGTTTGGTAAATCTCCTAAAAAGTAAATAAATTACTCAAAAATGAATAGCAGTACATAATTCACAAACAATTATTGCAAGCAATGTCTGCATTAGAATAATCAGAAGCTTTTGATAATATGGTAATGTAAAAAAAATTGTCTATCGCACCTCCAGCACCAGCACTTCCACCCATACCATCAGCCAGCCACGCGTATTATATAGTTAGATTATGTAGGTAGGTATAGCTGACACTTGAGAGAGATATACACACAAAATCCAGCCCAAGGCAAGAGAAAGATATGAGATGCTGGTGAGCTCAGCTATTCTCACAAAGCAGTAGCATGCATATATAAAAATGTGTATTGTATATATCTACGTTGATGTTGTTGAACTGGAGTGGAGTACTTGTGGTAAAATTTTTGTATGGCTTCAGATGAACCAAAAAAGTACAAATGATGAAAAATAATGCAAAGATGTCATTTATTGAAGAGAGGTATTGAACGACCTTCATTTCATGCTTTCAATTACATTTTTCAGATGACCAGTTACTTAATAATTTATTTGATTGTAAAAATCATATCATGATCAAGTTCAGGTTGTGACGTGCGGAAGGAAGATATTTTCTAAGAATGGGGCAGAATATGAAATATATATGTAAAATGGGATATGATCAAAAATATTACTTGCGTATACTCCATCATCATAATTTGAGATGTATGTAGCAGATATATGAGCTCTGGCATGGATAGGCAGGTACTTGGACCCTTTTCTCAAGCAAGGGAAAAGCGATGGATAGGAGGATGGGATAGAAATTTTTTCTCGTGCATTCACTCATCGTCAGTATCTATTACATATGTATTTATGTAAAAAATTTACAAAAAAATATTATAATGCGCATACTAACTTTTTTATTTCCGTATTTAACAACTTCTTTTTAAAAATGGATATGGCTTGTAGCTAGACACTAAATTCAAGGTGTAATTTTTGCTACAGATCTGCTCTAATTCCATCAACAAATCAAAATGTGAAATGCATAGTTTTAATTTTAAACACATGCTAAAAACTATTTCTGGAATTCTACTGATTTTCATGAAATTTCTGCATTTATGCCAAGCCATGCCATGTCAGCATGCGGATCTTTTCCTTTTGAATATAATTATGACTTTTGTTTGACTTCCTCATATCTTTGTTTGACAAAGGTCGCAACTTGATATTCATGTCGAAATCCCTCACAGAAAATATTTTGTGGATCATAATCCTCATCATCTCCATATATATTCCGCTTGCCTTGTCAGACTTTCCATTTGTTTGATGATGTCCCAGCATCAATGAAGCAGGACATGGATTCTTTTTCGACTCGGAAAAGTTCCTTAGATAAATAAACTGGAGCTAATTTTTTGGCTTGATGTTCATTTAGGTGGGGAATTTTGGCTTAAAATTTCAATAATTTATTGGAATATTAATATTTGTATCAATTTATTTTCAATAAAGATAAAATGCATATTATGCATCAGTTTATTATAAAACTTTCACACAATTATCAAAGGTCTTGAAAATGTTGCAATCTTTACATTTTCGTTTTCAAAAACGTGTATTTTAACCAGTTTCTGACATCCATCCCAATATCGCTCTTGCTCTACTTCCGTCTTTGCTTTATCCTTGCCACCAGCTCCAATAATTGCAGGTTTCATCAATCCGGAGGAAATTGAGAGTCTCTAAATTTGGCATTTGTCTCAGCATAGCTCAACCAGCGAATCAGCAAACGGAGCCAGTTGTCCTTGAACCATTTGCAAGTTCATGAGATGAAGATTGTGCCAAACAAAGACATTCTAGCTTAGGAACTTTACCAGCTTTCCAACTAGGAACTCTTCCCAACCCGTTGAGAAACCTTGTGGCTAGGAATAACTATAGTGCTTCTGGCGTCACAAATATTGCTGGAGAGGAACAAGGATTGCGATGAGGCTCGGGGTGTTGCTCAGGATCCCTCCTGGAGATACGAGGGGGACAGATTACCACGAGCCTCAGCATCCATGCTAAGGCTCGTTGAACCCCGCTCCAGTCGGAGTTTTGAGAGGTTAAACGGGAGCTCAACCAAAGGTCGGTGAGAAGGGAGTCTTTAATGCCAGCGTAATCTGTTACATCAGTCAATTTGGTAAAGATCATTCGCAGCAACTGAAAGCAAAGGAAAATAGCTAATATATTTTAATGAAATAACACCAGGGAAATGGTGCTGCGTTTGTACTACTTTTCAGTCCTTCTTCTGACATGGTAAAATTAATGTTAGTTTAGATTCGTTTGGTCTGGGTTTTGGGCTTTACTTTATTGCCGTGTTTTGAAATTAAATAGGAATGAACACATTATTTTATTACATTTTGAACACTTTGCTCTGTGGAGTTTCATAATTTTCTTTTTTGTTTTTATTTGACAAGAAAAAGTTAAAAAAGGATAATGGAAATGGGTACACAAATGTTGTCAAATATGTGTCTTTTCTGCGCCTTGCTCATGATGGAGCGCAAGGGGAAGAAATTAAATGTAAAAGTGAACCAGAGTTGATAACTGCTGATGATTATGATAATCCTGTTCCTCCTGCTAGTTTTTTTCACCACCACCACCACTCTTCTTGAAAGAGGATTCTCTTACTTTAGAAAAACAATTAAAAGTCATCTTTATTTTGAGCAAGATTCTGGGTATTCATAATGACAAGCTTTGTCAGTTCCTTGAGAAGCGTGTGTGGCCCGTGTGAGCAAAAGGTTCGAGATCATTGGAGGATTTCAAAAGAAATTGCAAGACTGAAAAGGGAACAGGACAAGATTGGAATGGAGTTGAAAGGTCGGATTGACACGACCAAGGATATGAAAGAAGTAAATACATAAAACGAAAATATAACTAGTATTATTTGTTTTTTATCTGTTTCTACAGAACTTGCAACCTCCGCCACGACTGTTCCACATCCACCACCACCTCCAGCGATTGTTATTGAAAATGATGAAAGTTTGGAGGAAATTTTGTTCACTCAAGTCATAACTATTTTACCTGATGATGATGATGATGAGGAAGAAGAATATGAAGACTCGCGTGAATATGATACCCAGCTCAATCCCACCTCAAGCTCAATCCCACCTCAAGTGAAATGTTTATCAGTGGCGATCTTTCAAATGACGAAGATGATTATGAAAAAGCTTATCATTTTGGTGGTGGTGACAATCCTAATTTCTGCCTGCCTGCCTAGGCACAACTGCCGAAAAACTCTGTCAAGGATGTGAAACGGTTAACTAACGGCAAAATAATAACAGAGTGCGGGGCGCAGATCTGGAACAGGGTACGGTTTGAAGAGCATCAGAAACTTCATTTGGAGGGGAAAGGCGTCAAGTGCAAACTATGTGGATGGTTGTGCAAATCCATCAAGTATCATAAGCAGGTTTGTCAGTCGACTCAAAAAATATGATAAGAAGGAATTTATTATTATTTTATTTATTAGATAATTCAAAGAAATGAATCAAGTTGTCAAAATATACAAACAAACAGCTCTATTAATTACTTATTGGCAAAGACATTTTCATTATTCTCACGGTTATAACTTTTGGTAAAGAAAACCTCTCTTTCAATCTTCTTCATTTGAAGAATATAGAAAATTTGCATTCTGCATAAATGACCCCGGCACTGCCTCTGTAATACACACAAAATCCAAAGTGAGTTCCACTTAAGTTTCAGAAAAATGAGCAAGGTAACCCTGAATCTTCCGGAAGGTTAGGTCATTGGGGCCATATTTCAGCTCAAAATTTCCCAATTGAAAGCACTCATAGATTCATCATAAACTCCCCAGACCAAACTGATAAACGTGTCAACTTTGGGAGGGTAGAAGGATCAATGACGCCGTCCAAATGTTCAGCATCCAAAGACAAAAACTGTTCTTTATATGGGTACTTTGCCTGTCGTATAAAGTTTAAAAGGAAATACCATGGACAATAACACTTGAAAATATGGAGGTGCTGGAGCTCGGAAACTATAAAAAGCGGTGGGAATAAGGGTTAGGTTAGGTTAGGTAGCTTGATAGCTTGATAGCTAGATAGCTTGATAACTTCATTTTTCTTATATGTACTACTCTTATCCTTGGCTTTTATGTAAACTCATCTACTATACCAAGAGCCTAATCAGTTTAAATTTGGTTCTTGACTTAACGCCAGTCAGTTAAAAGGGGTAGTGAAATCGTGTCAAACGTGTGTCTATTTTGTGCTTCTCGCTGTCCTTTATATCCTGTTTGCAAGTAAATTGTTTAAAAACTGAGCCGGATATCATAATTTCTGATCAACAACCCCCACTTCCACCACCACCACTCTTCTTGAAGGAGGATTCTCTCATATTATCAGAGCAATTAAAAGTCATCTATTTTGAGCAAGATTCTGGGTATTCATAAGAACAAGCTTTGCAAGTTTCTTAGAAAGCTGGAGGGGAACCTACAACCCCAATTTTGGTTGGAGGTGTGTGACTATTGCGAGGGAAATGCTCGGAAATTTTGGAATATGTCGAAAGCAATCGCAATAGACATGTAAGATTTATACGACAAAAGTTATTCAGATGGAAAGAATGACAAGTTATTCTCTTCTGAAAGAGGTTCGAGAAGGCTTTTTGAAAAGTATGTGAAATTCATCCATTCCAATGAATATTTGTGGAAAAATTAAGTGCAGAAAATATATTTTTTTTGTGACTCCGCAAGATGAGCAAGAAAATGAATCCAATTCGGATCCGCAATTATCTCAGGACCCAAGCAAAATGTTTATGTATGGGGATCTTCCAAATGACGGATTTCCCCTTCCACTTGTTACTAGTCAGGAACAAAATTTAACAGGAGCAGCAGTCCATATCATCATTAGGCACCATTAAATTCTACCCCTTGGACGGAGTAGACCCCTCCAAACATCCGTGTTACATCTGGTCGAATGTGAATGGGAAAAGTTACAAACAAAGCTTCTACAACTGTTTAGAATGCTCCTTCCAAACGCAAAACAAACAAAGTCTCATTTTTAAATTCACCGACCTGGTTCCAGTTCAATCTCATGTAAGTTATGCGGTTGGCTTGTGGATATGGTGAAGATGGAAAGCCACAATAGTTATCATCATTCAAAGAATGCAAGAAAAGGGAAGACGGCTGCTTCCAATGCAATATGCATAATTACAGTTGTTAGATATAATTAGTTAGCAGGAAACAAGTATGCTGCCGTATATTATTGAGTGTTATTCATCAAGTTTTTTCATCAAATATTAATTAAAATGGACAGGTTATTTATTATAGAATTATAATAGTTTTACTACAAGTGTCGGCATATTTATTAGAACATTTCAAGTTCAAGCATGATCTATGTACAACATTAGAATAAAATGTAAAACCTATTTACAAACAAAAAGATAAGGACACAACTTTAACTACCTATTTGAAAAAAGACTTGGACAAACTTTAATGAATATTCCACTTCTTACGCAATCGGTAACAAAAATTCTTTGACGCTGCTCACTAACGCCCCAACTTTTACTTAGGAAAAGGAAAGCGAATGGTATAAAATGCGTTGGAACCATCAGCTTTCATCGATACGCTGATGGTATTCAGCATCTTGCAATGAGTCCAATACGACATTTCTAGAAGATGATTCTTCACTGCTTCCTTGACATCTTCGGTTGCCTCCCTATCTTCAACGGTTTCATCAAATTGAATGAGACGGAGCTCTTTCATGTTGGGAAGCATTTTCAGCAATCGCTGAACAGCTTCCAATCCTTTTGCACACTTTGGATAAGAAACGGTCAAGCTATTTACTTTTGATATATTAGGAAACCTCCAATTATCATGATTGGGGTTCATTTCCATATTTGCAGGTTTTTCCGGATTGAGCTGAATATGCAATTCAGCAAGTGCCGTGGTATACTTATGGAGAAGGTAAGGAAGCTCCTTAAGAAGTCTCAAATCACCCAAGGGAAAGTCTATTAAGGAGAGATGGGTTACTGATGGAAGCTTTATATCATTACAATCGAAAGATTCCAAGAAAATCTTCAACATTTTCAAATTTGGAAAGCCATCCAAATCCAGTTTATACTGCCGAAACCGATAATCAATTTCGAGGGTCTCAAGCTGTCCCTTGTATTGATTTAGTATCCAAGTATTCAAAGACAAACCCTTGAATAACCGCCGGGGGTCGTTTTCATGACTGTCCACCGTCTTTAAATGAGCAAGATTTGGAAGTGGGGGCAAACAAATGTTGTCAATAAAGTGATCCGGCATCCTCAAAACAATACTTTGGAGTGCCATTGCTCGTAGGTTCCGAGTGTGGCTGAGGATTATTTTAAACGCCGAAAAGTCCAGATTATAACATCTAAAAAAGGTGATGGAAGTAAGATGCTGCCCGAATTTTGTAAAAACGTCCACGCCTTTCCGGATCCAGTTCGAGGTGATGTATTTGTGTTTTCTGAACCATGCGTCCGATTTTGCTGTGATACACACAGAGTTTGATGGGCTAGGGCTTTTGCACATTTTAGTCTTGAGAAAAGCAGGACAAAGAATGTCACTCAGTGGAGTGATGGCTTTAGGCAACGCCAGTTGCATGTACAATGTTCCAAAGATATGTGAATATCCGGTGGTGTCCATGCTCACGTGTGGTCTCCACGCCGTCCAGAACTTCAAGGCTTGCTTTTGCAACACATCGTCAACCGCCTTTTTCCACATCTTATTCAACATCCTGGAATTAAGAAGGGCTTGCTTTTCCTCCAGAGATTTGGAATTACCGTACTCATCCACCTCGATTTTCAGCTTGCTGAAAATCTCGATCAGCAACTTGACAAACAAATTAAAAGATCCATATTATACTTTTTAAGTAATTTTACGTATAAAATGAAAGATAATATGTTGAATGTTGGTAAAGTGTTTCACTTGAGCCAACATTACCTCAAGAGGGAGGTCACCCCAACCAGTTGGTGGTCCTGAGACTGATCCACCCTCATTCACAGCTACTACACTCTTTGTCCTTTTTGACATTTTGTGCTGAAAATTTGAAAACGAATATCATTTAGATTCAAGTATTTCCTTTATCATTATTTCAGCATTACTTTCACAATCATTTAAATGATTGTCTATAGTCAATAGTACGTTTCAATTTTTAATACTGTTTGTTACATTTTTATCTCAAACTTTTTTATTTTTAACCTTAAGCAATAAAAGAGAATGTCTGTTTCTTCCTTACCTCACCTGTTGACACAATAATATTTTAATGCAACTTACAACTTTGACAATAGTAATAAGGCGTTTAAGAAAACAAGAACAAGGGACGCACTGGCAATTAATTCATTTCAACATTGAGAAATGACACACTTTGATTTTAGTATTGAAAAGTTTTGTTTAGCTCTCAAAGCATAGGCACACCTCCCAACAATAACAAGAAACAAGAAACAAGAAGGAACGGAAGCAGATGTGAGATGCACAATTTACATTCAACTTTATGTACATTACATGGGATGCTTTAAATTTAAGTGTTGTTGCTCCCGCTATGTTCCAAGGTCGCAAGTTGACCAGATTTTCAATACTTCTCTACTCAATAAACCTTCGTCTTTGTTGCATTAATACTTATGATTGCATTCATGCAATTTTGATTTTTTTAAGTAAAAGCCTCTCTTGTTATTTGATGTGGGTGGTAAGGTCATGAGGGGGACAGATTACCACCTCGACATCCATGCTGTGCTGTTCCACCTGCTGGTTGTGTTTCACCACCACCACTCTTCCTGAAAGAGGGTTCTCTTGCTTTATCAGAACAATTAAAAGCCATCTTTATTTTGAGAAAGATTATGCGTATTCATAATGACAAGCTTCGTCAGTTTCTCGGGAAGCTGGTGGGGTTTTGGGTGATGGTATGTGACCCTTGTGAGCAAAAGGTTCGAGATCATTGGAGGATTTCAAAAGAAATTGCAAGACTGAAAAGGGAACAGGACAAGATTGGAATGGAGTTGAAAGATCGGATTTACACGACCAAGGATATGAAAGAAGTAAATACATAAAACGAAAATATAACTAGTATTATTTGTTTTTTATCTGTTTCTACAGAACTTGCAACTTGCAATGAAAGTTTGGAGGAAATTTTGTTCACTCAAGTCATAACTATTTTACCTGATGATGATGATGATGACGAAGAAGAAGAAGATGAAGACTCGCGTGAATATGATACCCAGCTCAATCCCACCTCAAGCTCAATCCTACCTCAAGTGAAATGTTTATCAGTGGCGATCTTTCAAATGACGAAGATGATTATGAAAAAGCTTATCATTTTGGTGGTGGTGACAATCCTAATTTCTGCCTGCCTGCCTAGGCACAACTGCCGAAAAACTCTGTCAAGGATGTGAAACGGTTAACTAACGGCAAAATAATAACAGAGTGCGGGGCGCAGATCTGGAACAGGGTACGGTTTGAAGAGCATCAGAAACTTCATTTGGAGGGGAAAGGCGTCAAGTGCAAAATATGTGGATGGTTGTGCAAATCCATCAAGTATCATAAGCACTCAAAAAATATGATAAGAAGCAATTTATTTTTTGTACATAAAATGTTTATTATTTTATTGATTGGCTAATAATTCAAAGAAATAAATCAAGTTGGCAAAATTTACAAACACACAGCTCAACTAATTATTTAATTGACAACGTCATTCTGGCACCGAGCCCGGTGAAGCATAAGGCTCGATGCTGAACTAAATGAAGAGGGACATAAAGTACATGAATATGGTCTCTCATGTAAATGGCTTCTCAAGTGATTCTCCAACACGCTCGGCCAGCAATACTTCTTGGAACAGAAGAGACATGCAAGTGGTCTCTCACTTGGGTTAACATGTCGTCTCAGAAAATGCGTGTCCAAGTTTCCTTTGATAACAAAGGAGCGTGGACACTTGGAACACTTGAAATCTCTTTTGTTTTCATGGATAGCTTTCAGGTGGTAGAACAAGGTGGATCGTTGAGTAAATCTTTTGGGACATTTCTGACAAGGAAATGGCTTCTCGTTGAGATGGGAGTTGATGTGCGAGTTCCGAATTTCTTTGGTAGAAAATGTATTGCCACATAGCTCACATGGGAAAGGACGAACCTTCTCATGAACAACCAGAATGTGACGACGCAAGTTGGTTTGAAATCGAAAGGTTTTCGGGCACTTTGTGCACTTGAATGGTTTACTTTCTGAGTGAACTCGAGAGTGACGGACAAGTGAAGATTTTTGGGTGAAGGATTTCCCACACACTGAACAAGAATATGGCTTTTGTCCTGTGTGGATCCGCCGGTGCTTTTGGAGGTCGGAGTTTGTGTAAAATTCTTTGCTACAATATTCACATTTCTTTCCTTTTCCGGTGTTGTGCTTCCTCAAAGCGTGGTGGCTCAAACCACTAGAGGTGGAAAATGAGCCGGGACACTTTTTGCAAAAATATGGCTTCTCCTTCGTGTGCACAGTAAAGTGGTCCATGAGCGCTTGCTTGGCTTTGAAAGACTTATCGCACCATAGGCACGAGAATGGACGGCTGCCACTGTGAACTGTCGATGAATGTTGATTCACTTCACATTGGGATTTGAATTTTTTGTTGCAAATGTTGCAACCAAATGGTCTCTCTCCTGTGTGCGATCGAATGTGGATCTCCAGCTTACTTTTACATGCACACAGTTTATTACAAACTGGACACAGTATTTCTTTCTTTGTTGGTTTCATTCGGGATACAGCTATTGGCTTTGAGGTAGTTTTTACCTGAGATGAGTTTATTGTTTTCAGTCGAACCAAACGAACAAAACATGGTTTCACTGTCGATGCCATTTTTGTCAATTGTTTTAACTGTCCACACACTGTTACTCAATTATAAGAGCTTTGCAGTTTGGTTCTTCGTATCACCGTTGACAATAATTAAATTTATAGATCATGCAGTGATGAAATGATATAAAAAGCGCACACACTAACTCACTCCAACCAATGTTATTTCCCTGAATAACAGAAGAGCATCCAAGCAAACAAAAACACAATGCATATATATGTACATGCATGTGCGGCGTAACAGTCAATATTCTCACCTGCAGCAGAAGTAGGACGACGAAAATATTTTTGTGTAGAATATATTCCTCTCTGTAATATACCCAAGCCCTACCGTGTAAAGGTGCGTTCGCACTTACTGACTTCTCGCAGCTCGCAGCTGGCCGAAAACATTTAGCAGAAAAAAGCTTGAAGCCAACTGCGTGTTCGCACTTGATGAAAACCGAAGCAGCAAAAAGTAAGATGCTGGCAGAAAAAAGTTAGATGCTAGCTGCCAGCTGCGTCTTCAGACAGATGGGAACGCCAAAGCAGCAAGCTGCTAATTTAAACATTTTAAACCAAAAGTTTCAAAGCATAATCTCTTTCATTTTAAGCAAACAATGTTGAAAAAATGTTTACTTATTTCAATAAACAATATTTTATTTACCATCGTTAATTGATTTAAATTTCCGGTGATTAAAAACTTTTATGTGAGTAAGAAAAAAAATTATGCAAAATACACATGCAGAACAAACAAAAGCGACATACAAGCAGAAAAAGCTTCTTCGGAAGAAGCTGCAAATTTCTTGTCGGCGCGTAAAAAAATTTGCTGCTTGAGCGGAAAAAAGTCAATGTGCGAACACTCGCAGCAAGTCGCAGCAAGCTGCTTGACTGGTGCGAACACGCAGCTCGCTTTTTTCGGCAAGAAGCGAGTTGAAAACTGCGAAAAGTGGGTATGTGCGAACGCCCCTTAAGGCTAGTGACTTTAACAGAACTTTCTGTTCATAAGGGCAGCTCAAGTCTACCAGTATTCCTTTCGCTGTCAGTTGCATCTTTTTTGGTTGTTGATATATACTTTTGTTGATACCAAACCAAGCAGAATGTTACAAAAGCTTTCTGCTTCCCACAAAATGTACTGTACTTTGACCAAACGGATGGGTACATACATGATCACCTTGATCCCATTCTCCCTTAAAACGAGGGAAAGTGCCTTGAAATAACTGTTTTTAGTTGGGAGATGGAAGAGGAAGGTAAAGAGAGACTGTGAGTAGGCAGGCACTCACTGGTGGTGGAATGATCCATGATCCAGTTTTCCTGGTTTTGATAGAGAATGGAGATAAAATTAATAAAACACACTCTTGTTTTTTCATCAACAGGCATTTAATAACATGAGTTGAACCAACGCAGCGTGAGTCTGGAATTTGTAAACATGATTGATTTTATGTATCTCATATTTCTCAAGGTGAATTTGCAATGGGAATTGCTCTGCCAATTTTTTTGCCGTATTCCATTCCAGCACGCAACATAATTTAGCATCGTCCTTGATCTGCTTTGCATTTATATTGCAATTAAAAAATGAAACTTATTAGCATTCAAGCTGAGTAAAGCTAATAATAGATTACATTATTTGATTCAAGTAGCAAGTAATATGAATGATATGATTTCCCTTCCCATTTAAATTTTTTATGCTATGTAAGCATTATTAAAGTTGAATAATGGATTATTACAGTTACAGGTGTTGATGATGATGGACACGATAAAAAAATGATAATAAGCTTATATAATGGTGTTCAATGAATGCAAGTTAATAAATTAATGAAGTAGAATAATTATATCCAAAGTATTACATGATGATGCTGCGGATGATGATCGTAATTCGAAGGTCCAGAACCGTATTAACATAAATCACACACAATTGTAGTTCAAGTACAATAATAATTGTTTAATTAATATATTATTCTTCATTTGCACAAAATTCATAACGCATCCTAGTCTAACTCAATGGTTTATACGTAGTTTACATACATCATCGATAACATACATAATTGACTAGGTAAAATTTACATGTCAGTCTTAAATATTGATCTAAATCCAGCAGCGTCCTAGTCCACTTTGAAATTCTCCAGAAACGAGTTGATCTTGACTACCGTGGCTTCCATTACAGAACAGGCTCTGGTGAAACGTTGACTAGAAATTGAGAATCTATATTTTGGCACAAAGGGTTGTATCATCAACACTTCCCCTCGATGAAGTCGACCTAGTAACTATCCCTGGCTAGTTTCAAAACACTTGAAACAAACACATCTGTGTTTAGGAGCACCATTAATGTCAATATCCACTTTAAATCCTTCCAGATCAATAATTCGAGGCCGCTTGCGTCTACCAAGGAACTCCTTTGGAGGGGGAATCACTTTTGCCCAACCTGAATAGAAGATGAGGAGCCACTCGAGTGTTGCAGGATCTGGAAGTGCTTTATATTCTTCAGTTGGTGCAATAAATCCCTCCTCAGCAAGTTGGATTTGATTTGAAGATGCCCAGAAGTGGAGGAAGGTGATAAGGGGCTTTGCCCTCCAGTCAAAAGTCAACAGGTACTTGGAAGCGATCCAGTTCGAGCTTCTAGAAGGTGCCGTCCGTCAAGACCAACACTGAATTGCATTAGCAACGTCCTTTGATATTCTTTTAGTTCTGGAAGGCGAGTAGTATCAACTTTGGAATTTTTCCCCCTCTACACAAACCCGAAATAAATTCAAAAGATCATCAGTATCAGCATCACATATTATTATTTGGACAAAAATTAAATATGAAATAATTATGCATTGTCAACGTCAATCGTTTACTTACCAGCTAAATCAACAAGAATGAGCAACTCGTTTGAGGTAGCGTTTCTGATTCCTAAGCACCAACTTCTAAAGGGAGCCACAGTCATCTTTGGGAAGTCCTTCTTGAAAACATTTTTAATGGCAAACTTAAGACGATCCAAATTCAGCAAGGTATTGTTTGGCATCTCAACGAAATCACAAAGGGCGACATATTTCTTCCATAATTTTAATTGAGATTCCGTGTTGGCAGCGGCTGCAGCTACAGCTTGGGATGATGATGATGATGGAGATGGAGAGATAGGATTTTGGGCTGCAGTAGTGGTAGCAAAAGTAGCCATTCTCTTTCTTTTCCTTTCCCCTCCACAGGTCGTCTTATCATTATCATCCTCATTATGATCAGAAGCTAGTGCAGGTGCTGACTGCCTCTTTCGAATAGATGTTTTAGTATGCTGCTCCCTGTTCTTCTTCATCTTCTTGCTTGACATCTGGATCTGGAAGATACACGTTCCCTGCAAGTTGATAAAAATATACATTTAAAATAAACTTATTCAACTATACAACAGCAAACAGCAATTGAAAGTAATTACTAATGAATGATGATACAAAACTTACACTCGTTAGATAGATATTCATTCGCTCTTTTAAACTCCACTTCAAGTCCCTCAGCAATCTTGGCATGGTTTCCAACTTGGTTGAAAAGCGCATCCACTTTTGACCTGAAAAATTGAAAGATAATTTTAATAATTTGAAATTGATATCTTGCAAGACGACAAGTATTAAATGAGCTTTAACAATTGACAATGCATTTATTTTCTTACACTAGTTATTAACCAACTTTCGAATCGTATGAATCCAACGCGAACTCGTTTAGGATCCCACAAAAAATCAGTGACTAGATTCCCTTTGATTTTCTTTGAAAAGAACTGGACAAGTGGAGGAGTCGAGGCCACCGGGAAAGAAGCAAAAACTACAAAGACACACTCTTTCACACTTTCATCCCAACGGTGACATTCTCCTCTTGTCAAAGTCTGATGAGAGGAGGAGATGACGGAGCCACTCATTCTGAGTCCCAAATCCAGTTTTACAGAGCCTACAAAACAAAATACAACAAGAGCTCATTTTATCTATTCTAAAATATTGTCAATGATTTAAATTGATTGTAAATGTAGTCAGTCACTTATCAATCACAAGCAATCTTCAAATGTCGAACATGCTCTAACTAATTTATGAAAAACTAGAGATAAAGAGTTAGAAACGAAACTTTTCCTTTATTTACCTTTTTAGTGAACAAAATATAGGCAAGAATTTTCTTGGTCAAATCATTTGTCCCGCACGGTAAGTGGGGCGTTTTGCGACCATGTGCGTACATGCAACTCATATTGCATTAAAGTTCTTTGGTCCTCGTCAGTTACAAAAAAAATTAGTAATGGCTACAATATTATCTTTAAAATTTATCATGCTAAAAACTTAAAATACATTTCACAATTCAACACATAGCATGATAATACATTAGTTTAACATTTGATGCATTAAAACGCTAAATTTTAAGTATTAGACTAGAAGTATCTGCAATTATAAAAGCAAATTCACAAGAAATCTAGATCGTTGTTCAATAATCAGCCAAAACGGGATATGAAAAAATGTATTGGCGCTGTAACACTACACCCCAGTCATCTTTGTTGTGAGTATCAACCAATAGTAACAAAACTGAATGAAGGGCCGCATTATGTGTGTTTATTATGGGCCTTTATCATAAAGGCTTTATGTCCATAAAGATCCTTCTCATCTCTCTGAAACTGGTATGCTTTTCCCAACGGAATTACGGAGCTTTTCATCGCCTTCAGATTTGATTAGTTATCTTTTTCCAGAGTACCTTACCCAATCCCCTTACACTTTGAATTTGAATTTAAATTGAAGTATGAGATTTAATTGACAGCCAAACTTATACATAGCTTAAACGTCTCTGAAAAAAATTATTATGCAAAAAAATGTGAAAATACATCAGCACTTTACAAACATTATGGAACATTGGAAGTTTGCAAATCATACACCTTTGCAAATTTGTCAAGATTTTGTTTTTGAGTAGTAAAGTTAGTGGATAGGAAAAGTAACACGGACCTATCAATCCGTATCGTCACATTCCTTAGCAAAGCAAGGTTGCTGTAGCGAATATGATGATTGCAGTGCCATAATGATACTATTGATATTTAATGATTTGTCGTAAAATTGACGGCAGCACATCAATCATGAATCGTTAATTGCAATATTTTCTTTGCTGATTCGCCTTTGTCTGACTAACTATTTTCGAGTTTAAAAACTATTTTTTGGTCCATCATTTGTGTTTCAATCTGATTTAGCTTTATATTGTTTAAGAATTTAGAAAAAATAAGTTGCATGGACAACTGCTCTATTTGTCAAGAATCTGAATCAAGTTATTCAGTGTGAAAGAAAGTTAGCCGCAGATATTGTAAATGGTATTAAAATAAGACAGTACTTCTATCTCACATTAATTGATGGTGTCTGATTTGACAAAAGACACAATGACACACTCTGAGCAAACCAGTTTGAGATTTTATTTTGAAAAAATGGATGATAAATTCAGAAGCAACAACGACATCAATTCTTCAATGTCAATTGCAAAATCCATTCTACGTTTTTGCTAAACTAGATCAAATCAAGGCTTTTCACAAGATCTGCTCAAGATTTTCACTCACAGCAAGCAAGGTGTTTTTGTAATAATCTGCAGCTGAAAAAATGAAACCAGAAGCTGCTCTATTATTGAGAAGGTCTAACTAATGTGCGAGCAAGCTTTTCTGCACGACAAATGATGTTTGAATTAGTTTATGTCTTCACATTTGAATTTCTTTATACGTCTACATGCATAAAAAAGTATATTAAAATCTTGGCCGAACGCTGCTATATAAACTAACCTCCTGGTTGATGTTAGCTGACTCTGTCCTATCTTTGAACTCATTCAAGCTATTGTTGAAATTGAAATTTTTCGGCCGCTATCACACAGACACCATGTCCAAACTCAGAAACCAACCCCCTTAGCCATGTAAGTGATTAGGTGCTGTTGGTTTGTCGTTGTGCTTGCTTTTAGCTTCTTCATCTGAGCATCATTAGTCTTTTAAGTATTCAACACAAAGCATTTTTATCTCCACTTGATGAAACTTATTTAGGTCCTGTCCTGTCCTGTTTAATTTCAATGACATCTTTTCTATAAATGAGACTTGTCTCCTCATAAAATGAAACTGCGTCTTATGTTTTGCAAGTTCAAATCAAGTCGAAGTTAATACTTACTTTGGCAAGCACAATCACTGAAAACTGGTTTAAAGTATTGTATGACTGTTGGTGACACTTGTAATATTTTATACCACCCTACAATGTTGCTTTATGAACTAGCAATTCTTTGCTTGTGTAATAGCTTGCTATTAACGAACTAACAACGGCCTCACACCTGGTCAATTGTTTTGTTGTTTCAGTTCTCTGACGAGGACAAATTTAATGAGACCGGAATTTTCATGCAAAATAAAAAATAAGGTTGTTACATAATTATGTAAGCTTACATGATGGTTCAAGTACTCTATATGCTAATTTCCACAAATAAACATTTAATTTTCACGAATAAATATATTCATTCCAGAATATCAACTTTGTGTTTACGTGTGAGAAGCACTTTTTAGAAAACAACTTTGTGCAAATAAAGTCGAAAATACTTTTATATATCTGCTCCTCATGTTTTTTTTAAAGTTTTGAGTACTATTTAGAGGAACGATAATGATTATTTGTTCTAGATCGTGCTTCGGAGCTGGAAATTCTTGTTTCTCTGCCCAGAATGAACTCCTTTTGATGGCATGTACATATTTTTTATTTATTTTCCCTCGTTTCAAACGTTATTGAATAACCACAGCAAGACCATAAATTTATCGTAAAAATTGTTTGCTTAGATTGTCTTAAAGAATTTCCAGCCCCGTCATTCTTCGATATAAAATATTGTTGAATATATAAGCACAATTTTTGGCTTACACTTCAGTGACTTAAGTAGATTCTTGAATGCCACATCATTTCCCAAACTGTATATATTATATACAAGTTGGGTTATAAATTTTAGCACAGCCAATAACTTAACTCCGTTTGCTACCATTACAATTTTTATTTTACATTTTAAACCTCCCCACCTTTTTTTAAAAATCAGCCGAACTGGAGACGTTTACTTGATTTAAAAATTAAATTAATGTTATATTTGGCTAATTCAATACGTTATATTTGTTTGCTTGCAGGGATGAATGAAGCGTGGGTTACTAGCGCTCTTAATGAAGAAGAAGCTCATAGTGCACTAACGCTATGCTACTCCTTAAAGAGGACCCTTACAAATCGGAAATTTGTTGTTGTTACAACAAATCAGTTATCGGAACCCGGAAAGCAAGCTCTTCATTTGACCTTTGATTTGGTTTTCTATGAGAGCAATGAACACCTTGGAACTGACAATTTTACAAGGATTTTCTGTCTATCACTAAAATCCTTTGATGTTTGTGTCTACATTTCTCCCACTAATCTGGTAATGAATTCACTAATTTTTACTTTTAAAAACAAAGTGAGGACGAGCATTTCACAGTTCTTTGGTGCTGAGCAGGTTAGGTTAGGTTAGTCAATTGTATCGTCGGACTTTTACTACATCACTCAAATTAAATATGATTAAATTATGTATTAAATATTTTGAATTAAATATATTTCTGGCTACAACAATAAAACAGATTTTTAAATTTTTTTAAAATTTTTTACTGTATTTGAGCAGGTGATGAGGAATATTGATGGGATTTTTGAAGAGCACAACAGCTATGAGACGCCATCAGAACTTTACGTTGCGCGTGGATACGACAAAAATGAGGGCGATGGAACCGACAAGCATTCCAATAGATTGATTGCACAAAATAGCTCTAGTTTGGAAAAGTATATTCCAATCAAACTGGGCGAACTAACAAAGAGCTTCAAAGGGTATGTAAAACCCAGTCGCGTGCATGCTAAACATTCGTATCAATTTCACATAGTTTTTAGTTAATATTTTCATATCTGGTTCACTACTCATAGGTTGTCAAACAGCATTTCAATAGTGAGTATTTCTTACAACCAACAGAAATTGCATTGCTCAACCCAAAACTTACTTGAACAGGCATATAATCAATAGATTGTCATAATGAATGGTTTTCTTTTACGTACCTATAATTTATTTAGTTTTTTTTTCAAACATTTTAAATTGTTTAGATGGTGTGCAAATATTACCACCAAATTTATGAGGGTGACGTGTTGCCTGTACTAAAATGGGCGGAAAATGTGAGTTGTAAAACCAAACGTTTTTGATAGACCGCTAGCAATTAATTACAATTCAAAAACACAAAATGTACCATTTTTTTCTGTTTTTAGCCCAAGTCCCCGCTTCTAGGTTTGTCAATGGAGCCGTTGCTAAGGAAAAATGAGCCGATAGCAATAATTGGTATGAGCTGCAGATTTCCAGGGGCAAACAACCTGGAAGAGTTTTGGGATGTAATGATTGAACTCCTCCTCAATTCCGTTGGCAAGGAGTAAAATCCCTGTTCAAAAGCACAAATGCTGGTTTTCTGAAAGGACCAGTGGATGAGTTTGACTCCAAATTCTTTGGAATAAGTCACATGGAAGCGATTTTAATGGACCCTCAACACAGACTGTTGCATGAGCTTGTCTGAGAAGGATTAGAGGATGCAGCTGTGAATCCGGAAATTTTGGAGGGATCCATCACAAGTGTTTTCCTAGGATCCTGGCTAAATGAATACAAAGACATCTTAAAAAAGTCTGGAGTGAAGGATTGGTATCGGATATACATGGGGAATTCCTTTGCAGCAGCTGCATCTCGGATTTCCTTTCTGTTGGGAACAGTGGGTCCAAACCACAGAATCCGGTTGCTCATCATCTATGCTCGCTGTTCATTTAGCTTGCAAGAGTTTACGACGGAAAGAAACTAATCTGGCATTAGCTTGTGGGGTCAACCTTCTTTTGGAACCCTTTGACAAGAACCAGGTTGCTACTGTCCTCGCTCCTGACGGTTGGTGCAAACCCTTTGATGAAAAAGCAAATGGATTTGGACGGGCTGAAGGGTGTGCAGTTTTGGTGCTTAAACGCTTTTGGTGTCACAAGAGGGTATTAGTAAGAGCATGGGCACCCCAACCATTGATGGGGAATATCTGGCGATGAAAAGTGCCTTGAAGGATGCTGCTATTGATCCAGCACAAGTCAGCTATGTGGAAGCTCACGGAACTGGGACGTCTGTTGGAGATCCAATGGAAATTGCTTCAATTGCTCGAGCCTACAACTCCCCAAATCGAAAGGAGCCCTTGCTAATCGGTTCTGTGAAGATAAACATTGGGCACACAGAAGCTTGTGCTGGAATAGCCGGAATTATGAAGGTTGTCCTTGCCTTGCACCATAAAATAATACCCCCTCATCGAAACCTGACCAAGCTCAATCCCGCCATTGATCTGGAAGCCGTTCCAGCCAAAATCCCTCTTGAGCCTGTGTCGTGTAGCACGGAACCCAATCAATCACGCTTCGCAGGTGTTAGCTGCTTTGGGATTGCTGGGGCGGACACCCACGCAATTATTGGGGAGGCTGGAGACTTTCTCTATGCAAGTCACCTAACTAACCATGCAAAGATAGAGCGACCATCCCATTTTTTAAAAATATCTGCAAAATCAGATGAGGCACTTGATATTCTCTTGGAAAAATACAAAAATTATTTGACTACCCAAAGCATAAGCGAAATTGAGGATGTGGCTTACACTGCTAATATTGGCCGCGCCAATTTTCTTAAACGGGTTGTCCTCACTGGCAACTCAATTCAAGATTTTGTGAAGAAAATTGAAACGAAGGAATATTTACGGGGAGAATCCATATCCAAACAAAGCACTCCCGTTGTTTGCTTCCTTTTTACTGGACAAGGTTCTCAATATTCAGGAATGGGGAAGCAACTATATGAAACAAGTCCTCAATTCAAAATCCACTTTGATTTTTGTGCTCAACTATTAAAAAACAGCTACAACATTGATGTGAAAGAAGCCATGTGGTCAGGGACGGATTCCGAACAAATAAGCAAAACAATTTACAGCCAAACATCCATTTTCTGTTTGGAATATGCTCTGTTCAAGCTCTGGGAATCTTGGGGCATTAAGCCAACCTACGTTCTGGGGTACAGCTTGGGGGAATTTGCTGCAGCCGTTTGTGCCGGAATTATAACTGTTGAAGATGCCGTTTCCCTGGTTGCTGAAAGAAGCCATCTCATTGACAAACTAGAGCATGGGAAAATGCTCGTCATAAAAGCCAATCAAAGGCAAGTTGAAATTTTACTGAGAGAATACGCTGGGAAGGATGAAAAAAAATTGCTCGACTTTGCCGCAATCAATTCAAATGAGCAGACCGTTGTAGCTGGAGAGTCGCAGGTGGTTTGCGAATTTTCAGAGTATTACAAACAAAGGAACATAAAATGCGTTTTACTTGCAGCAACCCACGCTTTCCATTCAAAGCTGATGAATCCCATGCTAGCTGATTACAAGAAAGTGGCTCAAAAAATCACAAACAAATATAAAAACCAATGGGATAGAAAAAAATCTCCTACTTGTGGATTCCTTTCGGGAATGAGCGGCTGTCTTGAATCAGTTCTAGATGAGAACTACTGGGTGCAGCAAACGAGAGAGAAAGTTGAGTTCATGGCTGGTTGCCAACAAGCTGTGAATAAGTTAGGATGTACAACTTTCATAGAAATTGGGCCACAACCAGTTCTCTCCGCGTTGGTCCTCATCAACAAAGGAGAAGTGGGAGTGAGTTGCTTCCCGTCTCTAAGGCGAACAGAGAATGTTTGGGAAACAATGCTGAACTCACTAGACAAGTTGTACGTTCAAGGATTTCACATTGAGTGGAGAAGATTTGAAGAATTTTACAAGAGGAAATTGGTTCGTGGTCTTCCATACTACCCCTTTCTCGGCACCAAATACTGGCCTGAAGTTATTACAAGTGATGACGATGGTGAAAATGCATGTATTCATCCCACGCTAGGAAGGAATGTTCCTAACGCCTCCTCCACTAACTTGGACCAACTAAAATATGTGAAGGACCACGTGGTGTGCAACCATATCATTTTCCCAGGAGCCGCCTTTTTAGAAATGTGCCTGGCAGCAGGTCTCGAAGTTTATAATGGAACATCACCATCATCGTCTTTTTCTAATAATGTTATTCCAAAGCCAAGTCGTGCATTCAAGGTTGAAAATTTGGTGATTAGAACACCTCTTTTCATGCAAACACAAAATAACTCAAAGCCTGTACAAATTCAAACGACAGTGGAAGGTGAGGATGATTGGAGTAAACTTGATGTCAACATTTTTCAACGGAGAGGAACAAACTCCTCTGGAGAAAGCAGTAGCAGTTGGCTGAAACACGTCACAGCCACGTTCTGCCTGGTGTCAAGCCCATTTGAAAGGACACCAAATAGCTTTAACCCAACAAGAGTTTTAGAAATGGCAAGTAGGCCACCAAATCACGGGATTGTGAGCTACCCTAAAATGGCTTCTGCTGGCTACATGTTTGGCCCATCTTTTCAAACTTTAGAAAAGATTAAAATCGGGAAATTTATTTGGTTTGGTGAATCATTGGACTTGGAACAACCAGAAAATTGTTACGTTTATTCTTCTATGGAGGAAGGAAAAGTGTCTGCGTCACTCCTGGATTCCAAAGGGACGCTACTTGCTCTCATTTCATCTATGGAGCTTGCACACACCACCAAAAATGCATTGGCTTCCGCATTAGATCAGCAAACTAGCACCATGCCAGACTTGTGGGAACAAGTGTGGAAGCCGAGTTCTGATATTGGACCCATGGCAAATATAAAACCTATTCAGGATGTAAATGCTCATCTAAGCCAAAATCTATTTGCTGGGGAACTTGCTCGTCACTTCCAATCTGCAAAACTTGTTACTAACATTGGAAAAAATCTTACAGACATTCTATTGGTAAAGGAAAATGCTTTGAATATCTGCATTTTCCAAAGGAGAAAGTGGTGGTGAAAGTTCCGCTCTAACAAACTTTTACAATGATTACAGCATTCTATCCCAAGCTTACGAAGGATGTGAATTGGCACTTGGAAGCAAGCTCACTCAATATAAAAGTGTTATGAATGGGAAAAAATTCATCTTACGCATACTTGAAATCGGAACTGGAACCGGCTCATATACTCAACACATGCTTAAGCTATTGGAGGAGTTTAATATTGAGTACGAATACACATTTACGGACATTTCCCCCTCATTTTTCAGCTCGGCAGAGAAACGATTTGAAAAGTGGCGGGAGCACATCAAGTTTAAAAAACTAAATATTGAGCAAGATCCATTGGATCAAGGGTTTCTTCCAGAATATTATGATTATGTGGTAGCCAACGATGTCATTCACGCTACTAAAAACATTCGTGAGTCACTAACAAACGTTTACATGTTAATAAAACATGTTAAGTAAAATAATTTGGTTCAGTGGGATGCTTTTGCAACAGAATTATTTGGAATTATAAACCATGTAGTCATTATTTTGCTGGCCTGGATAAATTGTAAACGGCAGATGGGCTGCCAACCGAGACAACGAGTGTATTTTTCCTGTCACGCAAACTCACATTCTCCCCACAGCATCTCAAGTTGAACCTCGTCATGATACATAATGCAAAGCATGTAGCATGATGTTGATGATGTACACTCGGCCAAATAAGTAATGGAACACCTTCTGTTTTTTGTTCGGCTGATAATACAGCACTTATCGTGGCTCAAAAATATGTTTAAAATGTATCATTAGAAATAGAATTTTCTGGTGATCATGTAGCCTATTTAATTTTACCTCAAATCCTTCGCTGGTTCGTAAAATATTTGAGAACAACCCTTTAAGTGGAAACTAAGGCAAAAAAAGTAATGGAACAAAATAGTATTTTTTCAAAAATCATAGCTTTGGTTTTTCAAAATTGAAATCAGCAGCAAGTGGGACCTCCGTTTGCATCAATAACCGTTTCTAGGCGATGTGGTGGGGAATTTAAGAGATAAAAAGTCACACTTTCCCGGATTTTCCGATCGTTCTCTTTCAGGGCATGAATGCTAAAAAAAGACGTCTCACGAAGTCTACACTGGATCTCGTCCCCAAAAACGTTGAAAGGGGTTGATTTCTGGTAACTGTGTTTCATTTTCAACACTTTGCGATTCTTTCTCAAGCTCGCTTTCTCAAGATTCAAGCTCGCTTATCTCTCTTCTTTCATGAATAAGAATGAGTGGGTTACGGGGAACGAAATTACCTATGTAGACTTTCTTGTTTATGAGCTTCTCTACCAACTATCTGTCTTTGATTCGAAATGCCTTGACGGGTTTGACAATTTGAAGGAATTTGTGAAAAGATTCGAGGGTTTGGGAGTGATCAAAAAATACATCAACTCTCCGGGATTCCTCAAAGCTCCACTTTACAGCCAAAGAGCAGTTTATAAAATCTAATACTGAATACGAATTAAGTGCATTTTTGCTACTAAATCCTAATGCATAATAAAAAGAGTACAAGTGTAGAATGCATTGCCCATCAAGTTCAAGTCGACTAATTTCTTCAGGATATAAAGGTGACCAAAGCGTATGCCAATACCTAACCAAAAGGCATACACATATCATAATATGTACAACTGAACAGTTCAATCCACACTCCACATTACAGCCGGCAAGGAAAGCCCTGTGTGAAGCATGTGCTAAATATTCTTCCCAAGAACGTGAAAAGCACACAACAAACAAGCAGGGGAAACCCTATACGGAATATTGTAAAGCTGACTGTAAACCAAGCGAAGTCGTTTTCTATACCATGCTCAACAACACGCACCAGTTGCTGTTATCATCACCAAACCACTACTCATTTAGTGCGTTAAGTAGCATATACGAGCAGACATATATAGGCAGTATAATTTTTACGTGATGAGTTGAGCTGGCTGAGCAACTTTTCGTTGCTTTATTTCTTGTTCTGTTCCATTTAAAAACTGAGTGTATTACAAACAAGTATCAAGTGAGGAAGGAGACAAAGTTCATCATGAGCACATGTGCCATGCAGCACAAAGAAAATGCATAATATATGCCATAATGGCGGTGTGGTGGATGGCTGGGTAACGAATCCACATAATCATGATGAGTAACAAATGTGCATAAATTCATGTGAAGATTCCATCCACATCAATCTATAAGCTAGCCTACAATTTAAAGTATTATAAAAACCAATACTCTTTCCGTTCGACACAGTGCTACTCTACTCTAAACTCTATCATCATCATCATCATCACACATTAATTTTTGTTTATCAAATACTTGACTCTTTGAGGTGAGATTGTATTCATTTATTTGAACATGATGTATCATATGTGTTCAAAACAAAACTCTGTGGAAATAACGAGGCATGTTAATTCAATAATTCAGATCCACTATCCATTATTTAAAATAGACTGAATCTGAGTACACTCAAAGAAGGAACTTGCTACCAACCAAACCATTATTGAGCTACTGAAAAAAGGAGGTGTAGCATGAGTGTGTAATAAAAAATATTCATTTCTTTATAAAAAAAATTGAAATGTCATAATAACTTTTTATAACCTTTCAGCTGGGCCATCCAATCCAGTTTTTACTTTCGTACCTTGAAGTAGACCTGGCAAGGGAATGTATTTTTTATTCTCTGGTTTTTAGGAGATAGGGTACAGATATTCACAAGGAAATCAACGGCAGTTGTACAAGGCTGAACATTATGCAAATTGAAGTCTATGTTATGTTGGTAGATCAGATGAACTTTCTCTAGGAGTTGGTTAACGCGTGGTGTAAGATCAGTACTTACGCGCGTTAACCAACTCCTAACCTAACAAGGAGTTTTCGATTTCCATATTTGGACTTTTTTCATGCGTCACCCTAAATCAGTTAATATAGCATTCAAAATAAGCACTTACATCATTGAACTTTTGAAGGCCGAGGTGAACCTTTACCACAAAAGCTATACAATCATACAGCTTTACAAATGTATTTACAAAGCCGTAAATATATATGTATTCTTCAGCAAAAAAATATGCAATCTGAAATGGATGCAGTCCATTAATGGGGGCACACTGAGATTCCATGCACTTTGAATTAATTATTCGATTGAGATTTGACAAAAATGAGCTTGAGCTACATTCTCGCATTCCGCTTGCAATGTTGGGAAACAAATTGAGCTCACTACCAAATGAAGGTACCTTTCTATTACAAAAAACCTTTTGGTTTATGTTGCATACTAACTAGGCATTACCAAAAGAGCAAGTAAAATCACAAAAGAAAAGCTGTTGAATATAAAAATGGGGTTTTTATTATGCATCCGCTTTGACATAATATCTTCCAGGTGTATAATATGCATCAAATATTGAGTAGATACTTCACATTCCTTTACTTTACAAGCAATACTTTATTGGCTTTAACTTAAGAGCGTGAGTTTTCGTGCAAGTAAAGATCGGCCTTTTTTATAATGGCACTCAATCCTGAGGAGTGATATGTATCAATGTATCATATAAAATGCGACAAGTTTCTAGTGCACTTTTCGTTTTAGGTATACATATTGTGATTATGTGAACACACGTGATCTGAAGCAGTAAGCAGACTATATTCGGTTTTTAAATAATGCTCAGTTTATATTTCCTCTTACGTCCTCTTATTTCCTCGTAGAACTTATGAAATGTGTTGGCTGTTGAAGTCAAGTCACGTTACTGATGAAATGCTCAAGGGGAGGAAAGAAAATCTTTGTAAGTATTGATAAATTGTCATCCAGAAGAAACCGTTTGAGACTTGAGCCTGAAATGTTTCCTCCTCACCAACCGTTATTATCCCCGGATAAGGAACAGCCGATGATGGGTAACCAGTTGTTGTGGGGGAATCCCAGACATCTGCTTCCCAGTTGTCTGATACTTTCTTTTGTGGAGCTGAGTCGCGATATGTATTTGAATGAGAACCTATACTTCTACCTCTGGGAGTGCGAGACGGCGCCGTACCTCTGCCATTATTGGGAGCCTTCGTAGGGTAGGAACTTGCTTGAATTTTTCCTGGGGATTGATACTTCGTAAAACCTTGTGCATTTGAAGATTGTTTTGGAGGCTGGTGTAGCACCTGTGCAGAACGCATACTTGTCCCAGTCATCAGAATCTTTAGTGTTAGGTACAAACTTCTTGTTACTTGGGGCAGTCTGCGAATCCGTATCACCTCAATCGTCCTCTCCTCAGTAACGTGTAACGGAAGATTGATCAGTACCTTTCATTTCGCCTTCACCTGTTGTTCAACTCATTTATAAATGGTTTTCATTCTGTATTACATAAACTGTTCGTTTTGCAGGTTTTTAAGAACTAGTTTAACTTTATCCATTTTTATCTCAATCAAATTAATATGTATAATTAATACCCATTTATCGTTGCTTTCTCCACCTCTCTCTCAACACCTAATTTTAATAAGCATTTCTTTTTTCTTTTATGGGTCCTATCTTGGCTGGAAAATTTCCTGAAAACTCCACATGAGAAGTAGTTAATAAATTTTATTTTAGACGAAAGCTTGAGAAAACCACCTCCGCAGCAAAAAAAATAGTATGACTGTTTGCGATTTGTGTTTGTAGTATAATTATCATAGCATGTTTACTCACTTACAATATTACAAGAAAACACTTAAAACACAGAAGCTCGTGCAGTAATACACCGCTTGACTTTGGCTGATATCCACCAAAACACATGAAAGTATCTCCAAACTCAGCTCACATCATCGCATCGTAGAGCTTCTCTTTGTCTGTTGAGCGGAGGCACACAACAACAACCACAACGGTATGGAAGTTCCTACACAAGTCATAAGTAGTCTATAACATTGCATATATGAAACCTAGGCCGTATATTACAGATATCCAATTCTTGACGAAAAATCATTTCGTTGTTTTATTTCTGCTGCCATGCAGATGAGAATGTAACGCTACGACGAAAAAAGTAAAAAGTGTAATAATGGCTGTCTCGAAGAGGTACTAAATAATGCTCCAAAAAAATTATGATGATGAAAATAACCCATTAAATAATTTAATGTATGTGTTCACAATTCACAAGTCTATCTCATCGTTACTGAAATGTTCTTGTTGTTGATGACATAAACGGATGCAAGAGGTGCAATTTGCGTAATTTAAAAGGTATTAAAATAATATGTAGTATATAAAATTGTCTCAATTTAGTCAATTCTATCAAATTGTTTTCTACGATACAAGATATACAAACGCAACAGCACAACGAGTGTACATAATAATGCTACTTTGAAATTAGAAGGACAAGAATATATTGCAAGCATAAACAATGTTGTAAATTGTATAGCTTAATGTTTTAGAAATCCTAAACTGTATTAATTAAGTTCAGAGCATTTGATTTGCAATACAGTCCATTTATTGCCAAATGCAGAGAAATTGCATTTCCAAGTTTACCTCAACTGAACTTTTACACTATATAGCCACCAATGGCACAAGTGTGATAAGAGTTATGGGGAGATAAAGTTCCATCCAAGAAAAATTGTAAATGTGCTTAATGTGTTTTAATTAAAAATACAGTATCTGTGCCGTACTGCAACTATAACTCATTTTTCGTAGCTTTCTTCTTCCTTTTTTCCATACATATTTTGCATAAACATTTCCTTTTCCAGTATTGTTCTTATTTTTTCTGGACAATATTTTATGAGATTCCTATATGAGTATTAGTTAATAGGATAAATGTATATTTCTGCATGTAATTGCATCTAATTTGCTTCGTATAATCCTATTTATAGAGTATCATCATAATCATGTCATGTTGCTTGTGTGTAAAATTTACCGGCTCGTTAAGTGAAAAGGAGTTTACTCACGCTCTCTCCTGCGTCGTTTTCATAAGATAGCCCAGTATTCCTTTAGAGTAAGGTAAACATAATCATACAAGGAAATGTTTTCGGTGCATGCCTCCACCCGATTCTACAGACACGAAACCCAAAACACCAAATTACTTGTCCTGCATTTATGTTCATGTCCTACTACCCCGACCAAAAGCTTTCAGTGCTGGCGTGAAAAATTAATCGGTAATAATTTTTTAAACTCATCGCATATCTCACCAAAAACACAACAAATTTATGGAAGCCTATGAATATTATATTAAATATTGAAGGTTGCTCAGCTCAGGTTTCGCCAACTTATGCATTCACCACTGCAGTGAAAGCTATTTCCCTGCCGTGTCCATTTTTATCTTTTCATTATATCTTTTGGAAGCAACGAGAGGCCACGTCTACCTTGTCTTGTGGAATAAACACAAAAATTCCAAAAACAAAATCCTTTAATTTCCAAATTAAACTACAGGTGTTAAAATGGAGCAGTTTCTCCTTCAACTCCAAGATGTTACAGAGAAGCCACCTAAAGCAAAGAAAAATCAGGAAGGGAAAAAGAAACAAATAAGGAAACCTTGCACAGCACCGTCCCGAGATTTTCAATCGTTTTACACTGAAGGTTCAATGTTCTTCCGAGTTGGTGACATGGAGAAGGCGCTGGCTTGTTTTAATAAGGTTCGTTCATTTCATTATTTTTATTATATCTTCATCGTTTATAAGGATAAGTGGCAGTTTATATTGATAGTTTACTGCATCTCAAACTTTCACCTTTTAATGAATTTTTTTGTTTGTTGCTTCGAACCACAAATGTCAACTAACCAAACAATACAATGGATAGCATAAAAGCGTGGCACTGATGTTTGTTTTATTCTGTCAGTCAGTGCTCAGACCTTATATATAAGGTCTGAGCACTGACTGTCTGTTGTCATAAATATTTTAATAAATAGAAACTTTTGATCCCAAATTCTAAACCATTCATGAATTTCTGTTGGGCTGTTATAAATTTTAGTTAAGAGTGCTTTGAAGATGCATTTCTTCAAAGATACTTGCTGCATAAAATTTATTTATTGTCGGTTGATGTTTCCAAAGAGACCATTAATTAAAACTGCATAATTTCAACAACAACAGTCAGCTCTTTAATCTGAGCAGAGAAATGCTCACTATGAAGATACATTGGAAGAAACCCGCACTAGTCATTCTGGGTGCTTGAACTGCCTGACACAAACTGTTTGCTTTTGCTTCCCTTTGAATCCTCCATCAACATCGTTATTGCCATAGCTCTAATGAAATGCACCAGCATTTCATTACTGTACATACCATTTATTCTATGCGCTATCAACTAGATACTTTTTTCCTTTAAGATGCTCTTATCCTATATTTCACTCTGGAATAGCCAACCTGGAAATAATACAGTGGTTTGTATTCCAATCGATGATTAGACTTTTGATTTTATGGCTCACATAAAACAAAATAGCGTGTAAAAAGTTATAACTATTAGGATAGTTAGTAAAACCAAAAAGGTAAAACTGTTACAAGAAATTTGTGAAGTAAATTTGCCGTCTCAAGATGCCTTGCAGGAGAAAAAGAAAGTGGCCACCTATTCTACCCAAGAAAGGAGAAGAAAGTTTCGGAAAATAAATATATCAATAAATATCCTCAATTTCATTTGCTTTGTAAAACATTTAAGAGTCAGTTAGCCAACTAATTATCATTAAAAAAACAGAGGAATCATACTTGCTCGCTTTAATTTTTTCTATGCAGGCATTAGAAATGAAACCAAAGCATAAGGGTGTTTTGGTGGCTCGAAGTCAATGCTATCTAAAACTTGGTGATGCAGAGTCAGCTCTAAAAGACGCAGAAATGGCATGGGATCCAAAGGAGCGCAAATTATATCTTCAAGGCTTGTTGCAGTACGCCGAAGCTCTCTTTCAACTGGATGAGTTTGAGAAAGCATTGATTGCTTTCCATCGTGGACACCGAGCTAGGAAAGATATTGACGGATTTCGGATTGGAGTACAAAAATCACAAGAAGCAATTGGAGGTAATAATATTCGCATGCTACACAATCGCAATCAATATCTCAAAACAATAATCTCAAAAAATTATTCGTACTCAAATCAACAACAGCAATTCCAAATTTGGACGCAGTTATTCCTCTCATCGAAGAATTGGAATGTACGAAATCTCGTTTAGTGTGCAAGGACGCATCTGTTTTGAAAAACATTGTAAAGTACAGGCTCGAGAAAAAGGAGTTAGACCAGGTAACGCAAAAACCCTCCTCCTCATTTATTACATAATTGCTTTCTTCATCCCTCCATTTTGGTTTTTACTTGGTGTGAAAAGAAGTTATAAATCAACAAGGACTTGCAAAAGGCTTGCGTGAGGAAGCGTGTGAAACCCTCAAATATCTTGAAAGTAGAGAAAACTATTGGCGACACCACCTTTGTATTCCAGGAAGGGTTTCACGTCTATGCTCGAAGCTCATACACAAGATGCTCTATTAAAGAAGGTACTAATTGATATAAATATTATTGATTTGTGTTGGAAATTGTTTGCGTATCGCCTTATTTCCACATTTACTTTCTAGGAAGCTGATAGCGCCAAGGCAAATGTAGCAAAATTTTTACAAATGCGTAACCCATTTGTGAGAACTACATCTTTGGGTTATCCACGACCAAAAGATGATCAACAATCAATGCAGAGTGCTTCTGATCAGCAACACGGAGAAACAACGGGATTACGACAACGCTCTTGGGGTTCCGATCCTCAACTTAATTTTAATGAGGAAGTAGAAAAACGATCGGTGGATAAAGCTATGATTCGAAAAAGAATGTAAAATTACAATCTGCTCTGGTGAAAGTTTCCTCCCGTGAAAACAAGTGCAAAGCGTTCTAAATAAATTAAAGTGATTTGTAATTTAAAAGGAATTGAATACATTTAGGAATTATTCAAAGTAAACGCTGGCATCAAATTGTAAACAAAATAAATAATACCCACATTTGTTCTTAATAAAAAATTGTGAGCGCACTGTTCATACGCTTCACTTCCTTTATACAAGAAACGATGATGATGATGATATTGATGACAATAATTATTAATTATAATATATGCATAAAAATCAAGTTTTTTTTCTATTTTTATCACATTCAACAGTCACTGTCAACTGGATCTAAACTTTAGATCTACTACCGGCTGTCTATTGATTCCATTATCCGGTGAAATTTATTTACTGCGTAGCGTATTTTGTATTTTACCACCAGACCAGGGCCAGGGAAAGCAATTTCATGGTGCTTTCAACTTTAGGTGTTGGCGAAAATACTCACACATTATCCATGTTCACGTTTATGTTGAGTCTTCATGCCGCCGTCCAAACAGCTAATGATATAAATCCAATTCGGTGCCTTAAAGACTCAATCTCATTCTCACCTCAACAGCCAATGCCAATGGCCGGAATAAATATCTATCCATCCATCCACACAATCCCACACGGCAGCAACACTTGAATTTAAGGAATACAGGAAAATTCACAATTCCAGATTAAATACAGGACGAAATTTCACAGCTATCGTCTAGTAGACTTTAGACGAGAAACTTTTCAAGGAAGTTAGCAGCTGTTACTACTTTTAGTTTCAAAAATAATTGTAGACTGTAAAGGTAAAAATAGTAACTTTACTTGCTTTCTACTTGTTGCATAAATATTGAATTTTGCTGGAGTTAAAATATATTTTTAGTATCAATGTTTGATTTATTTTTATTTGTCATTTCATTTTTTTAGAATGGAAAACTCAGGAGTGACTGGGGGCAGTTTAAGTTCAGACTTGAATATAGGCCTAGCCGACATTAAACCGGATCTAGGTAGATAAAATCATGTCCTGCAACTTTCTGAGTCATAGAGAAATTCAGGTTAAGAAAGAGTTTTTAAAATGTTCCTTGATGTTCTGTAGGTACAATACCTCTGTGGAGTCAGCTCGACGAAAAGGAGAATGATGATGTCGCTTCAACTTCCTTTCTGGGTCGCTCATTTCGAATTCGAAATCCAGCAGAAGTTTTCAAGTTAAAAAGAACCCTTGAAAACATCAAACTGGAGAAGGAATTATCCGATATCAAGAAGAATGATACTAGCATTGCGGCTTTGCATGCCAAAATTGACAACGTGGCTAAAACTCTCGAGGAGTTTCGGAAGGAATGGCTACAATCTACTGCCAACGGTGCTCAGAGACAGTCACCAATGGAGAGCCTCTCAAAACTTCAAACCAGCAACAACCAGGAAAACATTATGACAACATCATATGAGAAATCATCGGAAGACTTTATAAACTCAACTCTGGGGAAACCACCGTCCCCAGAAGGAGAAACATGTGCTCATGTTGGTATCACTGCTGATGAAATCCTTAACGGAAATAATGGAGACATGGATGGGGGGCAAGTTTCATCCCACTCTAGCATTAACCTGCCATCTGTATCTGTGGATAACCAGTTCCGTTCATTGGCGGTTCCCAACAACATTGATAGTGTGAGCGGAGTGTACACATTTCCACACAGGGATGAGCATGTGTGGAAATGTGAGTGAGTGAGCATTATGAGTTTGTCACTAGTCACTAGTTTTTCCATTCTTGGAAAGTGGATCTTGCAAGCAAAAACAGTTTATTTGCAGTTCTGGAAGAGTTGCTTTTAAATTCATGAGCAATAGAGCTCCACACTCTGAGCACTCACTTCTCCATTCAGGACTGGCAAATGTAGTTTTTTCAACAGGCTTAGCCCATAATCTCTCAATCCTTTTAAAAACTTTCTCCCACAGAGCCGCGGTACAAGGACACAAGGGTTTTACGCTGAGATCGTGTCAAACAGGTAAAGTAAGGATGAGAAGCGTGTGGTCAATCTTTAATTGAGTTAGGGAACTCCACCGAAAGAAGCAACTGAACATGCAACGATGGTAAACGTCAGGTCATGCGGGATGCCGTGGTATTCTTCAACATTTTGCTGCATCTTTATGCTTGAACTTCTGAAGATGATGCTGACAACAATTCTACAATTTGAATATGACTCAAGTCCTTAAGCAACATAAGTAAGTCTGTACTTTCGTTTAGCAGAAATGTGGATATATTGTATGAAATTAAATTGAAATTTGTTTGTTGGTTGGTTATCAGGCCGGGACGTAAATTAACAGCGGAGGACCAAGAAGATGATTTAATGGTCAACAAGTCAACATAGATTCATGTAGTCTGGTTCTGCAAGAATGTGCAGTCTACGAATACTACGAAAGATAAAGAGAATTCAAATTACCGAATTGATTATGTCGCTTGTGACATAGATCCGGGTTGCGGAAAGGTCAGTAGTTAACAGTAAACGTTTTGAAGCAGTTATGATGTTAATTTTAACTTTTTCTCTCTTCCTTGTCCAGCTTAAACCTTAGGGGCCATACTTTAATTACGTCATCACTTTTATCCGAAAAATATGTCCTTAAAAATGTCCTTAAGCTGTCCGTTATGCATTTTAGTATCGTAAACTGCACAAATTTCCATACAATTTTCGATTTATCTGTGTTTAAGGTACATCCGAATACAAGGTCACCCTTAGTTAACGCAAATCCTTATCTAAAGCATATACTTAAACTTAAGGTATATCCTTGTTTAAGGTATAGTTTGTATGACGTCAACAGTTTGGGTGGGTAGGTAGGGTCGGTCAAAAATGACGATTGATGACATAAGGGGTAGATGGGTCTAAAAATGCAGATTTTTAGATGACGTAATTAAAATATGGCCCCTTACTATAATTTTGGTTGCAGATTTCTTTCGTGGCATAGCTAAAAACGCAGTATAGTATTGATACCAGATATCATGGACATGGATCAGCCATCAGCCGATGCTTATCTCAAAGCTGAAGCCGATTAAGGGGCATCAATCAAGAAAGGATGGCAGCTCTCGCACCCAATTTCTCCGGTCTCACCAAGTCGTAAAGGACTTGGCTGCTTCAACAAGGATACGATACAGAGAATGCAAGAACTTTGGAGAGTTATGGAAAGTAGTGTGGGAAAGTCACTCTCATTGGGCCAAGCAATTAATTTCAGAATGGTTGACTTGACTTGACTCTTTGACGGCAGAAAAATGGAAGGTCCAAACTTGGCTTTTGGTGAACGGGAAACCAAACCATCGCAAAGGCAGACCCTTATTTCAGTAGGAATGGAATGTTTACAAAACTGCAAGCTTTTACTAGCGTTTTGTATTTTCATTTTCATTCTTCTTCAGTGTGTTATCTTTCTCAATGCTCAATCAATTTTAATTAGATTGACGTAAAAAAATACGTCGTCGTCTGTACTCAAAGAGATTCAGACAAAGCGCGACGATTCATCGACGTCCACAAACAGGTTACTAGACCGTTGGGATTTGGCAATTTTAAAATATTCCAGGTTGGAGAAATAATTACACTTCTTGGTTACATACAAGCCACAGGACTTTATTAAAGCTCTGCAGCAATCTAGACAGGAAGATGTACGACATGCATGCTCTTATTATGTAATATTGGAACTTAGAATTGAAGATAGGCAGGATGCGCAAATTTTTTTATAATCGTGCTTTCCATAACCTCAAGTCGTGGTTCTTCACTTGCCAATGCAATGGGATGATGTGATGTTTATGGAGCTATTAAAAAGATTTGTGTGGCCCAGTTTTCTATACCATCCCATACCGTCCTCAGCAATGGAAGATTGATCAGCTCCTTTCATTTTGCCTTCACGTGATGGTACCCTCATTTGTAAAGGTTTTGATGCTAGGCCAGGTCCCGTTGTTGATTGAAGCATCAACTGCATCGGCAGCATTTGTTGAAGTCAGTTTATCTCAATCATCATCATCCGCAGCATTATCAGATACTCCAGCAGCACTAGCTTTGCAAATTCCCGGAAAAAAGGTGGGGGTGAAAAACAAAAAATGTACAAAAGGTCGGATTTTATTTAATTTTTTTGTTTGTTAGAATTTGTTAAAAAATGCACAAACAACGAGAGCCAACAACTTTTTTATACATATTATCACAAAAAACTCAGTCAATATCATACTTTCATTTTATCGTTTCATAATTTTCATCTGTATTAGGATACGTTACATATAACACAGGTATCAGTTAAGCTTTTTCCGTTTTGTTAATATCTATACAAATATAAAGTCTGTTCAATGTCATCGTCGTTATTTTCAGTCCCTGAGACTGTGAAATCTTTTTGTCTTACTCGCTTCCTACTAACAAAATTATGTGTATTTATAGCCATGCCCTCTAAAAAATCTAACAACTCTTTCTTTTGTGAATTGTAAAGCCAGTATTGCACACCACTTGCTTCAGTTTTATTAAGGATATAAGAATGGTCTTGAAAAACCAGCAACTTTTTCCCCTTTTGGGTTTTTTAAATGCCACTACTTGAGATTCACTTGCCATTTTTAAATTAAATAATATTGGTGGGCTTAGCCGAACTGCTTTACTCAGAATATAAAAATGAACTGAAGTTTTTGTGAGGTTCGACAACTTCAGAACTTGAGAACCAGGTGCAATTATGCAGGGTGCAAATTATGCTTATGTCATCATATGAATTTGAACATTTTAGTTTGCATGAAAATATCCGACATTTTTGTCATTTGGATCCGACATTCTGGACTCCGACCTTATAAACTCCGGCCTTATGGACCCCGGCGTTTAGCGGACGACGTTTATGTCCCCACCCAATTTTGAAGCCATTCATCAGACTTTTTTCGCGTGCGTCTGCTCGCATGGCAGGTAACTCAATTCATTTACCTCCAGCATGCAAAAGGATCGGATCCATTTTACATTTGGATTTTGGCGTGAATTCTATATTCGTCAGCAATGTGGTCAACCACACGGCTTAAAATATTATAAACTTATTTATAGATCAACCAAATCGGTCTTTGTATTCAAGCAAAGGGCTGAAAGGGCAGAACTGATAACTGCATCAGCCCCTTTCTTGATTGATTTTTTATACAACCCCATCAAAACAATAATTTCGTTCTCACCTCAATTCTTAACTTTTACGGCTTCCAACCCAAAAAACTGCCCGTCAAGTAGTAGTAAACTTTTCTTCTTTTCTCAAAACAAAATTGAAACTGGATTTTAACAACGGCAAACCAGAATCAAATCAGTAACCGCAACAACTTCACAATCTCCGATTTTTTTTTCAAAATATACCAAACAAACTAATCTTTTCTGAGTAATTAGTACATTGATGTTCATCGAAATACTCTTTTAAAATAATTGCAACTTGATTATCATCAGTAAACCAAAATTCTTACATTGCCAGCTTGACTACGAACAACAACCAGAAAAATGTCACGTACTGTCTGTCGTTCCGTAATACTCACCAGAAATTGAATATTATAGTTTGAATTGACTAGTGACTTGCGTCTCTCTTCCATCTTCTCACCTCACAGTCTATATCTTTTCTCTCGTTTACCACCATATCGTAGGGATAGACTGTCTAATTAACCCAAGCCACACGCAGCCCGTTCTTAAAAGAACGCTTTTTAAGGGTTTCAGTAAAGAATTAGATGCATGATAATATCTTGTTTATGGAAAGGCTTCACATGGAACTGAGAGCACTGTACTAGCGTACGAACTAACGCTCGCAGTCAAAGTCAAGCAAACTGCCATCCAAACTACAAGCGAAGAAAATCCTCGACTTCGACTCTAAAACATCCATGAAGAAGCTGCTCTCTTATGTATTTGGTTATCTTGACCAATTTTCTAAGATGATGGCGGATCTCTTTTTAAATGTTTACTGGAGCAACCTCATGACAGAAGTGAAAGCAACGGACGGGAAACAAAAGGAAAGTCAGCAACAACGACAAGATACGTTTATGGAAGAGCTGCAACGGGTTTATGGGAAGCTGCCCACGTCTAAAGTGAAATTCCCACATCTGAAAACATTAGTTTTCCCCTACCCTGAAACGGAAATGCATGTGATGCTCCTCAGCCAAACTGTTCTCCCCAAGTTCCCAGCGTTGGAAGAGCTCCACTTTATCCGTTTCCGGCAAAGTCTTACTAAATCCTGTCGTTATAAGCAGGCTCGAAAAATTATTAGCGAATTTCTGGAGGGGGAAAACTATTCGGCCATTTGCAACAAGTTGCAAAGGACAACTGTTACTGAAGATGATGGTGAAAGGAGAAAGAATGAGAAAGGTGGATTTTCGACAACTTTTACCCGCAATTCCCCCATAAAATAGGCGAGGTCGGACATCAGGTTTTAGAAAGTATTTGGTTTCAAATGATAATTTTAAGATGTTTTGTGAAAAAGTATTTAGTTTACTACTCAGATTGATTTGTAAGACAATATTTATCAAGATTTAATTTTACTTTAGCCCGTTATTTGTGTGCTCAGAACAGTTTGATATTCAAGATCTAAGAAGGTTTGATATTTATGCAGGTCAACGTCAAGGCTATGAGTAAATTCAACGAAAAACATGATAATGATAAAATTATTCTGATGAGTTACAAAGTTACAGTCGTTTGATATGATTTCTTTAGTATTTATTTATTGATGGTTTTTATTAAATTTAAACGAAATTATAAATAAAATATTTAGAAACGCAGAAAACTATAAAAGACGCCGGTTTTTTCCATATATATATTAAATGGTATTGCGATTCTCATAAAAAATTAGAGATCCACAAGGTTGTCGCAATATATGATTTGGATCAGAAACTATTAAGGCCATAATATTTTTCATCCCGGTCATATAAGAAGAACGCATCTGGGCTCGTTTTAAATGCATGATTCGTGTAGTTTCCAATTTCAGTTCTTCATCTGACAACGACTTGATTGGGACAGGACAAGGTTCACATAAAAGCAAGGCTTCATCTCTACACACTAAACAATCTGTGGAATTAGTGCACCAATTGCATTTTGCGGAATCTTCCCAAGTTGGATTTGGATTCACTGTCACTGGACGCCGAAGAGCAGGTCGTTGAGGAAGTAAAGGCCATTCCAGAGCTAGAGTTTTGTTGACAAGGATTTCTGATAAATTGATGACACTTTCACCTTGTGTCCATGATCCGTAACGGGTTGACGCGAACAATTCAACAAAATACGGCTCTTTCGTCAAAAAAGAGTCTAGACTCAACGAAAGTTGATGAAAATTTTCTGGTTTTCTGTGAAAATGTGAATAAATTGAAATTTAATTCAGTTAATTCAAATAGGAGTATTTAAATAAACATACAGTAAAAATGCAGTACCTTGAGTAAAATTCAACCAAAATTCGCGTATCGGCTTTCCCTGCAAACAGTTCCTAAACAGTCGGTCCATTCAGGGCCAACCGGTGAGACCCCGTGAAGAGCACATTTGATAGCTTGTAATAATAATAAAAATAATAGCACAAAATAAAATTCAACCTGAAATACTGCTTATCTAGTATCAATTGCAAAATGGTAGTCTCAATTACCATTTGCGAAAACACGATGAAATGAGGATGAAAGGGACGGAGAAACTTCTTTGAAAGAATCCACTGTTCCCCCGTGTCAAGTAGGTAGACCATGTAGCAGCTCCGTACAATTTTTAATGAGGATTTCACCGCATCTAGGATTTGGACAATCACGCCCCGATACCCAAAACGAGGGGAAAACATGGACACGGAACGTTTTGGATTCCTGGATACGACAGCAATCACAAGATCTCCAGGGTTGTAGTCCACTCTCAATTTAATCGGCTTATCCATGCCCAGCACGCGTAAATATTTTACGTAAAAGGAAATCATAATGGTGAGTCCTCGAAAGATCTCCACCCGGGATTCACCAGCAAGTAGTCAACGGCAGAGTCAACAATCAAATGAAAGTCCCAAGGACTAACATACCGAACAATGTGAGCAGTGTCTACACTGTAGACTCTACAGTTGATGGCTGACTGAATCCAATTCCGGTTGGCAGTTGGGCAACTGTTAATTTCATGTCTTCAACTATAATAAAAAATATAATAATCAATTATTATCATGATCATAACATATTATTTGTAAAGTATGTCTTATCTTCACACAAGAAATTTATCGAATACTAACTTTTCGGTTTGAATGTTGTTTTGATCAACTCCCTTAATTCCTTGGAACGCATCTTATCAACCCAGTTTGGTTCATCCGGAGGTGAGAAGAACTACTCGGTAACATTGGCTTCCATTTCACCCATTTTTATCTCACCCGTCAAAAAAAATTCTGTAACTTTTCTTACCAGTAACTTCAACAATGAATGCCTACAATAATTCAGTAGTAGACTCCCAAGTCCTATTTATTATACGCACGTAATTTTTTAAACTGCTGCTGCGTTAAGATGGAATATGGAATTTAGTTGGAGCTACCATTTACTACTTATGGCATTTGAAAGAAACGAATATGCATACTGTGGCTGATGTGTATGTACGTACATCGTATGTCGTAAGTAATATCGTAAATATGTAGATAACGTGAATTCTTTAAGTTTGAAGTTTTGCTCTTTGTTCTTCATGAATCCAATGCCTCTGCTGAGTTCAGTCAGATAAAAAATTTGAATGTTGTGTTTCGGATTCGAATTCCAAATATTGTATTGACGTACTCTATTCAAAATCAAGATTTTTTTGAATGCTTGAATGGATGTCAGTGGAAAACGTTTGTTCAATTAAAACATTATGATATGATATACTAAACATTGATTGATTGAGATAGAAAGTCATAGAATCTGAGCGATGAGTCACAGTCACTTATTAAGTCAAGCCACCAATATATTAACACAAAAATTAATGACAAATTGATAAAGCTAAAGTGCATGGGCGACCGGCGTACACATCAGACATTACTATTTTACATACAGAAGACTTGGGGTCTGAAAGTGTTGAATTTACATAATCTTATCCTTTTCTGAAGCAACTCAATCAAGTTTATGATTGATTACCCATTGCATTGCTCATCCTGCATAATACACACATTAAAAAATGTTAGAGGAAGCTAAATCAAAAGACCTTTTGGATAAATCTCTCTCCCAAAGTTGGGATCTTTGCTAGCTTCAACCTGCTATATCTCAAATGTCTTAATATACTCCAGAGATCTTAAATATGTTACGAGCAGCATTTAATAGTGTGGACCAAATGCAGGATACATAAAAAAATTAAAACACTGTAACCATTATCGACTTTCAGATTACACATCAGATTAGAATTACGATATTATGGATATCGCATTAGATTTTAGCTACCCAGATGTACTGAACACGGAATATCGTATGTGCATAGTAAATGTATTAGTTGGAGTTCATTCATGGTTTTAATAGAAACGGTTACATGGAGTAGAAATCTTAGCCAAGTCAGCACATAAAGTTAAAACGAAGACGCTTGCGTTTGGTTGCGTTGCTTATACAACATGTGGATGACCGCGATTGGCTTGATGACGCGAATATTTTTTTTAGCACGAGCAAGCACACATCACTTTTGTTATGATGATCCAAAACGCAGTGAAAGGCATTATGCGTCATCAAGTCATCAAAGTGAAAAGTATTTTAAGCAGCTGCTCACTAACTGCATTAACTTATATTGCCTTAAATTAAAAATTATTATGAAAAGCAAATATTCACTTGATACTGATTTCTTCACCTGCCCAACATAAATCTTTATCTGAAAAATTGAGTGAAAGCTTGGCTGGATGGTGAAATAGAAAAAGAACCTGATATTTATATGTGCATTTGTGAATATGAAGGTTTTAAAAAGTTGTTATCGATACTGTTGATATCGATACCATTGCTTTCTCTGGAAAATTGAATACGTTGGACGCCATGCGTGATCAAAAATTCAATAGATGATGTTTTAACGGAATTCACAGATACCATTTTGATTAATAAAACGAATTTATTTCTCAAGCTTTAACCTTTTTCAGGAGATAATTGGAGATTGGAACAAGTGATTTGATAAGCTAACAGAATTCCAGTGGTGACTTCGTTTTAATGTGAAAATTTAAAATATAATTTAAATTCGATAAGCTAGTTAAAATAAATTTATCACTATGGGTGTTTGATGAGTGGAAGTAAACATGAAGCCCAGATTCGATTGATATCTTATTGGCAGTCAAATACTAAAACAGAAATAAACTTTTTGAACGACGCTGCACTTAATAATTTCATACCGGTACCAGAGCTGGGGGACCTGCGGTACTTTCCAGTCCGGTCCGGTCCCGGTACAGGTACCGGTCCTGGACCGGGACCTGTACCGAGTACCGGCTCATGTTAGGAAAAATACCGGGGACCGGTACCGAGTACCGGAATGGTCCCGGTCCCCCAATGTTTATGAATATTTTTCAGTTTTTAACTTTATTGTATTTATTGTATTGGTTTTAACTGTATTTTACTACATGGCTGAATGAAATTTATACATTTTTCAACTAAGTTTGCTTGTCTCTTGCTTTGCACCCTTCTAGTGCACTCTCCTGGTCACAAATTGACAAACTTCACTAGCTTGAGAATATAATAAATCGTGAATTTATTCTTTTAAAGATCATCCATGCATTCCGCAGAACCTCCTTATAAACTTCACTAGCATTAATATATGAATTACATTCAAGGTCTGCATGTGGGAATACGATTGCATGCAAATGTTTTAATTCTCGAAACTGATTAGTTGTAGTCTGTTATTATTAGACTATTAAAGGTGTCATATTCCTGAGCATCTAACTATGACAGAAATGTACAGAAGACCCGCTTATAACATAAAAGTACCGAGTACCGGGACCGGTACCGGCTCATGTTAGAAAAAGTACCGAGGACCGGTACCGAGTACCGGAACTGTCCCGGTCCCCCAGCTCTGACCGGTACACACTTACAACATAAGTAGCTTTGGAATAGGGTGACATTTTTAAAAGGAATTAAATCAGGGATGATTATAAATTAATATTTTTCTGTTTTTATAGAGGATTTGAGATTATCCCAAAGTTTGTTGGGATGTGAACATAGAGCTAAATTTTCGAAGGCTACACACAAAATGCGAAAAAGATAGATTGATGCTCGCAAAGTGTATGGAAAATACATTTTTGCTCAGAAAACACGACATATTCAAAAGGGTTGTCAGATTATTATCAGGTATTATCGTGGAAATTGCACTATACATAATCATATGCATCATTATATGCACCTCTACTCTACGCTTTCTCCTTTACATTAGGCTTGGCATTTGCTTTGACGGGTGTGCAACATTGTGCATAGAATGAAATGAATGAAAAATGGTATCCTGCTATTGCTCAACGATGTCCTACGAAACACAATATAGGGCTATGCTTCTGTTTTTTAGTAAAACACCTGGTATTAGTTGAATTCCAGAATTTTTGTATAAGTTCAGGTGGGGGCAAAATGAAAATTGCAGAAATTATTACATTATACAGAAAATACAGAAAATTAAGGTTGGTAAACGTTTCTGGGAAATCAATTCTCTTTTTAAAATTAAAAACCACCTTTACAACAACAACAAAAAACATTCTCAAACGATTCTCTTTATATTTGAGTTGGTGACTACTATTCTTACTCAGTTTACCTGCTTTTAATTAGTTTCATCATGCATTTTGTCTGATGGTAAACAAATCAAACATCAGACTGTTAAAAGAAGGAGACTTCTGCCGTCTGCAATTCCTATTTTAAGTTGCCGTTTGTGTATGCCAACACCTCAAAATTGGAGTGTTTATCATATATATAAATTCTATTAGAAGCTTTGGTGAAAACAGCAGAAGGCGAAAGGTAAAACAAATTAACCTGCATTGATACGATCAAGTTCCACCATTTCAGTTTTGGCATGAAATGCAAAAGAACTTAATTAAAGGAGAAGCGATGAACGAAATACGAATGATATGACTGTGTTATGCTGTTGCTGCCGTGCTGGTGGAAGCTATACTCCTATACGAAGCTCCTCCTCGGTCATTTTTGTTGCTACTCTACACATTTGAATTTTCTTCCTGAACAACCATCAAACCCACTAGACAAAACTGAAGGTAGCAATTCCATGTAATTCTAGAATGAAAGCCAAGTTATAGTCAAATACGTGGTTACATTAACTCTGCTCGTGTATCATTCCAACACAACGTTGTACGCGTACGAAATTGATTTTCATTTAAACCTTGAGTCGATCTTATCTTGAATAGTTGCTGTTTATAAATATCTAATAATTTTTACGGGCCTGTTGGTGATTTATATATATAATAATAACCACTTAATTACCTAGAATTTGTACAATTGAAATAATGCTTAAGTGGTTGGCACTAAATAGAATTTAAATGAAAAGGAGTGATGGTGCAACGCCAGACAGGATGTCATCCAAATTTTCCTCCGTCAACAACATAAAAGGGTTTTTAGTTTTTTCCGTTTCGTGCACCGTTCGATGCTCACTGATCTCCGATTTCGACTTACCGGTCAAGTGCGGGCATTGATTTCTTTTTGGATATAGCATGGTGACATTTTCGGGTCTAATTAAAACATTTCACCTGGATAAAATAATAATCGGATGTTTGAGTACAGCGTCAACAGCAGTATTATAAACTCTTTTTTGAAGGTTAGACATGATAGATTCATCCTTCGGCAAGGTCGTTTGGAAAAAAATTAGTTGTATAAAATACTGACAAAATGTGTTGCAAGCCATGTTTACAGTGTAAATCTTCTTGATCATCTTTATTAGTACAACTTTCATAGAAAAAATTTAAATCACACGTGGTATATTTAGATTCCATGAAAATATAAGCACGTAACATTCATAAACGATTTCTAACCCAGATTTATTATACATAAATACTGTGAAAAATGTGGGTAAATTTTGTTTCCGAATCGCCAACTTGGTTCAGCGTACGAGAATCTACGTCGTGACTGGAGGTTTTTTCGTAATCAAAAATCATTATAAAATTTTCCTCATACTTAAGCTAAATCAGATGTATAAAATGAAAAAAATGTCAGCAGTATAGTTTGAATGGTGGTTTTACTATAAACATGATGATGAATTGAATTCTCGGTTACAGTGGATACAGTAGTGATAATAATAATGTAATTGGACATGAATTAGTAATGCGGAACAAGAAAGGGTATCCATGACATGACGCTGTCTTTTAGATGAGGGTGTAAAACCCATTTAAAAGTTCCTTCAGGTATTAGACAGGATTAATTCTTTCAGTTAATAGAAAGGATCTCGAGGATCTAATGGTAGGCTGATCATTTCAATTTCTCAAAATGCAAGTGCACATCTATTTGAAGAGAGACGAAGAACACCTGCGGCATAAACAAGAAACATGAATTGAGTTCTTTTTATAGGATTGTCCTATGTTGGTTTTAAAGGAGTATTATAACCTTTGATTCTATTTTCTGCTTCCTTTCAATACAGTGACCTAATCTGTCCATGAAAAATTCATCAAAGTCTAGATTGCATTATTGCTATTGAATTGGTGACGCGTACATATATTTAAGTGCCTTGCTGATGCTCACTCTCGGTTACCCTACCTTTTTATAATTTTCTGTATATGAATAGCCTGTTCAAAATTTGGGTCATAGTCATGCGGTTTCTTCCTAAAAATGATTGTATGGCTTGTTGGCAAATGGAAAATTTGGGGCATGTTGGCAAAGACGAAAAAAGGGCTTGAACCCAAACTTGTGAACAATGGCAAAAGAATGAATTCCTCTATTTGAATGTTGGCAAAGAAATATTTAATCCTCAAAAAATACATTATATTTGCAACAGTCAATGTCGTAGGTAGGAATCATCCACACAAAGTACAAAATCCACTCTTGGAAGCGGCTTCTTGAACATTTACATAAAATATTAATTCTTCCTTTGTAGTGGATGTTAGTAGGGTATTATTTTCTGAGTGGTTTTTGATTTTCCGTAACTCATTCTCACATTTGCTTTGCTGCTTTCTAATGGCAAACTGAGGGTTAACCCGGAATCAACCTTATCAATCATCTTACTTGAGGTTCTTGGCATCCCATCCTTAACCCGTTCACGATCATAACATTATTTAAATTGTGCTACTGCTGGTCTCCAGATTTTAACAATATATGAGTAATAAAGAAATGGGTATGTGTCATGATACTAGTTATTGTAATGTGTGTCAGGGGACTAGTTTGATAAGGCTGGTGAATACGTGTAATAAAAATCAGGAATTCAGAAAAAAATCATGCATTCACAAATTAATTTTTTGTTTAAATATTGATTTTAATTGCTCATACTGCAAAGCAGTATGAGGTATTCTATTTTATTGGGTTCCATCAGCTAATGCGTGATGGAACAAGAAAACATAATTAATAAATTTATATGTACCATACAAAAAATTTTACAACGTTGTTTCCAGAACTACTACAGCTATGTTATGAAAACCACATAAAAATATTCTTTGCACAGAAGAGCATGTCGGATCTAGTATTAGTTTAGTTTGGTAAGTTCCAATAAAAAAGTTAAATTATCACAGTTTTTTGCATTTACATAAATTTGTAGTGTTCCAAGGGGAGAGTTCTATTGTCTCAAACTTTCTCAGGATCAATATCTCCACTAAATCAATTTTTAATTATCCAAGTGGAATGATAACTCTCAAACTTAAGAATGTAGTTTTCTCATAAAATGCTCCACCACCACCTCCACGGAATAATGAAAATTCAAGTGACACTTAACAATACAATACAATTTACATTCATAAAGATGATAGTTATGGTGAGATTCGTTTAGAACTCAAGGTAAATTATTACACCTCAAGAGTAAATCCAGTTTTGTTGCATTTCTGGGCTTTGTTAACACAAGGTGGATGGCGCTCTTACATTTACATATACTTTACAAAGTTAATCGCATTTCAACTTTACGAATTAGCTGTCATGTCATGTTATGCTCAAGTAAAATTTTCACTTCCTAAGGAGATTTGTTCATAAACTCATTGAGTTAACACAAGGTGGATGGTTCTCTTATATGTACATACAATTTATAAACTTAATTGCATTTCATAACTAACTGATTAGCTGTCAGTTGATAGTTATGGTGAGATTCGTGTAGAACTCACTTGAAGGTTTGTGATGATCATTCACTTGAGTGCTAATCACAAATTCAAACGACGAGAGAGAGAAGCTTGTTTCAATAAAATGGGAATGTATTCACTACTAGATTAGAAAGTTTCCCAACGTCAGTTTGAGGGATTTCACTTCAAGACACGTTGAGTTTATTACGAATTTGACAAATTCAAACGACGAGAAAGAGGCTTCTACACAAACTAACTTCTGTGAATATTAGAAGCTTGTTAGTTTCCCTTCCAAGCAGATGAGAAAGTTTCCCAACGTCAGTTTGTTTTCTCTTTGATGATCACTTGAGAGATTTCACTTATATTCCGAATTAAAAAATATCCATGATAGTTATTGAATGTCTCCAACTAAGAATTCAATCACACATTCAAACAGGCTTCTACAGAAGAAAATGAGTTTCCATCCATTCACTCACAAATTTCCAGAAAACAATTTCCAACAAAGAACGAATGAATTTCCAACTACAAATTCAAACAGATGAGAAAGTACACTGTGATTGAATATAACAGACGAGAAAGCGTTCTGTCACATTCCAAATTCACTCTTCTCATCAAGCAAATGAGAAAGTAAATAAAAGTTTTGTAATTTGCTCCGCTCTATTAATAAAAGGAGAAAGTTTGCAACTAATATCAAACCATTGTTCTTTTCACTTCATGAATAATGATATGAGAAATTTAAATTAATTCTGCAAGCACACCACTCCTTCACAAACAGAATTCTCCGATCGCCGAATGAATTAACGCCCCGTTCCGACATTTTTGGATTCTGCAGAGAATAATACCTATTAAGGTAATTAAAAGGCCGTGGAAGAGGTTTGTAAACGAGCCCTGTAATAAAACGAGCCTGCTGATATAGTTTGTGTGTCAACAAACTAAATCAACAGGTTGATAGGCACGTATATAGTTATATGTATATACACACCCAATGCCACAGCTCCCTGAGACATCTGACACTCAAACAAAACAAAAGCTTTTGTGTGAATGTACAACTTAATTCCTATAGTAAGCGCTGGCAACCAAACTCAGCCACATCGACCAACCTCAGTTGCAGAATCATCGTGAGTCAAGCCAGAATATACATATATATATGTATATTCTAAAACGAAACATAATGATCACAACAATAAGATTCACCCACTTATCAGTCAACTACAACAATGAAAAATGTCATATACACCCCCACATACCCATTTCTTTATTACTTATATGTGGTTTAAAAGTATTCCCATATCTGTTCCACATGACTGGGCATCTAAATTATGTTCCAGCATGTGTGTTGACCTTTACTAACCTAACCTATTTAACCATGCTAATTTGCTGCAATGTAAAGCATCCAACCCAGACATGAATACTCGTACCCAAAAATCATGCAAATAAAACCACGTATTAAGACGTATTTCTATACTATTTTTTTGCCAACATGCTAAAATATGGAATGATATGAATATTCAAATATGCCGTCTTCATAATTTTCCCTTCATGTATAACTTCGGCAAATTTGCCTACTCAGAAAATTCGTTCTTTGCCAACAAGCCAGACCACGCTAAAAATGGAGATTCCACTTTCCATTCTCAGTGCAATACACTGATCCAATTCCAATGCAATGCAGTCATGGAAATCATTTGAGTCTAGTTACAAACAACTGAAGCAACCAATAAAATTTGTTATTCAATGCTTCATGATGATACTTAATATTTTCATTGACAGCATGTCATTGCGTAAGGAACAACGAACCACCAAATCTACAGAACATATAGTAATCAATCATGCCTAGAAATAAATTTGATCATTGAAATTAAACTCATTTTTGTTAACATTGCATTGGCAATTGTAAAATCATATCATTTTGTTAGTTGTTAGTGTAGTGTACATGTTAGCCAAACAAGTTAACTGTGCTATCATATCATCAAATTTCCAAGCTCTATGTCACCTTATGCTAATTGATTGCGAATGATAGCACAATGAATTAAATCTGAATATTAGTTCTAAATCAAACCCTCTGCATATTAGTTTTAATTTTAAAACGACGCATGCGTAATCTTCAACTTACAAAAAATATGCAAACGATTATGAATTGTTTTTTTGTGAAATTATTTTATTACAACTTTTGTTACCGACATCTTTGTACAGAGTAATTTACAGTTCTAAAAGTGTCCCAATTTTCTCTTTTATCCACTTTAAAATATTTAAATACATTAGCATACATAATTTATATGAAAAACAAACGTTAGTTCTCATTATGTATTTGAGCATCACTTTGGCTCAAACAAAAATTGCAAAAATAGCGCATTGCTTTCACAAATCACATTGTGGTAATCATACACTATTTCAGGTCACTTGGAAATTGCAAGGATACAAATTGGTTATCTACAAATGATGATTAGGATTCAGGCTTGAGATTTTACGAGATCGTTGCGATGAGAGAAACAGGTCGTCCATCAATGATTCCATATCACAAACATCTTCACAGGCCGGGAGTCCTAGAGTATATCTCAGGTCGTGGATGTAGTCAATGACGCTTGAGATCACTTCCAGGTTTGACAATCTGGTAAATGAAAGAAACGATAGTCTTATTAAATATCCTGAACAGAATTGGTTACTTAGTTGAAGTTGAACTGATCAAGAGGGACCATATTTTTAGGTATTGAATCAGTTAATACTGGATTTTAAATTTTAACAAGTGCTACTACTTACCTTTTATTTTTTGGAATAGTTGGCACGAGTGTTTGAAGGATATTTAGATATTTCTTGATTTCCATACTTTCTTCCGTGTGATTGACGTGATGGTGAGGCTTAGCTTTGTGAACAATCTCTTCCTTTTTACCATTGGATTGAATTTGTTTCTTCATTTTTCTGTTTTAATTTTCGTTTGTACAACTTGCTCAAATGTAGCTAGGTTAAATGTAAAATCTTCAGAATGTTTTCCACGCTGGTAAACGAAAAAGAAAGATGCAAAGGCAACAGAATTTTTGTAAATCTGGAGAGCTATTTCGTGTACGAGAGCTGCTGAACGACTGAGCTGTTTCTCGTTCCTGAGAGTTGCTTTTCATTGCAGAACCCTAACCTTCCAATTATGACAAGGAAAGGGTAGCATTTACCTTGATTTTTGTACTAAGATGTGCATGAGGTCAGATGGCTGATGAATGCTGGGAACTTGTCCCTTCTCTCCAGCTATTTCTGCGTCCCTTTTTTATTCACCAGGTGTGTTCCCACCGTATCGTTGAAGCTCGAGGGATTATGGTCTATCTGGATCTGGATAATCGACTACCATATATACCTGAGCCACGCTTACTTATCCTACATTTCATAACAGAATAGGTGCATTGCTTACATATATAAACACCGTGCTTTGCACCTGTAAGTAATTTTTGTACGATATTTGTGCCAAAAGAATATCTTACACCTTTTTAAACATTTCATACAGCACGGGTAAATTATATACGTTGATATCCGTTTAAAATTGTGATTTGTGCTGTCTATAAAAATTCACAGTGTATGTAACCAGCAATCTTTCTTTGCTTTGTCAGATCAAAGTACGAACAATCACAAGTATTGACTATTAACTTGTGTTTATTTGTACACCAATATACCGGAGTTCACTGATCTACATTACCGAAAGATTTTTAATCCTAGTAAATTAATAATACTGACGTTGAAAAATAACATGAAGAACTAAACACGACCCTTAACCTGTAGGAGTATTGTTGAGTAACTGATAACTACTGCTTGCACACATCTTAGTGTTGACCATATTTGAATCAAAATAAAACATCTGAATGCTAAAGTTGAGGATTATATATTATGAATTGATGATTTGTCTAAATTTGTATTTTGGTGGTTGGACGCTGAGTTATACCACCTTACTAAATGTGCGAAGAATATTTAACGCTAAAAATACACGCAACTAATATCCATTGAATTTTGACAATTTTATGATCTTTTCTAAAATCTTATTCCGTGATCTGTTGAAACTACAAAGTAATCGAACTTCCAAAATGCCTCAAAGCCGTGCTCACTTCCAATGGTCAGTTGGATTTTTTTTCTGCTGAGTATTTTACTTATGAGCCGAGTGTTGATTCTTTTGCTGACCACAATGAAGCTTAGTCCTGGAACTGCACGACCTGCACTTGCGTACAATCCCTTCAGTCCCTTCTGAAATTAAAAGAATATCACACAAAACATGTGTATTAGTAGGGAGTAGGAAATATTCCTAAGTTAAAGCTAATAAACAAAAGTACTTACTTCAATCGCATATAAATCGCCGTCGTAAACCATCCTGAGTTGACCTTCCCCCACACCATAACGTTACATGATGATTCGTTCTGGAAGTTCGCCGTTGTTTTCATCTTGGTAATTGTGGCAGCACTCTAAAATAGACATGTAATTCAAACCAAACCAGCATGGATTAGAATTAGAAACTACCAATAATGATTTTTTTTCTAAAACGAAACTTACTAATCATATCAGCCGGAATTATGGTAGACAGCTCTGCCTTAGAGTTGAAGATGGAAGTTGTGCGGAAGTATTTGGTGAAGTTGGATGAGAACGTAGCGACCATAGCTCCAACGCTGCCCCCTCTACTTCCCTTGGGTTCGTGGTAAATGTCGAAACCAACGAACATTGTGCTCTTCAATGGAAGCTTCAGGGTCCATGGCTCTCCTCCCAGCTTCGCATTCATCTGAACTACAACTTTGGTGGCGATGGACATGAGACCTTTAGACGCCACATTCTTTGCCAGGAAGCACTGACTCGGCACTGTAAAAACAACAATAAAAGAAAGAGGAATGAGTTTTTTAAATGATTACACAAGAAAGCATATAAGTAGCAGTCAAACTAATTAGGTTCATAATACACTAACCTCCGACATCAACAGCAAGCCGCTTTTTCACCGCGTTGTACAATTCCGCCTTGTTGTTGGGAAGAATGACAAAGATCATTTGCAGGTTTTGGATCTTGAGGACATCCTCCAGGGCCTGAAGGTAGTCTTTAGGTTGATAATCAGTCACCTCGATTCTGCAACAAACAGTAGAAGAATATAAACAAGCAGTAGCATTACAAGATCTGTAAATAGTAGCATCTAATAAATTAGTATTATTAATTCATATTATTTAACTTTGGGTTGGCAACTTTCATGCTGAGAGGGCTAGTCACTTTGGTCATGGTTCGCATCAGATTGTCCACTCACCAGCGAAGTCCCGTTGTGGTATGATGATGGCCCACGTTGACAGGTCCAAGGCAGAAAGCATTTGCTGAGCTGAAATTGCATAATCATATCAATCTATAAAAAATATCACCTAACTCAGTTCATTCATTGGCTCAGCACAGCATGATATAATTAACATGGGGCGGCCACACTCATACAAACCTATAGCTAGCTCGCAATCAACGACCCCCGTTCAATATTATATGATCGACCAACAACGTAAATATTATGCGAAGAAAACTGGAATTTTTGCATTATATGTACAATGCTATAGGTACAACTTTTTTACCAGGACAAACAAACAAGCCATATGGCAATACCAACATTATATTAATTTGAGCATTTCGCTTTCATTAATTCCCATACGCACATAAACCGACGGCTTCATTTTAAAATTTATAGGCACAAAATATAATTGACAACTAGAGCCGCGTAGCGGTGCACAGCAATAGGTTACCCGTCACTTCAATGGGACCCGTCATTTTGATAATAAACGTCCCATTAATATGACCAGCATACTATTATTTCTAGAGCCGCGGGGCGGTCAACAACGGCATATAAATACCCATATATAAAAAAGAAGCGTTTTGTCCATCATTTGTTAAAAAGCGATTAATACTAGTTTTTGTCCAGTTGTTTCTTTTGATGGGGGGCAAGCCCCCCATACCCCCCACTCGTTATCCTTAATTTAACATGGGATTTAGCATTAGTCATTTCTTCAAAATGGGATTTAGCATGTACACAATTTTTTAATGGGATTTAGTATGGGCGGAAAGATTTAGTATGGGATTCAATATGGGCGGAAAAATTTAGTATGGGATTTAGCCTTACGTAATTTAATATAGGATTTAGCATAGGAGGGACAAATTTGTCCGCGGCAATGCTAAATCCTTCAGCGGTTTTTGGAGGAAATCATATATTAGTATTATAACAACAAATTCTCATTATCAATACTATGCTTCCGACTCAATCTACAATACTTGCACATAAAAGCCAATCAAAAATTTTAAGCAAGATCATAGAAAATTTGATAGATATCCACCCCTGGTCCAATTTACACATGGCATTTTATGTCATTGCCTCTGCGATCATGTATATATGCCCGTGATAATTTATACCGTATCGCTCTTGATCTTTTTGCAGAAATCCTGACCTGGTCAGTATCAACTTTGAAAGCATCAACAGTTCTCTTCCCATTTTTCTTCTCTCTGGCTGCACTTACAGGTAAGAAGCAAACACTTAAAGCAAATTATTTACCAAATATATAAAAATCATACGACAAACAGAATAGAGTACAAGCAAAAGTCACCATGCTCAGTCAAACTCCATGAACAAATCACAGATCTTGTCTAACATTTAGAAAATTCCCAAAGCCATTAAATAAATTCAGAATCCATAAAACATGTTGCGAACATTTCCAGCAACAAGCACTAACAAAATTACACAACGAGTTTTGTGTATTCTTTGATTTTAAAAAATGTTCTCCATGCGATAACTTTTTTTTGCCACATGAGGAAAAAAGTTCAGCTCTTCGTCGTCAAAACGACACCTCAACCAAGAAGTTATCGCAGGGAGAACCTATTTTAATTAATTTCTGAAGATGATCAACTTTCGGATATCGGCTGACATTTCTGAGCTGGATTCCTTATCAAGCTTGACACAAATACCTAAATGGTAAAAAATGATTTATGGTATTTGGACTTGGTGAGTATGAATTCGAAGAGGGATTTTGAAAATTTGTCAGTAGATAGTTGAAAATTGGCCATCTTCAATAGTTAATTAAAATAGGTTCTCATTGCGACAAATTTTTGGTTGAGGTGTAGTTTTGAAGAAGAAGGGATGCAGTTTCATTCGTATGGGGTAGCAAAAATTTATCGCATGTAGAACATTCTTTTAAATCAAAGAATACACACAAATCGACTGTTTTTGATAGATTTTTAATTATAATTCTAAAATAATTGAACTATAACTTTTTTCTCTAGTCTTGCTGCAGCCTCTGGACAGAAAGGTTGTCAAGCTTGGTAGCTCCCAAGCTTAGAAGAGCCTCTCTATCAACCATACTTATATTCCTCGTAGAGTAGTTGAAGATATGCAAAGTGCTCTAAGAGTTCAACGAGATCGTGATACACGAGAACAAAGTGCAACTCCAGAAACATCACCTGAAACTGACGGATTGAAAAGACTGAAAGCCGAAAAAATGTCTGAATTAAGTGGAAACGAGAGTATGAGTGATTCAGAAAGTGTAGTAGGCGAAACCACCAATGCAAACGTACCGGGTGAAACACAAGAGCAAAGATTCGAAAGAGTTGTGGGGAATCTCATTCTCAAAAGTGAAAGACGGCAAGCGAAGTTATTTAAATCTGAGATTTCAACTTTAAAAGAAGCTATTGAGACAAGGTTCGAGACATTAGAAATTAAGCAAGCAGAGCTAGAAAGCCAAATCAAGTTCAAAGATGCGAAAATATGCCAACTAGAAAAATCCTTGAGGCGAAACAACCTAGTAATTTACGGTGTGCCAGAGAAGAAGAACGAAACAACAAACGATCGGAACATTTACATCCGTGACCTCTGTGTAAAGTTAGAAATTGCAGCAATTGACTACTCAGAAGTCTATCGTTTGGGAAAGCAAAAACCTTTCTCACTAAGTGGCAGACCCCTGCTCATTAAATTCGTTCGTTTTTGTGACAAAATCTCAACATTGAAAGCAGCAGCGGAAGCCAAACCACCAGGGATCTCTCTATCAGATGACTTGACGCAACAAGAAAGGAAAATTCGCAAAGTTCTAGTGCTCGAAAAGAAACGCATTAAGACATCAAATCCAGCCCATATCTGCAAAATCCGAGAGGGGACAAGCTGTCAGTGCAACGTGGCAATATTGCTATTATATATGGGGTGGATCCCGAGACAGAAACAATTAAAGAACTCAACTCTCATAACCACCAACTACTTGCACCATCCACAAGCTGAGGATGCGGCCGGCCTTCACAATCAACCCAACAACATGCAAATCACCTACCCAATTTAAAAATCATTCACTGGAACATAGAAGGCATCATTAACAAGACATCAACCTTTTATCAAGATCTGCTAGAGTCATCACCAGACATTTTCTTCCTATGTGAAACGTGGCACTCAACGGAATGGCAGCAGTCATCACTCTCAACAAATTACAAAATCATACAGCAGCTTGCAACAAGGTCAAGTGATCGAGGACGCTTCAAAGGAGGATATATTCTAGGTATAGCAAATGAGTTAGAATGTAAGTTTAGCATAAGTAACCAAACTAATGAAATTATTAGTCTAAATTCTGTAGGGGTAAACAACTTAAATTGTATTACTTTCACATATCTCTCACCCTCAGCACATGAACCATATGAAGGTTTAGTAGAACGAATAAAGGTATTCAAGGGTAATCAACTAATTATAGGTGACATCAATGCACGGGTAGGCTCATACCAAAATTATGACACACAGGATTATAGACAAAACCATATCAGAGAAACGAAAGATACTGTCGTTAATAAAAGAGGATCTGATCTCATATCATACCTTAAATCAAGCAATTTAAAAATTTTGAATGGGTTTTCCGAATCTGACACAGCAGGGGAGTACACCTTTGTAAATAAGAATGGAAATAGCGTAGTAGACTTATGCCTGGCTACAGATACAATTATTAATAATTTAAACCTGAAGGTTCTTAACTCACAGGAATCGTGTCACTTTCCAATGCTTGTAACTACAGAATTTTCAACCCAACAAACGTGTGCTAAAGAAATAATTTTGAAGTCTAATTGGGTAGCAGAGAAAAAAGATCTATTTAATGAAAAATTAGTTACCACTAGCACAGGGAATGATATGCAGCAATTCATTACAAATATGACACTTTCTGCAAAAGCTTGCGGATTAATGAAAAAAATGACACTTGGTACACCACGATTGAGCTATGGGCCTAGATGGTTTGACAGTACATGCGCACTTCAGAAGAAACTTACCAATAAAACCCTACATTTAATGCGGAATCAAAGAGCAAGTCAGGGAACGGATGCAAATGAAGCTAGAGTTAATTACACACAGACAAGACGAACCTATGTCAACCTAAGGAAAGCAAAAAAGATTCTGTTTGAAAAAAAGATAAGCAACGATTTAGCTATGTCAAAAAATGGTAGTCAATTTTACAAAGCGCTTTCCTACTATAGACCGGTAGTGCGCCCAATTTTGAGAACTGAGCACGTTAAACCTAACTGCTTTGGAAATTTCTACAAAAAACTTTTTGAAGACTCGGGTAAATCTAACTCAGATCTGCCTCAATATAGCAAAAACGATGAATATTTAGATAGTGAATTTTCCTTTAAAGAACTTAACATAGCCATCAGTATTCTAGCTAAAAATAAGGCCCCCGGGCCAGACGCCGTCGTAAATGAGATGTGGAAAGCACTAAATTGTAAGCACAGATTAATGTTATTGGATTGTATAAATGATATGTACCGAACAAGTAAAATACAAAATGAGCTCACACAAATATCAATCGCTCCTATTTATAAAAATTGTGTAAAATCTGACCCAGCCAACTACAGGCCTATTTCGCTAGTCAACACAGGGCTAAAACTAATAACTATCCTGCTCGGTATTAGATTAAACGAATGGTGCGACAAAAATAATGTAATTTCTGAATATCAAGCTGCGTACAGGAAAGGTTACGGGTGTGAAACCCATCTTTTTACTCTGAATGCAATATTGAATGCAAATCTTACTAGCAGCAAGGATAGCATTCCACATGACAAGCTCTGGAGGAGGCTTATGCACATTGGGATCAGCTCTAAATTTTTAAATTTCATCAGGGAAATGTACAGTAAGATTACTGCAAAAGTTAAAACTCCATTTGGTACCAGTGAAATTTTTAACATAGAGAAATCGGTCTTGCAAGGAGAAAGTCTCAGCCCTAAGCTATTTACAATCTTTATAGATGAACTTGTTGAGATTTTACACAAAACAAATTTGCAACCTCTTCACTTAGGGTCCGCAAGGATACATCTACTGCTTTATGCCGATGACATCATACTACTATCCACAAACGCAATAGACCTACAAGAAAAGATAAACGTTATGTCGAATTATTTCAATAACCAATCATTACAAATTAATTTGAGCAAGACAAAAATAGTTATCTTCAAAACAAGGAAAAATCGTCGAGCAAAAATACCAAAAATATTTTGGGAAGAGCAAGAAATTGAGCACGTAGAAAAATATACTTATTTAGGGGTTACTTTCCACTCTAATTTGTGCTATTACAGCAGGTGTAAAGAATTTGTTGACAAGGCAGAAGTTGCAATGAAGTGCTTATTCTCTCTCTTCCACAAATCCCGAATGAAAACAATAGATAGCCGACTAACACTGCAAAATTCTCTACTAAACTCCGTACTTTTATATGGCTCAAACATCTGGGGTATATACACAGTTGACAGGTTAAATGTTTTTCAAAATAGATTCATGAGAAAATTATTTAACTTACCAAGTTTTACACCTGAATGGTTTTTACGGTTAGAAGCAAACTGTCATAGCCTAGAAATTACGCTAGTAAAAAACATTTTAAAGTTCTGGCACAGAATCATGAAACAAAAACCAGATTCCTTGCTCAGACAAAGCTATGAAGCACTAAAAAGAACTTCCACAGTGCAAAAGCAAAAATATAACTGGTACAACAACCTGAAAGTTCTAGCACGTAAATGGAATTTCCTGGAAGTCTTTGATTTGGAAGTGTATTCCGAAGACCCTGAAACTATTTTGAATAGAACTATGCATATCAGTACTATTATAGGCAAGGTTAAATTAGCTGAACAACAACTAGATTTAGTTAGTATGAATCAGAGTAATTTAATGTCACACTACAAGCTCCTACGCACGCACTGCAGAAGAGAAGGTTTTTTAAATTTTCAACGAGGGTGGGAGGATATACAATTGGTAATCCAGCTAAGAGCTAACATAGGAAAAAAATTGTGAATTTGCAAAACTTAAAAATTTCTATAATGATAGCGAAAGTGCACTATGCAAACTTTTTAATAGCAATCAAATTGAAAATGAATACCATGTGATGTTCAAATGTGTTAGATATAAGTTAATTAGGTTAAAATTCTTGGGTGACTACAAACTACCTGCCACAGAAAATGAATATTACAAGTTCTTCAATGATGTCGATGAAAATAAAATAAAATGTTTAAGCCTGTATGTAAAATATATGTTGAAAATCCGTGAAATTAATGGCTCTTAAAGAGCTCAACCAATGCAAATGTAAAATGATTGTAAAGGCTAATGGCCAATCAATTAAGAATAAAGACCTATAATAATAATAATAATAATAATAACTTTTTTCTCTAGCAATCTTCAGCCTAGGTAACAACCTCCGTTAAAAAATTCTCCGAATTTGCTTCATAAAAAAAGCATCTTTAAAATCCATTCCAAATTTCAGCCACCATTCATCAAATAGCAAACATTACGAAATGCGAAAAACTTAAACATTGACAATACCTGGCGGCAGGGTAGCAAAACAACTAGTCAGCGTCAACCCTTCCATCAAAGCATTTTTTCGATCCTTTATAATGTCTATAAAGTGATCTGTATCCCACGGAAGTTTTCCACCAAACCATTTAATCATAGAAAATAAAAGTTACTCCAAGTCATTCGAACACCAAACTGTCCAAACATGTGAATTTCTGCCAAAAAATGTTGTAACCGAAACGTGATTTTTTTATCACTTTACATTGAAATGTGGGTTTGACCTACTTAGACATGTAGTTATTGGTACCAATATATCCAGGAAAATGTCCAGGAACAGTACTCATATCAAAGTTGCACAAAACGAAGTATATTATCTTAATTCAGTATTCATGAATAGCTTGATTATATAAAATTTTACAAGGGATAATAACAGGTTTGAGCAGACTGTATAGTGTTTTTTTTTCTAAGAGGCTACACGACTGTTACAAAATAATTCTTATAACTGTTACTTTTACCCATTTCACTTGATTTAAGGCCATTGAGTATAGATAAGCAACAGTTTAAGGTTAGTTTTCGTCGGAGAGTATGGACAGTCAAGAAATATTAGCGGTACGGGGTTGTAGTTTAGTAAGTAAGTAAGTAGTCAATATTACAATTTTTGACAACTGGTTGCATTTTCTTGCTACTCAAGTGGCGCTGACGCTTTTACGTGACATGGTTCTGTCTCACACACAGTAGTTTTTAAAATTTTTTTTATTGACATAGCTTTCTAATTTAAAGAGATAGAAGCTCACAGTTCCGACTTATCTGTCTAATGAAGAATTTCACATTTCGTATCATTGCTTGTGTTCGATTTCTTAACGGTAAATTTTAGCAATAGAAATAGTATTTTGCAAATGATTTAACGCAGGCGCATAAAAAACTGAGAGTAAGCTATGCAGCAATACCCCCAAAGCAACAGGGAAGAAACTCATTTTGCAATCAAATCCGCAGCGAAAGAGATAGGCCAGTTTCAATTAGTATCCGAATGTAATCCAATTTTTAGTCTACATCTTAACTTGGATTTTTTTGGTATTACTAGCTGCAAGTAACCCATAATAACGCTAATCCAAAATTCAGCCAAATAGGGAGTCGGTCGCTGAATTAAAAAAGCATGGCTCTTTACGTTGTCACTAAAATCACTGGGTCCAGTCCAATATGCACTTTTCTTTAGCCGGCACCCATCTTAAAAAACATCACCACAGATATGCACAATTACTTAACTTATCACAAATCAAACAAACAAAATTCAAATCTCTTATCTCTCCTCAGCTTCCTGCTGCTTCTCTCTGAGTAAACTGTTAGTAAGCAGGCACAGAGACGCAGCTGAAACAGGCGTTGAGTGATCCCCTCAAGTCCACCAAATCCCTTTAATGATGCTCTCCTAACCCACCTCTGCGATCCTCTCTCAGCGTAATAAAAGTATTACTTGTAGAATACCATCCGTTGAAATCATTACGCATTGCTTTCATACGTTTTACTATATAAATGAAACTTGTCACGCCCGCAAAAAGTAACATCCCCGCAAAAGGACCTTCCCGGAACTTGTCATACCCGCAAAAGGGCATACACACAACTGGTCATACCCGCAAAGGGGCTTACCCGCAAAAGGACCTGTAACGCTATGCACACTTATCTCAGATGCTATCGGCAGGGTCAAATGTCCTGATTAAGAATCAGATTAGATATACCGTATGCATCTAGTCAGGCATCTCTTGCTATTCATTTCAAATAGGGCGTCTCAGCTAAATATTAAAGAAGACCAACAACCATGATATGCGCGCTTATCTTGGATGTTATCTTAGAGGTCAAATGTCATAGTTTGCTTTTATAAACTCTAAATTGCTTTTTCGTTACACTCCAGTGTTACCAGGTTTATTTGTTTATGTATATCTATTCTGAGATACTGCGTCCACATGTTGGCTCATCCTTTTTTCCTGCTAACAATTTTCCTACTAACACCATGTACCCTACACACTTCAGAATCCTTCAGAAGGGAAAAAGTTTAGGTATGTATATGATGGCAGACCACAGTCAATATGTGAAGGGTAAGGATATACCGGTATATCTATATACACTCATGGACAAAATTGAATGATTTTTTTCATTTACAAGCAATGGTTTCCAAAAATTCGCCAGGTCTATTATTATTTAATATGTTTGAAACGAGTCAGGTTATTGGCATAAAAATTATACTACATGTTAGAAAAGAAGAAGAAGAAGTTAGTTTAATATTCGAAGCCATTTATTTTATGTCAAGTCCAAATAAATTGTATTCCCAAAAGTAAACGCTTCTAAAGCATATTTCAGGCATTCACAAAATGTCACGTAGATCGTTGTGATGTAAATTCCATGACGGTTAAAAGTGATATATGAGTCAGTTTGAGGTTAAATTCAATGTGAAATCATTAATTATAGGTTAACTGACTGCATAATATTCATTTAACATTTAAATTCTATATTTGTTCACCCAATTTCCTTAAGCCAAAATTGATCCATTTTCCTTTGGATTAAAATTTAAACACATAAACAGAAATTTTTTCAAAGGAACAGTGGCTATAGTGAGATAAAGTAACACCTACTCAGCAACGTAGTTGGGGTAATGTGAGTAAAAGAATAATTTAGAGATAGTTTATTTTAGGGATCATTTATAAAGGTTAGGTTTCCGCAACAAAAAGTGTTTGTCTTTGAGAAGATAATGATGATGAACTCATTCACAAACCGGTTCTTAGGAAAACGACCGAGCAAAGCAGAGTGCTCAAAAACATGTCAATTCGTTGAGATAAAATATTATATTTGGTGTGAATTGAACAAAGAGATACAAAAAATGCGTGGTGTCATGTAATCTCCTTTTTGTGTTTGGCTTGGGATAAACTTGGACTTTTGCATTTAAAAAATCATTCCCTTCATCTGATTGCACTTCAACAGCATAAAATTACATAGTATAGTGGTTAACCACATATTTTTTTATTATTATTCAATCATTTGAAACACATTTTGGTTGATCAGCAACGTGAAAATACTTTGACGGAAAGCTACGCTCTTGATATGAGAATTTATTCCTCTGCACTTGCACTCAAACATGTACAAACCGTGCCAAAGATAGAGAAGCACTTGAATAAATGTAAACTAAATGCGATAATTTCTAATGTTTTCACTGACAAAGTGAAGGATCCAAAATACCGTTGTTGTTCGTTGGTGTGGAAGATTTTCATTGTACTGTTTAAAGGCTGCAAAAACTGAGCTCGCACGAGTAACCATCTAACAATGAATAATATCAAAACAGTGTCAAGGTGGCAATAAATCATGGATTTTAACACCCCTTACCGTGGCTTAGCCTTTACGTCGTCATTCCTAGTTATGAACGTGAGTGTTGAAAGAGCAAAAGCCGTGCGTACAACACATTTTTCGACAACCAGTTTGAAATATCTCAGAGACAGGCAGAGCGAGATCTTCCGAAAATCACAACACCTAAGTTTAAATCTGAAATATATAGGAAGTCAATAAACTGCGGTATGATCAGTCTGTGGAATGATCTATCTCTACCTGCCGGCGTAAATGCAAAAAAATTGGGATTTCTAAACTTTAAGAGAATAATTAAGAATAAATTGTTAGAATAAGATGTACAAGCCTGACGTTAATTAGTATTGATTATTATAGCTAGTAAATTTATCTATTGTTAATCGTGTCTCCGTTGGGAGAACAGTACTTTGTATTGAAATGGCCAGACACGTAAATAAAGATTCAATTCAATTCAAAGCCAATTGCTGATTTTCAATGCGTTATTTGTACGATTACAAGATGATTTTATATGAGTATTACCTCACCCCCATTTTGTTGTCCATTGTATAGATTGTCAATTTTTTGTGTCTAAAAACCAACAATGCAAGTGTGTAGTGTGCTATCAAACCCTTTCATCAACTAACTCCACTCCATTTCATTATCTTCACCCCGGCAATCAAGTTTCTATGAGAGAAAAGAGACCTACATATTAACATAATTACTTATATTAAAAAAGAAAGAACCAGCTGTAACAAAAAATATATATCTCATACATTCTACAAGCTTTGGGATCATATTTCAATGTTTCTTTCAAAATATCCTGCCTAAACCACACCACACCACATGTACACCATTTCAGATGCTATTACTACTGGTTTTCAATATGATGAAAATAATTTTCTTCACGCAGCTGACAAAAAAAGTTTTTGCATGTCATTATATCTAGAAGAACTTGAATTGGTAGCTTCTTATTAACACCATTATTAATGATATCAAAGTCTTCTCTCGTTCATTCCCATATTTATTAGAACTTGAATAAAAACGGCTTTTGAACGAAAAGGTTTCAAGAGTTTTCAACGCTCAGGAATTTCCATTTACAAATAATAACTTTCAGGGTGAGAATTTCACAAGAACATTAGATTACAATAATTTATTCAATCCGTTCCGTTGCAAATAATGCATCAGGAAATTAGATATTTCAACTGATTTGGTTTAGGTTGGTGCAATTACGTTTAGCAAACAATGTTTTTGATTTTAAGTAAAAATTGGTTTGACAGGTTTTGGTTTCATGTGCAACAACAATAAAAATGGAAGGATGAGCACTTACAAATTCATCATATGATCTCACATTGTCATTGCTTTCTGGAATAAAAATAATAGTCATTAAGCTTAGGGATATTTCAGACTTTGTCTGTTTTAATAACAGACACAATAGCTTAGCTTCATGAAAAGCTATAGCTCATGAGTCTGGAATCTAATAATTTTATATTCAGAAAAATATTCAGGAAAGCAGGGAAACACATTTTACATTCTAAGCGCTAACTTTCCCACACTCGTGTTCTCTATCAGAAGCACTGGAATAAAATTCCACCGTTATTATATCCGTTGGTAAATTAATTTCGTATTTTGTTTCATCACCGCTCGGATAAGGTTTTCTCTTTTTCAAAGGTTGACTTTATCTGCTTCAAGTTTCTCTTTCACGGCAGCTTCCCTTTTACAGCATTATAAAACACACATCATACATCATAGAAATTGAATAATAATAACGTAGAACAACTTTGCTGACACATCAACAACAATAACACCAAAGGAACATCAAATGAGCCAGCGGAGGATTAGTCGACCGATGACGAGAAGTAGAACAGTGGGGCTATCCGCGTCTCCACCTCTAGAGTTTAACATGAGAACCCCAACAAGGGAATGCTCATTAACCTGTCACGTTTGTCACAAGACCTTTACTACGAAATGCAGTTTAAAACAACATGAAACTGTTCATACAGGCCAGAAGAACACACAAAATTACTAATTAATGTACAAATGTCGAATATTATTTCCAATTTTATAATTAATTTATACAACATATGTATATTTTGAAAGGCGAGAGACCATTCCTGTGTCAATACTGCGGAAAACCGTATCGTCTCAAGTACTGTCTGAAATACCACATGATATCTCACGCCCCTCGTATTGAAACTGAACGACCCTACCTTTGTGAGTATTGCGGTTACACGTTTCAATACAAGGAGGTACTGACACGTCACTATAAGACTCATACAGGTTAGATAACGTACATAATTTATCATTTCAACCGCTAGGTAATTCTTCAAATTTTTACCTGTTTTTAGGTATGCGTCCATTCAAATGCAGGATTTCTAGTAAGGCTGCATTTGTTAACAAGTCTAATTTGCAAATTCATATCGAAACCATCCACAATCAATCCAAAAAAACCAAAAAAGTTGGCACATGCGGCATCTTTGCACACGTAACTTAACAATAATTAAACAAATCAATGCAAAAGTTATCATTGAATATGAAGTCAGAGACTATTTTTTTAAAAACATAATTATTAAGTAGTCTTTTCCATTGTATTTTAACACAGTGATGGAGTACTAAATGCCAACACAAACAATGGAATTACGAACACACAAATTCCTTATCATGCGAGAAAGTCACGGAAGAATGCAGAGAGGTCTTTCAAAAGGAAAGGGTCGTCTCACGATAATACGATGGAGAGCCTGGCAGGAGCAAGTATTTTTGCACATACTATATATGATATATTGCAACCATCTCGTGTGAAATCTAGATTGAAAGAAATGGAAAATTTGAAGTATTTGTCTACATTTTTCTAAACATTTTTCTTTTTACACAAGTTACATGCATGGAGGATGATGAAGTTGGAACAGCGAGGTCAGATGGAACTATCCGATTTAAGGTGGAGAATGTTTCCAGATTACGATTACTTGAACAAGTGTTGTCACCTCCTACATCAAAATCTTCCATGGCGGATAATGGTACATGGCGGACATTGATTTTTTGGGTATCCAAACTTTATTGACTGGCCGACTTTGACGGATCACTTCAAAGGATATGTCAAGAACGACTACATTGATCTTGAAGTTGACGTTAAAGCTGACGCGCCTCATGGTGTAGCATGTGACTCCAAGAAACATACTGGTTATATTGGACTAAAAAATCAGGTACATTTGAAGTACTATTCTTTCATCATTCAGTTTGGCAAACGTCTTATTGGCAGCTACAAATTAACTAAAAGGAGATTTAAAAGGTTAATACATAACGAACGCTACTCTTGTTTTAGGGTGCGACGTGCTACTTGAACGCGATTCTTCAAACACTCCATTTCACCAATCAGCTACGCAAAGCAGTTTACAAGATGCCCATTGAAAGTGACGTGAGTACAATATAAATTTTTCATGGCTTTGTGACTTTTTTTCCAGCATTTATTTTTTAATTGATTTCTTGGACAATTCTTTTCAGGTTGCAACTGATGTGTTAGACGGCGATAATAAGTACGATGCCGGTGTTCATGGAATGCAGGTACGTCAAATCGAAGGAGGGCTCTGAATAAACATTTGTTGTCCTTTTATGATGCTGTGAAAGTTTATTTCTATCCCTTCAATGATGATTATTGGTGTTTTCAGGAAGCAGAGAAAGGAGTAAAATTCACGTCATTTCCTCCAATTCTTCACTTACACTTGATGAGGTTTGAATACGACCCAATTTTGGGGTTTTCCGGAAAATGTAACGACAGATTTGAATTCTTTGAAAAAATTCAGCTTGACGAATTCGCTGAAGACAAAGGCTCGTGTCAACTAAAGCCCACATACACTTTGCATGCTGTGAGATCCACTGCCATTTTAATAATGAAAATTGAAAGTTGTCTTTAATATTCTAACATTTTCTAACATTTTTTGAAATTTCAGGTTCTTGTACATTCGGGAGACAACCGCAGTGGCCATTATGTTGTATATCTTAATCCAAAAGGTGATGGAAAGTGGTGTAAATTTGACGACGATGTGGTATCAAGATGCAAGAAGACTGAAGCAATTCAGAATAATTTTGGAGGACAAGAGGTGTGTGATTGATTGCCTAAAAAGATGCACAAACCAACCCACGTAACCGCGACATTTTTAGAACTCTATTGTAATAAGTCTGTTTTAATATTGGTTCACAGATGGATGACTTGCATTGTGTATTAAAGGAGCCGACAAGTGCTTACATGTTGGTGTATATAAGAGACTCCAACTTGCAAGACGTACTTCAGGAAGTAACGGACGAGGACATCCCCGTGGAATTGTTAAAAGGCCTGAAGGCTGGAGACCCAGATTCACATGATAAAAGTAAATTTGCACACACTTCTTTTATGATTAAAAAAAGATATACTTCATTTATTCATGTTTGTTTTTTTTTGCTCTTACAGTTAGGATTTGAAAAGGTGAAACTGTAGTAGTCTCAACTAAACTGGAACAGATGAACGAAGCTTCAGGTGAAATATATTACCCGAACACACCATCTCCAACTTCGCCAGAAATTTATAATGGACCTTCTTGGCCAAATGCGGAAACATTTGACCCAAATGCGACGTACATTTTTAAGTAATTTTATAAGTTAGCTTACAACTTGTAAATTGAAAATGAAATGTGATGAAGTGGCTGGCCTTACTTTTTTAACAGCAGGTGAAATTTTTTAACGACGGATTGTAATCTAAACATTTTTGCTGTTTCTCATAACATATTTGAGATAAATGACGTTATGGCTTATATCAATCATTCCATTTCTTGCTTTCGTATTCCAACCTACTTAACAGCGACCTTATTTTGTAAAAATTTGTTTGCTTTATTAAAAAAAATAATTGAAATTTGGCTGATGTTTTAAAAGTTTATTGAGCACTAAAAGATTGTTTTCTAGTTACGCCATCATTTTGTTGCCTTTAAAACTCTTTGCGGAAAGCCATCATCTTCATTATCTCTAGAAACAAAATAATTAGCGTAATACTACATTGTTTGACCGAGGGTAAACATTGCTTCATAAATATATCAAAATCACAAGTTTATGTTTGTAAATAAATCATGTCAATTACAAAATTGTCACAATATTCATGAACATCCTACCTTTAATGTATAGCATTGTTTCCTAGGTAGAGCAAAAAAATTACGATGATGATGATGATAGCTGGAAAGAGACAAAGGAGAGCAGTCAGTGCTACTGACACATTGATATTATCTTATTTTACCTGTTTTCTACGATGAGCAAGATAGCCTTCCACTTGCTCTTCTCTTCCATTTCAACTTTTTCTTTAAAAAAGATGAGCCGAACAGAGCAGTTCATCTCTTTTCATTCTATCCACAGTTGATACAAGAGGAAACCCAACCTAACCAACCAATGATAACTAACCAAAGTAACTCGGCAAAACTTTTCCTTCTTACTCTTAAATTTTAGTTTGTTTTCGTGAGAACCTTCAACATAAACCAAAGCCGTTCATTTATTTCTTGATTGAGTTATCCACTGTCATCCGCAGCGTGTAGAAATTCATGTCTAAGTAATATCTGGAGAATATTAGGTGTGAATGGGCCGGGATGTTGTCATGGTGGCGTCTTGATTATTTACATCTGCAATTTTTTTTAAACCACATGGAAAATTACGCATAAAAATGAAAAGCTAGGAGTTAAATGACGCCATTGAACTTTGATACAGCACACTTTAAGTCTCAAACTATTAATTCCAGTCGAAAACTGAGAAAACCAAGATTTTAAAAATCAGAGAAGGTGCCACTTTAAATTTCCTTACTTTTCACTTTAGATTTTCACGTGTTATTTCCCATAAGGATTTAGAAAGTTTGGAAACCAAATGCACCCGTGCCCCCACACCAATACTACGGCCCATTAACATCTAATATTTTCCAGATATTACTTAGACATGAATATCTACACATTGTCTGCCAAAATGCCAAAAGTCTTTTGATTTGGTGCTATAAAGGTGCTCGTACGCACTGCCAGTTCAACTGAAATAGCAAAGTATAGAGTAAAAAACCAAACAAGAAACACCATCATAAACAGCTATAAAGCTAACTCTGCTACTTTGCAGCGCAGTGTAACATACTTTGTGGGATTATATTTTTGTTTTGTGTTTTGTATTTAATATTCATTTCCATTTCTTTAAGTTTTATACTTATCGACCGCAACCAACAAAGAACATTAGCATTTTTTTGCCAGTGGTAAAACAAGTAAAGTGGTATATACTCATAGTCTTTTGAAGACGCGTGTGATAATTCCGTAACAAAAAAATCGGGAGCAAACTGGACTGGAACACTTGGCTTTCTAGCTCAAAATCCGAGGTTTTCATCCAAATTCTAATATTAACATACTATTCTCTTTTCATGATCTGATGCAATCACTCACTACTCAACATCTATTTTCATCCAGAAGACAATACAAAGCTATAAACAAGGAAGAATTAAACGTTGAAGTTGGCGCAGGAAAAATGAAAGTGTGAATATTTTTGTTTTGAAATGTGCAACCAAGTTGTGAAAATACACTCAGGCAAATTAATGCCAAGTTGAACCAGAGCCAAATACAAGAATGAGATGACATGACACCACACATTGCTTGTATCTCTTTGCTCAATTCACAACAAATAAATTATTTTTTTGTGTGAGAAGGTAGGAATAGCTACCCATTAGCAACAAGCAACCCTCTTTTGGTCGCTCTTTTCCATAAAAACCGGCTTGTGAATGTGAGCATCATCATCAACATCGTCTCAAAGACAAATCCTTTTTGGTGAAGGACAGAGTCAAGACCTTGTTTTTATTTCATACTGGTTATCCAGATTTGCCAATACTGAGTTTAAACATAATTCTTCGTTGTAAAAAATATCCTTGTTTCTCTCACGCCAACATGACATCTGAACAAGTTACCTTTATAAGGGAAAGACGAGAGGAGAAGCGAGTCTTTATAAAAATTTACATCCCCCCTTTTCCCAGTTCAAGCTTTTCCAATTGCAGTTGCTCACGTGTTCAGTGTCGTGTTTTGTTCTTTTAAGTAATAAAAAGGAACTACATCTCACAGATATTTCCCTAATTTCAAACATGATTATACAGTGGGTTAAAGGGGAATTAACATGCAAGGAGTACAAAGAAATACACATGGAGATTATCATCATCATCAGAAGGATACACGTTTCTTCGGCTCTATGGGATGAAAAGTGAATATTTTTTGCAGTCAACCTAATTACATCATCATTTCCATTCTAAATGGGAACGGAACTTAGCAATGGCAGGGCATGAAAATACAATAAAAAGACGTTACAATCTGCTACTACTGAGACTGCGACTCTGGGTACATGACGTGAATTCATTTTGTAATGATTTTTTTGTCTGGCTTGGTGTGTGGCTGGCATCGCCTCTCTAATTCATGCATGGAGTGAAGTAGACAATGTGACTCCGCATGAAGAAGCGAAGCGAATAATACATGTTAAATTGGGAATGCATTGGCTTGGTGTCTACAACGCGTCACTTGAAAAACCTCTATTGATTTGGTCCTGAAGTGCAGGTCACAAAAGGCAAAGATAATAATACAAAAAATGCTGAAAAGAATCATAATCATCGAATCACTATTTTTCATCGAATTAGAATGTATGCTTATCTGAGTCTTTTGGCTAATCAATTTAAACGGTAAAATATGCTGAAAATAAATAATTAAAATACTACGACTCCTTTAAAGGTTATAACTGATAGCATTGAGTCTCAACTTTAAAAAAACAAACTTAATCTCTAACAACTGCGTCATACAGCATTTATGAAAAACCGTTGATGAAACCGCATCCAAAGCACGACATTTGCATTAATTTGTACTCCATACTCTCTGTCCTCACTTGATACTTCTTTTTACCACACTCATTTTCCCAGTAGAACAGACTGACAAAAAACAGTGGAATGAAATGTATGTCAGCTACTCATCTCATCCAAAAAAATTTACTGCATCTTATGCCTATCCGTAGCAATTTCAGGGATTTTGTGGCACTCAATGAGGAATTTACAACAACCATAAAATCTCGTTTGTTTGCAGGAACTAATTCCTCACCTTCGGAACTTTGGGGCTCAAGCGCAGCTATTTTTTCATCGATGGTTGATTTTTCGATGCAAAAATTGTACTTGCACTTGAGATCATCATCAATAGTTTGTACTGTTGGAGCATGACAGCTCAAATGAAATACTTGTGGACAAATATCGCAGCAAATTGATTCCTCAACACCTCCATTAAAGCAGACGGAGCATTAATCATTACTAGCACCAGCTTCATTGATTTTCATTAATGTTGGATATATTACGGGGTAATCGCATGGCTTTGGAAGCTTTTCAATTGTAGATAAAGGAGCTGCTTCAAAGGAACCTAGAAATATAATCAAATTGAGTGTTAAAAATCAAAACAGGTAAACTTCTAAAAATTCTTTTTTTTAAAAAAAATTTACCTATCATGGAGGGTAAATTAGCAATTTCATCCCCTAAATTATCACCATGAATTCTTCTTCGTCTTTTACAATACGAAAACACATCTGGAAAAAGTTCTCCCATTCTCAAGAATTTCACAGTGTAACAAAATGTGTTGAATCTAAAAACAATAAATAGATTCTGCTCTCATGAGTGTCCCATGGTAGATTTCCTCTCGGCTTGAGATCAATCCAAAAGCATGCTTTTCCGCTGTATCTCCAGTGATCTGATCTCTCTTTCCTCTAATATGAGCCAATGCAGCCTCGAAAGGATTACATTTTTCTTCTACTCCAACCAACTTTTCTTTCATGCATAACATAAATAATTATGTGCACATATATACATAGTTATTAAGAAATGAGGAAGTACAACAGTTACAGAGACCACTCATCTAAACTTCGTTTGATGTGGTTGTATATAATAAATTCCTAATTATCTGGGGTACACTTCTTTATTAATATGTACGGATCGCATTTTTATCAAAGAAGAAAAATATGTGAGCCACAGAACGAGTTCTATAAAAAATATTTCGATGTATAAAGATAACAACAAGCAGACAACATAATATAAACACACTCACACACTCATTCCTGCGCTTTTCTTGATGATGATGATGACTCAATACCTGAGCATTCTACAAATTACATTTTGACTTGGTAGTGAGCCGTGTTTTTTTAATGTGTGAAATTCTTAAAAGCTTTCATTTTCTCATTTGCATAATCGTAAATTCAGCCACAGAGCCCTTATCTTGATCCATTCATCTCGTCATCTATACCGGTTCCACTCTTCTCACCAATTACGCATCATGGCAGATCTCTAATTTTCTCAAGTATCCCTGATTATGTTTACCAACCTTAAGTAAATATCTTCCATTCCATCACGGTGACCACATAATTTATGAATGAATAAAACTATGGCAATACGTAAGTAGCAGATAATAGTTTGAGAAATCCACATTATATTTTGCAAAACTCAAAGGATGATTTTGTGTGAGCCTTCTGCTTGGCTCATCCTAATCGTCATCATCATCATCACTCCAATGTACGATCATTTTCACAAGCCCAATATCATTCACATTGGTTTCGGTTTGATGAATTCCTCCAATTGTCTCGTAAATACTTTTTTCTCTCTATCAACAAGTTCAATGTCAGGAATTTGACCCTTCATATCATATCCAAGATAAGTGCGCATATCATATGGACGATCTTTTCTCATGATTAGCTGTCGAATGATATGCTACACGATAGTATATACCTTACGCTGTTGATATTATGGGTATGAATTTGTTCTTCAGTTCATATGTACTCCGTCCAGACCGAGAAATAATCAGGAAACAAAATGTGGGCCAGAAACTCGTCTCATCACGAAAAAATTGTACTGCATATTATTCCTATCCGTGACTCTGCGTATAATGTTTCTCTACTTTACATACTGGTAATACGATGATGGAGTGATGATGATAGTAATAGCAAGAGGTGCTGAATATCATAAAAAGGGTGAGTTGTTTTATGATTCAACTTTAAGCTCATTACCGGACAGCCCTTGAGTATGATTTTGACTGGTTTTTCTCTCAAAGTATATGCGTAAGAGGAGAATACATTGTATAATGAGCTGGCTTGGATTTACGCAAATAATGCTACATGCTTTGGATTATGCTTCATGACGAGGTACAACTTGTGATGCTTTGTGGAGAACATGAGTTAGCGTGACAATAAAAATACACACGTTGGCTGTCCATCTCCCGTTTACAGTATATCCAGGCCATCAAAATAGTAAATGTATGATTTATAATTCCAAATAATTCTGTTGCAATCCCACTTAACCAAAAATACATTATTTAGTCGCAGATACGTCTAAACATGCTTACAAGTAAATTTTAAATCATATTATAATTTGAGTGACAAACTGTTACTTTACGAAAGTAGTTAATTTTGGAAGAGTTTAGGCTTTTAGAATGGGCTTCTTTCTAGTGGCAACCTTCTCTTTCCACCACCACCACATTTCTAAGTATGGTATTTGGGAAATCCTGTAAGGGAAGAGGGTGTTGTTATTGGACCAAGTCCGAAAAACCATATGTTTAATGAATTTTGGTTAGGGTGGTCCGACAACTTTGGGAATTTTCAGATCTGCGATCATTTACATGTGCACACAAGTGCGTTCCTCGTTTTACCAGAGATTTAGCTACCCAGCATTTCAAATATGAGTATGTGGAGGGAATATGGATTCTGCTTGTGAAGTTGTTGTGAGAGTTGAGAATGATGAAATTGGAATGGACAATGATCAATATGATCAATTTTTTATTTGGTTGGATGAAGGAGAAGCAGGCAATGAGAACGATAATAATGTTAGTGTTGATTTTGGATTTTTTCTACGCCTCGTTATTTGCAGTTGATTTTGGGCTTGCTGATGAACGTGAGTGTGTAATTTTAAAGAGGTTTCAAAATATTGTGGACACTTGCGGGATTTGAAACGGGACTGGCGAACGTGACTTCTTGTTCGATGTGTTTTTAGTCCAGTCAGGGTTGTAAATCGTTCTTGGTATTTTTCACATTGGAAGGAGCTGGGGAGGCCGGAAACCGTATGCGATCGGAAATCAGCTGCTAATACTACCTTCTTTTTGCAGAGGGGACACTCGAACATGGCCTTAGTTTGATGAAAGGTTAACAGGACGGCGGAGTCTAAAGGGGATTGGCAAATGTGACGAGTAGTTGATGATGAAGAAATATCTACAACTGGCTCATTGCTACAGCCGATAATACCATCAGCTAAAGAACTGTGGTGAACTTGAAACTGCTCTCCCAAGTTCTTATATACGTGCACTTTCGATGCAGATGGCCGCTCCCTTTTATTTAGAGTGTCTATTGGGATTGTGCCTGCGACAAAAAAATCATTATTATTATCAACTATTAAACGATCTAGGGTTAATGTTCCTTACCATTCTCATTTTCATTCGTTCGTATTTCAAATCTTCTTTCCTGTTGTGTCGGATGGAGAGTCTTGAAACTATTTTGCGTATCAAACGGAATGGATAAATTGAAAACCGCAACAAAGCTCATCATCCACCCAATCATGAATTGGAGCTTGTCACTATTCGAGAAACTTGTTGTGGGTATAACTTCACATTTAATTGAAATATTTTCCACAACTGATTCTTTCTCTTCATTGTCCTGAATTTTTTTTGCAGCAAGATCCTTGGTAAGGAAGAATTTAACTTCATTTTGCAGTGCTTTGGAATTTCCCCTCTTAAATGTTTTAGTTCATTATGAACTACATTTGAGTCACCAATAGCAGTCCAGTTATCCTCATCATATTTTGCGGAAGAATTGTTGACCGCATGTGAAATAATGTCAAACACTTCTTTCGCCCTCGACTCCAACTGTAGTCTCAAATACCCCCACTGAGAGTACAAGTCGCAAAAATATTCTCCCAACTCGAAACAATTATTACAAGTCGCAAGATCTGTAATAATATCACTTTTATCCTTTTCTTCGAATCTGAAACGAATTTTCAAGAATTTTGATAGTAGCTTGATGAATTTTTTCGAACAATGTCTCACATTATTTTTGTTAGTAGCGAAGGTGGATTTGTCGCACAAAAAGCAAACTGAAATAACTCGTCTGTTCTCCATTTCTATCAGAATGTAAACCAAAACCTTTTCTAACAACAAAAACCAAGCAATGGTTTTTTCTAAAAATGTGGTAACTTTTTATCACTGAAGAGCTATTTACCACAACCACTCAGTTATGCAATAGAAAATGTAATGAGTGCAAGTTTACCTAGCAAGCTTTTCATAGAGTAATGTATGGAGAGAGCAAGACTTGTTTCTGTTTTCCCAACCAGTTCGTAGTTTACATCCCATCTCTTCCCCCTACGATTTGATACATATAAAACACTTTTATTCTGAATTGCTCAATTTCTTTAAGATTACATGCACGGCTTTCAATCAGAATGGATTAAACACTATTTCGTTCTCATGAAAAAGGAATTATCATGGTTTCTTAAAGGGCTCCTCTCAAACTAGGTGGATGTGGCCCCAAATGTGATACAGTTTTGGAATGTGCACACCGCTGTCCCTTACATTGTCATACCCGAGATCATGATCATTACAAGTGTAACCAACGGTGTGAGAAGCGATGTGGATTTGATCATCAATGCCAGATGTTTTCAAAAGTGACCTCCGTGTCAAACCCATGTTATGAAGTCGCTGCTCTGTGGACACGAGCTTCGTATTCACTGCTCCCAAAATCCGTTGCTGTGCCCATGTCCGGTTGTTGTCAAAAATGAACTCAAATGTCAGCTGAGGCACGAGCAAGAGCTGCCTTGTCATGTGAACGAATGTGAAGTCCCTGTTGAGAAAACGCTGCGTCGCTGCGGTCACACCAGAACTGTAAAATGTGAGTTCCTGTTGGATCACATCTTTGAGGCTTGCAAACATACTCACCGGGTCATGTACTGGCAAAGGGGCAAGGTTAATTGCGTGGAAAATTACAGAAAGACTTTTCATTGTGGGCACGAGTGTGCCCTTAAATGCCACGTCCAAAGTGACCCAGATCATATAATGTGTGTTTGTAGGGAGCTGGTTTTAGGCCATCCTTATATATTCAAGCACAACTGCTATGGAAAATGTCCACTTTGTCAGGTCTCCCCCTTGAAGAAGCTTGAGTGTGGACATGAGGTGGAGCTAACATGTTCTAAAAATTCGGCTACGCACTGCTGCATGCAAAAAGTTAAAGTGATACTTGTTTGAGGACATGAGAAAATGGGAGCCCTGTACATATCGCAGAGTTGGCTTGTCATGATGATGGATCGTCAAAGAAGAGTTCAGAAGAGGTTGAAATGAAGCTGGAATGTGGTCATGTTGTGAAAGACGAGTGTCATTATCATCCTCAGCAACTTCTTTGTTGAGAACTGATTCTCCAAACATATTCCAACTAAAATCAGCGTTAGCGCTCCAGGATCTCAGAGCAGAGTTACAGCATCATCATCATCACCATCAACATTTTCTGAGCATGCAACAGCAAACTCGGGGACTGATGAGTTAGAAACAGCGTTGCGTTGCGTATGAACGAATGCAAAGGGCTCCCAATGTTTCCCACGATAAACATGCCGTGTTTGGTTTGTAAAAGACATGAATCCGATTGTTTATTCCAACAAACCCAATTTTATCCTCTTCATTATTATTCCTCACCAAAGAACGCAGAATAATATCATTTTCTTCCCCTTGCATTGGCAAGTATCCGAAATGACCTTCTTTACAAGCAAAATTTACATGCATTGAATCAATACCAAACTTTTACTACACAATGACATAGTCTATAAGCACTCAGCAGGCTATTATTATTAATCTTGCACAACGATGGCCAATGCCAACATTTATCGGGATCATTTGGACGATTTTGACATGATTCATTATTTTTTTTACAAGACTTCTTCACAAATTTGTGGGGCCATCAACATGGAGAATTAATTTGCGTGCATGGCCCGACACGTAAGGTTTGTTTGACAATTATAAGACCACCTTCCATTATCCTGCTACGAGAAAACCATATAGGCTAGAAACGGAATATTTGTGGCATTGAAATGAGTGGTCCTTTATACCCGTCAACGCCAAGTTTCAGCTTCTGTGACCCACCGGTTGTTGAGCTGCAGCTTAATCTTTAAGAAGTGTCAATTTTGGCTGTTTGACAATTATATGACCACCTAAAATCATTTCCTCCCAGCGCCACCCAAAACAATAAATATTTTATTTTTTTTTGTTTTACTAGTCAGAATACATATAATGCTTTATATTTTCTGTAAAAAATTCCATACATGTAGCTGATCAATGGGCTGGGTGGGATTGACGGGTCATAATTTGGGGGTTAGCAAGAATTTTTACTTTTAGGATGGGCTGAGCTTACAAAATTTAGCTATTACAACCAGGACGCTCCCAATGTGTTCTAAAATACTCTCTACTCCCTTATGTTTGTTAGTGGGTACTTTTTAACCGAATACTTAAACTCTGAACTCTTCAAACTAATTAGAGTTATTTGTGGTAAAATCACAAAAATTGCAAATCGGGACAAAAACGAGGGTTTCCACCACCCACCTGCTTACATTTTTCAACTTATCATAGCAGTGTACTTCTTAACTATCTGGGGCGTCGTTATATGTAAAAATCTGTCGCGGGTCTTCGTGTCCAGTGTACCTTCAAGTTTCTTCATTTTGCTATCCTCTACTAAAACAACAGCAGCAGTAGTTTAAGAATAGATTAGTTTTTACCATTAATTTATTTTAAAATGCCGGCTTATTTTCCAACTATTTTCAGCAAAGGAATCTTCAAATGCATTCATTTATGACGAAGAATAAATCAAATCAGTTAACTATCATGATTATTTAAGGTAATATATAACTTACTTAATTTACTTAAAGTTTAAGTGACATTGTTTTCTATTGGTTTCACTTGTAGGAAGGAAATCAGACGATAAAGTTGACGAAATGCTGCCAAGCTAAAAGAGAGTGGGGAGAAGATGGGCATAATGGCAAATGTATGGAATATACGCTAAAACGGGTTTTGAATTATTCCCTATCCTGGGGATGTAATATCTGGGGATAATTTAGGGGAATGACTGGGTTTGGTGAAATAAATGTTGTAAAATTATTTCAAACTGTTTCCGAGTATTCCGGGATAATTACCGGGACTCAACTACCGCATGTCACTTTGGAAATATTTCCCTCCCCGTATTTAAAACTTATTAAATCTCTTAGTACTCATTCGGTTTTCTTGTTTTTACAGAACTTTTACTCTCCCAAGACAAGATAAATTTTCTTAAAAGAGAACTACAGGGGCTGAAACGTTCGGAAAGCGGTCGGATAGAACTAGCTCTCACAACCATCGTCTGGGAAGAGAAGCTGGAACTCCTCCAACTCGAGGAATCGACCAGTTATCCCATGAGCTCCTTACCCATCATAAAGGAGCCGGTGAGCTCCCCTCCCGCTATGAGCTTCTCGAGCAGAAATACTTCTGATTGGAAAAAATACCAACAAAGCAACAAAACAAGAAGAATCTGCTTCAGCAGCCCCATCCGCCACTGAAGCCCTTGCTCTCGTAGACATCGACACAAATGTGATGATGGGTGGTCGGATGACACTGATCACGTCCTTCACAAAAGACCATCAAATTGCTGAATTCAGGGAGCAAATAGATGAAAAGATTACCTCTTATGAATGGACTCTAAGCGCTGATCTTGTTGAGGTTCTGAAAAGAGTTCAGGACTTGGTGAAGAACAATTCTGATAGTCTCCAGGTAGTTGGACGGGGCTTGGTGCTGGTGTTTATGGGAAGAATATTTGAATATTCGAAAAACATTGATGATGAGCTGGACGAAGACGATGAGGAGGATGGGAGGAAAATCCAGTGGATTCAGAACAGCCGGGTGCTTGTCCAACAGATTCATGATACTTATGATGGGATTAAGGCGGTGCTGGATACAAAAGCATTTTGTGGGGATGTCGATAAATATTGGGAGCTTGTGGAAGTGGGTTGTCACATAAGACCTGTAAGTAACTTGTCATTATATAAATATTTTTGCCATGCTTTTTTGTACACATTACATGTTAATTTGATTTCTTATCATTCTTAGATACCGTCAGTGGAAAAGCTCCAGTCTCGCACCTACATGAAGCTCCTTAACGCTTCCATCTCCAAAACACCCACCTCCTCCTTCATGCAAAACCTTACTGGGTTCACTCGCCTCCACTTTCAAGATGAGATACGTGCCCCCCTCCGTCTAAAATCACTTGCCCTTATCCAAAAGCTCTGCCTACATAACCAAGACACCATCGAGGAGCAGCTTCTTACAAAGTAATACTCCCAAACCTCAAGAACATTGAGCTCGAGCCGAACCTTTCTGTTCGGAACGCTTGCGTCTCTTTCATTGTTGAGTTTCTAATGGAATCCCGTTCCAAAAAAGGGACATGACCTCCTCCACTACATAGAAAAGGTTGTAAACCGTCCCTTTGAGCTCCAATCAGCATCATCTCATGACTTTTTCTGAGAGCCGGAAGTAACGGATATAATTTTGGCTGTGAAAGGAATAGTAAGGATATTCCAGAGGAAGCTCTACTCCCTCCTCAGCTCAATTGCTGTCACTGCCTACAAAATTCTCGTGAGGCACTTGAGCAACCACTACAAACGTGTGCCGGTGCTGGACCAGTGTTCCAACATTCGTTACATGATTTTTGACTGCTTCTTCCGTATTAGGGCCAATGCCCTTTACCACCTGTGCTTCCCTAATGAAAATGGGATTATTGAAGGCTACAGCTCCTATCTAGCTGTAGATCATGCTCAGCCTGGGGAACGGGAACATGAGGCAGCAGCCTTCCACTGGGGAACTAGTAGCAGCAGCAGCACTCCCACCACCGGAGGTGGAAGTGGTTCAGGTGTCTCTCCACCTATTCAACAACAACAAGACAAGTCCTTAACTCCATACGTCTCTTATATCTCCCTCACCGCCGCCTGCAAACAAGTAATCTGCTGCTTGAAAAAGGAGCGAGACTGGAAAATCATTGAGCTCGTCCTCCTCCAGCCCCATCACGTCATGGAGAATACAGATTTGATACTCTCCAAGCATGGGACTAATGTTGATACTCTAGCATCTCAACTGTGGTGTCATCATGGTCACGGATAAGTCTTATTATGACTCTCCATCATCATCTCCACTCCGCAACCTACCAAAAGAGTTTCTATCGCTCGTACTTTCAAGCTTATGTGTACCCCGCCTTGACCTCCCTCGTCTCCTATCATTCCATTCTCGAGTCCAAAAATCAACAGCAAATCGTCAAATGTTTGGAACTCGGCCTGGTATCCAAATCCTCCCGTATTTGTATCTCTGCTTTGACCACCTGTACCCTTGAGATGAAAGAAGTGATGCACAAGCTCATCCCAGAGATAGTTCTCTCCCTCTCCAAAATCTCTCCAAAGTAGAACAGCAGTGTTCCTGTCCTGGAGTTTCTCTCAACACTCATCCACCTCCCACGAGTTTTTGCCTCGTTCGTACAAGACCAATACATGAGTATCTTTGCCTTCCATATACCAATCCATTCAAGTTCAACCAATACGTTGTCTCCCTTGCCCATCACGTCATTGCCCCGTGGTTCCTCAAATGTAGGCTCAGCTACCGGAAGGATTTTGTCAAGTACATCATCAAGGGCCTGGAGTCCAACGTTTGGGCACCTTTCCAAGAGGCTGAGAGACAACTTCCCAAAAATGAGGATAGCTCCAATCGGAAACGCTCAAGTAGTTTGACTGACCAGTCAAATAGTAGAAGAGTCCGAATGGTTTCTGGTCAACCAGGACGCCCAAACCCTCAACAGCCACTTGACCACTCAACCATGCAGTTTCACCAGGAATTGACGGAAACTTGTGTGGATTTGATGGCAAGATATGCATTTGCTGATTGCTCTCCACTTCCCTCCAGATTCCAATCTGCAGCTTTCTTGACAAACGGTGGAAGTACGCAGAGCTGGATGATTGATAACAGGATCATCACCATCAGCGTGTCTGGCTGTACCCAAAGGGAGTTGAGGGAAGGCCTTTGTGTTGGATGGTTTGTAAGCAGTTAAGGGGAGTAAATCAAAAAGAGTTAGGACATACCCCTACTCAGAAGCCGGAAAGGAGGATGACAACTGTAAAGCAGAGGAGTTATAAGGAGGAAGATGCGAGTAGTGCTGCTGCCGCCGCAGGGGGGGGGCTGATAAGCAGCCGGTGGGAGTGAAGCGGAGTTACACTATCAGTGGAAACTGCGCCGCAAGCCAAAGTGCGTTGAAGAGACGCCACAAAAGTGCTTATGCAAGGGCATTAAGTGATGAAAGTGAAAATGATGAGGGCGTGGGAGGAGCAGGAAGTGGAGTAGTAATGGAGTGAAGCGAGATGCTTGTGTTTGTTGGTGCCAAGGCTGGGCTGAAGTGTTGATTAGGAGGCCCACCGGGAATACAAGTTGGATGATGCGAGTACAGAATTTGATTGGAGGGAGCAGCGACGCTCATGCACTGAGGGACCTGAGCTGTATCTACATGAGCGAGGTCACTGAAGGAATGATCACGAGGGGAGAAGGGGAGGAGGTTGTTATTGAAAAGGGGAAAAAGTATTCTCAAAAGGAATCGGAGCAGGAACAACGACAGCAACAACTCGTGAGTGGTGAGAGCCCCGTTGATCCTGACTGAAGGCGGAAAGAGTGCCAAACAAGTGGTGAAGAGATCAAACTCCAGTCCTGATATGGCCAAGAACCCTCCCGGAGTTGATGATAATACGGAGAAGGAAGAGAAGCACAGGTGTGAAGCTATTCCAGAAGAGAACAAACATGAGGAGCAGCTAACTTCCTCGATGGAGAGGGAAACTGAAAAGGTATCTCCGCTGAGTTCAAATCAAAGCCTGAATCATCCTGATTTTGGACCCCTGAGGAGGACAGGATGATGACTATCAGCGTCATGACTCCGGCTAGACGCAACCAGCCAGTGAGAAGAGGGATGAGTGTGGGGAATGCTGATGCTGGAATCAGAAGTGGAGGTGCTGTTGATCCGGGAATACGGAATGGAATATCTCCCTCCTTTATTTTCCTTCAGTTATGTGGGCAGGGCGTGCTTGGCGTTAATATTGAAGCGAAACCACCAACAGTCTGAAGGTTCTTGATTATATCCCTCCCTATGAAACGCACAAGATTGGAGTTGTCTACGTGGGACCTGGCCAGGCGTCTAAGAAATGTCGCTATATTTCAGAATGCTTATGCAAGCAGTAGATATATAGACTTTTTTAAAGGGGCTGGGTAGCCTTATTAAACTAAAGGAGACTGATCCGGTTTGCACATTTTGGGAGGACTGGACAAGACTGGAGATGCGGATGGGGAATTTGCTTGCATTTGGCAAGATGACCTGATTCAGGTACGTACGTAGTGCTTGTGTCCACACCATATCTTTTATTCTTTCGATGATGATGATGATCATTTATTTATTGATTTGGGTTTTATTTTGGGTTTAGGTGATCTTGTATGTGGCCACCTTGATGCCTACGAGACTTACCGCCGACCCAGCAATGACTTTGTGGCCATCGTCTACAATAACTCCGATCAGGAATTTGATGTTTCTACTATCAAGTGCCAATTCTTGTACGCTTGCGTCATTATCCAGCCCTTGGATCATAGAGCAAACAGGGTGTTTGTCAAAGCGAAGCTGAGCGTGGTGGATGACATTGGACATTCTAATGTGAAGATCGTGTCGGATCAAAACCTCCCCGTTATGGCGAGACAAATGGCTCTTCACTCCAACGTAAAACAAAACATATTAATTTTGAAAAGTAATTTAAGTTTTTTGTGTTGGATGTTTTTCAATGTTGTGATACATTTATTCACTTTTTTCTTTTCAGTTGGCTTCCGTGATCCACAAGAAATTGTCAACTAATGCTGAGCCGTACGCCTCCAACTGAGAGCAAGAGTTTTCCCGGAGACGGTGGCCAACACCTTGAGTCTTTCTACGGAGTTTACCAGCGAGCTCCATCCGATGGGAGGTGGTGGTTCGGCAGTGGGGGCAGGTGGTGGTACGCAAGGAGCTTCCAAACGACCTTCCTTTGTCGTGGAGGATTTTACAGCGTATGTGTGACAGAGGTTGCGTACTTTTGTATAAGCTTATCAAACCTACTCATTGTCAATTTATAATTACCTCCGGCCGGACTACAGCTTAAATAATTTTCTTGTTATTATTAATTATGTAATACTTGCATAATATGTAATACTATTTTTGTTGTGATTAGAATAAATCCATAAATGTATTTATGAATATAATATATGGAAGAAAAAGTAGATATTTTCATTTCATGCAAGTAGGCCAGTGAAAACGGCATGGCAGTAGGCATTAGACATGAAAGCATGTTAATTAGTACCTTTTCGTTCAAAATACTCTCGTGTCCTAAAATACATTTGGCTAGGCAGCTACTACCTGTTTTAAGGGGTTTCTTCTAACTTTTTTACTTCTAAGTGAGTGCATACTAGTGTTTACTCGCTCATGAACGAGAACAAGATGAGTTTGTTGAACATGTGTTGTCTAGCTTGATCAATCGATCGACCCCCATCTCAGCATCTCTGACAGGAATAGAATCCCTCATATTCTCCGTCACTCAAATAACGTATCATCAATATATTGCTACCTGTTGCTTCAAAAACTATCCTTAAAAATCAGTGGCACCTTATTTAGTACCCCAGTTGTTTTAAGTAGATTAATCACAAAAATATAAGGAATAAATCGTCTACATCATCACCATCAGCTTTGGTCCAGCTCAGTGAAGCTTTCTAGTTTGAAGTTTTGTCCAAAAAAATGTGCAACACTTTACTATTTTGCATGTCATCCTTGCGCAGGGGCCATGATAATCTTCTCTGTATCGTTCCAATTTTTGTGACAAAATTGTATATATACGACCCTCTTATTAACAAACAAATTTAGTAGCGGCTACAGTATTATCTTTAATAGTTATCATGCTAAAATCTTAAAATGCATTTCAAAATTTTACACATAGTACGACCATAAATTGGTTTAACCTTTCGTGCATTAAAATACTAATTTTAAACAAAATACCACAAGTATCTGCAATTATAAAAGTGAATTCACAAGAAATCTCAATACTCAGCCAAAATATATGGCTAGAATGAGATGAAAAGGTGCATTTTTATTATTGGCGCTGTAGCACAGCACCCCAGTAATCCTTTGTTGCATTATAGCTTGTAGTTTTGTTATCAACAAACAATAAACTGCTAGTAAGCAGGCCAGTGACGTGGCTGAAAAGGCGTTGAGTGATCACATCCAAACCCCCTTCCCCCATGACCACCAAAACTCCTCCACCACCTCTCTCTCTCTCTCTCTCTCCAAACTCACCTTCGCGCTCCTCTATCAACGTAGTAAAAGCAATACTTGTATAATACCATTCCGGGTTCTGAATTTATGTACAAGCACATGATTCCGGATGCATGCACAAGCTTATGTACACGGATACTATGCTATTCTTACGTATACGTATACGTTTCAGCCAAATCGATGAGTTCCTAAACTCATCCGCATATAACTTTCGCACCGTTTGACCGATTTGGCTGAAAAGCATTCCCAGACGTCCTCTTGAGTAGTGCTACTTGTGTACCAAATTTGGTCCAAATCGGTCAATGTATGTGACCAGTAGAACCATAACGGACAGACAGACCGACAGACGGACATACAGTTTGAGTAAAATCATTACTTCGCTGAATGCTTTCGCTTCAGCTACGTAATAACTAAACTGAAGTGCCGCATTACGAGATGGGGAACTAATCTCAATGAAAGAATTTATTGCGGAGGTTGAAGCTATTCCCACCAAACTAGCAAGATTAGTGAGGACATTTGCAAGCCAGAGTAGAATAAGTGTCCGGCCAGCACCCGCTCTTATTCTTCTTCATCCACTTCATCTCAGCCATGGATTCTCTTTTTGTGACACAAACATTGTGACTTCCGTTTGCCCTCCGATGCAAATCAATGGAAGGAAACTGAAGCTAGGTTTGGACTTGTACAAGTGCGGAAACAGTTTAAGATGAAATCCGCGTTTAAAATAAATCAGGAGCTTGAGTATTTCGATCTCAAGTAAAAGTGCTTGATTGTAAAATGTGCGAAAAACTTTCAGTTCAGAAGATCTAGGAAAACGTTGACTTGAGTGAGCTTAAATACTTTTTAAATCATAAAGTGTCAGTTTGCCCCTGGAATTATCATGATTTTAAACGTATTTGTAAGCATGCTGAGATGTTTTTAAGTAAATAAAATAATTTAAGTTATATTTATTCAAGTGTTAGCTGATAATTATTGCCAGCAAAAAAGTCATAAATTGATAGGGTCTCCACCATCATCATCGTTCAACGTTCTCTGGCACAACAGTGAATCGAAAGGATTTCAGCCCGCGTGTAGTATCTATAATAAGCTGATTCTCCACTTTGATCAGGTCATGAACATGTTTTGAACTTAACATCCGACTCCCATTCACTTTTATAATTACATCCCCTGGCTTAATTCCTGCACTGTTTTCAATCAAATTTAATATATAAGCATACATGTTCATGGTCATAACTGTGAAGAAAGAAATGGAGCTCATAGGTTAATTTAACTTGTCGTAAGGGTTTTAGTGGACTTGCAGGAAAGCAGGGATTCCAACAACAACCACTTGCCAAACGACATCTCCCTCGGACAATCTTTTCATCACATATTTAGATTGTAGCTCGATTGTAGCGTTAGACCCACGTATCGTTTCCAATCTTTCATCTTTCCAACAGCTATAGATGACAATGACAAAACAAATAATGTTGATGATTAACTAGCAAGTTTCAAACAAGGGCAATCCCTCACTAATTTTATTTTTACCTTTTTTAAGGTCATGTAAAGTCTCATGGGATTTATACCGATCGCTTCCCCATCCTAATCTATGAGTGGGCCACCAACCAGAGTTACCAAACTACAAAAGTACAAAACAAAAACTTTATTGCTTGAATACACTTCTTTTAATTCATACTGGCATAGGAAAAGTAAAAGGTGTCGAGTCGTAGATGTAAATTGGAGCATCAGTCTGAATGTAATGGATGTCATTTGCTTCAATACAAATTTCACTTGCTCCACGAGTACTAATTACAATTCCGGTTGTGACTGTAATCGACAGATTGAGTGTACTTCCCTAGAATCACATTGAGCATTAAAGATACGGAACAATTTGCAACGTCTTGTAAGAGTAGTATCATTGTTAGAAGAAGACCTTGCTGTCATTGTCATTTATAAATTGATTGATTAATTACACTAAATGCACTTTAATCTAGATTGTTTTTGGATGTAGTAAATTATATTTTAAACACTTACACATTTTTTAGCATTCAACACCTTCAACGTATCCAGCAAAGCATCGACAATCATGCAATTTAACCTGCATAATATTTTTATCTGAGAACCTGAGCAAAATGACAGCAAAATTAATTCCAATTTAGCTTTTCCGTTATTATAGTGGAGGATTGGTTATTGGTGGTAATAACATGAGCATTTGTCACTATTACTCCGCCCTCCCTTGCAATGAGCCCCGATCCATTGAGGAATGCCAACCCAGTTGAGAGGAAAGAGTGGTCATTCACTTGATTGCATACCTTCAAAACGATGCAGGATTTCATCATAAAAATTCATAGTAGTGAATATTGGCAAATAAAGATGAAGGCTTTTCTTTCCTATATAACTAACCACTGACTCTTAAACCGCCTCAACAACATCTGCAATGAAATTGAACTTTTGGCGAAGGCTAATTCTCCTTGTTGATACTGAATTATCCTTTCCATCATCATCAATCTGATAGCGTACAAGTTATCTCAAGTTTTTGTGATGATGAAAATGATGAGAATTGAAGGTTTGGTTTGATTCTTGGGTGCAATGATATGAATATTGGGAAAATGGAGACTAAAAGTTAACGACACAACATAAAAAAGAAGAGTGGTTTGTACTTTCTCTCCCCCTCCTCATTTATCCATTTGCTCTTTCCATGCTGAAATATTGTAGGGGAGAAAAAGTTTTTGAGTGAAACATTAAACACTGAAATGAACTGAAAAAGTTTTGAGCTCTGTTCCATTGAGAATCACTTACACGTGCAGACATATTTAATACTACAAAAGTGCGTGCGTATCTTTTCTTGAAATTAATCGAGAGAAAAAAACATAATCTAATCCGCTGGCTTTGCTTTTTCTGAAAATAAAATCATGACAAAATGACAAAAACCACTTTGCAAATGTAAAGTGCTGTCTCTTTATTGAAGGAGACGAAAAATATAAAATGGACAATTTCCCTGATCCCTTCGTTTTTATTGCTAGTAGTTACAAGGAGAATTGGCCCATTAGTTCCAACCAACTGACTTTTTGCAATTGCTAATGCGAACGAATATGAAACGTGGAGAGAAATTCCATGCATATATATATATATATATATATATCTGTTTGGTTGCTGTTTCCCTCTTTCCTTGGTGGAGGAAAAAAGGGGAGGAGGTGAGAAACAGCCCACTAGAGTTATATCTCGGAATTCTCTCCTCTCCGTTTCATGTTTTTGAAAAAGCACACTCACACCCCAGTGAATGCAGCAGTGTGCCAAGTACAGGCAATCAAAATAGCCCTTTTTATATTTTCCTTCAACAACGACAACACACACACGTTGCGTTGCCAAAAAGTTGTTGTTGACCAAAAAGCGACTTTTGTCCTTGCATTTCTGTTTTTTTTAAATCGCTCGTAAATGTGATGTTGTTCATTGATTTGATTAGACATCCTCTCTGGTTTTTTTATGCATGATAATATGTATACGAGCAATGCAATGCAGTGATCAAAATGCTTTTCTCTTCAAACACACAACCAAAGAAACATTCCCAAAGGGATGATGTTAATGATGATTTTATTTTGAAAAGAGAAAAACCAAAAGTTCATGGGTTTTTAGCGTTCCCCCACAAATATAAAAATGATTCATTTTACTATGAAATGCAATATGATAATAATAACCAAGGACTGAATGCGGGTCCCAATACATCTTTAAATCAATCGAGATTTTTTTGACGATACCAAACCCAACTATCAGGAGTGACAAGATGGACTATAAACTATTGCAACAATGGCATATTCACTCCCCATATTCGTACATAGTATTGAGGAAGAGTATACACGGTGGAGATGGGTGAATAAATTTATCTGATATGAATATGCGAATCGAATTGGTTCCTCAACATTTAACCTGGGACTCAAACACTCAGAGTGGATATAAAAAGGTTGCATATGGTTAATGGATTTGGATAGAAAAGGTTCAGGGATCAAAGAGCTGGTGACATGCTTTTTGTCAACATTATTCTTCCATTGCACCATGGTGCGTGACATGCAGGATATAAGTAGATGTTAAAAAATATTGAACTATTGTTAGGTGAGATGAGATTTTTATGTAGGGATACAGGGGCGAGATTTTTATATTTTTTACATCTAAAAGTTGTACAGCGAGTAAAATGTATCTTTTTAAATTTCATTTGAAGTCATACAAATATAGCATTATCTAGGGATTATTTCAGCTAAAAACGGCAAAAAAATACATCTAGATATCACGAGTCAATATCAACATGCCTTACGTCCAAAATGCAGCAGAGAGAGAGAGAGAGAGAAAACACAGCAAGACCAACGCAAAGATGATGATGATGTGAATGACAATGAAACTCCTTTCCACTTCACAAAGTAGCTTCTGTAGCATCTTCCCTTCCATTTATATTTAAAAATATAAATGGAAACATACCGAAATTTACTCAATACATAATATCATGCACTTTGTTGACGAGAAATGTTGTATTCTTTGTTTGTTCACTCGAAAAAGGAAAAAGCGTCACAAGCAAACCGATTGATTTATTAAAGTCGGTTTCAGGCATGTAATGAGCTCTCTTGCTTTTCTGCAGCTGAATGGGAAACCATTTTCTACCTTGTTCTGTAGTGATAATTGGGCTAAGAAATCAAGATGCATGTATTTTTTATATAATGGAATAGCAGCCCAAAGTGGAAGCAGCTACGTTGAATATTTTTCCAACGTCTAGCGAGAGGCTAATAAATATATTAAGTAAAAAAAATCCCTAGTAGAAATGTCCATTGTATTTGAGGCACATCCACATACAAGGTGTTACTTTGGTAAATGGTCTCCTTTTACTCTTTTTCTACCCAGCATGAACGGAATTTAAAAACAGACAATAATATCCGATCCATTCCTTTTTCCGAAGCAGAAAGGTAGGCATCTATTGAAGTTAATGAATACAACGTTTAAACTGGCGTGATAAAAAGGAAAAAGAAGAAAAGATTCGTTGCTTCTGCTTGCTACTGAATCTAAAATGAATGACATCAAGCTGAGCATTGTATCATGAGTCATGATATATTGCTCAGCTTCTTTTCATTCGTAAAAATGGAAACAGTCCCAATTGGATTTGGTTGATGGACAAGAGCCGTACCCGTTTTCATCATTTTTATTTTTTCCTCTTTGTGTTGTATTTATATAGCTGTTACAGCAAAAAAGGGAACATTGGTATGCAATGAGAGGGGAAATACAACAACAGAATGGCCCTAAATTCCATTTATCTCCATCCACGTCTCATAATTTATCGACACTATCACATACAGTTGGCAAGTTGGGTATTCCCATCACTTAATGTGTTAAGCGCAGAGTAAGAAAAAGTTTTTTTGAGTCCTGGGAGTGAGTGAGTGATAGAGTCATAGAGGAGTTTTAGGGTGAGGAGACATTCCGACTCGCCTTTATGACGTTCTGCATTACAATCAATCCAACCTTTCCCCATCTCTTTCAGTTTAAAAAGGTTCATTCCCACTGAATTCAGTTTCAGTTACGCAGAAGGCAAGCTCGTTAAAGCAAGGTTTCATCATCATTCCTCCATTTTATATCAGTTTTAAAACTTCTTGAATTGATATATTGAATTCATTCTGAAATTTTGTTGTTTCGTCTTTTACATCATGTCATATCTTTTTAAAAAGTGTTTGCTGTGTTACACTAATGGGAAAAAGTAAAAAAAAACAATCATTTCGTTAATATTTTTCATGTCACACTTTTTTTGACATTTTGGATTAAAGTTTTGGACAGATCCGTGTGAAAGCGTTTTCAATAGTAAAACATTACGTACTTGTATTTCCAAGTTAAGTGCCTTCTTAATATTTTCTGTGAGGTATGTTCTTGTGTTGTTTGCTAAGGTAACTCAAAATCAATAAGATACTATTGATTAAATTTGCATTTTTAAGGCTAAAAAGTTCGATTGGGTGGTAATTGCCAAAACTAAACGAAATTTCACCACTATATTCTTGACACTCATTTATATCTTGTTTGATGGTGGTAGTATTTAACGTGTTAGATTGTTGTGCAAAGTATTTGTCATCTTCATTCTCTGATATGGGTAATATAAAACTATTAATTTAAAAAAGTACATTTAGCTATGCCATGCCATTATGATGAAACCTATACTTTGATTTTTATCACCCAATCCCTATCGGACAGTGCATAAAATTATTCGGGTGGACATGATATTTTCAATTTTCAAAACATTATTATTGCACAGAAAACATGGTGACGCTCAAAAATGCAATGAAGCAATCCTGGTGAAGCTTTTTTCCAACTTAAATGATGGTTATATCATCAATGCAAAAGCCAGTTTAAAACATATGAAAATCCACCGTAGACTTTTATGCGCTGTTAGAAAAAAATTAGCTGATAAAAATCCATTTAGTTGCTTCATCATAAAAACGGCGTAAGCAAATCTACTTTTTTTAAAACCAAATGGTCTCATATTTCCCACATGGGTGAATGTAGATGAGCAATAAGTTGCACAACAATGTAATACGTTAAATAATATCATCAACCATGATATAAATGGGTTCTAAATTTATCGTGGTAATACTCCGTTTAGGTTTGGCGATTAGTTAGCCCCATTAAAAAATATGAACCATTTGTAGACTGTTTTCATAGAATTACACAGTGCTTTTTTCTGAACAAATATATTCATTTGATTTCAGATAACAGCCAGAATTCCACCAATCGCAAAGAAAAGTGTTTTCCATCAACAGATCAGAAATGATCACAATGGGAACGGATCAAATGTGAGCATCATGAAACTTTTTCATAGTTTCATAGTTAGTTTCATGTCGAGTTTGATATAACTTTATTGTTTAATTTTTAAATTGTAGTGAGATTTTTTTCTGGTTTCAATAATATTTCATTACATTTTCTGATTTTTTAGTTGGGCATCATGAGATTATTCAACTTTGAATCAGCCTTTACAGATGGACCTACATTCTCCTATGGTAATTTAAGCATGTAATAACAATTCATTCATTACTGGATCTATCAAAGCGATTTGCAGTAACATTATTGTATTTATTACTTCAGACTGCAGGTGAGAACAAAACCAAAACAACCCGGATTACCACTACTTCCCTTGACTCGGATTCCCTCCCACTTCCCTTGACTCGGATTCCCTTCTACTTCCCCTGACTCGGATTCCCTTCCACTTCCCTTGACTGTTTCACATCACCCGGAATTTGATTACATCAACACACACACACACCAGTTGCCATGCCAGAAGGTTAATTTCACAGTAAAAGTATATAATTATAATTAAAAATATCTCTTCGTCATTTTTTCTCTTTATATTTCTGCTCATATTCAGCAAAATATTTACTTTAGATATTTCGGATTACTACTATGGCAAATGCATAAAATTTAAAATGAAATTCAAAAAGCAGAACATCCCATAAAACAAAAGGTTTGGTTAATTTGGTTTGGATTTGAAAAAACATTTGGCATGTAATTTCATATTCAATTGCTCATAATTAACTCGTGCATTGCAAAAAGCTAAACTCTTTGCATATCGACTTTGTTGTTGGCAAGAGAGTAACCATCATGCCAAAATTAAATTGGAAGCATGCGGACAAATTAATTCGTTTGGGAAACCAACAGGTTTCCTTTTATAAGTTGAAGCGCGAGCAGATTCCTTGAAAAGTATTTCGCATACATTTTAATATCATTATCATCATCAACATTATCAATTCTTATAGCAAAACACGATTAATTGCTCTCCAGTGAAAAAGCATGAAAAAACAACAAAAAATCATAAGCATTTTGGAAGGCAATCCGTCATACAAGACGCTACAATCTGCTACTACTAATACTACTGCTTGTGCTGATGCTTCTCCCAAAAAAATCGTGTTCAAATCACGAGGCATTTAGTTAAAAAGAAACTCTGGATACATGGCGTGATTTCATTTTATTATAAACTAGTAAGGGGTCCGTTCCTGCATTTAGTGCAGGAACAATTGCATTTTTTTACATGTAGCATGCTGCAATAATGCTCATAGGCAAATAAACCCGACAACTCGAGATGTAATCATGGACCTTCAGGTGTGTCTTATCTGAAATCATATGTTTTGTGTCAAGGGTCACTCTGAGGTTATCAAAAACGTTCCAAAATGGTATCTTTGGTCTACTCTCAACAGTAGCCTCATTTTGATATATCACAACCCATACATAAATATTAAAAAATATTTGACCTTATCAATGCCACAAGTCACGCTGGGGGTATAAAAAAATGTCGAAAGTAGTATCAATGATCTACTCTCAGAAGTAGCTTCTTTTTGATGTATCACAACCTATACCTTGCTATTTAAAAAAATATTTGACCTCGACCTTTGACCTGGTGCCCGATAACTGATTATGCCCATCTTAGAACTTAAAGTCAACTTTGACCTAAGGTATCGATTACTGAAATCAGAATTCAAAAATGTTAACCCGTTCAAAAGTTATGCTGCCCCCGGACAGACGACGCACGACAGACGACAGAGTGATACAGGCATTTTACTGCTGATAAGCAGAAAGAGGTGAAAGTTGAAAAAAGGTAAAAGAAACGATAAATAGCAAAATTAGAGGGTCAAAACAGGAAACGTCGCGGTGGTCTAAGCTGAACCAAGCTGATTATTTGTATGGAATTGTGCAGGTAGCAATGTGGTTACGTGGGAATTTTGCATGTGCCCCAAAAACGATATCCGAAGCTTTGCTGCCAAAAGAAAAAATGATTTCAAGCTGAAAGCTTGCCCTTCAAGGGTACTGCAGGTACCAACAAAAGTAAAACATTGCAGCAAAGCTGCCTAATTAAATGATGCCAAGCTGAAAGCTTGCTCTTCAAGGGTACTGCAGGTACCAATAAAAGTAAAACATTGCAGCAAAGCTGCCTAATTAAATGATATCAAGCTGAAAGATTGCCCTTATAGTGTACCGTATGTACCCATATACATGAACATCGCTGCAAATTTAAAAATATTTTTAAACTAAATGCTATTCATTATAGTGTACTATAGGCATACAAAAATGAATATTACAGCGAGTCTTCCTTGATATTGTAGATGCATAACCGGAAAATAAGTTTAGAATGTAGATTTATAGATTTGCATAAATATTGAACACTAATTGATTTATTATAAATTGGAAAATATTGAAAAATTACTGAAAATTGGAAATGATAATAAATTATTGAATGGCTAATTTAATCTAGCCTGAAAACGCTCAATTGGTCTTCGAACACGTGTACTGGGTAAACGTATCGGAGGGGGGGTGGTTGCATTTTGAGGGGGTCTTACTGGTTGAGGGGGTACATAATCTTCATCATCATCATCTGCATCGTAATCCTCTGTTGGCGTTTCTTTAGAACTGGGTGGATTGGGTGGATCTAATGAAAAGAGTAGCATCATCATCATCCAATGTCACTGAAGCGGGATTAAAGTTGACAAGAGGGTTCATACCAACTTCAACATTATCAACTGGGGGTGGCTGAGGCTCGAAGCGGTCATGGAGTTGGTTGAACTCCTGCAAGTTCATATCAGGAGGAGCCGGAAACCAATCCCCATTTGGCACATATCGCTCCACCACCACATCCAGGTTTCTATTTCGCCTGTGTCTGCACTTGTACATCCAATATGATGCCCATATAGTAAGGACGGTGGTGATAAGGCACAGCGCAATAGCACCAACCACAATCCAAATCGATTCACCTGGAACCAAACAAACAAAATATCAAAAATATTAATTACTGTCATGTAGCCATAACATAATAATAACATATTACCATCTGTGTGCGTTGAAACCACGGGCGAGTCAAATTGGTCACAGGCAGATAAATCTCCAGGAGAAACAAACCTAATGTCAAAACCAAACCAAACACTTACTTCATGTGTATGTCACTATGCTTTTAAAGCAATATTAAACTATTTAACTACTAACTGACCGATGAATCCCTCGAACGAATCGTCGATACACCGAAAAAGTTGACTGCCTTGCAAACGCACCCATGAGCAAAAACGGGAGAGGCAGATGCGACAATTAATTATGTCGCTGCACTATAATCACAGAAATAAATTAATGCACAAAAGTAATTCAAAAATATAACACAATTCCAAATATAATTTAAAGTACTTACGAGATAGTGCTAACTATCTCGTAAGTACTTTAAAGTACATTGTACCTGATTAGAAAATATCTAGACTCAAGTGAATTAGAAAATATCTAGACTCAAGTGAATTAGAAAATATCTAGACTCAAGTGAATTAGAAAATATCTAGACTCAAGTGAATTAGAAAATATCTAGACTCAAGTGAATTAGAAAATATCTAGACTCAAGTGAATTAGAAAATATCTAGACTCAAGTGAATTAGAAAATATCTAGACTCAAGTGAATTAGAAAATATCTAGACTCAAGTGAATTAGAAAATATCTAGACTCAAGTGAATTAGAAAATATCTAGACTCAAGTGAATTAGAAAATATCTAGACTCAAGTGAATTAGAAAATATCTAGACTCAAGTGAATTAGAAAATATCTAGACTCAAGTGAATTAGAAAATATCTAGACTCAAGTGAATTAGAAAATATCTAGACTCAAGTGAATTAGAAAATATCTAGACTCAAGTGAATTAGAAAATATCTAGACTCAAGTGAATTAGAAAATATCTAGACTCAAGTGAATTAGAAAATATCTAGACTCAAGTGAATTAGAAAATATCTAGACTCAAGTGAATTAGAAAATATCTAGACTCAAGTGAATTAGAAAATATCTAGACTCAAGTGAATTAGAAAATATCTAGACTCAAGTGAATTAGAAAATATCTAGACTCAAGTGAATTAGAAAATATCTAGACTCAAGTGAATTAGAAAATATCTAGACTCAAGTGAATTAGAAAATATCTAGACTCAAGTGAATTAGAAAATATCTAGACTCAAGTGAATTAGAAAATATCTAGACTCAAGTGAATTAGAAAATATCTAGACTCAAGTGAATTAGAAAATATCTAGACTCAAGTGAATTAGAAAATATCTAGACTCAAGTGAATTAGAAAATATCTAGACTCAAGTGAATTAGAAAATATCTAGACTCAAGTGAATTAGAAAATATCTAGACTCAAGTGAATTAGAAAATATCTAGACTCAAGTGAATTAGAAAATATCTAGACTCAAGTGAATTAGAAAATATCTAGACTCAAGTGAATTAGAAAATATCTAGACTCAAGTGAATTAGAAAATATCTAGACTCAAGTGAATTAGAAAATATCTAGACTCAAGTGAATTAGAAAATATCTAGACTCAAGTGAATTAGAAAATATCTAGACTCAAGTGAATTAGAAAATATCTAGACTCAAGTGAATTAGAAAATATCTAGACTCAAGTGAATTAGAAAATATCTAGACTCAAGTGAATTAGAAAATATCTAGACTCAAGTGAATTAGAAAATATCTAGACTCAAGTGAATTAGAAAATATCTAGACTCAAGTGAATTAGAAAATATCTAGACTCAAGTGAATTAGAAAATATCTAGACTCAAGTGAATTAGAAAATATCTAGACTCAAGTGAATTAGAAAATATCTAGACTCAAGTGAATTAGAAAATATCTAGACTCAAGTGAATTAGAAAATATCTAGACTCAAGTGAATTAGAAAATATCTAGACTCAAGTGAATTAGAAAATATCTAGACTCAAGTGAATTAGAAAATATCTAGACTCAAGTGAATTAGAAAATATCTAGACTCAAGTGAATTAGAAAATATCTAGACTCAAGTGAATTAGAAAATATCTAGACTCAAGTGAATTAGAAAATATCTAGACTCAAGTGAATTAGAAAATATCTAGACTCAAGTGAATTAGAAAATATCTAGACTCAAGTGAATTAGAAAATATCTAGACTCAAGTGAATTAGAAAATATCTAGACTCAAGTGAATTAGAAAATATCTAGACTCAAGTGAATTAGAAAATATCTAGACTCAAGTGAATTAGAAAATATCTAGACTCAAGTGAATTAGAAAATATCTAGACTCAAGTGAATTAGAAAATATCTAGACTCAAGTGAATTAGAAAATATCTAGACTCAAGTGAATTAGAAAATATCTAGACTCAAGTGAATTAGAAAATATCTAGACTCAAGTGAATTAGAAAATATCTAGACTCAAGTGAATTAGAAAATATCTAGACTCAAGTGAATTAGAAAATATCTAGACTCAAGTGAATTAGAAAATATCTAGACTCAAGTGAATTAGAAAATATCTAGACTCAAGTGAATTAGAAAATATCTAGACTCAAGTGAATTAGAAAATATCTAGACTCAAGTGAATTAGAAAATATCTAGACTCAAGTGAATTAGAAAATATCTAGACTCAAGTGAATTAGAAAATATCTAGACTCAAGTGAATTAGAAAATATCTAGACTCAAGTGAATTAGAAAATATCTAGACTCAAGTGAATTAGAAAATATCTAGACTCAAGTGAATTAGAAAATATCTAGACTCAAGTGAATTAGAAAATATCTAGACTCAAGTGAATTAGAAAATATCTAGACTCAAGTGAATTAGAAAATATCTAGACTCAAGTGAATTAGAAAATATCTAGACTCAAGTGAATTAGAAAATATCTAGACTCAAGTGAATTAGAAAATATCTAGACTCAAGTGAATTAGAAAATATCTAGACTCAAGTGAATTAGAAAATATCTAGACTCAAGTGAATTAGAAAATATCTAGACTCAAGTGAATTAGAAAATATCTAGACTCAAGTGAATTAGAAAATATCTAGACTCAAGTGAATTAGAAAATATCTAGACTCAAGTGAATTAGAAAATATCTAGACTCAAGTGAATTAGAAAATATCTAGACTCAAGTGAATTAGAAAATATCTAGACTCAAGTGAATTAGAAAATATCTAGACTCAAGTGAATTAGAAAATATCTAGACTCAAGTGAATTAGAAAATATCTAGACTCAAGTGAATTAGAAAATATCTAGACTCAAGTGAATTAGAAAATATCTAGACTCAAGTGAATTAGAAAATATCTAGACTCAAGTGAATTAGAAAATATCTAGACTCAAGTGAATTAGAAAATATCTAGACTCAAGTGAATTAGAAAATATCTAGACTCAAGTGAATTAGAAAATATCTAGACTCAAGTGAATTAGAAAATATCTAGACTCAAGTGAATTAGAAAATATCTAGACTCAAGTGAATTAGAAAATATCTAGACTCAAGTGAATTAGAAAATATCTAGACTCAAGTGAATTAGAAAATATCTAGACTCAAGTGAATTAGAAAATATCTAGACTCAAGTGAATTAGAAAATATCTAGACTCAAGTGAATTAGAAAATATCTAGACTCAAGTGAATTAGAAAATATCTAGACTCAAGTGAATTAGAAAATATCTAGACTCAAGTGAATTAGAAAATATCTAGACTCAAGTGAATTAGAAAATATCTAGACTCAAGTGAATTAGAAAATATCTAGACTCAAGTGAATTAGAAAATATCTAGACTCAAGTGAATTAGAAAATATCTAGACTCAAGTGAATTAGAAAATATCTAGACTCAAGTGAATTAGAAAATATCTAGACTCAAGTGAATTAGAAAATATCTAGACTCAAGTGAATTAGAAAATATCTAGACTCAAGTGAATTAGAAAATATCTAGACTCAAGTGAATTAGAAAATATCTAGACTCAAGTGAATTAGAAAATATCTAGACTCAAGTGAATTAGAAAATATCTAGACTCAAGTGAATTAGAAAATATCTAGACTCAAGTGAATTAGAAAATATCTAGACTCAAGTGAATTAGAAAATATCTAGACTCAAGTGAATTAGAAAATATCTAGACTCAAGTGAATTAGAAAATATCTAGACTCAAGTGAATTAGAAAATATCTAGACTCAAGTGAATTAGAAAATATCTAGACTCAAGTGAATTAGAAAATATCTAGACTCAAGTGAATTAGAAAATATCTAGACTCAAGTGAATTAGAAAATATCTAGACTCAAGTGAATTAGAAAATATCTAGACTCAAGTGAATTAGAAAATATCTAGACTCAAGTGAATTAGAAAATATCTAGACTCAAGTGAATTAGAAAATATCTAGACTCAAGTGAATTAGAAAATATCTAGACTCAAGTGAATTAGAAAATATCTAGACTCAAGTGAATTAGAAAATATCTAGACTCAAGTGAATTAGAAAATATCTAGACTCAAGTGAATTAGAAAATATCTAGACTCAAGTGAATTAGAAAATATCTAGACTCAAGTGAATTAGAAAATATCTAGACTCAAGTGAATTAGAAAATATCTAGACTCAAGTGAATTAGAAAATATCTAGACTCAAGTGAATTAGAAAATATCTAGACTCAAGTGAATTAGAAAATATCTAGACTCAAGTGAATTAGAAAATATCTAGACTCAAGTGAATTAGAAAATATCTAGACTCAAGTGAATTAGAAAATATCTAGACTCAAGTGAATTAGAAAATATCTAGACTCAAGTGAATTAGAAAATATCTAGACTCAAGTGAATTAGAAAATATCTAGACTCAAGTGAATTAGAAAATATCTAGACTCAAGTGAATTAGAAAATATCTAGACTCAAGTGAATTAGAAAATATCTAGACTCAAGTGAATTAGAAAATATCTAGACTCAAGTGAATTAGAAAATATCTAGACTCAAGTGAATTAGAAAATATCTAGACTCAAGTGAATTAGAAAATATCTAGACTCAAGTGAATTAGAAAATATCTAGACTCAAGTGAATTAGAAAATATCTAGACTCAAGTGAATTAGAAAATATCTAGACTCAAGTGAATTAGAAAATATCTAGACTCAAGTGAATTAGAAAATATCTAGACTCAAGTGAATTAGAAAATATCTAGACTCAAGTGAATTAGAAAATATCTAGACTCAAGTGAATTAGAAAATATCTAGACTCAAGTGAATTAGAAAATATCTAGACTCAAGTGAATTAGAAAATATCTAGACTCAAGTGAATTAGAAAATATCTAGACTCAAGTGAATTAGAAAATATCTAGACTCAAGTGAATTAGAAAATATCTAGACTCAAGTGAATTAGAAAATATCTAGACTCAAGTGAATTAGAAAATATCTAGACTCAAGTGAATTAGAAAATATCTAGACTCAAGTGAATTAGAAAATATCTAGACTCAAGTGAATTAGAAAATATCTAGACTCAAGTGAATTAGAAAATATCTAGACTCAAGTGAATTAGAAAATATCTAGACTCAAGTGAATTAGAAAATATCTAGACTCAAGTGAATTAGAAAATATCTAGACTCAAGTGAATTAGAAAATATCTAGACTCAAGTGAATTAGAAAATATCTAGACTCAAGTGAATTAGAAAATATCTAGACTCAAGTGAATTAGAAAATATCTAGACTCAAGTGAATTAGAAAATATCTAGACTCAAGTGAATTAGAAAATATCTAGACTCAAGTGAATTAGAAAATATCTAGACTCAAGTGAATTAGAAAATATCTAGACTCAAGTGAATTAGAAAATATCTAGACTCAAGTGAATTAGAAAATATCTAGACTCAAGTGAATTAGAAAATATCTAGACTCAAGTGAATTAGAAAATATCTAGACTCAAGTGAATTAGAAAATATCTAGACTCAAGTGAATTAGAAAATATCTAGACTCAAGTGAATTAGAAAATATCTAGACTCAAGTGAATTAGAAAATATCTAGACTCAAGTGAATTAGAAAATATCTAGACTCAAGTGAATTAGAAAATATCTAGACTCAAGTGAATTAGAAAATATCTAGACTCAAGTGAATTAGAAAATATCTAGACTCAAGTGAATTAGAAAATATCTAGACTCAAGTGAATTAGAAAATATCTAGACTCAAGTGAATTAGAAAATATCTAGACTCAAGTGAATTAGAAAATATCTAGACTCAAGTGAATTAGAAAATATCTAGACTCAAGTGAATTAGAAAATATCTAGACTCAAGTGAATTAGAAAATATCTAGACTCAAGTGAATTAGAAAATATCTAGACTCAAGTGAATTAGAAAATATCTAGACTCAAGTGAATTAGAAAATATCTAGACTCAAGTGAATTAGAAAATATCTAGACTCAAGTGAATTAGAAAATATCTAGACTCAAGTGAATTAGAAAATATCTAGACTCAAGTGAATTAGAAAATATCTAGACTCAAGTGAATTAGAAAATATCTAGACTCAAGTGAATTAGAAAATATCTAGACTCAAGTGAATTAGAAAATATCTAGACTCAAGTGAATTAGAAAATATCTAGACTCAAGTGAATTAGAAAATATCTAGACTCAAGTGAATTAGAAAATATCTAGACTCAAGTGAATTAGAAAATATCTAGACTCAAGTGAATTAGAAAATATCTAGACTCAAGTGAATTAGAAAATATCTAGACTCAAGTGAATTAGAAAATATCTAGACTCAAGTGAATTAGAAAATATCTAGACTCAAGTGAATTAGAAAATATCTAGACTCAAGTGAATTAGAAAATATCTAGACTCAAGTGAATTAGAAAATATCTAGACTCAAGTGAATTAGAAAATATCTAGACTCAAGTGAATTAGAAAATATCTAGACTGTACATTGTACCTGATTAGAAAATCTTGATATATTAGAAAATCGTGATATATTAGACGATTTTGCATGTCTTCCAACGAGCTCTAGGTAAGAAAAATCTAGTCGATTGTACCAGGTTTTGAAAAGTCATTGCACAAGTAAATTGAAATATTAATGCTTACGTCTTACTAAACTACTTTTATTTATTATATCCTCGAATTACATGAATTATATTGTTAGAATGAATTGAAACTGAAAGGTGTTTGTGAATTTAATAATCGATAATGGGATCAGCTCATCATCGTCATCATCAACTTATTGCAGTGTATGAACATCATATTTTGTTTTTGCGTATGTTACATTTCCACCTATGTACGACACCTGTGGGAAATGCGGAAAAGGAAACGCAGAGTAACAGCTTGGGTCGTACTAAGCAAACAAGTAACAGTGAGGGTGTGTGGTGAAAGAGGGGGACACCATTACCACAAGCCACGATGCGTTAGGCCAGTAGGTCTGCCTGTAATGAGTATGTATGTGGCCAGCATCAAGAAGCTGTGTAAACGTTTACACTGCTTCCTGGGAACATATTTGCGTATTAAAAGGTAAAAATATCTAAATGAAATAATTATGTGTGATACGCTACCATTGACTGCTGCGTTGTATATATATATGCAAATAAACCTGACAATTGGCAGATATATAGGAACCTGCGATCCTGAGTTTAAGTTGAATGACGTTAAAATAAGCTATGTATTTGAGTAGCTCATTGGGTTAAAAAAGATTGGAAGATTTTCATCAGTGTGGCTGCTATTGCGAAAATTCCAAAATTTTGACATTAAAACGTTTGTAGGTCACGCTGGTGTCATTTATGAACTTTGATATTAGCATAGTTGAGTTTTTCTTGAAAAATAGCATCATTTTGATGTATCATAAGCCATGTTTTGCTATTAAAATTTTTTGACCTTGACCTTTGACCCAGTTACCGTTGACCAATTTTGCTCATCTTAGAACTTAGCCAAGAGCTTGACCTAAGGTATCGTTTAGCAAAAAGAATTTTTGAAAATCTTCAACGGTGTAGAAGTTATCGTCCGAACAGACGGACGGACGGACGGACAGACGGACGGACGGACAGACAGACTAAGATCCATTCTAAAGAACCTGCTTTTGATCTTCGATCGCAGGTTAATAAATGATAGTACTAATTTAAAAATGACGTTGTATTTAAACTCATATCGATTTTATTGCATGTAGAATGAGGATAACTTGATAGAAGGTTTTATTAAGCAGAATACCACGTCATTCATTATTTTTATTCATTGCTATTGCGTGTTGTATATGCACCGTTTCCCGTCATGTCGTGAGTGTATATTAATCAGATGGGGAAGGGATTTATCATAAAGTGCTATTTCCCGTGCGTGTACTATGACAAGCGTGTTTGGTTTTGATCACGAGAAAGTAGATATTCTTCCTTACATTTGTTTCAGCTAGTATATCATCTGCTCTCCTGGTTTATCGATAATCCCAAACCAAATAAGCGGAAGCTCATTAACAGCTACATATACGTATTAAGTACTATAACGGTTGTATAAAATTGGGACTGAGAAAAGGAAATGTAATGCCTTCCGGTTCCAGTGTGGAATTGAACTCTCATCTCTACCAGAGCCAACGAGTAACATCCAACTAGATTGCACAATTTGAGTTATGGTATTAGCAGATAGTAATTGAAAGAGAAAAACCTATGCATCCCGCCCGGCAATGATGGGTGATGACTGTAATATCATGCATGAATGGTAATATACCACACTATTTGGACCCTACACTCAACATTACTCTAAATCTCCTTATCGCAATAAAAAATGCAATCGCTATCACTAGCAGGCTAAGTCTCCGCATCATTGTCCAAGTAATAGAGTAAGTACATGTTGGAAAGGTTTACACTGAAAAAGTTATATGATACTACACAATAAAAAACGCCGGTTGTTATTTAACATGTAAATACACATAGTACTATAAGTTGTGCCCCAAAATCGCAAGTTGCCTTCATATAATCGTCATTGACATAAAATAAAATACAAATCAGTATGTTTGCGGTTCAAAATTAGAATGACTCGGTAATGAATGAATGAACTTTATTTAATTATGTGAAAAAGAGTGATGCATGTTCATGTGCTTTCGGTGCAACAAAAAAATGACATTTATTATATTTAAAACCTGTGTAACAAGGAATAATAATAATTATTAATATGACCCAATTAGAAATGATGCTGGAGTGTAAGCTCACATCCGAATGTTCATGAATGGTTGGATCCTTCCGCGTTCTCCATGTGTCCAAGCTGTAAATACGAAGCAGGCAAAGGCAATGTTGGCTGATATACGGATGAAGACGATTGACGACGGTCCGCCAGCGTCGCCACCGCATTTGAACCTGTTTCGCTATTCATGGGTACACTGTGCGTGTCAAATTGGTATTGCGGAGGAGTCAAGTAATGGTCACTCCATCCAAGCTCTGGGTAAGTATAATTATTTGGTGTATAAGCTTGGTAATTGCATCCAAGTTTTTCAGTGTTTGAATGTATGTGTGCTACGATTAGGTGTGCGGTTAGCTGCTCTCCAGTGCTGAATGATGCGTGGCAAATTGTGCACTGATTTTGTAGAAGCGCATCCATTTGGATCACTTGTGATGTTTGCTGTTGCACAATTGTTGGTTGTTGCTGTTCATTTTGAGTTATCATGGACTGTCCCGCTGGTTCAAAGTTTGGTTGGTTCGGAATCGTTGTGGACACGTCTTTTCCCAGTGCCTTACTTGTTGGTGGACAACTTGTGGTAGGGCGATGTGCGTTGTTGTAATGTGTCTTTCGAGCCCCGTGATATTGAAACATGGCGTCGCATCCAGGCCAATCGCATTTATAAGGCTTTTCACCCGTGTGCGTCCTACAATGAACTTCTAAACCCCGTTGTGTTTTTAATCGCTTACTACAACCTTTAAATTTGCAAACAAAACGAAAATTTCCTGTGTAAGTGTACACTTTGTGAATATAGGTAAGATGGTAATCTCTGGATTGTAAGGTTTTGAATTTCTCGTTGCACATGAAACAGTGAAACCGTCCGGGAAGACCAGAAATGGTATTGTGTATATGTCGCATATGTACTCTGAATTTGGATGGATGTAAGCTTCTAGCCCCACAAATAGTACACTTGAATCGCTTAGTGATGTCGTGAGCATTTCGGATGTGTACTGTTAGCAGAACGTGAGACTCAAACTTTGCCGGGCATCGGCGACAATCAAATGAGGAAGGCAAAGCTGATGTAGACTGGCAAACCGGAATGTTTGTTGATGCATCAATGGGGTCTGTTTGTCTGTTGTCGATTGAATGCTCAAACGGATTCCATATTTTTGTGACTGTGGAATTTGGCTGCGGTGATGGGACTGGTCCTATAGTTAAATTTAAAGCAATCTCTATTAGTACTTAATTGAAGAAGCGTCATTCATTAATTAACATTATCATCAAGCACCACCAAAGTTAAAGTTCTAAAGTTGCATTACCATTTTCCTGATACGTTTCGCCATTGAAGCTTGGTGGTGAAGAGTCCGAGGTCTTTTGGTAGTCCATAAAAAGTTCCTTTCGTAGGTTTTGGAGGTCGCGGGAAACTCCATTCGGGGCTTGTCCTGAACCAGCTGCGTCTTCCTCATTCACAAGAGTCGAGAAAAACTTTGAATCGGCAGTCGTCATCACTTTACAAACGTCTCGAAGTCTACAATCCAGTTTGAATTTCAAGAGGTCCCATTGGCCGTATAATTGACACATTGACTCTCCCAACCCAAAACAATCATTGCAAATTGCTACTTCTCCCTCAAATCGCGACAATAACGTCTTAACATCAATCGTGGGACATGGATTTAAATGTTTAGACAGTATCTGAATGAATTTGTTGGAACAATAATTTCCATCTTGGGTTTTTTTCCTCAAAGCTGTCGTTTTATAACACAAAAAACAAATGGAATTAGTTTGTTTTGCCTCCATTTTGTTAATAACAGAATGGTAAATATGTACTACAAACGTGTGTGTTGGTTTAGAGAACAGAGTGAGGCTGGCTGGCATAACCGTGCAGTTTGGCAGTGGGAAATGTACTGAGTCTCCATTTCCTTCCTGTGTTCGTATTTACTCAGACAGACATGCAATCCTCAATGCAGAAATTAAGCATTGCTCTTGAGAGCAAGTCAATAATACTTGCATGCATTAAGCATCGGTTTGTTTGGTGGTATGTATCCAGGTAACGAGGTGTGTGTATACGAACGGGTTAAAAGGTGCACGGGTAACCCCACATTGATACATGAACGCAGCGAGGGTTGATTCTACTTAAAATATTAAGCTACATATTGTATATTGTAGCTTGTATGCATAGGCATTTGTTTCGCTGTCAATCGCATTGCTCTTCAAAGGCGAATGACATGTCAAGCTACCGATATTTTATTCATTCCATCCATTTCCTTTACTACATCCAACTTGACGCATATTGTACTGAAGCGGAATCCATAATGCCATCCTCGTTCATCCTTGAACTCGGACAAAAAACTCGACACTGCTCGCAAAAACGAGTGTCAAACGTTACGCACTTGACGTTTCACGTATGACCTTTAAAGGGGGTTTAGAACCAGCTGGGAGACATTGGGATGACTGTCTTTAAGTCTGTGCCTCATGGTGATGAAGCTAACGTGCATCCCCAGTCACAAATTGCCCCCGAAAAAGTCTCTACCCTTTGGAAAGGGTTGAAATTCTCTTGGTTCGTACGAACGTTTCTGCTATTTCCCACAACAAGAGTCGCCTGTACTTTTCAACCACAGCTTTTACTTTAGCTACATATCTATCGTCTGTCGTACTTAAAGGTCGTATTGGGTGTGTCTTGTTTTCTACGAGTGATGGGTCAACACTACGAAATCGCTGTTTTCAAGCGCATTTCTAACTAAGGGCAAAGAGAGGCCATTTGAAAAGTTAAGGTTAATATGCGTACGGATATCATGCTTTGTAAAAAAAAGTCGCGTTTATGTTTCCAGCTCTAACGCTACCAAGTAAATGACGGCTACTACAAGCAACCCATCATTCAAAAGCCGCAATCGTTCCCTTTAAGAGGATATGCAGAAAAGTGTATTTGAGGAAGTCGGGTGTGTGATAATTGCGAATGGGTTCGTACCTATTTTGGATTCAGGTAGTTGGCTAGGAAGTGGTGTATGGTCGCCATTCGTGGTTTGTGATAGTTGGTGTATGCAAAAACGAAATTAGGTATAAAGAAGGAAGGAGGCTATGGTGCAGAAATGAAGAACGCATGCATGTATCTGTGTATGACGTAATATTGTACGTTGTACCTGATGCTAGAAACCTCTTATGTAAAGAAATTATATTTATTCAGATTTATCTTTATTTAGTGGTCTAGATTTACGAAGGACGTTTACATTTTAGAAAGGGTATATTAGGGCACTATATCACTAGTACAACATTTAACGGTAAACTACATCAAGAATTATGACTACATCGTATATGTGTATTTAAAATGAACGTGATGCTGTTAAAAATGTCCTTTTGTAATTTGTAACTCTGGCACAACTAATCGGAAACGGTGTAGTAAATTTTAAAACTATCACAAAATAGTAAACGCTGCACGCTCATAATCATGTACGCTTATGATGGCGCAGCAGGCATTCTTTGCGGCTTCATTAAATAAATGCAAAATTGCTTAATTTCACAAAAGTCTTTGAAAGGCTTGTCTTAAATCCCAATCCTTAGTCCTTGCAAAAACGTATCATTTTACTCTGCGTTGGTCCTAACAGGACAGCGCAATTTAAAAGGTCGCGGTTGTGTGGTAAAGGTAAGTAATAATATGTTAAGCCTAATTATAGCAAATAATCGAAACAGTTTGATACTTCAACTATTTGGTTCCAATTAGTTACTGGGGGTCTATCGTAACTTTATTTTACAAAGTCCTTTCGCATGTATTTACTGGAATGTGTTTTATGTAATATGGACTTTTAATCTGAAGTGTCCGACTGTACGCTTGGACCACTGATAGTTTGTCGACTTTGTGATAAACTTTCATCATTTAGCTGGATTGGATTAAGCGACAATTTTTGCATGCCATGTGTAAGAGATGATGGATCCGATGGTGGTGGTGGTGGTGGTGAGCACTCAAAACTATTTACATGTTGTGAGCTTGTGTTTAGTGGTTGTGAGTACTTAATATCGGAAAGGTAGGAACTTGGACCCCCAGATGGATGGATTGATGGGTCAGTAATGGTGGTCTTCGGTTCGTCAATGTCCATTGAGTTCGTGCCGCCTTGTGCATCAATAGCAGCATTTGCTTGCTGGACCAAGCTGGCTGCCTTCATCTTTTCCTTCCAGATGCGCTTTCGTACCCAATTTGGAGGTCGTGAAGGCATGGTGGTTCCTTGTGAATTTCAAATTTAATAAGAGTTAAAAATTAGACTTTGTTTATTTCATTGTTATTGCTGTATCTTTGTTTGATATAACGTGTAAAGTATCACTTCGTCCAAGTGGAGCCTCTGGGTTACGATATAAGTTTACGGTAGCTTGACCTCACGAACGAGTGCACGTTATTGTGTATGATTGTTTGAAAAGACGTATATGTAAAAAAAAATGCTGGTGTTTTAAAGCAAAAAAGAAAAATATTTCCCTGTCCCCACTACCACCTGGAAGACAGAAAGAGCCTGGAGGATGTTCAAGACGTGAATGTAGTATGGGAAGCGGGCGAGATAAAATGATGATCTCAGCTCTGGCTCTAAAACCCGACTCTCCTTCATATCTCCTGCTAATGCTGGTTATATCACAATGTGTTGGCTGAGTAAGACTGAAGAATGCATGTGGGACTACCGACAAGATTCATACTCCAAAGGACTAAAGCAAAAAAATATTGATTTGTAATATTAATGTTAACGATTGTACATGCATTCACTGGAAGCCAGTGTCATTTATGTTATAATGCATGGTTATATTACAATGACTCAGCATTTGAATGTTTAGCTGTTTATTAAACGGCAAATAAACAAAATACATATCGTGGAACGTATAACGACCGAAGTCGAGACTTTTAGCATAAAAAGTTCCCCAACTGTAGCCTCTGGCGTTGGAATGGCAAGTAAGAAACGCCTGGTAGGACGATGGAAAACGCTGGACTGAATCTATAGGAAATGAATTAATTCGAACTACTGCACTGATTCATTGAATCGTCAGCTAGGCTAGCGTGATGGGAACCCTCCCTTCACCTATTCCCATTGGATGAAGGCTTTTTATTATAAAAGGGCTTGAAATACGTTGGATTTAATCATTTTTAAATGTCTTGCTATTGTATGTATTATGTTGGAGTTGAATAAATACTCTTTGATGTGATAATTGTACTTAATTGGCACAAATTGGGTATTGCTTACACTAATAGCCTGAAGTAAGGCAATGTTCTAAATCTACGGCTTCTACCATTGTAAAACACGTTGTTATACGTGGTAATATTTATTAGGTACACCATTCGCACCTTGGCTAAAGTCTATCTAGCTAATGATGTCAAAAATATGTGCATTTCTGTTGTAAACTACAATAGGAATAATTACGCACTTGCTCAAGTCAGAGAGTTGGGATCATAACGAATATAGAATTGCTTTAATCAGAGTTGGATTATGAAGAATATGAGCACAGCTAATAAGGAGAGGGATTTGAAGATTATGCTTGTATCTTGAGGACACTTAATACAAGAAAGATGTTGGTGTTCGTAGTAGTTGGATTGCAATGCCAATGTTTATGATCACTGGTTTTGAAGCAATGGAAAGTGGTCGTATGAATACCCTTTATTATAAGTAGTTGGCATTTAAGCAATCATTTCAATTGTAATCAAATGAATTACTGTAAAATACGCTTATAAAGAAATGTAAAAATACGATATTCTATATAGTGACACTATTGTGTTTATTGCTATGAGGTTGTTCTTGTGTGTCGTAAAAATAATAAACTATGCTGTTAGCAAAAGGCCACGTTTAGTAATGTCATTGTGCATTGCATTAGGATCTTTTAAATGCAAAAAAAATCTGGCTTTGACCTCCAATTGTCAGTCGTATGTACTACCATTATACTACGCCATCACTTGCGCTTTCACCGTAGCTCCCGAAAAAGCCGGAAGGTGAGAGACTTACATTGGACTGTATAGACAGTCAACACTCTTTGGATAAAGTACATTGTACCTGATTAGAAAATATCTAGACTCAAGTGAATTAGAAAACAGCCCCAGCGGGACACTGGGACTGTTTATTCAGCGTTCTTACAATGAAAGCGCTTTCACCGAAATAACGCAAGTGTTGATGGCGGTGAGAATTGAACTCACGTCTTACGATAACTGAAGGTAGATCGCAGCCAGCTAAGCCTTGCCGACTTAGTTGAAGAGTATAGGACTAAAAATCCTACTTGAGTTTAGCGTGATGATTTGAGTAGTGGCGCGTTCGTTTGGTGTTAGTTCTAAAAAAAAGTGTAAGATGGGGTGCGATGTGTGTCCTCTGAATCTGTCGTTCCAACATAAAAAAGGAAAAATTGCAGATAGATGGACGTGCAGGCTTTACAATCAATGCTGTAACGTGCATAGATCAAACTCTACAAGAGTCGCCTTTAAGTAAGATATATATACAAAAGTTGTGCAGGTGCGTCGTCTACTCACTTGAATGTTTAACTTCCTGACATGTACTGATAATGACAAATGTAATCTGTAAAAACGTTAAGCCTTCCTATCCATTAAGCTCGTAGCATCCTATGCCGTCTACCGTCATACTAAATTAAAGCCATTTGAATTTACAAGCAGTTTACCTTCCATGAAGAATTTAACGGGCCGAGTTAGCATTTAACATGGATATCATTTTCATCAATATCCGAATGCACAGCCAGATGGTTTGTTAAAAGATGAACGATGAGTCTAAAACTCTAACCGTGGATTTCCTTTACATAAAATGAGGATTTCATATACTATTCGAGTGCCAGTTACCAAAGTAACAGTGAGCATGCTGTATGAATTGTGTACGCGTACATCGTAAATGATTCAACATAACCTTACTTTATTTAATTGCATTAAGCCTTCTTTGTAATTTGCACAAAAAGTAATGAGCTTCAAATAATCAACAGCACATAAATTATATACAAAATAAGACAAACTTGTAATATTAGTTAGAGTTGGGATAATGGTTAGTTATAGCTAATTAATTATATCTGTGTACAAGTGTGTTATAATAAACGTGTATAATACCCGAAATCACTATCTCAATCCAAAATGCAAGTTCTACATCAAAATATATATATCATACTATACAAGAAAACCCCAGTTCGTTATTTCACATGTAAACATACATATATCGATAATATGCGCTCTAAAACTGCAAGTAAACATAAAAATAGTGCGTTCTCCTAATAATTTCAATGAAGTACAAGAAAATATATTAGTTTGTTTCTCCAAGTTTTCCGAATTGCCCTCCAACTTGAAGAAACGTGATTTTGTTTCCACTGGGAACTGTTGTGAATCTTATAATACGACCCGAATAGAAATGATCCTGGAGTTTAAGCTCACATCCAAATCTTCATGTTGGCTCCTTCCGCGTTCTCCATCTGTCCAAGTTGTAAATATGAAGCAGGCAAAGGCAATGTTGGCTGATACATGGATGACGATTGACGATGGTCCGCCAGCGTCGCTACCGCATGTGAACCTGTTTCGCTATTCATGGGTACACTGTGCTGGTCAAAGTGGTGTTCCGGAGGAGTCAAGTAATGGTCACTCCATCCAAGCTCTGGGTAAGGAAAATTGGTTGGTGTATGCGCTTGGTATTCGGGAAGTTGAGCAGTTGCAGTATTACTATAAGGAGTGCATCCAAATTGTTCAGTGTTTGAATGTATGTGCCCTACTATAAGGTGTCGGGTTAGTTGGTCTCCATTGCTGAATGATGCTTGACAAATATTGCATTTACATTCTGGAAGCGTATCCATTTGGATCACTTGTGATGTTTGCTGCTGCACAATTATTGGTTGTTGCTGTTCATTTTGAGTTATCATGGACTGTCCCGCTGGTTCAAAGTTTGGTTGGTTCGGAATCGTTGTAGACACGTCTCGCGTTACACTCTTACTATTTTGATAACTTTTATTATTTAAATGTTGATTGAAATGCGTCTTTTGAACATGGGAGAGTGCAAACGCTGCACCACATCCCGGCCACGTACATTTATAGCGCTTTGCACGGTTGTGTGTCTTTAGATGTTCCTTTAAAGTATGTTTTGTTTTAAATTGCTTATTACACTCGTTGCAAAAGAAACGTTCATGTCTTTGGTGAGCGTATAAGTGGTGAAGATTACTAAGGTGGTAATCTCGGTCTCGAGAAGTGTCGTATTTCTCCTCGCACATGTAACAACGAAACCTTCCGGGAAGGCCGGAAACTGTATTGTGAAGCTGTCTCATATGTACTCTGAATTTGTTTGGATGTGAGGTTCTAGACCCACAAATATGACACTTGAAGCGCGTAATTATGTCGTGATCATTTCGGAGGTGTACAGTTAGCAGTACGTGAGATTCAAATTGTGCCGGACATTGGCGACAATTAAATGAGGAAGGCAAAGCTGTTGTAGACTGGCAAACCGGAATGTTTGTTGATGCAGCAATGGGGTCTGTTTGTCTGTTGTCGTTTGAATGCTCAAATGGATTCCATATTGTTGTGACTGTGGAATTTGGCTGCGGTGGTAGGACTGGTCCTAATTTGAATTGTAAAGTAATCTCTATTAGTACTTAATTGAAGAAGCGTCATTCATGTACAATTATCATCAAGCACAATCACATTTAAAGTTCTAAAGTTGCATTACCATTTTCCTGATAGGTTTCGCCATCGAGGCTTGGTGGAAAAGAGTCAGACTTCTTTCCGTATTCCTGCAAAAGTTCGCGTCTTAGGTTCTGGATGTCGCGGGAAACTCCAATGCCAGCAACATTCACGTTAGTTGCTGAAACCTTTGCATCTGCATTCATCATCACTTTAACAACATCTTTCAATTTACAATCTAATTTCAATTTCAAAACGTCCCATTGGTTGTATAAATGACACATTGACTCTGATATCCAAAAACAATCATCACACGTATCTAATACACCATTAATGCGGGACAATATTAGCTTTACGTCAAACGTTGGACATGGATTTAAGAGCTTTGAAAATATCTGAATGAATGTTTGGGAACAATAATTTCCGTCATGGGTTTTATCCCTCAAAGATGTCTTTTTATAGCACAAAAAACAGGTGAAAGTATTTTGTGTTTCCTCCATTTTGTTAATATCAGAATGGTAAATGTAAACAAAATATATATATATTCAAATAAAACCAAGCGGCTGGATAGTACAAGCATTCAGTTTGGCAATAGAAAATGTACTGAGTGCCTTTTTCCTTCTTGTATGCGTCTTTATTTACGTAAGAGCAAGGCTGCAGTTGCATGCAATAAGCTTTGTGTTGGGACGACAAAAAAGAACAATGTACAAAACGCTGTAAGCAATGTTTAGGTGTGTAGCTTGCATCCAGGTAATGAGAGGGGTGTAAGAACGGTTAGAAAAGTTGCATGGAAATACGAATGGGAGCTATCAAACGTGTATTAAAAAAAGTCACTCCAATTGCGCTCTTTGAGTTTTGTGTATATCAAATCGTCAGTTTGCGTCTACTTTAATGAATGCACAACTATTACGAATACGAATGCGCATCTATACATCCATACTCAAGATATTATGGTTCTGTTAAACCTTTGGCCGTCACCTCTCTTCAAACAATACTCTACAATACCTCCAAACAAATGTTTTTCTATCGCAACTCCACTGGAATCATAAGCATGTGTAAACGTGTAGATTCCAAACCCATACGCGAACGAGATGAATCTCAGGAAGATATTATTATATGCTGATACATAACGCATAACGTGTGAACGTATACACTTCCTCATCGTTGGAATCTTGTGATTCTGATGTTTCATACCAAACTGGCTTTTCACTCCGTAGCTCATAATGCATGCCATCCCATGTGCCCTATCTAAAAGCGTAAAATGCCGAGTGCCACCTGTTCCCTTTAAAGACGGAGGTGAGGTCAAAGCACTTTGCATCGCAAATAATAGCTAGAATAGGAAAATTCCCCAATGAGGATTTGACTGGATGAAAAATATACAGAGGTGGAAAGGCATTGAGAGTTTCCACTAGCTCGATTGGTTTGGTAAAGTTTAGCGCGTATGTCATGGTAGCCAGTTCGTTATGTATTCTGTTGGCATCCATACATGTAACATTGACTGTGTCTATTAACACGAGTTGCCAGCAAGAAAAAGACGAAAGTAGGAATAGTCACTCGCACTTTCATTCTGAATCTCACCCTCAATGTGTGACTTTCGTGCTCACTCTGACTCGGATAGTAGTACGCATTTTTTGTGTTTGTGGATCAGGCAGGGTAATTGGAACAAAAGAAAATATGAAGTCGATTTCCGCTTGGTTGCTAATTTCGGTGTACATCCATTCGGGCTTCAGTCGGAATGTCGTAAGTAGTAGTATAGTTTATTTTCGTAATACGTGAGATTGTATTTACAAAATTGGAATTTAGTCAAAGAAATTATTTAAAATTAAGTATCGGGAAGCTACGACGGGAATCAACATAACTGGAATTGGTGGAAATGGAATCTACGTTCAATTCCATCCGGAAATTCGTCCAGCAATGTGTAGTCATCAGAGACAGGATGTGGACTTTGCGTTATTTAATATGCTCCAACTGATTTCAAACCGGTTCAATGGCGTAGCACTTTCTAGTGAAAGTATCAACCATGACCCGGACTTCCTTGGACTTACCCACGCAGCTGCATTAGTGAATGAAGCAAACAAGGGCAATAGAAAGTCGTTTGTTCATTCGCTGGACATTATGATCAACATTGACTTTAGGGAACGTAAGAATATTAGTTTTGAAGTGGAGAGCACCTGGAGAGTTGCTCAGGTGGAAAATGACAAATTTCCTGGAACTGTGACGATGATAGCCTATGATGGGTTCCATTTAAAATATAGTCGTTTCCGTAGAGCTTGGGATAGATTCAAGTCTGAACTATTGAGTAGGTTTGAAAGTAACAACGGAGTAGTGGAGGAGAAGAAAAAGCGGAAGATGTACAGTAATAGTAGCAATGTTAGGTGGGCAGTTTACGTGGATGTTACAGATTGCAACGCATTCCAGGATGAATTTGATTCCATCAAAACAATGGTGAATACTGTTATTGTTGAGATTAGTTCAGTAAAGTATCCCTTACAAGAGCAGGAAATGGAGTCGACGCTCCGGCGCCAGCTTGTAGAATGGAAAATGTGCAAGGAAAATTTAACGTCAACATACCCCAGTATTGAGGTGATGATTGCTGTTTCATGTTCAAGGCTGGCAAGTAATGCAAACATAAGCGCAAACATGTATGAAAATGTCGCCAAGTGTTGGGGAACGCTCGACAAGTGGGGAAAAGACAAAAACGTACGTGTCATCTTTTCGCGAGGCTTTGCAACATCGGATGACTTATTTGGTGGATGGTGGACCTTGAAAAAAGACAGGAATGACAACAAAATTATAACAGACGAATCATTTGAAGAAACGTTCAAGTGTAAGTGCGTACATAATAAAAAAGTAAGTACATGCAAGTATGGTGTCATCTTAATTTGAATGAATTCATGTTGGTTATAGCGCTCGTTGAGGGAGACGCATCTTTTGTTGCTGATAAACATTGCAATATTGGGAAAAGTCGGGAAAAAGATTTTTTGCAGAGTGTTTTCATTGTTTACGTGGCACTTTGTCTTGGATTTTATGTTCATACCACAATATTTGCAAGGAGGGAGATGAGGAATGAATCCGGCAAATTGGCAACTTTTACGACCGCCTTATGAATTTGAAAATGTATTAGAAAAGTCTCAAGTTTGGTTTTCTTGTAAACACGAATATTAGTAGTCTTTTGACATTTGCTTCTTGTAATGAATATTGTCAATTGATTATGAGCATAAAATAATAACAATAAAGTAAAATAAATTAAAAAATACTACAAAATGTTTTGTTACTATTCTGCGCTCATTTAATTGGCCACTCTATCCAAGGACTTGCATATTTGCAGGATTTAAAAAGCCACCAAAGGTTGTAGAGTAGTAGCTTGGGGTTGCTCACAACCAGGCCATTTTGCGGTCATAATATGTACACATTTTCACGGTAATCGTCAGTGTAGTTTTTTTGTAAATGATCCACAAGCATGCAATGCGTCGAAATCATTAGTAATCGTGAGATGATTTAGCTCTTGGAATAAATCGGCTCTGATGCATTTAGTCACAAATTTCCGTGAGTTCGGATAATAAAAGTTAAAACATGCAAACATGTATAAGGTATTGAAAGAGCTATTGACATGCTATAACAATACACCGGTTGCTCTGGCATTTGCTCATTAAGGTAGGCAACAAAAACACCTGGATTCAAGTAGCATATGGTATCGTGGTAGCTGTGCAGCAAAAATACCATCCACTTAAAAAATTAAAGCTAAACGTTGCTATGAAGGGTGACGCGCCGGGGAATCCTGTATTCAAAACCGTGTGTTCAAGTCAACAAGAGCTTTTTAAAATACTAGTCAATGGTTTGGAATTGGCGATATGATATTGTACGTATGGAGTCAAGCATTGTATGACGTGTATGGCATCAAATGGAAACGGACAACTGCGTACACGCGATGCTCTGCATTTATCAGACCACCTGCTAGAAGGGGAACTCTTACCATCATTTACCCATAAATAGAGACTCAACACATGAACAGGATGTGAGTGTTCTCTTTTACTCTTCGACCAAGTGCATGGTCCGTAAATTTAAATTAACTCGTGAATCATTGCTTTAGTAGTGAGCAAAAGCAAAGTAAAGTTTTGTCGTTGTTACTTTGAATGGAACATTTGCGTTGCTGCAGGTAATTAAATGCCCCGGAAATTCGTTTTTGTGATCACGAGATATGGATTTGCAATCGGCAGTTTGGTCTTAAAAACTATACGGCTATTTTGTTTGTATGGTTCGCATGACACAACTCGCATGACGTTCAACACCTGCCGTATTGTAAAAGTTGTCCTATATCCTTGTCAAATCCACATCCGAGAAGAAAGGCCACTATTTTTTAGAGCCTCTTCAAGGCGTGCTTTTACATTGTTACATGTCGACGAATAAGGCAGTATATGGTTGGGATGTTTTTTTTCGTTTGCACAAACCCCGTAAAATGTATGGACCACGGAATCCGGTTGCACAATCAACCCATACTTTTCTTATATTTCCAACTAGAATCTATACACAGAATCCCGGCTAGGATTGATGTAAGGTGGAAGCTTGGAATCACCCTGGATCATCAGGTTGTTCACCTTTTTAATAAGTTGCTAGAGCAGAGTACGCTTTATCATTTTTCATGCATCATCCGATCAAGATACATACATGTTCTTTGAAGTTTAGCTTATGTGCTTAAAGCCCAAACAAGTGTGAAATGGAAGGAAAAAAAGGTTGGGAGAGTGCAGTCAAAGTATTGCCGCCAGAGGTACGTTTTGTTGTATATTCAACCAAACGTTATATGATTTACATTTATCGTGGAACAAAAATGATTAGTTAGTTTTTAAACTTAACCTAGATGCTGGAAAAGATTGTAGAGAAATTGGAGCCAAAGGACGTGCTTACTTGGAGACAAGTGAATTCGTATTGGAAAGTCTTTGCCGAGAAAATCTTAAAAGATAAATGGGCTGCCGTTTTCACAAAGTGGAATGTAAACAGGGGGATTGAGTTGTTTGACCTTTGTATAAATACTGTGCGAATAAACGGGAATTCACCAGGTGGGATCAAATACTAGAGTACGTGTAGCGTATGTATCCGTACGGCGGATTCTCATATTGTTGCCACTACTACAGATGAGGTTATATACACATCATATACCAATTGCAAGTCAATGGCGTAGGGGTCGACGTAGCAACCTTGAGCTATAGCGTCACGAGTTCTAATCTTTCGTATGGAAATATTTTTTGCTGATTTTAAACGCATCGACTTGCATTGCTTCGTTGCTTGCATGCCTATACCATCTCCTTGCGACCGATTGCTGCATGTTGCCATCATGTACAGTCCTGTTTTTATTGTCGTATGCACGTTGGAAGAGCTGAAGTATATGTTCATTCGCACCGAACCGAGAAATTCTGCATAGGAAATGTGTTCGTTCGACATAAGGCAACCAGCAAATTCTTCATAAGAAATGCGTTCGTTCGCATCGAACAACTTCTGATCATAAGGCAACCAACAAATTCTTCATAAAAAATGCGTTCGTTCGCATCGAACAACTTCTGATCATAAGGCAACCAACAAATTCTTCATAAAAAATGCGTTCGTTCGCATCGAACAACTTCTGATCATAAGGCAACCAACAAATTCTTCATAAAAAATGCGTTCGTTCGCATCGAATAACAAATGTATTCGTTCGCATCGAACAACTTCTGATCATAAGGCAACCAACAAATTCTTCATAAGAAATGCGTTCGTTCGCATCGAATAACAAATGTATTCGTTCGCATCACCGAACAACTACTACTCCATGATTACATCCTTTATTCCGGCCACTTGCCGAAGTGCCGTTGCTATACCACTGAAAGATATTTTCTTGACAGGTAACCTGCTGTCAGACCTTTTGTCATTCAATTTTTCGTGGAATTGTTAGTGAGGAAGCTCATTTGTTGGTTCGAATCGAACAACTACTCATAAGGGCAACCAACAAATTCTTCATAAGAAATGAGTTCGTTCGCGTCGAACAACTGCTACCAATAACGACTTCGAATTCAAGTAGGTCTACCCACATCCTTAGCCAGAGTTATAAGTTATTTTTTAAATTTTAATTGAGCTATGAGACCGTGTCTTATTATTCGCGTTGATTATATTATATTATTTATATTATATTGATTGCTGGGAGGTGGAGGATAGTTGTCGGCGGGTCAAACGTTGGTTTTGGGAGAATAATTAAATGTAGGAAGCGGTGGATCGTTAAATTTTGTTTTTGGTGTATTAAGAAATGTTAATTGGGGAAATATTTAAACTTCGATTTTGTTTATCGGGGACTAGGAAAGGATTTAATCGTGTTTTCGAGTAATGGTTTTGGGGTCCTTCCATGGGAAGGACGGGCCTAACTTGTGTGGTATAAGACCATGGTTTCACAGGGAGACCGTGCGCGAGCTGTCATTAGAGATCCATACTTGACAATGTGGCCTCCGTTGGGCATTGATGCAATGACCAATGTAAACTCATTTGTGTTTAATTCCCTCCAAGTTGTTGTGGAAGATCATTGGATGGGGGAGTTACCAAAATTCCGCATTGATACGTTTTTCAAAAAAGTTGGGCTACATGTGAGACATTTAATCCTAGTTGGCTATCAGACGGCGGCTACAGAATTTACGAAATTCCTATCAAACTTTCCCAATATTCAATCGTTAACGCTTCAAGGTGTAAACTTGTGGTATTATAGGGACTGGACATTGTTAGAGTTGCCATCGTTACCAAATCTTACTCATTTAAGAATATTATCGACCGATAACGACAGAGGAAATGGACGATTTATGTTTGAAACAACGTTTGTTTGGATTATTAAAAAATATTCGCCACACCTTGTCGGACTCACCGTACTAGGGTATGATTTTATATCTCTTGCAAAGTGTAACGAGCTCAAAAACACTAATCCGAAGAAATTAATACAGTTTGTTAGTCTCAAGCAACTGACGATTAATGTTATGAACTATGCCGTGCTAAATCTAACTGCGACGGCGAGTTTAACGCATTTACATATTATACGTAATGTTGAAATAAATGTTCGTAATATATATCATAGTGAGTGGGAACGGAAGGTTGCACAAATATTCACGCAATGTTCCCTTTTTATGGAATCTTTGGTTTATCTAAGAACAAAAGAGAAATTATATATTGACAATAAATCTCATCCACCAGTCATTTTCCCGTGCTTGCAAACACTTGGGCTCAAGGCTCCAAGAGATGAAATGGAAGCAATTACAATGAAGACGTTAATCCTTCCGGCGTTTCCGGTGTTAGAAAACTTGAATTTATTCTACTTTGAAGAATACGACGTCGCGGTAGCTTCTATTAAGAAAGCAGAATATTGGAAAGGTTGTCCCAAGCTTAAGGTTCTTTCCGTGTTTCATGGTGTTTCGCATTTAAATAAAAGTTTATATGATTCTGACCGCGATAAAGTAATTTGGACATTGAAAGACAGAGAGCGTAAATAACTGTGTTATGTAACATTTGTAATATAAAAGAGTAAAAACAGCTGTTTGAAATTGGAATTTCTACTTGCAATAAATCATTTATCACTTTAATCACCTTTCTATGTAGAAAGCCCCATCCGATTGTTATATGAGTTGGGAATCCCATCTTATAGTTATTCCAAAATTCCGTCAAAAAATGCTGCAGCAGATTCTGCCAAACGGTGTCCTAAAACAAAATCTGGCTTCACTCACCACGACTATCGCATGGAAGAGAGAGTCTGCTGAAACATGGCCTTTCATTAATAAGTCATAATTGTTGCATCCCCATTGATTTACGGCTTCATCCATGGACTTTGTGACACGTGTAGCTGCTCTCCATGGGACGTCTTCCCGAAAAATATTTGCAGTGTAAGCAATATCCTCCCATGAGTTCTCAAGATACCCCTCTTATTTTCTCAGTAGCAGATTGCAATTCTACCCGCCCTTTTCCTTTTTGTCCCACGCTATGGCAGTAAACTGAATGGAGGCTGGAACGACATCAAGGTTAAAAATTGCTGGGTTAATCGTTTCAAAATTTCTGTTGGGTGGAATTATCCCATGTTTCATGGCCAAATTTGGCTTCATGTGACCCATATGTGTTTTCACCGAGCCAACGATCAAGGGCTCTGAGCTTTCCTTGGAATAGTAGGCGTTTGAAATAGTCTGTATCTCAATTGGATCTCCAGTTGGAGTGCCTGTCCCATGGGCTTCTTCCTACATCCGAGACTTGTTCATGACGAACGTCTGCATCAATCAGGACTGGTTCCATTGCCAGAGCCTCACATTCATGCCACTGTCGGGGTTCCCATGCAGAAAACTGCCGAGTCTCTAATCGGCCCCCAAATTATGTCCCTTTTTATGATAGCGTTAGATAACGTATTGGGAGCTCAAGTACGTCACAGCCTCTAGCACGTGCAAAGACGTACGCTTTAGCATCAAAAGTTTTACAGCGTCCTTTCTTTGACAACATTCCGGGGAGAAACGACAGACAAACAAATAAACATATTTATTTCAAGTGGAACTCTAGTGAGTTGAATATTAGTAAGAGTTGGATTATTAAAAGTATAGCAATGCTCAAAGGTGGGTGTGGGTACCGGTACCCCGGTTCCCTGGTACCCACAAAATGCATGGTTCCCATTCCCATTCCCATGTGGGTACCGGTTCCCCACCCACCTTTGGAAATGCTAGGCCAAAAGTTGATCCCAACAGCATTGATATTCCTGCAGAAGCTGCAGCTCCAATAGAATTTGCCATGTATCTGTGGTAGTAATCCGTGTGCCCAGTTTCCAGTAAAGTATCCGTATAGTCATTTGACCGCGTTCCAATGAACACTCCATTATCACGTTCTTCAATTCAGATGGATCTACTTTGAGCAGAAGTCGAGTTTGCATCGCTGCTTTTGAACTAATATTTAAAAAAAACTAGTGATCAAATAGGGTCGGTTCTTTTTTCAGAAATCCAGCTTCTAATCTGGTGCCATCATTTGGCCATGTACGTAATAATTAATGCTGCGAAAGCCAACGGAAGGTTAGAGGGGTGGAAACAGCATCATTCCCGTTTATCATGAGGTTCCAAAATGCGTCCATATCATTTGCACCAGGATACCCACAAGTCATCCCAATAATTGCTAGTGATGATGATGTTGATGATGATGAAGGTTGATGCTGGCGTAGATGGGCATCAAACTGGGGGGACTGCCGCTCGTTGTAAAGATTTGGCCAGAGTTTGTGCTGCCAACTAATATTTACAAAAAATCAAATCACATTTGACATGGACACCCTAAACTTATTAAGAAAGTATCAAATAATTCCATACGATTTCAAATAATTCCATATTCACAAAGGTCTCTACTTGACTCTTTATAAAGTCCAAGGGATCTTGTGAACAGTTTATCAATCCATTCTCTATTCATAAGGTGACCAGACGTCCCCCATTGAGGGGGACAGTCCCCCAGTCAAGTTTCCTGTCCCCCAAAACGTCCCCCATTGAGAATTGTGTCTTTTTAATACCAAAATTTAAAAATTTATAGGAAATTTATAGTAATTTGCCAATTTTCTTTCAAAGTTTTCATTTTTCATCCGAAATACAACCATATTTGGTTTCTGTGGGCTCAAAAGTCGTTGATGGGCGCAATTTCTAACAATCTGTCCACAATTTATAAATAGTTTGCTTCTGTGGAAGGAAATGTCCAGCTGGGGATTGTGGAAATTTTGTTGCAACGTAAGAAATCGCAAATTTTACTATGGAATGGGATATAATAAACCCGACAACAGCTGTAAAGAACCCACACCCTTGTGCACTTAACTTAATTTTGAACATTTTGATTGATTAAAAATTAAGACATTTCGACCTTTAATGAATTCGACCATTAAGACATTAGGTCATTAGGCTGAGGTCATTGTAAAACTTTTAAAACAGCATGACTGAAATCCTCTTAGCAAATAGAACCATTTAGATGCATCGCACTCTATACTTTGCTATTTAGTACTATTTGACCTTGACCTTTGACCAGGTTTTCGATAACCAATTTCACATATTTATCAAATCATTTTAAGGTATTTCCTCATATGGTTGAGTGGAAAAGAAAGAATTTGAAAATTTTGAATGATTCTCCTGCTATCTCGAAAATTAAGAAATTTCGACATTTAAATGTTCGTAGGTCACGCTGGGGTCATTGGAGAATTTTAAAAATAGCATGACTGAATTCATCTCAGCAAATAGAACCATTTTGATGTGTCATAACAAAGGCTTTGTCCCAGGCTTCCATCGCCTAAGGTATCGTTTACCAAAAATAATTTTCGAAATTCTTCAACCCTGTCGCCGCTATCGTGCTCACGGACAGACGGACACAGTGCCGTACCGACGGTATAGCAAGCTCTAGCGACCGCTATAGGCCTCCCCATTCCGAGGTGCCTAAAAGCCTCCCTTTTTAATGATATTTAAATAAAATTATCATTTATGAATGGTAAGACTAAATAATAATACTGACGTAATCTATTCAGAATCAATTTTTTTCCAACTTGGGAGCCAGATTCAATCCATATTTTGTGTGCAAGTAGTATGTCATAAGTTTGAACACATACGGGGTGGAACCTCATTTCAAAGCCACTGGTGAAAGATATTTGACTTTCACCGTTCCATTTCTTTCTTCATTAGGCAGTGAATAGCGTCTACAGCTCTCAATGCAATTGGATGAAACTTTTTTTTATTGGATTCCTCGTGAGATTTTGGTCATGGGTCAGGAATTCGTTTTTTCAGAACACGCTTTCTGGTGACAGAAAAAATCCTGTTTCATAAGCATAATCCCCATGCAGTCAAATCAGTAGTGGTTATCCTGGAAAATAGCAAGAATTCTCTTTATTAGTTCCTTCTAATTGTTTACTTAAGCGACTGGGCGTATTCAGAATTGATGACTAAACCCAGGTCACTTTCGTTTTGTCAGAGATGGGTAACTTTATTGAAAAATTACAGTTACAAGTTAAGTTACAGTTAAGTTACACAACTTGTAACTGTAACTTGTAACTGAGCTTGTAACTGAATGTAACTGTAACTTGTAACTGAGCTTGTAACTAAATGTAACTGTAACTTGTAACTGTAACTTGTAACTAAATGTAACTGTAACTGAAACTTGTAACTGAACTTGAAACAAAATGTAACTTAACTTGTAACTAGAACCTTCCAGTTACCAATCTCTGCGTTTTGTGAATTGTTTTAAAGCATAGTTTCAGAAAATTTACTTGGCAATTATGTTTTGGTTGATACATCCATTCACTACACTAATTATGTTTGGATAAAGTCTCAAAGATGGTCATAATTGCTGGTGAAAAAAGACAACTGGGCAACATTTTTGAAAATGTTTCACAAATTGTGGGGATCAAACGGATCATATTTTCGAAAAAGCAAGGAAAGCCTGCCGAGATAATTTAATGGAAACTCTTTTAAGACACTAAACAAGCATATAGTCATAGTATGCGTTTACCAGATTTCCCCAAAAATCATTTTTGTTTGAGCGATCATAATTTTGAATTTTTTCAGGAAATGACTTATTATCTGGCAAAAAAAGCAGAGAAATTCATTTTTTGTGAATAGCCAAGTCTAAACTAAGAATAATACGACTAAAGTCCCAAGCTTAAAATGAGAGATGGTTCTTTAAGCTCAAAATTATTATCAAGTACTATTTGCGTTCATTTATGGGCCAAGAACTGAAGTGATTTAGCAATACTATCCATAGAGCACCTGAAAGCTCTGCTGTTTTGTTTGACCCCATTACTGGTGAATTCGAAAAAAATAGTTTGGAAAGATAGCTTTTTGAGCATGAAAAAATTGATTTGTTATCAAATTGTCAGATAAGTCGATAATATTCCTAGTAAAATACTGATATTAGGTATTTTCGGCATAAGTTGAATTAGAATTAATTAATATGTGCTAAATCAACGGTGAATACAGTCGTTAAATTTTCGCCGCTATAGGCCTCCCCTTTTCAAGGTACGGCACTGGACGGACAGACAGACACCATTTGTGAAAGTAAGAACCTACCCCCTTTTGCAAAGGGTGCCGGTTAATAAAGGGTAGCAGTTACCTTAAGCGAATCAAGATAGGTGTATTCTGCCAGCTGCATTAATCGCTGTCCAATTGACAGTAATTTTTTTAGAGTCAAACCATACAATTTTTAGCGCTATGAGATTCATTGTTATTGCTCCGCATACTCCGATCATGGAAAACAATGGACTGATTCCATCGTTTTGAATTGTAGACTCTCGGAATGACCATTCAATCCAGTTCCTGGATGAAATGATGATAACGCCAAGGTGGAACAAGATACTGATGATCTACAAAACAAGTTTTTATTTGGATTGGCTTTCTAATTCAAGTAAATGTTTAGGGATTAAATATAATATCTCACCTTTTTAAACTTTGATCCATATTGGATAAGGCACAAAATTTCCACTTGGTCAAACCGAAAAGTGAAAGGGATGAGTCCAAAATTGGAAAATGAGTTTAAAAATATGAAAAATGTTGGTAGTATTGGTTTATAATAGAAGTTTAATCCTAATGTAGGTTTAGACATGATACCAAGATGAATCATAATTTACTGATACCAGGTACCGTAGCTGTCGTGGCCAAAAACGATATTAAATTGTCTTTTAGAATATTACGTTAGAAGTTAAGTTGGAAATAAATATTTGTTAAAATAGAGTTGAGTTACAAACTTTTGTGCAAATAAATTTATGTAGCCCCAAATACACCCCAAGTTTCACCCCTCCCTTACTAAAAACCTACTCATAAGCATATTAAACGTAATTAATCTATATGTATTTTTGGAACGTTTGCATTCAATGTGTCGTAAAATATTTTCGTCATTGAGAATTCAAAAGTAAAATTTAATAATATGATACATAAGCCATCGATGCATGATAAAATTGATTAAATTAAAATGAAAGACAAGCAAAACAGCTTTAAAATATAAAATCATACGTTTTCTGGTGTGAAAATGCTCAAGTGGTACTTGTCACAAAGCTACATAATAATATACTGATCGTGAGTATATATATTTTACTTTCTCATGCTTTTGCATAGCGGAAGCACGCTTTATTGGAGTAGTGTAAGCATTTGGCTCACCAGTCACCAATATTTCATTACATCTCCTCATGCAAAAGTTCCCTTCTTCAAAAATTTTATTTTAAATTCAAGTGCAGATGAAAAACCAAAAGCATTATTATTGGACTTTTCAATTGATGCTCTCATTCTAAATTTAATTTGTATGCATCGCCAATTTACAGCAAACATTTTCATAAATGTTGCATTATTAATAAAATTTAATACGTGGAGATTAATATGAAAGGAACATTAGAACCGAAAGATGCTGTTGGGAAGACTTTGGGGATGATGATGATGGGATGTACAAACACGACAAAGAACCGATAAACTGCAAAAATTCACCAGCATAGAATAAAAATGATTAGAGTGCGATAGTTTATGCCAGACAAAAGGTAAAGTCATTGAATTTCTGACAACTTTCTCATGCTAATTTAATTTCTCACAACACCCCAAAATAACATTTATTTTAACGATTAAAAAGGTGTCATGTACAATTAATTATCAAGTATCACATCATTTGGAAGTCATAAAAACCTCTCATAGCATAAAAGACAAATTGTTGGAAGATGCACTGCAGTTGGAAGTTCAGTATTTTTGCTTTATACAAGAATTTATACCAGACGTCTTTTGGATCTACCTAATTCATAAAAAACCTGATTCAAAAATAAACTTTGGCAGAGTTGAAATGTCCCAAAAAATTAAACTATCATTTTATTGTTTAAAGTTCTTACAATTCCATTTCATTTCTAGCTAAATTTTTGAAGCTATGTAAAGTTCAAGTCAAAAGTCATACTTTGTTATTTCCGCCTTTTAACAGCACGTCAAGTGGTTTTTAGATTTGAAGTAGCTCTTTGTCTCTCTAATTATTTTTGTAATCCGCTTCCACCTGCTGTCGTTCTCGTCTCCAACGGAATTTTGTCATTCCTCATATTATATTGTTTCTTAATCGTTCCGCTCCCTGCTTATCCATATTATTATCCGCACTCTTCCTTGTAAAATCAAAATTGGGTTGAATTTGTCCATAATCACTTGTTTTGTCTAGAGACAGGTAGGAAGGAAGCTGCTGCTCGTGTTTGTGACAGAATACTTTTCTGATTGAGATTATAATGAGCCTCAATATATAATATAAGCAGTTTGGTTTCGTTTGGTTTTTGGTTAAGGCAAAACATGCTCTTCACACATTGTTCCCAATGTTTGACTGCTGTTTGTAAAACCAAGACAAGTGTCAATAAGGTGGGAACATGATGACACGACGGACAAGGAGGGAACAGTTACCTGCGGACAGCCAAGTGTCCTTCCTTTAATGAGAAACCATTATGATTTAACGACCTTGATGGACTTGTGTCAATCATACAGGTAGGAATAATTTTTGAGGACTTAATAAAATTTGAGGAAACGAACGGGAAAAGTAGACAATTTCAACGGCAAATTTAAATTTTTCTGAAAAATAAATTATTTTTTAAAGAAATAGATTGATTAACAGGATTGCGGAACAGTTTATTTAAACTTAAAAAATTGTCAAATTTTCTTAACGGAATCAACCAACTGACTATCACTGAAATGTAAAATGGAGTCATATTATTTATTGTCGTTTGCAATGCAAAGTTGATCATTTCCCTTTGTTGAGATTTGAAATGAATAGGGAGATTAAGGTGCTCGGGTTTTACATGAATGCAGTTGTAAGTGGTTTGGTAACTGGTAATGGTGGAGGCTGGCTTTGCATTTTGGAATTTGAATGGGATAATATATAATATGGTGAATCTGATTGTGATATATTTCTTTAGGCAAAGGATGAAGGAGAAAATGAAATGAAGAGGAGAGAGAGAGAGAGCCTTGTAATTGGAGAAAGGTGCAATTGCAATGTAATGCAATGGGCGATTACTTTCTTGCTGCTGCTGCTGGAAGGAAAGAGTATACCAAAAATATAATGAACATGAAGACAAAGAAAAGGCTTTTCGACATAAGTATACTATTGAGTAAATACTATCAAGTCAGTTCAGGTATTGTCAATTGTGCTTTACTTTACTTACTTTTGCCTTCCTGTCGGTCGGGAGTTTTTTTGTTTGGGGCTCTCCTAAACCTCTACGTTTGCTTTTCTGACAGACATGATGATGATGAGATGACATGGTATAATTAAAAAAAAGGGAGCTACAGCTACTACTATCGACTATCATTTTCTTCATCATCCCATCACATTGTCAAAAAGGATAATCACTGGTCTTGTATTTCAACTCAACAATGAGCTGGCCAAACCTTATGTATTTTTATGTTATGTTTCTCTGTTTGCCTTTAAATGCTTTTTCAATTCATTCAAGCCGAGCCGAGAGTCGATGCCGAGCCGTCCCACTACACTACACTACGTAGCTCATATAATATAATAAAGTTACCTATATATTTTTTGGAGGAGTGATTTTTCATGCTACTTAACGCAATCTTGTTGAGTTTCTACAGAGTTCATCATCTCATCATCTCATCATCTCTACCGATAAAATGTGCAGCGCAAACAGAATCACAATATACAATCATCATCACCCATTATGGACGTTAGGGACAACCTTTACATACTATACATACACCTTCTTATTAACCTGCGATCGAAGATCAAAAGCAGGTTCTTTAGAATGGATCTTTGTCTGTCTGTCCGTCCGTCTGTCCGTTCGCACGATAACTTTTACACCGTTGAAGATGTTCAAAAATTCTTTTTGCTAAACGATACCTTAGGTCAAGCTCTTGGCTGAGTTCTAAGATGGGCAAAATCGGTCAACGGTAACTGGGTCAAAGGTCAAGGTCAAATAGTTTTTAATAGCAAACCATGGGTTATGATATATCAAAATGATGCTATTTCTCGAGCAAAACTCAACCATGCTATTATCAAAGTTCATAAATGACACCAGCGTGACCTACAAACGTTTTAATGTCAAAATTTTGGAATTTTCGCAATAGCAGCCACACTGATGAAAATCTTCCAATCTTTTTTAACCCAATGAGCTACTCAAATACATAGCTTATTTTAACGTCATTCAACTTAAACTCAGGATCGCAGGTTCCTATATATCTGCCAATTGTCAGGTTTATTATTAAATTTAGTGGGTTCCCTTTCCATAAAGAAAGGTGAGGCAAAAAATTATTAAGCGGCTTTACATTATTTACAGAGGCATTACTTTTATCTTCATATTTCAAGACTCGTGAGACTATCAAGTCAACCATAAATCGTGCAATATTCCCTAGAGCTATTTCGTTAGACGGACCTTTTTGGGTCCGCATTCGAGATTTTGAAGGGGATGCCGGCTTCATTCCTTTTCCCTTTAATGCTTTTTTTGCTGATCTATTGGTTTGGCATATACTGCATGGGATCCACACGAACTTTCAGAATGCACTTCAACTTGTGGCCTTTCCGTCGATTATAGTTTTTGGAAGAAAAGATGGGTGAAAAGGTGAAACTACACGAGATGCGCGCCGTTTGCGACCAGCAAGTGCCACGCGGAAGACTACAAAAGCAAAAAGCTGCCACTGCACGATTTATGGTTGACTTGATAGCCTCAAGAGTCTTGAAATATGACGATAAAAGTAATATATAAATAGTAATAATATGTACTTTGCTTATTTATAGTTTATGAGAGGAAAGTCTACAATTTGTTTAAAAAAATCAGTAACATGTTTTGCAGCTTGCAATAAATATTAAAGATCAGTTTCAAGCTTTTCCTGGCCTTTCTCCGGTCAAACTAATTTCTTGGAATACTATGCATACAACTATGCAATAGCATACATCATTAAAATGCGTATAAAAAATTAAAGGAGTATTTTAAGTCGGATTATCAAAATGAAAAATATGATACGATCCGATGTATATGTATGGAGTACGGAAGACTCTCCCCTTTTTGGAGCTATAATTAGAACTAATCTTATTATTGCTCTGAATCACCAGTTATGTAAACAGTTCAGTTGTTCAGCTATCAACGCCTGAAGATTGTTATGTTTTGTGTGGTCCATGTCAATCTCAATATTTTGCAATAAAGCTGTTTTTATCATATGATTGAAAATTAATTGTTTGTTATTCAGACTCCTTTTATTCATTACATTGCCCATTAAACTTCACAGGGGTAAAAAATCATGACTCCAAATCCATTTCATTCCATGATAAACCAAATCAAAGCGCATGACTACTTATCAATCATCATATTAATTATTTTGCTATCATTTACGTCATCCGCATCACGAGATGCTGCTAGCTGCACGTACATACATCTGCTGCTTCGGCAATTATAAGTAAAATGCGGAGTATATAACTGAAAAAAAACTTAATCGCCATCAAACTTGAAATATTCACCACCAATGCTGGTACACACTACAAATACATCTCAAGAAAAAGTTATATTGTAAAAACAAAGCTTGTAAAAATGTATATAAATAGAAACCTTTTGACATTGGTCAGTCTTGGACTACTAGGAGCGATTAGTTTCATATCCGCGTTTCCACAACTGCCCAGCTCAACAAGGGCCGCTGAAGGGCTAAAAGTTTACTACTATCCGTAAGTAAAGAAAATAATAATAATTGTTTTGAATTGGAGCCGAAGATAAACATTTAATAAATCAATATCAAATGTATAAGTTAAGCCACCAAGACCATAAAAAATATCAACAGGAATCCTAATGAATTCCGAGAAATAATTTACAACGATGCAGAATCTCTTAATAATAATTCGAATATAAAGCCAGCTACCAGAAACATCCTTCTTCTTGATGGATTGGGTTCCGCTTCGACGACCCCAATGTATAGTCTTACTACGAACAGTGAGTAAAATAATATTGATTTTCATCAACATTTTGTTCATCAAATACAGTTGACAGAAATGTAATTGTGTATATGAAGCCAAATTAAATATTCGTTTTGAAATTCTTCAGATTGTGCTGGTCGTGAAGTCGTAAACGTGATAGTAGTTGATTGGGGAAGTTTTTCTGGAGCAGAGATCGTGAAAGAAACTCTTATGGACGTCGTTATTACTTATCTAGTTGCATTTTCAAATTGTACACCTGCTGGAGAAAGGCTTGCAGAATTTGTTGAATTTATGAGACTTAATAAGCAAATTGAATTTAGTGATATCACGATGATCAGCCACAGTTTGGGATGCCATGGTATGAATGAATGAATGAATGAACCATAATTTTGTCAAGGCCATTCACACAGTTTACAATGGCGTTTACAAAATATGTTTGTGGTCTTTCATTAGCGGCTGGTGCTGCGGGAAGGTCTGCCTGGTGGGGAAGAAATGTATGGTACTCAAATTGGAAGAATTGTTGGTCTTGATCCTTCTGGTAAGAATTATATTTTATTGGAAAACCTGTACATTATGCTTCTGCTACCATTTATTACAGGGGAGGACGATTATATACTAAATATCGTATTTTTCATATTTTCCCAAAATGCAGTTCAATTCACAACTTCAGAACGAGCCAATAAACTCAACCAGGGTGTCGCAAAAGTGGTTGAGATTTACCACACGAACAGAAACGGGGCTGGAGATTGGAGTCTTGCAAGTGGGGACGTAACTGTATATGTAAATGGTGGTGATAACCAAACTTGTGAAGGAACTGGGATTTGCAATAGTCATGGATACAGCTGGCATTTATATAATTTTGCCCTTAATAATGATACTATTTTTGGTTGTCCATGCTTTGGTGCAACCTGCCTTTGTAATGGGTGTAATTATGAGTGCAATGATCCAGTGAGGATTGGATGGCATATGCCAAGAGATGTTAGAGGTAGTTTTCATGTTAGCTCTGGAGTTTTATTTTGATAAAGATTGTTTTTCTCACTTACTATATCCTCTTTGACCTTCAGTACACAATTTTTTATGTATTGTATATTTGAGTGTACAAAAATTTTTTACGGGTATACGATACAGTGTAAGAAACTGAGAGTCATGTGATATGTCATTCGAAAGCTAAAGTCATGGGGAGTCGATTGGTACCACGTTTGGCTTCTGCATATTTTCCGTTCTCGAGTTATTGGCACTTTCATAAAATATATATCCATATATACCCATACATTTGTAAAAGTGTTTTCTGGATCGATCTCGATGAGTTCATCATTTCTCATATTACCCCAATTTTAGGACCTTGTGATACCCTTGTTACGACTTGGGACACCTTTGCGTCACCATTTGTGGCATTGTTATTTGCATTTTTAGGGATTTTGATGTTTTGTTTTGGAAAATTAGCGATTATGGGTATTTCCTGATAGTGAGATTGAATCACATAGATTAGGTTAGTTCGTTAGGTTATTGAATGTAAAGACAGTGTGCACAGGGCTCGTTCTCTACATTCCTACTTCATTTAAGGTTGCCCCAATGCTGTTTCAAGTTGCTCTAAAACCTGTCATTTTGCCACCAAAATTGGGGAGAAAATGAGAAATGAAGAACTCATCGAGATCGGTCCAGAAAACACATATATGGATATATATTGATATATTGGGATAACACATAAACATACATATATTTTATGAAAGTGTCAATAACTCAAGAACGGAAAATATGCCGGAGCCAAAAGGGGTACCAATCGACTCCCCATGACCTTAGCTTTCGAATGATGTATCACACGACCCTCAGTTTCTTACACGCTATCGTATACCTTAACCCAAAAATGTTATGATATATATTTTGATTACATACTGTCGAGATATTAATTGTTTTGTATTTTCCGTTCCTCATGAACCAATCAATGCTTATCGGGCACCAGCATGTTTATTCAATTTTTATGAGTTTGTAATATTGTCCATACAAGTGAAGTGTACCTTGAACTAATTAGGTTGGTAGGAAATATTTTAAGAGAACGCATTTTTATAATTATATGCTTGCAGCTTAAGGATTTTCCAATTGCAAACTAATTATTCCATACGTTAGCAACAAACCAAGCATCTAAAATAACAAATAATATACATACTTACATAACATGGCCACACGGGACTCAATAAAAAACCCATTTCAAGCTGAGCCTGATCAATTATTATTACCGTATTCAAAAACCCATTTGTAACGCTAAAGAACCTGGATGACAATGCAATAAGCTCCGAGGAGACTTCATTCTTAATCGACATCAACTTCATTTGTCGTTCCATCATCATCCCACAGTTTCCTCTGCATTCAAACCTTTTTATGGAAAAGTCCGCATCATAAAAGCACCTTCCATGCCAAGTCAGGAGCGTTTTATTTACCTGCACACAATTCAACGCAAAAAAATCTACGTTTTAAAAATGCATCAGTCTCCTAAAAACATGTTTTGGAACTTGAATATGAATATTTCAGCCATTGCAATTTTACGGAACAGTGGAACTCGGCAGCAATGATCCAAGTCATCGAGGTTACAACAAAGAAAAAGGAAATTTCTATAAAGGTTCTAATGTTGCGTGGCTCATCAAAATTGTTGGAAACGCACAGTAGAAAGAAACACTGAGTACGTAAAAGCAAAGAACCTGTCCTCCAAAATTCCAATTGATTGAATTGATTTTGTGTCTCAAATTTCTATACACTTTTGTACCCTGTACAATTTTATTTAAAAACCCATGAACATTTACTTTTATAAATAACCTAACCTTTGTAATAACGTTTTATTTTTTTTAACTTACTGAGATTACATCCAACCCACAAGATTCCAACTCCTGTTCAAAGTCCCAAGCAATAATCAACAAGTTCCAGCTTAAAACAAAGAGTGAGAGATGGTAGAGAAAGAAAAAGTGTTGAATGTGTCTTTCGATAATGTTCCAACCATGAAAGTAGGCTTGTTGTTGCGTGATATAAAGTCCGAAAGTTAAAACTGCCAACTACAATATAAACAGAAATCGGAGAGATAATTGAATTGTGTAGCCGTAATTGATTAAACTTTAAATAAGCTCAAAAAAGCGTTTTGGAACTTTGAGTTTCTTACCTAACTTATTTTTGAGCAAGCGTTCCTCGATTTTGTTCTTGTACTGTAAACCATCTTAACTAATGATTTTCTTCCAACCCAAACTGATCGATCATGAAGGCGGAAGCGATATCACACACAAGATAAAATACTTTGCCTAGAAACTTGGAGTCACTGGGCTCAATAAGTTGCTCATATGATTCGATTACGCGAAGAAGGATATTAAGTAGAACCAAAATATGTAAAAAGCCGCATATAATCTGGAACAATTTTAAAGGATCTATTATGAAACATCCACTAGACACTTGTACAATAGAGTAATTTAATATTTGGGATTTTGTGGATGTTACCGACTGAAAATTCACACAAAAATGTATTCCTTTGTTTTGCGAATCCTCTTGAAACGAATGGGAACGATGAAAAGGTAGTAATACAAGTTAAAATAAAATTGGAGGATGGATACAGGTTGTTGCTCGACCACTTTTTCAAATATTTCCATTCCTGAAAGAATGCAGAACTTTTGATGATTCCTGAATGCGTTATGAACTTTTTATATTCGAGTAAAAGTTTCTATGTAGGTGTTTTTATGGAACTGTTGGTCACAATAATTTGTAAATTCACTCTAGGAAAGTAATATTAATTATGCAATCCAGGCGTAATTTTATTTTACTAATATTGAATAAAAGGATTTATTTTTATACAATTAGAGAACACCCCAATGTAAGACATTATTGCCCAACATAAAGAGGGCAATTTTATAAAACCAATTAGAAGCCTTGGCTTTGTTACTATACATGCTGTAGGTGCGCACGTCAATTTATGTTGCTGCAGAAGTGGATGGAAAAAAATTAATTTACTTTCTTTTGCGTGAGCTTGCACAAGAAAACTCGTTGTGTGACATAACTGTTAATCAATTCTTAGCACTTACGTTATGTGTATACCAACAATAAATTAATTATGCCTTGTAATCAAATTATGACTCATTCATTCTTCATAGATGGCATAAACATTTCGGGTAAAATCCAAATTCCAATTCCTTAATATGTTTTCTTCAGTTGAAGTATATTTTGAAAATATTCGGCTGCTCAATAACTTGACTGCAAATGAAACATTTAAAAAATTACATTGATGTTAAAAAACAGCCTTCGCCGTTGAGTACAAACGGATTCATTTGACTTTGTTGACCAATAGAATTCAATCAGAATGCGTTTTTGCTAGACGAGTTTCCAACAAAGATCAAGTTTGCTAGATTTTTTCTCGTTTGTCCTTTGTTGTTGATGATAATGCATAAGGTGTGGACATTTTGGCCGTTTTCAACCAATAGGCATAATTCTAACACTGACCTTAAAACCTTGACATGTCCTTCTAAGAATGGTTTGCGACTTTGATATATATTTTGTTTAGTTTATTCTTTGTTAATTGATATCATATAAAAAGTTTTTTTAAATGCCAGTGACACATAAGCAAGCAATGTAAAGAGTTTATGAGCTGCAATATCATATTGTTATGATTATAATTGTTAGTTTATTAGGTTAGTCGTTTATGGCTAATTCTCTGAGTGTAGCGGATCACAAAAGGTGATGACGATGATGTATTAATAGGGTGAGTGCTGAAGTATTCTAGACGAGAGTCCAAAGATTTGTGAGCAGAGCAACGCAAAAGCAGAGTCTCCAGAGGCTTTCATGACTTTTACAGACTTTTACAACGTTTTGGACTTTATCTACTTATAGTTCAAAGGGCATACAAGTATTATTCAAGTCCAGTAAGCGTTTATTAGTTGTGGGAATATTTTGATTCAACGCATAATTGTGTGTGTGTGCATACTAATTAATCTATCTGGAATTTTTGGAACCTAGCTTAGCCTACTTCATACAAAGTTTGCATTTTGTCAAACGTTTTAATTTTATTTACATATTATGTATTTTTAATGTTTTTTAAAAGGATTGCCAAATGCAGAGGTGAACAATCCTTTGAAGTAAATGACACAATCATGATCATTTTCATTACCCAGTTTATGGCCAAAGGGCAGCCGCTGTAAGATTATCAAGATAAACTGACAAGTGAAGGAAGGGTACATTATTTCTACAGATAAATGGCCCTACAGTCATCTGAGCTGGCATCAACGCCCTAACTCTTGTCTTAATGATCGTAATTGATTTCTTGTGGGCTTTAGTTCCACTACTGGTCTCCTCAAGTTTTTCCAGATACTCTTCAGTTGCTTCCATGAAGGACTGAGTGGCGCAATAAAGCTTGCTTAAACCATAGAATCCGTGAAACAAGCGTGGTACTGCAGTCTGAAATGAAAATTTTTTAATGGTTACTTTTAATGGAATTAACTATCACTGTAGTATATTTCAGCTGCCAAATTAATACGTTATGGTTGATTTACAAGTAAATCTATTAAGAGAAGTTGATATTCACTCCAATCCGCTCCTGAGCGCATCGTTTGAAAAACAAAGTAGTACGTAATGGTCTGCTGAATCCCGATGAGAATGTAAAATGGCAAAAAAGTATAACCCAGTGACCCATTTAATTGTTTGACAGTAAAGTGGAGTTGCTTATAATCCTGTATAATTGTGTGTAAATGCTCGTGAGTAGGAGCACCGGACTGCAAGCACCTGACGAGGCCCATCATTACACATTCAAAATGGAATGCAATCACCGCTGGAAATAGTAACCAAAATGTCCAAGCCCAAGCCATTGTAAAAACATAAATATTCATACACACATAGTACGTCATTTTCACCACAACCAAATCTTTCCATGGAACTGCGGAGTAAAGAAGCATTGGGTCCATCTCAAGGTTTCCGAAGCAAGCCCATGCGTTACTGAAGACAAACCAGTAATCAAAGACAAATTCGTGAAGTATTAGCCTCCACACCTTGAAATTCTTTTGGGACTTGAGTTTCTCTATCATCTCCTTGCTCAACCTTTCCTCTACTTTCTCCCAAGTTCTTTCGCAGGTGTCTACTGATCTCCAAAAACTTTTTATAAAGTCATGGCTTAGCATCAATGCGTCGGTGAAGGGCACAAGAATCAGAGCTAGTACCATAAGCACCATTGTAAATGGTGCTTAAATAAATAAATGGTAAATTGTCATAGCCAAATGTTCGCACTTGATCAACAAAGAGTTTACACATATAAACAACACATAGAAACTGAAGGCCCCTAGATAGACCATACAAAAAATATCTGCTTCTCCGCCATTTCGAGATTGGCTGTTTGGTTGTTTTTTTAAATGAAGCATTAGTTGTTAACACGAAATGTCTCCAAGACTGGAAAAATTGTGAGGGATAGTTGAGGGTCAAGAAATAGTACGTGTAAAGCCAAGTTAACTCCTTGGTTATAGTTCCCATTGTTTACTGTTTAGATTTGATTCCGAGCAGAAAAAAATAATAGGGATGGAACGAGCATCCAAGCAAAAATGTATGCTTTGGTGAGAAATCTGGGGAAAACTGATATCCACTTTGGATTGACTGCGAATCGAATCATGTCCTTGAACTAAAGAGAAATAACGCTGAATATGTTACTTTAGGTAAACCCGCTTTTGGATTATAAATGCTTAATAAAGTATATCAATCATTCATCAATCAATAGGTACATAAATACTTTATACGCTAGAGGCATGCTTTAACTTCTCAATGTGAACTGTTACGCTATAATAAAGAAAACAATTACAAGGAATTTTGTCCGTATAAATTCTTGATTTAACTCTATCTTGAAGGAACTCTGCCTGTCAAACTTTAACTTGTATAGCTAGGCAAATGTAAGCTGCTTCCTTAGATTGTTAAGCTATGGGAGAATTAATCATCAATAATTTCTTTGCCAAATTTAGAATGCATTATATGTTTACTCAGGTCGGGGTTTAAGAGAAAGAATTGCATGATTAATTCCTATGCTTATATAAGATGTAACGTTATGAAGGCGCAGCAATTACAAGGTTACCCAAGGTCAATCGCTTCCGCTGGATCCAGCTCCAATTTAAACAATTCAAAGGCAAAGGTTATATTCGTGAGCTCTCTAAACCTACCAATAATCAATGGAGCTAAAAGGGACGTGACGCACGGGTGGAACTTAAGTAGAAAAGTCCTCTTTTGTTTAGGTAAAAAAGTTTAATTTATGCATTTAAATATTTTATGTAGAATTTTAAATGAAGTACGGGGACTGAGTGTCAGTCAGTCAGCTAGAAGCAAGACAGTTTCCAACATTGAACTTCAATTTTATGGCGAAAGACGCTTCCATGCGATCCCAATTATTAATGATAATGGAATATTAATAATATGATGGATTTGTACAATTTAGCAAGCAAGTGGCTCCCATTCATGCGAATACTCATGAAGAAATCAATGCTAATGGAGGAAAACACTCTACAATTTTACACAAAATGCAGCATTTGGATGGTCTGGATAGCATAGTGGATCTGGATTTTATGGATTTACTATATAATTTAAAATTATTTTACATAAAAGATTGTCATTTTGTTGTAAAACATAAATTCATCTCTGTCACTCAGATATATCTGTAAATAAATCCTCATGAAATACGGTTATTTGATCGAAAACCAGGAAATGGGTGGTGAAATAAAACAACAAGGGCCGTTGTTGAATTTAAACAACCATATTGTTTGACGCATCTCTGGACTGGAATGTACACAAGAGCAAGAACAAGTTTCAAGCATTTCGTATATGCGGACAATCCCGTTAGCGGAAAAAGAAACACAAGGTAACCCTTTTATTGAATTAATAAAGTTATTCATGATTGATGCTTTATTTGGCACGGGCTGCTGCTTGCTATCCCTCGCTAACAATATTATGCATTGATAATTCATAAAATGTTGGAATAATAATGCGTAAAAATGAAAAGGGCAGTTATTACTGACCTACATATTAAAAGGCTTACATTTAATCGCACACCTCTATAATAGGAAGTGACCCCATCACACAATGAAAAACTGATCCCATGAAACAATTGTACCTTACTCAGGATTTTCATCACACAAACAAATGAAAATTACACTTTTTAAAAGAAACATTGAATCAAATATATTTTATGCTAATGACTAAATTTTAACATAAAGATGTACTTAATTTTGAGTAATATACATGAAGCAAGAAAGAGCACTTGCAATAACATGTAACTGGGTACTCATTATTGCCATAAACATCTAGGTTGTAGATAAGTAGTATCTAATACCGCGTTAAGGCATAACGTTACAAAGTAGTCTCGTATGTAAGTCATACGAGCAACTAGCCGAGATAAAAAAACAGTCTAACATTTGAGCCTACATACAATCGTTTGAAATCACGTCACGGGCTGTATTCCTAATAGGAATTTCCTGTGTATGTCTAGCAAACTATCAGGCTACCTGACATTAAAGCTAGCAGAAGCAGGAGGTGTTAATTTTAGTTAGTAATAAACAATTGTTTTAAAACCCCATTGTTGACCCTCACGATTCAAACCGAATCATTTCAGTGGGCTAACCAAATCTAGTGAGGTGAAATATTGCAAGTCAGTCGATAAACATACAATTCGACTGGACGGATTCGACATGCCCATGTTCCGGTTATTAAAAACAATATTTATAAAGGCATGTGTTGGGTATTGCAATAAATAGAAAACTTATTTTCTGTCATTCCAGAGGCTAAAACAATACCAATTCATGAAAAGCGTAAGCGAGGAAGGCCCGATATGGCCAAGAAAGCTCTGAAACTGTATGTATAGCAATTTAATAAACCCGACAGATCGAGATGTAATGATGTACCTTTAAAATTTACCAATCCCCCATCCCCTTCTGAGTGATCCCCACCTCTAGAATTTATTTTATTTTAATAAGGTCAAAGATCACACTGGGGTTACTAAAGAATTTGGGAACCCCATTAATGAACTGTTCTATCCAGTAGCTTCACTTTGATGCATAATCATAATCCATACCTTAGTATTACAAAAAAATATTTGATCTTATCATGGCCATATGTCACGTTGGGGTTATCAAAAACTTTCAAAAATTGTATCACTGATTTAGTCTCCCCATTACCTTCATTTTGATGTATCACAACCTATACCTTACCATTCAAAACATTTACCTGACCTTTGACCTAGTAGTTCCCCTGAACTGATTTGACCCATCTTCGAACTCGACCTTACTTTTGACCCAAGATATCGATTAGTGCAAACAGAATTAAAACAAGTGAAACCGTTTTTGAGTTATCGTGCTGACAGACAGACAGACGACAGCCTGAGTCTTTTAATATATACCTAAAGGTACATAATAAGCTGTTAAAAAGAATTTAGTCAGTTGGTTTTTCATATAAAACGTTATTATGCCACGCAATTTAACAAAAAAAAGTAAAGTGGCGATGTGTAGTTTTAAGGTGGAAATTTCCACTAAATTTGTTTATAAATTTTTAAAAAAAGTGTAAACGTTTCATGGGATCACTTTCTCATACAATCATGGGGTCACTTACTATTATACAGGCGTTGCGTTATATATAAGTCATATTAAAAATACATGTTGCTTTCCACTACTTTTAAACTTGTCAAGAAGTCACTGCAGTTTTTGGCGGTGCGAGTGAAAGGTCATTTATAGTCAGTCTAGAAAAAATAGATGTGAAAAGTGAAATACATTTTAAATGTTGAAAAAAAAAAATTTTAAAATCTTGAGACCATTTAGACTTGGAGTTTTTATATTTCTCTTCAACTTGAAAGTGACTAGTGTTGTTAGCCAGTCACTAGATGCAGATCCACGTTTGGAGCCAATTCAATCTCTTTCTTTAGGAGAGAAGTTACAAATACGGGTGAACATGAGGGACTTTCACCAGCTCAACCTCACGATGTCGAGATTCTCAGTAATTTTAAAGGGTGCGTAATCTCAATACATTACACATCACATCATGTTTTTGTAAGTACATTGCAATCAAAAGATTCGCTTCGACTAAAGAATTTATTGTTGCTGCTTGTTTAGTTATCGCGTTTACTGCTTACAAGCAAATTCAACAAAAGGCTTAGAAGCTTTGGAGAAACTGCATGACGAAGGAGATTTGGACTTTTGACAAGCCCCAAGCTTCCGTAGAGAAACGGATATAATGGTCTATGGAAATCAAGGGAAGGAGCTGAAAGACGTTATGGGATTTTACAAAATAGAAAACAGCATTCTCATCGATGATCTTGATAGGTGAGTGAGACATAGTGCCTGTTTTAAATGAGAAAAACTCATTTTTATTATTCGTCTCGAAATTTAGTTTGATGAACGGCCAGCGACTTGGAAGGCTTAAAAGTGATGGGAAAGCCATGAGCTGGACGGAATATCATTATATGGAAACTGTGAGTGATTTAAATTAATGCATGCAGTGATTAGTTGATAAAACCCTATAATTACTAAAAGGTATTTGGAATACATTGTTTTGTAGATATTCGATTGGCTGGATGGTCTTGCCACATTTTACCCCGAGTTGGCCATGCTCCACACGATTGGATCGACCCTTTGAGACTTGTCAAGATTTCCGTGGGACGGAAAGACAGGCATAAACCTGGAATTTCCATAGATGCTCTGTACCACGGGAGAGAATGGATATCCACTGCTGTTGCGTAAGTATTTTGAAATTTGACTAAAACTGCAGCACAGTGTTTCAATGGTTCATTATTTTAACCTGGTTTTGGTTTCAGGACATGGATTATTAATGAGCTTGTCACAGCACATTCTCGATACTCTACACTCCTCAAACATTTTGATTTCTACGTTGTCCCTATTATGAATCCAGATGGTAAGATGTTCAACCTGAAATTTGACACTTCATTACACCTATCATACACATATCAATTGGATACATTAAAACATTAATTCTATTTGGAATCAAGGTTACGCTCACAGCTGCAGCTACAATCGTTATGGAGGAAAAGCAGGAAGCCTAGTGGAACATGGGCAGACTTTTTGGGATGTAGAGGAGTTTCATTTTGGAGGGCCTGGCTCTGGAACCATCCCATGTTCCCTGATTTATAGGGGTACTCATGCTTTCTCCGAGCCGGAAACGTCCGCTGTTCTAGATTTCATTTATGAAAATCGGAATGTGCAATGAGCTGCTTACGTTGCGCTGCATAGCTATGGATAAAAATGGATGACCCCTTGGTAAGCTCATGACTTTGTTGAAAAATATGTTTCTATATTTGCTACTGTTACAAAAAAAATTATGATGTTTTTTTCTGTGGCTGCAGGGGATTCACTGAGGTCAAGCCTGTGGATTATGATGAACTGGTAAGCACTCAAAAGCAAATCTAAACTAATCAATTTTCTTGCAGGATGAAATTTTGCATGTCTTTTTTATTTTATTTTCATTTAGATTCGAGTTGCGAGAATAGGAGTAGCAGCGATAAAGTCGCATCGTGGAACAAAGTATAAAGTTGGATCAGCACCGCAAGTACTTTATATGGCGTCAGGGGGCTCGGATGATTGGTAAGTTTCCACCTGACTTGGTTGTGATAATAATGGTAATATTGATAAATAAAAATAATCCTGATTTTATTTCTATCTTGTAGGTTTAAGGGTGCTGTAGGCTGCAAATATTCTTACACTATTGAACTGCCTGACTATGAGTTTTATGGATTCCTATTACCAAGCTGGGAAATCATTCCAACTGCAAATGAAACCTGGTTTGGAATGTCTACAGTACTTGGATCTATTGCTAGACAAAGGTCTTTTGTGTAAAAAAAAACTTGAATTTGTTATCGTTTCATAAATTAATTATTTATTTGCAACAGGCTATAGAGAAGTAATATTTTGTTAAGTTTTTACAAATATCAATATTTATTTGTGTACAGTAAAAACATTTTGAAGTAATATAAAAATGTCCTAAAACTTGTAAGCGCTGACGGTGTCGCTCAGCTCAAAGTCTTCATCCGAATTGTACTCACTGAAATACTTCCCGTCATCATAAATGTTGACCAATTCCTTGCGTTGTTGAGCAGCGTCGTCCGCCAGAAAATCAGGGACTTCTCTCTTTTGTTGCTTTGCAGCAGTTGCGGCGGCGGAAAGAAGGGCGAAAAAGTTTCCAGGCTTTTCTCCTGTGGATGTTCCTCCAGCAGATTTTGGTAACTGAAATAAACACATGATTTTTAACGTCAGTGAAACGGTAAAGTTTAAGTATAACTTAAAACGTTAAGTTAGCCAAATAATTTATTTACTTACCAATGCAAACATGATCAAGGCGAAGTTGAATCAAATGCTTAGGCGTAGTAGTCGCAACGGGATGAGAAATCTCGTTTCTTTCCCTTGAAAAATCTCATTTAGTAACATTCGGGTAACCCGCTTATTCCCGGGATCCCGATAAGATATTGTGTGTATGCTGGTACATGTTTCATAATTAACTAAACTACTTGTTAGTTACCAAATTTTGGGTTGGTTACGATCTACACATATGTATTTAGTACAGAGACCGGGACCCGGTCGAGATCTCGGGAAATCTCAAAGGGGTACGAAATATCATCGGGTTGCCCATCGAGATCTCATCTGCGACTACTACTTAGGCGGCAATCCAAAATTGCACAACCCTATATGTCCGGTGTTGCATTCGTTGCTATACATGAATCGCTATTTATGGCAGTATTTGCTCTTGCTGGAACAGTACGTGGGTGGAAGTTCTTGTCCCCAAATGCATATTGGCGTTTCCCATTGCTTTGCTATTTTCACTTTGATAATATTGGACACGATCATACCAATCGCTGTATTGTCAGTTAAAGAGAGTAACGCCACAATTGGAGAATTGAGGTGTAAATGTGGGGGTAAGTTGATAAGGAGTTTTAAAACTTTACAAACGATAGGATTCGCGATCGGGGGACTTGGGATGATAACACCTGATTTCAAATCACACTTTTTTCAGTTATTATCTTCATTACACAGGATATCAATGTGATGACTATGAGCATGGTATAGGCTATAAATATTTGTGTAAGTCTTGCGGAAGATTTAATTCTATTTCAGAAAGGCTGCGTGTTTGATGATTGCTTACAATAGGGCTTGAAAATCTCAGAGCTGCTGTAATTTCTATTAAATTCACGTCTGAACCAGAAAATCCACATGAAGCCATTGCTTGGCTTTTCTCTGTCAATCTCAGTCAACTATTTTTCAACAAGTGATGCAGTTAGTAGCAGTCTAGAATGCATGATATGGCGTACTCTTTATGGAGAATGTGCTAATTTTGGAGGTACAAAACGGTCATAATGGTGAGTGCTTGGTAATTCACAAAGGTCATTTTAAATATGGAATGAAAAATTCTACCGAGAAAGTTATTCCATTAGTATACCGACTGTGTGCACAACATGCTCATATTTTACAGCACAACACGGCAAGACACATTACCATCAGTCGTAGCGCATGTGTATATCCATCCTAAGATTTTAGCAGTTGCAGAATGAAAGTAAACAATTGAATTTTTTTATTCAATCGCTGAAAAATGTCCACAACTTAAAATTGACAACTTATACATCAATCGTTGTTTCTAAATCATATTTCATTTCACCCCAAACACCAAGCCAAATACTTATTCCTCATTATTATTTCTCATCATCATCTCACAAGAAGGTCGGAAACTTCTACTCATACATAACGTACAAGTAAATGTGAGGGACTACGTCCAATGGCTCCATCACCGCTGCCTGCATCAGTTCCTCTAGTTTCTTTAAGTACGTGTACTCGATGGGGAATAGATCGTGATCAGGACCACCACAAGCTTTTTCCACAATTCTGGGAAGGATTCGCACAATGTCCACAGCATCCGGATTGAAAGTTACCTCATCCTCTCCTTTACTTCTATGCAATATTCCTCCTACCCAACTGGTAAAACGTGTCATATATCGGACAGAGCGGTTGTATATGTCCTTGGAAAATTTGTGAACTTTCGTGACAACTTTGCCAATTGACTTGAAGCCTGCTGACAACGTTTTAACGAGCTTAGTTTCAAGGTTCCAGTTGTAGCCTTTGCCCATAAATGTGGACACTACGTTTGTTGTTGCCTTTTGGTGTTGTAGTTGGTTCTTCTTCAACCATGATTTCGTACTCAGCCCAACGTTTTTACTTGCCTAAACCTATTTGAACTGATAAGGATTGTGGAGACGTTCAAGTCGTGGTGGTTGGTCAATGGCCTTGGAACAATAGAAGTTTGCTAATTGAAGCAGCGGTTTGGTGATATCCAAGAGGGGGCTGTTTATTACACCTGTCCCATGGGGTTCTGTTGAGGAAACAAAATTTGTTAGATTTAATATTTGGAGAAATTTCTAATAATAATAATCAAATGTGAATGCTATTATTTATTACCTGAAGCATCCACGATTCCGATGCTCATTATGAGCAAAATTAATTGAAACTTCATTTTAGCTTTGATTTTATGGATAACTGATAGATTTTATTAAAGTTTCAAAGAGGAAATGAATGGTTGGAAGTCATGCTAGTCAATTAGTTTGTAGCGGAAATATAGGAGTTAATGGAATAGAAGGAGTCATGACGACGTGACTGCAGTGTCACATCCTACAGTAAAATATAAGTGGCACAATAGTCTTGTAATTTCTAGTAGTTGAGCGTCAGACGCGGTTCTAGGTAGAAACTGCTACCACAAAAACTTCTACCGCACAGACTGCTACGAATAAGCTTCTACCAAAATTAATGTCTACCAACAAAAACGGCTACCCGCAAAAACGTCTACTATACAAAATTTGGTTTGATTGTTCATTGTCAAGGGTTGTATAATTTTGTTTTTCTGCTTAAATCGTAAGTCTAACGTTAAAAACACAACAATATTGAATTTGCTAACAAGACGCGTTTGCTTATATACTTGGTGATTGTTCTTTATTTCCTGATATATACATTAACTAATGATTTTATACTTTTATTTATCTTTCTAAATTGTAACTTTGGAGGAGTTGAAGGCTGTCTCTTTTTTAATTTAATGTTTCATCAGTACGCTCCTGCTCTTCAGTCATAATTGTAAAATATCTAAAAAAAAAAAAGAAGAATGAGTACAATCGGCCTCAGAATTGATTTTATAGTTCCAACCTTCTACCACGTTATTAGATCTCGACAGGCGTTCCAAAAACTCGATTATAAAAGTTCCAAAATGTAATACGATATTTGGAATTGATGTATGTGTTTCCTATATAGGTACGTAATAAATAATCCATGGTTAAGATTGAAGAGTTGCATGTCAGTTCAGCTCAAACTTCTGGGACTTACTGTGAAGTCTGAAAGAAGTTTGAACGGTGTGTAAGAAAAATGAGATGAATTGGGAGTCATAATTGTGTTTATTATGGAGATTGCCAACTGAGACTAGCACGTTTGCATAAAACCGAAAAATATTACGTGTCCACTTAAATTACTTTATCGATTTAAAAAAAATCATGAGTAAAAGTTTTTGTCGATAGCAGTTATGTTAGTAGCAGGTTTGGTAGTAGCAGTTTCTACCGGATGCCTCAGACGCAGTACCGGTAAAGCAGTCAAACTTTAGAAAGTTTGTTTTTCGCATTCAGTCTGTCAGTGTCCCACATTATGTATATTCCATCTTGAAAAAATCGGAATGAACCAAATAATTCATTCCAGTGTATTTAGGGTGATGGTTGTCACCCCGGTCTAGAATCATGCTCAGAACAAAAATTGGAATGTCTCTTTTATCCTACCTAAATTGGAACCTTTTAATGACTGGCTTAACATTTTTTGTTAACATTGCGTACACCATTCATACACACATTATGCGGTCCTATATTGTAGAGGATGGAAAAGATACGGAAAACATTGTGTCATAAAAATCAAAGTAAGATGTTCAAAAACAATTGAGAAAGCAGACAAGGGCATTCAGGTTCGGACTATTCAACATCAAGAGCTATACTCAAAGTATTCTTTGATAACAATGCAGATGGATTGCATGTACAATACCGTTACCGTCCTGTTAAAACGCGGAAATGCTGTATAGTATAATGGCTGATTTGAAAGGCGTCTCCTACTCAACAAAATTGCACAAATTGCCATACTAATTTTAGCGATTATTTATTTAGTTTGTATTGTGAAATTTTCATATTTATTATATCCAGCCAACAGCAGTGGCTGAAAAGAAGATAAACTGAGATCCCAAAAAGAATGAAAGAGAAATATACTAATGAAATTGTACACCTGCGTGTGTTCATTAGTGCGGTGCATAGATGGGCAGGCCCCCGGTGGCCGGTGTCCTTGGCCACCGGCCACCGACTCATGAGTGGGACACCAGGCCCCCGGGACACCGGCCACCGATCAATCTTTAGGACACCAGGCCACCGGGTGGCCACCTGGTGGTCGGTGCACCAAATTTGGGACACCAAGGTATATTTGTACGACGACGATGTTAATGACAATACGTAATGTGCTTTGTACTGTGATTTTTGTTCTTTAAACAGATTCGTTTGAATAGAAAATCATCTCGTCATATTCCAACACATATGTTTTTTGCTTATCCGTTTACGCCATACGCACGCTCTGATCTGGTGTCCATCCCATTCATTATTATTCCACACCAGTGACGCACTAGTACTACAAATTTGTTGTTTCAGTTTTCGTTTCAAAATGTTAAACGTGTTTCAATTTATAATTTTCATCAACGTTTTTCAACTATTATTTATTTCTTGCTAAAGTGAAACTATAGATGGAAGTAAAAACACAGATCGCATAGGAATACATTCTATACAGGAAGAAGGCGTTTTATCACTTTGTATGGCTAATGTGAACAATACTGATCATGATTTGTACGTGCGAGATATCTTAAATACAACCTGCATTTCTTCCATTGTCTACGTTTCACGTGGGATGAGAATTCACACAACCTCAGAACAAAATGCTAGTCAAGTCCAAGGTACTTAAAGATTTAAAAAGATATAAAATACTTTTACAAAATGCAAACCTAATAATAGTAATATTCGCAGCGTAGATGTTCTTGTTAGCGACCTTTCCTCAGAGTTTGCAATTGGTTTCAACGGATATAGAAACTTATCCTAACACATAAATATCAACAGTGAAGCATTAACTGAAGTAAAATGTAAAGCGCCAGTTAGAAAGTCTATAAAATGGGTCACTAAAAAGCTAATTAGCAAAGTTAAAGGTGTGCCATTTGTTGAACAGCTAAATCAAATATTTTTTAAGCATTGGAAATAATGCGTATGACGAAATGAAATGCATATATTTCTTGCAGCCCCTGTCAATTTATCATTTGACAGAAGCAGCGAAAACATTGCAATCATATCTGATGACAAGGACAAGGAACACGACATATTTCTGTTGTGTAATGCAAGTGGAGATCCCCTCCCGACTTTATCATGGAGTCGAATTTTCAACGGAAATTTACCAACGCTTCAAAACTTATCAGAGGGTCCAAACAAATCTTGGGTTTCCTCCAAACTTTATTTCACAAAGCGTAACGACTCGGATCATAATAATATTAGCGAATATCTTGTTTTGATAGCAGTATCAATTTCTGTGATGATGGCCACTGTCGTTTTAATGACGCTAAAAATCCAGCACCCAAACAAGAAAGCTGAGACGTTTTACAAAGGCTGTAATCGATGATTTTATGTTTGGAAAGCCGGAACTTCTTTTAGATGAAGATGATGAAGCGTATGAATTAATATTAATTCTTATGCAGCCTACTTGCCCTATAATAAAAGTCAGTCTGAAATCCAAAGGGAGCAGTTGATATTTGACGTAAAAGACGTGAGGGGAAGTGGAGCGAATGGAACGGTATACAAAGGAGGTGTTACTGAAGTGAAGGACATCCGGTTCCAGTTGCAATAAAAACGGTGCACCCTTCAGATGATAAGATTTATTTTAAAGCTTTGCTGTCGGAAATTAAAATGATTTGCTATGTTGGTAAAAATGAGCATATTGTCAACTTCAATAGATCCTGCACCAAGTTTTTAGAATTATTACGGAGTAAAACATAATATGTTACTTTTTACGTCGCTGAAGCGAGAGCATTCAGCAAAGTAATGGTTTTACTAAAACTGTCTGTCTGTTTGTCTGTCCGTCTGTGCGCACTCTTCCTGTCACATACATTGACAGATTTGGACGAAATTTAGTACACAGGTAGCACTACTCAAGAGGACCTCTGGGAATACTTTTCAGCCAAATCGGTCAAACGGTTAGGTATATATACGGTGACGTCAGAATAGCATCCAAGTGGATGTGCTTGTACATAAATCCGGATTCCCTGGTATTCCACAAAAAATGCTTTTACTATACGTTGGGAGAGGATCGCAGAGGTGGGTATAGAGAGAGAGAGGGAGAGGTGGTGGAGGAGAGTTGGTGGACATGGGGGAGGTGGTTTGGAGGAGATCACTCAACAGTTTATTTATATAAAAGTACCTGCCATGTCCTTAAAACACGCAGATTCATTCACGTTCTACTTTAAGAATTAATTGATTAATACCAACGGAACACAAAACCTGTAGTTGCAACGTAAGTCGGAGTTTTCTTTTCGGTGTTCAGAAAATCAGATGTCGTCTTTAAATGGGTACAAAAGTACTCGGAAGGAATAAATTATTTTGGGGCTTATCGGTTATCGATAACATGGTCAAAGATAGGATCAAGTATGTGTAATAGCAAAGTATAAAGTGTGATCCATCAAAATGGTTCTATGTGCTGAGATGAATTCAGTCAAGCTATTTTAAAAATTCTCCGATGACCCCAGCGTGAACTACGAACGTTTAAATGTCGAAATTTCTTAATTTTCGAGATAGCGGGAGAATCATTCAAAATTTTCAAATTCTTTATTTTCACCCCAAATAGCAAAGTATAGAGTGCGATGCATTAAAATGGTTCTATTTGCTGCGAGGAATTCAATCATGCTGTTTTAAAAGTTTTACAATGACCTCAGTATGACCTAATGTCTTAATGGTCGAATTAATTAAAGGTCGAAATCAATCAAAATTTTCAAAATTAAGTTAAAGTGCATAAGGGTGTCGGTTCTTTATACCTGTTGTCGGGTTTATTTAATAAATAGCGTTACTTCAAACCACGTATTTATATTTGGACACGTGTCGCGAGACTTTAGTAAAATTTAAATAAATTACCTGGCTGTCTACATTCTGAACGAACTTTTGTATCAAAGAAATTACATTACATAGCTTTTGTAAGTTTTTATAGTGGAGTGGAGGGTGGAGCCACTGTGTGTGGCTGCTCTTTCTCGCAAACAGAATATCGCCATGAGGGTAAAACATGCAATCTATTTAATGTATTGTGTATGCCGAATGCTTCCTATCCCTCCGTCACGACGTGGCATGAGATTGGATGCCGTCTAAAATAAACTCGGAGCATGTTCTAGCCCACAAGAACGAGTTTTGGGTTAGTAGAAGAGCTGACACAGAAGGTACGAGTTTACTATTCGAAATAGTTAGAAATATGGAAAGTGCATATTCTAGAGCAATTGTCGAATCCTGTGAGGATGGAAATGACAACACACCTATATTTGGCGTGTTTCCAGAGGTAAAGCAACTATTATAATTATTATTATTATTATTATGAATCTTCCTCTATTAGTAGCATGATGATGATTATTATTATTATTGAAGATATGGGAAACATCTATTCTTCTAATGTTACCTGCTGAGGATTTTAAAGCCGTTATCAACTCTAGTTCGAAACTAAGAACAATACTTGGCGGGATGATTGCGCCTAATTTGCTGCCTCTGGTGAGTTGGATACTTGGATGAATGCTTCCTTGAATTCTATTTTGAATTTGATTAAAATGTATAGACTTCATTGTATAGGTTTTACCAATACTCTTGAAACATCGGACAGTGTCAACGGAATCCTTACTTAATTGGCGACGAGTGAGTCGAGCAGCTCGTCGTATTGTTGAAGACGTTTTGGACGCTTCAGTTTCACCCAAGACATATCAGGAGAATGTCACTCGAGGGAGATGGTCAGTTGGTGTCCTCGACTACAATCAACCTTTGAGAAAATCCATCAGAGCAGTACAAAATAGTTATGACCTTCGTAATCATCAAACCTTATTAGACTTGATGACTTTAGTTGGTGATGGGGGTAATATTGCTTCCACAGACTCTCGCAGGAATTCTCCAATTATTGGCAAATCGGTGAAACTGCGTTTTGGCAAATATTTTTCACATGAAAATGATATGAACCTGGACAGTTTTCCATTGCTGTTTCTCTCTAATCCATATTTTTCTTACAATCTGTCAAGGGTGTCAATTACCGTGATTAATGATTCGTTAAGTATGTTACTTTCTGCAGTTGCCCACATGAGAAGCGTGAGAATCTTGACAATACGGGGTAATGTAGACATGGATAGGTATTGGTCAGAGGATAGGGTGAGTTGTTCAGGTCAAGGTGACTTGTCGTGTTTGGAGTTATTGGATGTGGAACGCCTCACATGTTCTAGTAGTGCATTAGTACGTTGGTCCGTTTATGCAATGATATTGAATCGTTGTGGACCTCGGCTGACGAGGCTGGTTTGCTCGTCTAATTTTTTCTGGGACCGCGGGGCTGTGGATACATTAGCGTGGGGACTACAGGTTCCAAACATTCGTTTCTTGAGTATTGTTAGAGTTGACGATAATATTTTATCATGTTTGCATCGATTAGCATCATTGCCATTAGAGGATATCCAGCTTACGGATGGTGTATTCGATAATCGAGAGCATCGTGTAATTAAAGCGCTGGATGTATTTATAAAAACTCTCGTACGTCTTCAATTATGTGATATTTCCATGTCATACCACTTGTGGAGTAAAATGTCACATGATTCATACTATTCAAACTTGAAAAAATTCAGCTGTCATATTTCACATCTTAACTCATGGTCTTTTTGGGAGGTTGTGCGTCGAAAATTTGGGAATCTGGAAGAGTTGCACTTTTATAAACCTGATAAATGGACGCGATTGGATACACTTGTTTGTTGCGATTCAATAAAGTCGGGATTGGGCCATGAAAATGACCATGCGTCTGAGATGAGAAAGGGATTCCTGTATTTGGCTCGGTTACAGAAAATTACAGTGTATGAGAGAGCAAGCTGTCACAAGAAATCTTCAGTAATGATTGAAATTTATAGGGATAGGTCCAATAAGAAATTTACATTTCAAAGAATGTAGCAGCGTCAAGCTAAGTGAACAATATTTTTGGTTGGGTTTTGGTTCGTGAAGGAAATTTTATTGTTTGTTAATTGTTAATAAGCATTTTAAATGCCGTTTAATTAAAATATGTACTCCAAATACTTAATTGTATTTTTATTTCGTATGTGAATTAAAATAAATATTTATTTTGGGGACTATTGGTATTTTGTATTTAAAACACAAAAAGTTTTGATTGAAAATGTAAATATAAATGTTTGTTTTAATTAAGTTGTATTTTGTCAATTTGGTGTTTAATATATTGAATAATAAAATGATTTAAAAAATACAAAGCAGACTAATTTTTAGTTTTGCATTTGTCAATGGCATATTGTGAAGAAGTCGTAAGTGGAAATGGTATTGTAGTAAAATAGGTGAACGCCTTTTCGGGTAACGGGAACGTGTGGGGAAATGGCCGGAAACCAGATAAACCCTTCACTAACGCTTCAATCACCTTCAACGGCTTTACAATTTCGTTTAGCGAATCCATTGGTTTGCCATAATAACCTTTCTCTTGTAATCTTAAAATTAAAGAGAGCATTCCTGTCAGGCTAAAACTTTAAAAATATTCATAACATTCATAGTAACATGGAGTAAGATAAAGGCTGTTTTCAGTATTTCCATGCAGAAGGATTTTTTAGTGGGTTTTGGAACCATCAAATGCAGGTGCGTTAATATGTGGAGATGGATTAACTATTAGGTATTAAGGAAAGTGCAAAAGTGGAACGCTGGCTAACTGCGTTGGTTTGGAGGTGTTGGCTACATATAAAAATACGTGTAAAAATCGTGAATTGCAGTTGTTGGCTGATTCAGAATGTTACGGCTATTTTAAGGATTGTGTATTTAAGCCGTATTATGTTTTACTTCTAGGGGCGATTAGTTGAGATTGGGGGTTTAAAGAGTAAACAACAGATTCAACAAAAAGTTGTTAATTAAGAGAATATTATTGTTTGTAGGTACACAAATAATTAACCGACACGTAAATCCAACAATGGAAGGTACAGGTAGGTCTAACATCCATGATGCGGACACTGAAATAATGTTACAAGATGACAGTGTTTTTGATCAGGAAACCGACGATATAATGACGCAAATTGTGGAACCAAGTTGTCAGGTCGGGGAGCAAGATAAAGGTAGTATCATACCAGTAATTTAATATTTTTTGTACAGTGTGCCTGAGATGAAAAGATAATTTCTGTCAGGATATGAAAACACAATTGTTCAATATGATTGTTTGCTCTCTCGGCATTGAAATTTAGTTGAATCACTGGGAGACAAAATACTAGAAGGTCAAAGAGTTAATAAAATTCGGGTTGTCATTGCCCGAGTCTACCCAAAACTATTTCTTATCTTGAATTCCAATGGGGATCAAGGTGCCTTAAATTTGTGTTTACACTATATTTGGGTTATTTAAACGTTTTCATTCCTCATTATTATTTGTTTAATGCATGTAGTTATTGTAGAACAACGGCGATATGAAAAAATTTTGTCACAAAGTAAGCCGCGTACATCTGATGATGCTGCAGCTGCAGCTGGCACTTCTGGATTACCAACTGCTAATAAGCGAATCCCAGCTTGGCTGCTACAGCATTGTGTGATGGTATTCACAATTGTTTTTGTTGTAGATTTGCCATGTCAATGTTTGTTAATTTGCTTTGCATTTATACCAGTGTGCTAAATAATTTTGCATTCGTTATGCTGAGCAATATAGGCGCGTGGGGTGGATGTCGCCGCATTTAATGCGAACGAGTTGACACAAAGTGTAATCATTAATATACGGAAACCCGCTGCGATCAATTTGTCAAAATTTTCAAAGGGCGAGATTTTCGAAGTTACAAATCTTGTGGCCTGTAAAGATTTAGGATATGGAGAAACGCTCTTGAAATCAATGAATATCACTACCACAACAAGTTTGGGGACAGAAGGCGTAGTGATGGAAAATCTTGGACGGATGCTTTATAGTTTTACTAGCATCAAAACCCTAGATTTTAAGCCCCCGTACAATGAGATGGACATCATAGGAGCCATTTGTGAAATTGACGCAAGACCAGCAATCATGGGTGAACAAGTAAAGATTGTGGGACATGACGGAGAGACACTGTGGATTGATTTCCCACATACCGTCAAAGTACAGTGGTTATAAAAATGTTATTTGTAAAGTTTACTATTTTTTGTTCGACATGAAAATCATTAAATGTTGTTTAACTGAGGCCACGATTGTTTCCTAATGTAGAGATATAAGTTGGACGATATAATATCTGTTGGACAAATCGTAGGGTTTTTAAACCTTTGTTATTACCGGAAGCCGGTATTTTTGGCAAATAGGACTAAAGTCTATCTAAATCCAAATTTTGGTGTATTCGAAAACACCGTGGAAGGATTAAAAAATGTTTATGCCAGGTATAAAGAGAGGCAAACAAAGTAAGGATGATTGTAATTTTGGCTCTCGGTCGTGAGACCATATTGTGCAACCATGTAGAATGAAATGTAGTTTGATTTTAAAATGTACGAATAAACGATATCTTTAACTGAACAATAAGTGTGTAACACACGCATCTGTGTGGGCAATCCTTTTTTCCCACCAGGTATGTACAGTATAGTAACAGCATGGGTAAGTAACATATAATTTATCTAGTGAGTAGGCTGAATAAAGTTTTTTATATAACGCTCATGTATCCATATGTATTATTTGACATCTTTACAGTGCATGCATTAGACATTCTGCGTTGGTGGCTCGGAGTAAAGGCCACGTCAAGCTGGGTGATACAGAGTCAGCCCTAAACCGATGTCGCTTAAGCATTTTCATTTGACACTTTGTAGCTAGGCTCCTTGTATGTATGAATTTGTGTTCGCGCTTGTTAAAAACGGATACAAAGACCTGGCTCATTTTACACGTTCTTACACAAAACAATCTAATTAGCTTAAAGCCACATTGGCAACTGTTACCATTTGTAACTCATAAATTAAGACTCTATGTTCTAAATAAACTGGACGAGGAAAAGTTAAAGTGTGTGTTATACATCCTTTCAAATGCAAGTTGATAAAAACGATTGCATTAAATTAAACGTTTATTTTGTCCCATTTCGTGTCAACAGCTCGTTACCTGTCGCATGCTTTGTACATTCAACCAGTTCATGACTCATTGTTTTAGTAGCAATCCAAAGCAAAGTGACTTTTACTGCAGTCGGTATCTATATTGCCCCGGATTTACCTTTAAGAACACGAGACAATGATTGCAATCGGCAGTTGTTTGGGCCCCAAACATCAAACGCCTGTTATTTGTATGCTAGTGTATGTGTCATTACTAAAGGAGTACTCCTCGTCATGTTTAATTTTAGCTTACGCGATGATTACTCAACGCTTTCTTAAGCTGCGTCTCCGGGCGTGCATACATGAAAGTTGTATTGTCAGTTTATTTTATTGTATGTAAATAAGTTGATGCAGGTAAATATTTATCCAGCATAGATGTTTGTTTTAAAGCTAGAAGGGCTTCATGCCCAGAGAGAATCATGGAGAAACAAAATTCACTCTATTATTATTGATGTACATGCAAATAAATCACCTAGTTGGATACCAGTGAGGATTTTGCAAGGTATTCCTCTTGCAGGAGCTTCGTCCATGTACAAATCACATATATAGTTTGAAACTGTGTAAGCAAAGGAATGCGCGCCATCAAAATCAGCAATATTGTAAGCCCGCAGTCGGATAATGTACCAGAAATCAACAATGCAACAATGGTAGCGCCTTGCACAGTTTGGTGTCGAAAAATCTCATCGTTGAATAAGGGTTCTGGGAAAGTTGCAATGTTCGCATTCCGTGCTGGTATAGACACACATTATATTAAAGTGAGCTGAACTGAACTGAAACAAAAATATAGATAACGATGATGCCACGCAAGTTTACGTACTTGGGCGATGGGCGAAGCAGTAGCAATAAGTAATTTGAGAGATGCTATGAAAATTGCTTAGAAAAATCCTGATGAAGCGTGCGTGATTCTTCGAGTCGAGTCAGACGCATCGTGAAATGTTACGCCGGACATACGAATTTTACGGAGATACTCCAAAACGTACGAGTGTATTGGAAAACTGAAAACGGCATTATGCTTCCCATTAAGTTTATCGGTCTGCTTGCTTAAACCTACTCCGGCAGCTTTGATAAACTTTTGCAGCCGACTTTGCATCTAACTTTTGTGTAAATTTCTACGCACTGTATACTCGATGTAGTGAATATGCGTAAGCTCGTTGGACAGAAGCCGTATCAAAAGGTGGGGTGTCATATCAGCATTGGCAATAGCTGCCAGTCTTGCTCTAGCACTTGGTCTGTACATACACCAACAAGACAAAAGCAAAGAGAAGAGGGTTGGTGTGAGTTTTAACAAAGCAAAACAGAAATACGTAAAAGAGTGCATTATAACTATTCCTACCTTGCTCTACTTTTTGTTCAGTTCAGGTTACCCCAATAAAAACTTTTTCGTGTGACCCGGAAATGGATAGACACGTTGTACTGAACGAAAACAATGACCATCCCCATCATCCAAGTTATGCTACTCCTAGTTCACCTCCCTTTCCTCCTCCTCCGCCTCAGCAGTATCATCAGCAGAGGCAGCATTATTCACATCCCCAGCAGGTTCAAGGTTCAAGCCACGTTATAATAAACTCGCAACAACAGCAACATGAAGCAGCTCCGTCACCTCATCACTACGTCCTTATCAACCCAACGAATGGAATTGAGCATTCTGACGACTCCTATGAAAGCATTGCAAGTCGTCTGCGCGACACTGACATGTGTAATCGCAGCCTCGCCACCCAACTTGAATCAAAAGAAAGAGAGTTGGAAACGTGTCGTAAAAACCAAGACCATTTACGTGCAGATACATATGCCAGCCAACGGAAATGTCTTGATCTGGAGCAATTAAATAAACAATTGAACGATGAGCTATCAACAAGGAATCAATATGAAGAAGCTTTGGAAGAAAAATTACGCAAGCAGACATCAACAACAAATTTGCTACAAGAATATCTTGATGAAGCCAAAGCCAAAAGCTTGGAGCTAGAGATAGAAGCAAAAAGAAATAATTCCAAACTAGCTGAACAAGAGGAGAAAATCAGTGGCAAGAAAGCGCGTATTTGGTTACTTTTAAATGAACTAAAGACGTCGGAAGTGGGAAATGACCGGCTTACGAAAGAAGTGGAAGAGAAGAAAAGGGATCTAGCAAGAATGCAAAGAAGGATCTATAAATTGGAAGACACACTGACAAGGTGCGAGGACAAAAATATTAGTGATCGGGCAACTATAGCATACTACATCAGATCAAAGAAAACACTTGAATCTAGACTAAAATCATTTCCGGATCTCTCTTCCAAATGTGATGAGCTCGAAAAAACCATTGACGATCTGAAATGGCATGCACAGTCACAGGAAAGGAGATTGAAAGAGAATCTGGATGTCATAAAAGAACAGCAAATTGAACTAGCATGTAAAGAGAAACGAATTAAAAGTCTTGAAGCAAATTATAAAAAGTTTGAGAGCAAAAATACCACCCACATTGAAGCTGAACCCATCAGTTCAAGCGAAGAAGAGGAAGCAATGGCAACACCAGCTAAAAAAAGCAAAAAAAACTTATGATGATGAGGATCTGCAGACTTTTACATAGGAATAAGGTTGGATACGGGGTAATCTGAACACAATTTTTATAAAATTCCCAAAACAAGTTTTGTATTTAAGCATGTGCAATCTGATGTGTTTGTTTTTTGTTTTTTAATAGGTCAGGTGAAAGCTAGCTATATTTTGCACCCATCAAGCAAAAAAGACGCCCTCTCCATGAAGTGGTCAACTCTCAGCTCATTCTCTGTACCCTCTGTAGATGTCAAGGATACTTCAAATTCAATTCAAAAATACGTTGTACATAATATAACTGTAGTTCTTTGTGTTGTATTATTTGTGTGGGGGGAAGGAAATGGAAAAATTACTAGTTGTATCAACAAACTTTGAATAATTATTTGTTAAATTACGAAAAATATACCTAGTATTTAAACAAGATTAAAATCATTTTCAATTAATGCTGTCGTCAATCCTTTGTTTTTGTGGAGTCATATATACTATTGAGCTCAGCGTTCTCTTTACTATCGAAAAAATTAGTACACTTCCGTTTCATCAATCATTTAAACTCCAGTTAAATATAATAAATCGTAAATGTATTCGTCGAAACATCATCCATGCATTATCAATGGTAAAAGTATGGACAATATCATGCTCATGCAAATCTGAAGACTTGAATATTGTGAAAACATCAAGAGGTAACATTCATAAGTGTAGCATAATCATGCATTGGAAGGCACACATAAGCAAGTGATGTTATACTATACACCCACATATATAAATGTACCTGAAATGAAAAGTCAAAACCAGGGGGGTAAACAAAAACGGTGGCAATGATCCACAGTAACAGCCTAAACGGTAGATCATTTACTGCGGATAGCTAATATCCATTCCTTTTAGGTCTACAAGTCCATAATTCCTACAAAGTACAAAGTAATTTGGGCTAATCTCTCTGACGTATTAAAATGTACGAGTCTAAATCCTATCCATAATTAACCCTCTATGCAAAGATCACCAGACGATACTGGTGCAATTCTGAGAATTTAAGTAAAAAGGCACATTTAGAAAAACTACATTTGGTCAAAAGTCTGTAATGCTTGAACTTCTAGAGCACAGAAATGAGTAGAACCAACAAAGATTATATTCGGAATGAAGCTGGCAAATTTGATGGAGAATCTAAATCGCATACGGTAGCTGAGGTGCAGTGGGGGACTGAAGGGATGTTGATGAATCAATTAAAAATATTCTCAAAATCAGAGTTAATCCAATAATGTGAAAAGGCTTAAAGTAAAAACAAATTAGGTAAGGTGATCTTGTCGCGTGTTTTTTTTAGCAAAAAAAAACATTTTTGTCATTTCATTTATTTCATCCAATCGCGCGAAAGATGCAAAAATTTGTATGTATTTCATTTGATTGATTGATTGAAAAATGGATGATATAATAAAATGTTTATTTACTTTGATTGAGAAAAGTGTGTACACAAAACGTATTGATGTTTTTTTTTGTTATGATATATATATATATAAAAGTGGCCTTAAAAATATACTAGTAATAAGAGATACCAACACAACAAGGTTACAAGTACATCAAATAATATGAAATAACATTGGACTAAATGGTACGGTGTGCAGAATCCTTGGACAAATTTGTGGTTGTTGTAGGTACAAACCCGGGTGGGATGCGCAAACGAACGAATCCCTATAATGGCAAAAGAAAAAATCATCATGTATGTTTGTGCTATGAAAAATTATCATAAAAGTCATGAAAATGTATAATGCGCTAAAAACGCACTTTAAAATAAAGTTTGATCTTGTTGGTTGATTTCCTGTTCGTCATTGTTGCTTTTGCTAGGGTACCGAGTTGAATAACCCAGAAGGTGGATTCCTCATAATTCGGGGCGCATCCTTTTCCTGCTCACGTCCACTGCTATACGTAACTTTAACAGGAGCTTGTAGTTTCCGTTTCCTGGCCCCACCATCCCGAATGCATTGGGTGGTTCCAAGGTTTTTCTGCTTGACAAGATTGATGAGTTTATTAGCCTCCCCCTCCTCGTGAGCATCTGGACTATGGTTAAGGTCCTTCAGTGAGGTAGGCGGGGGAGGAGATATGGAGTTGCTAGAATAACTGCTTATAGATGGAGATGGTGGCTTGTTGTTCCTCCTGCTAGCGTTGAAAAGCAATGGTGTGTTGTTCATCAGATAATCAGATACGTGTGGAGGTCGAGGAGTTTGAATGTTAGGTGAGCATAGAGAGCTGCTCCTCCTCCCAGTAGATGAGTTTGATGGTGATTCCTCTATAGATCTAGGAACCAAACGTTTCTGCAACGGATGGCAGAAACGTTTGAATGAATTGATTCGTAATACGCCGCTGCTACTCAGCCTCCTGTCATTAGGGCGGATGTTCCTTCTTGAAGAAGGCGAGTGCAATGAAGGCTTTGGATTAGCAGAGTGTCTATTCCTTGACCGTTTGGAGCTAAATATCATTGCGCACCCATTAACAGTACACTTGTGCGTTTCCAGTAGATGAACAGCGCTGAAATGGATCTTCAAAGCTCCTTTATCGCAAAACGTCTTGAGACAAACATCACATTGCACTCTCATTTTGCAAGTGATCGGGTTTATAAGCGTTGTTGTTGGCAAAATTGGAGGTGAAGTTGATGACATTGAAACTGGAATTGAAGCAGGGGCTGCTGGAGAACATAATAATTTTGGAGGAGAAGGTCGCCTATGCTGCGTACGTTGTGGTATCCTTCCTTTCCCGTTGGTGTTGTGATCAGTTACCACCTTAGGGTAGAAGGCTTTAGCATGTGCTTTACCCTGTGCTGATGTCAGGAGAGATGACACTGCTGCTACAATATCAGTGTGGTAATGTAGCAGCAACAAATTCAAAGGGTTCTTTGAATACCTCATTGTGCTTCGTAATATTATTGAGGTGCGAGATGATTCTCCGGGCGTAGGCATAATCTCACTGCCTTCAATATGTATTCGCAAACCGGTCCTCATGATAACTGTTCTTTTGTTTTTATACACGCCAACAAAAATGTATGCAAGGCAACTGTTCAACTCGAGAGTCTGGGAGCGACTGAGATCAAACCACTAGCGTAATGCCTCGTGATACATGAGTGTATAAGCAAACGCAGAAGCTCCCTTGTCCTACTACTATTATCCAACGTATTTTATGACAAAATGTTTTATAAATATATCATCTTGTCAGCCCATTAAAGTTAAAAAGCGATTCCGGGCATGCCAGTAGTCAACATTGTGGATTGTAATTGAAAAGGTGCAGTCTTCGGATAAAAGAATCAGCAGTAGCAGCAGAAGCACTAGTAATCAAGTTGGCATTTAAGCATGGGGTATAGCTTTCCGATAAATCCGGAAAACTGTTCAATATCCACAACCGCAGATGAGAGGGTAGCAGCTGTTCTCCAAATTGTAAAAGATGACTGGGATTGCATGGATCTCTATTCTCTGTTACCCTCGTATTAATTATGAAAAGTTGTCATTGTCCGAGTTGTAAGTACAAGTTGTGAGGAGCGAAATGGATGAAAAGGTTACAGGAAACATAGTAAAACGGGGTTATTAAAGTCGTGTTTCTGTAATATGGATAGAGCTATCGACATTTTATAAAGGACCGATTTCTTTGGCAATTGCTCATTACGTGAGCCAACAAAAACACCTGGTGATAAGTAAAATATGATAGCGTAGTGGCTCTGCGACAAAAAGACCATCTGCCAATAGAACCGAAAAACGGCGGAAATCTTTCGCCGGAAAGTTTATACAAAAAAAAAGTAATTATCTGCACGCAAACAGTCCAGTAATTATTTAGTGTTTGTTGTGGCTAAAAGTTGCATGTCTTTCACAGTACTATGAAGGGTGGTGGCCGCCACCTTGGAATCCTGGTTGCAATGGGGATTCGTTTTTTGATCCTTTTCACGACGTGCGTGTCATCAACGTTACGGTAAAATAAAATGAAAGTTGGTAATGTTTTGTCCGTTCTTATCGAGAGCGGGTTTTAATTAAATGAGAAATGGACAAAACACGCGACAGGCCATCTGCTAGAATGGCAACTGATAACATCCGACTGCAATAACGCATTTTCTCCCATTTCGTGTCAAAAGCTCGTTACCTGTCTTTTGGTCTGCACTTGTGGTTGTAAACACCAAAAGCTTTAATAGGTTACAATTTTTCCTTGTTTCCTTGTTTCCTTGTAGGGTACTTTTGCCTTTAATAGGGAACTTTTCCATGTTTCAGGGGCCATGTAGATTGTGCAATCATCCATATTAGACTGGATTATAGTTTTGAAATACTAATCGAATGCGGGAGCGGAAGAGGCTTCCGTTTGTTTGATTAGTTCCTTGTCCCGGCGTTTCAAATAATGCCGTTATGGGTGAGAACAAAACAAAATGCCCTAGATTGTAGCCAAGGGTAAACGGAACTGTTGCACTTAAAGGAACCTTGAATTTAACGCGTGTTTGATTGAATGTAAATGCGTCTTTTAGAATGTAGCTTATTTACTGCATCCTTTATCAAAGAAAAATGTCTCTAACGTGGTCGTAATTATAACCATCCATTCTAATTGGCACTATATCAGAACGATTCTTTTCATGAAGCTGATTAATGAGATTTGGATCTTGGAGAGAACGTTTAGTTCTTCCAGCACGAACTTTACTCTTTGCACCATCCATTTTGCTACTGCAAAGCCAACAGCATCAAGCCCGGTGTATGTCATCGTTAAATAGTGGACAGTTCTGTTCAGCTCCTCCATTCTTGTTAAGCAGCAGTATACTGAACACCATCCTAATATGCTTTGTAGTTCTATTTCCGTTTCTTTTCCGCTGTTGCAATGTGGTCCCTAAACTTCAGTTCAATTTTTAGTATTTCTCTATATTTTTGAAATTTAAATTCTGCAATTGCTTGGGATGATGGCATTTCCAGCTCAAATATAGGTGTACCAAGAAGTAAAATTAGCCCTGTTTCTGCGGCACGAATCGAGTGGAGCTTTGGAATGTATATCGTTCCCCCAATTAAAACAACTTGTGTTGTTTCCTGATGCCCCTTCCATATTTCATTGAAAACTAGTTCTTGCGTAATTAGTCAAAGTTCTGGAACAGTCTGATTGCAAGGGCATCCACCGCCTGAGCCACGTAAAGATATGGGTAGACAAGGTGCTCTTGTGAAGAAGCCTACCCTGGATAGCCCGGCATCTGCAAGAGGTCCTTGTGGTTCAGAAAACCTTACCTAAATAAGTCCAATCATTTCAAATATGTGATTGGAAAGGGGCACCATGCTGAAATGTCATGATACCGCTCTGGCTGCGGCAAGACTTTGTATGTGAACGTTTGGTGACAATTGGAGTAGTTTAAGCCAATGTCGATTCGTTTGCATGTGATTGTGCATGCATCTGGAATGGTATTCCTCAAGTAATTCGTTCAACCTTAGCGACGTCTCTGGGCATGTGTACTCGCACGTATAGGTAGTACATATATTAGTACATATAGGTATGAGACGCAGTATCTACAGGTTATTGTAAATGCTGAATTAGCTGGTAGTACTAGTTTTTGAATACGAAGAATATCTACATAATATTCGAAGAATACGGCCAGTATGTCGAAGTGTAGTACGTTTAGCTGCGTTCCCTAAATTGTAACAGAATTTGTTTAAATAGTATAATTACAATGTATGATTATGAGTGAGGACAGAAAATAAAAAATGAATGGAAAGAATAAGCAAAAAGCTGGACTGTGTCACGCCCATCCTCATGTTTGGCCTTTGGGGTGTTGTTAATGTACTTGTTAGCTAATTGTATGGTATGAGATAATTATTACAGAGAAATCAGAGTTTATTTTGTTTATTTTAATGTAATACAGACAAAGTATTCATTCCACAAAGTAAGCATATTTACTCAAATAATTGTTTGTACATCGAGTCTCTCTCAAGGTCACGTCTTGTCCAAATAACTGGTGTCCTTTTCCCATCCGTATACCGACTCCAAAACAGAATCCGATCAAGTTTTGGTAGTATCTGAAACGCTTGCATGGACGCTGGCATTTCGGAATGATTATTTGCAGTGCAGCATGAACTTGAGCAAAAACTCAGGTGTAATTCACGTAGCTCACCACATCGCAGCTTCATGAAACTCCAAAACTCACCCTGGAGCACGTTGGATCTCATGCTTTTCATTATTTTTAGCTTGGGTAACACTTGCCCCTTCAATTCGTTCATGATTGCAACGCTTCCCTCACCTTTTTGTAACTTCACCAGAATATCTAATTGAACCAGCGTGTTTGAAAACTGGCCAACGGTGGCGTTTAGGTGTCTGAGGAAAGCTGAAGCATCATACCCCGCGTCATGCTCATCCTTGTACAAATGGAAATGCTCTACCGGCCACTTGAGTTGACAAAAAGTTTCAAGCTCATCCAAAGGCAGGGGGAAAATGGGTCCAGTATCACCAAAGTATTGAATTAAGGAAAGTTGTTTCACATTGGGAGCCACTTGGTTAAAAAAGTGAGCCTCAAGTCCATGTCCCCAAAGCAAGTCTCCACGACAGCGAAATGTTGTTAGCTGATTCCCATAGGTCACGAGGAATGGGATCACGATTGATTGATCCGTAGGTATATCATAATTGAAAATGCCCTCAAAGTCGAGGCTTTCTAGGTGGGCCAGTGCTGGAAATACCAAAGGAGTTTGTAACAGCTTCCCTAAATCAATGATTCCTATGATTTTCAACATCTTTAGGTTTGGAGTAAGATTCAAGATGGAGAGGAGCGTGTCTATGGTGTTCCAATCAGCCCCGGGACACATAGCAATTGTTACAGACCAGAGGTGATGTCCATATTGGGAAAGCAGTGAGCTAACACTCTCATTGAAGATTTGGTCCCACGGACATGGGAAAAAAAGGAAAAGTGCTCGCCCATGAAATGGATTGTTGATTGAGGATGCCATTGGTCGTGACTCCACGTGACTTTTGAATTTGTCGATTTGCATATGTCTACAAAAATAGCGCCTAATCTCAATCTCAGTGAAAGTATCCTCTTTACAACGACGGTTCATCTCATTCGTGAAACGTTTTGAGGGAGTGGAAATCTCTTGCCCGATAGTGTGGTCAATTCCAGATTTGGTTGCTTTATTAAGTTTGCGGCAGTTTAGAGTATCTTGTAATGTCAAATGATCAAACTTTATCAAAATCGGAAGAACCTGTGAATATTCCAAAAGTTGTGTATTGTGATTATTTAGTAAGTTAATCATCCCGAAACATTTCATGTTATTTATAAACCCACCAGTGGCAACAACTCTGTACTTTTCCTTGAATGCAGTAAGTGGTTCCACTCTGGACATGAGTTTTTAACTGATTCAAAGTCTTTGGATTTGATGTATCGGAAAATTAGCTCCCAATCCTAAAAAAAAGAATACAATAAAAGAGGTAAAGGTGTTGAGGTACATGGAAATCATAATAATGTAATAATAATTGCTCACCTCTGGAGTTAGCATTGGATTAGTGATGGGCGCTTTGAGGGTTCCAATCGTCGTTCGTTGTAAGGATGATGATGATGGTAACGCTACCAGCGATTCCTTTGCGTTGTCAGTATTGCTATCATTACCTCCACACAAAGTCGTTTTATTTTTTGAAGGTGTTGCCATGATGACAGCAAAAATATTACTTAATAGTCGCAAAGTTTTAATCCAACAGCCAACAAATCAAAAAATAGGAAAAAGTTTTGGCAGGAGATGTGCGCTGTAGAAAATGTTGTTGTACACTGCGTCGTCGTCTGCGTGAAATGACAAACGCACAAACACTCGTGTACTTTGCTAAAGGGAAGCTGATTTACAATGCCTTTCAATAGAGCATAAACGTACATGATTAGTAAACACTATACACTGAAAGGGAAAGGGAAAGAAATGGATGATTTGTACAGACGCCGAGTGTGTAGAATATATAAAGGTACGCAGCAGTATTCAAGGGTGCCGGCCGGTTCCCCACAAGGCCTTTTCCCCACACGACTATTTCCCTACAGGGCCATTTCCACACACGACTAGTTGCACCGAAAAATTAAACCTGCTTCAAACTCTTGAGCTTAAGTAGGGTCTATCAACGGAGAAAGGCCTTGTGGGGAAATAGGTACTTGTGGGGAAAAGGCATTGTGGGGAGCCGGCCTAGACCCGCAGGCAAAGTAGATGTATGATACTAAAGCCGCATATATATCTTTGTGATATATGATGGCATCGTGGTAACGGCTTCTCAATCATGTACTAAAGAATTATTAGGCACTTTGGGCGGACCACAACCAACTCTACAAAAAGAAAAAGTCCAAAAAAAACGGACGCAAGAGCTGTTAATATCCTTCCTTGGATCCAAAACTCTCCTCCAGTCTGCGTGCGAAGCAAATAATTGTGAAAACCAAGTTCAATTCACTAAATATTGTAGAGTTATGGCAACAAAATAAATAATGGAAGCTATATAATTAATAAAAAGTAAGTTTTACCACAAAAACACTAAGTTAGTAAGTAGTGAACCAGTGGTAGTTGGTTTGACCTAAATTTGTACAAATGCGAATGCTAACGATGATGATTTGAAAATAGAAGAAAATAACTAGTCTCCCAAGTAATAATAATAATAACAGACGTGGAAGATGTGTACGCCAATTAGAGCCAATATGAATGCAATCGCCTTAGGAGAAAAGAGGCAAAATATAATTGGTGGTCATAATGGTGTGCAGTCACAATCCCAAAATTTCAAATAAAATTCAAACATTCCAAGTTTCCAGACACCCAAATGTTTTTCGAACATCCCCAAAAAATGCCCATCCGCGCCTGTAATAGTATTCGTGTAATCATCATTTTTAAATAAGTTAGGTTAGTTAAAGGTTAACACATATATATTGTAATTAAATTTTCTGTAACGTATAGAAAACCCCCAGATATGGATAGTTCCCTGGGATGGTTGAGAATTTTACACGCTTTGCAGTAAAATTACGCAGTAAAATTAATCGTCTCTATATGAGAATACACTATATATTCGCTATCAAGTATTCTAATAAGTGAATTATATAAGATGTTGAATCACGGGACTCGGATCCAAGTATAATGTTCTAAAAACTTTGCAATGTTTAGCAAGAGCTAGCAAAATAACATGCTTGCATTCACTTGTACTTTTACACAAACATCCCAAACTAAAAACTTTGGATTAGTGACATATCGGGATTGTGACTGAGAATCGTTCCCAACGTACATTTTAACTGAAAAGGGCCAGCCGGTGAATGTGCGTTTAAGCAAATGATATTTGAGACCCTTTTCACTGCTACCAATTTTACCACATTCTTTACAAAAATTGCTGTTATTGTTGCAGCTCCAGGTTCAGCTTTGAAAGTTTTACTCCTACAACCGAGAAAAAATAAGCGGATGATTTACTTTGTGAATTGATTCTTTATGTTGAACTACCTGGTGGTGGTTGTGGTGCGATTGTCAACTTTGGTGGTGGAGAGCATCCGTGGGGGAAACGGCGTAAAACTGTTTGGAGCATATTTGATATTTTCTAGTTTAAGTACACGAAAGATACAAATGGGTGAATCTTGGGTAGGTGGTTGGACAAAAGAATGAGTTTGGATTAATAGGGTTGAGTAGAAGTGGTTATATTTTATCTTCTTCAAGTAAACAACGGAAAGAGTGTAATGTCCAGGGTCATTCTTAAGATTCTAAAGTTCTGGGTACCTTATCTAGTTATATGTATGGTGAAACTTTGGTCTGGGTATTTTACTCAAGCGCGCTTTTATGCTCAAATGTGGATACAGTCAACTCCCCTCATAAGAGCACCACAAGGGGAATCGAAATTTGTCTCTTACATGTAAGGGTTTGGTCTCCTTTAAGGAGGCTTAGTGGAGATATTGTGTGGTATGCATGTACCGAAATTTACTCAAGTGTATATATCCGTTAGTATCTATAGCTTTAATGAAAATACCAATATACACCTTCTCCTTCAACGTCAATGGTTAAAACATGAAAACAGTTTATTTACAAAAATTCTGTACAGGCCAAGTGAAACAATTCAATAGTGATGATTTCAATTAATAGCTTACATAGGTTTCAATAAGTTTAAGTTCAATAAGTTTATGTGGCATATGAGAAAGAAAACTTGTAACTTGTGACGAGGTGCCATTTTGTGGAGTTGCACTTGTAAAGAGACCAAAATTAATTAGAATTGGAACCGTGGGCTAGGAGGGTGCCTCAGGTAGGAGGTTGCCACCACAGAGAGTGCTCTTATCAAGTGATTTTACTGTATATGAATGATGATAATATTATTGAGTAGAGTACACTTGTTTGATGGGATCACTTTGTAATATAGCCAATAATATAGCAAGAAAAGCACCCATGGAGTTTGGAATGGGTTTAAAAATCCTCGTCAGCGTTGAAACGCTTGGTACAGCCGATGACCTCACATTCAAAATTATTTTGTTGCTGGATCTGTACTGGTCTGACAACGCTGCAATTTCTTATCTGATTCTGAGTTTGTGTTGGGATTTCTGGACTGTCGACCAAATCTTTTTTGTTTTTGATACAAGTCATCATCGTCGTTCATGACTTTGAACTTCTTGGTCTTAATTCTCTTCTACTGGTTGTATTTTCCTTAATTGTTTGTCGTTAGACCTAATTCAAAGTACTGCTTTTTCATCCACTCATGTCTCGTGTTTTTGCGATGGGCCGTTAATCTCTCGTAGCGGGAAAATTGTTTATTTCAACAAAAGCAATTGTGTTGGAGCATAATTTCGATGGGAAATGGGTTGAGTATCAGGCGACACAAGGTAAATTAATTTCATACACAGTATCACTAATCCGAGTTTGTATAATACTGCACATTTCCGTACTATCGCTAGGGTTGTTATTGCTTGATAAGGGGAAAGTTCACCGCCTTCCAATTTCGTAGTCTTTACATTTAATTCATAATCTTTATCATCATCTTCAATTGTGACAGATTTTGTGTATGACATGCTGACTTTACGCTACCAGCCGCTTCGCTAACCACACAAGCTAGAATCCACGAGATTCTAAGAAGTTGCGTGCAAAAATGATTGGAACTTTAGTGCTGGGTACTTTGTATCTGCACTGTAAAAACTACAGACTAAAGTGAAAACTATCAAGCGTTATTGAAAAAAAATTTGCGGGGTAGTTTGTTGTACAATGCTAAAGGAACGATATGACGAGCGACAGAATGACATTAGTCAGCACACCAGGTCATAAGACGTTTATAACGTGCATTGTATGTGCGTATCGGTGACAACATCGCGAACTACGACCGCTTAAATGTCGAACAGTCTTAATTTCTAATCAATCAAAATGTTCAAAAGTAAGTTAAAAATTTTAACATGTGCGTGATTCACGAAATCAGGTTGCTTTAATTTGGCAGGTCTCATATCGCAATTGGGTTTAGGAGTTGTGTGTTTTTTTTTTCTATTAATATCTCGCTTTTTCGTATGATCACGCAAAGTACTGAAAACTATGTATCCGTTTTTAAGTTATAAATGGTTGGGGTGCGGTGTACAAATACAAATATATTATGGTATGTGTACGGTACTACCACGTTAACCTTATACGATGTAGAAATATCTGGCAGCCCAATGCAACAATCGTATGCAATGAAAAAATGGGATCCGCATTCGTAGAATGTAAAGGATACATGGTGATACATGTACATCGTAAACGCTCTTCATCGAATTTCACATAAACACGTAGATTTCAAGGGTTGACGTTAAAGCAAGACTTTGCTTGGATGTGTAGTTTGGTTGTTGGTTGATGGCTTCATTCTTGTTTTGTCTTTGAGACTGATAGGACGGATACTTTTGTTCTGTTGCCCTTGGAAAAACGTATGAATGTTACACTTATGCGGTGAGGAAACATTGCGGGTATTGGGGGAAATCAAGACGAGCAGCCGCTGTGTTCGTTCAAGGTACATTCGAGGATGTAAAAAGGATTAAAGTTCTTTCGAGGATTAAGGAGGATGGATTTTTTGAGATTGAATTTAGCTCTGAAAGTACTTCCTCCTTATTCTTTGCAAGAGATTCTCAACAATCCAACCCATCACAAACTGAAAATATCGGAACAACGCCCTTGGTTTGTGTGTAAGAAGCTTTCCCTTCTTGCGGTGATTTACGGCTGTCACCTGTGAGTTTAAATTACACTCATAGGCACCGTCGTATTTTTCCATGAAAGAGGAACGTTCAACATGACACAAACCCGTCGCAATCAACTTGTGGCGAATATGATATGACATACGTTGACAGCAAATCTGCATTTCTGCGTGCCCCAGCACCTCTTTATGCTCTATTGTCCTTTTCACCACGTCCCCTTCCAACATTCTGTTTTCTGAGAGATGAGAATCGTTCTAGATTCATGGCATTATTCGTTTTCCATCGCAAGAGAAAATTTCAACACTCCACGTATTGGCATTCTTCGGAAGTGGGCAGATGCAAAAACAAATTAAATTACTGTACCCCAGCAAGCAATATGAATGCATTTTCAAAGCAATCAACATTTATAAAAGTATATATGGTATGAATGGTCAATCAAATGTTGATTGTCGAAAATATGCGCAAGACGGCCTCATAATCAGAAAAATAGGCATTAGAAAATGTATGTTGAAGCAAATATATATATGTTGAAGCAAAATTTTTTCCGGAATATCATCCTACATCTAAATTACGTTTCATAGAGCATTTCTCTAAAAAAAACCGGTAGAGGTCGTGTGTAAGATAGGAAAAATGAAGCCTGCATAAATTTGATATAGAAGTCAAATGGAGAGTAGTCGGCCAAGTTTATATGAATGATAAAACGGTAAAAATATAAAAGAAAATGTATACTAAAAGTGACCATATGGCTGTCACACCAGAAAAGGGAGGAACATGAGAAAGGTGGAGCATGCAATGTGCTTTGTCTAGTACGTTTTTTTTGAAGAACACATGCGCAGATGTCGTGTACCTACACGGCCAGAATCATTGATGCAAAGATTTGTGTTTGGTTCAACGATCAGGGTTTGTTCCCTTTCATTCGAGTATGATCTTTGAGACTGAGAGCATGGAACAAGTTGAGCACGCTAGAATTACTTGTAAAAGTCAAAGATCCTCTTATATGGATATTGCTTGATTATTTCGAGGATGAAGGGGTATGCCACTTATAAGATTTGATTCAACTTTTAAGTAGTATACGCACTTTTCTTTGAAATAATTATTTACAACAGTCCGACCTGGAATTGTGTCATAAAGAAATACAAATGCCACCACGACCACATTGGGTTATGTAACAAGCTTTCCCTTTGAGTATTCTTATACGATTGGTACGTGTGAGTTTAAAGTCTACTCATAGTTGCCAATCGTATTTGTCTATTCAAGAGAAACAATTCTGGTTGAAAAGTAAATGACTTTATCGCCGCCGGAAAGGTGAACTTTATGCCAACTTTAAATGTTGACAATTTCTTTTGTGCGGAGAAAAACGACAGGTGATTGTGAGTGTAAATTCCATTATTTTGCACTTGCCGTTTTTTTCCTTGCAAAAAAATTTACAACATATCATCTAGGCAATGGAAGACGTGTGTTATTTCCAACGTATACGGTGTTGTCAATTAATAATTGTAGAACCTGCCATATTGTAATCAACTTGCCTTTAACTGAAAATATCAATTACTTACATTTAACTACAGTTAAGGCCGTTTTAATAAGGTTGATTTCTGTGGTTGAATGTATGTACTTGATATAAAAAGCAACTCTTATGGGCAAACAATTACGTATGTGGAAATGGGAAATGAAAACGGGCATTTAACAAGCTTTTCATTATAAGCGTTATTTTTTCGGGTTCGTGTGTTGTAAAAGGTAAGCAAAAAGTTTAAATTTTTTTACCATAAATGTCTTTGTAATTTTGTGTAAATTCTCATGTGCATATTCTTGCAGGGCTCTCACCATGCTCATGAGAGTCGGTCGGATGTCGTTTTACACGAAAAACTAACTTCAATGGGAGCTGGAACTAGTTCAAATGAATCGTATACCAATATAATTGTTTAACGTAATTTTTGGAAATAAAAATACTAAACTTATCAATCAACACGAATAAAGTCATTTTCGTATCATATCTGAATTCATAACATAAACCTTAAATGGCTAAATCCTACTACGGTTGAATATGGATTGATTTTATTGCATCGAATCACTTTGCCCCCTTTGGCTCAGTTGAAAATTGCGACCAAAATTCGTAATGCATTCATCATACGTTTAGCACATACACATACACGGAAAGGATGATTGCAGCAGGGTAGTACGTTTTTGCATAAACATTCGATGGTAATACACACAGCTCCTTATACATGTTGGACACACGACTGTACTTTAAAGCTGCTTGAATACTACATGCAAAAATTTGGCTACTTAAACAAGTTCGCATTGGCATTTGCAGTATCAGTCATCAGTTTAGTTCGTTGCGGTGAGTTACTTTTCATACAAAGTCAAATTATGGACTGTACAACGAGAAACCCAAGTGGAAGTGAAATAGAAATTGATGAACAGGAGGCAGGCCAGAAAGTCTCTCCAGAATATCGAATTACAATCTATCCAGAAAAGCGTGCCATTCCTAAGTACCGGACAGGGGGGTTTGCTATTCTTGTAGCTATGCTTATAAAGGAGGAAAAAAAGTATTATCGGGGTTTCATGACCGAGACAGAAATTAAACAACATGCGAAACCCTATGTACTTTTGAACCCTGCAGAATTCAAATCCGACACGGGAAAGTTCACTTATTGGGATTGCATGAGATCGCTGATAAAGAGAAAGTTTGTTGCAGTAGCTGGTCAAGAGGCTAACGAGTATTCGCTGACACCACTCGGAAGAGGAGCAGCAAAAGATTGTTTTGAACAAATATGGCCTGCTTATGAACAAGCAACCAATGAGAAAGGAAATGTTCTTTTTTCTCCAAAAGATTTTGAAATAACGTTGTTTTTGGACACAAGCGAAGTGTATGGGTAGGTGTTTTTTTAATTATGAAATTTAAAGGTATGATGAAATTGGTATTTAAAATGCAAAAACAGTATATATATGGTACACTAGGAAAAAAGCCAATTGTGTGGATCCGGTTTTGAAAAAAGACTTGGAGGAACTCGGTGTTTCAGTAGAGGTTAATCGTCTGAACGTGGGAGATTTTGTTTGGGTATGTCGAAATAAAGCGCGGGAGATGAAAGATGGAAGATTTGTACCAAACAACGTCAACACTGTAGTTCTGCCCTATGTTTTGGAACGGAAACGTTTGGATGATCTATTGCATAGTATGCACACCGGGAGATACGATGAACAAAAGCAAAGGCTCAAGGAGACAAAAATGCATGTAATTTACGTGCTTGAAGCGTATACAGGTCGTTGTAAAAGTGATCGCAACCAAACGCTGATTCAGTATGTAATCAGTGATATGAAAGACGAAAAATTGGAGGTTGAAGAAACAGCGTCCTTGCAGGCTACATGGCAGTATTTAGTAACAAAGACTAAGGAATTGAAGGAAAAGTATCTGGTAAACAAAATAAAAATCTTAAAAACACGGTCATCTTATATTGCTCATGGATCCATTGCGCAATGTTGCTATTTTGAAAACAGAATAAAACCTTGGTTGGGATGTGGAAATCTGAAATGGACGATTTTAAGGATGCGGGAACCGATAAGGAAGCACATTTAATGTTTTTTAGTGACTTTATGGATTATTCATGCAAGCACAAGCCAAATAACCCAGTGAGAATTGTTATGCCATTTTCAAGTGCATATATACAATATAGTAAGGTATGGTATGGTTACTTTTATTTTAGATACCCAAGACGGAGACGGAAAGGTTTGTGGACCGGCTAATGTCGCTGAAAGGGGTCACTGAGGACATGGCAAATGCGATCGCTGAAAAATATCCAGCACCTACTATTCTTTATGGTGCTTATTTTAAGTGTGATTCAGCTGAAGAAAAGAGTAACCTTCTTGCTGATATTGACGTTCCAAGTACTGGATCAAAGATTGGGTATAAAATCAGTAAAGTCATTAGTGATTATTACAATTACATGTACGAGAATTAATTTTAGTAGTAGTATTAATGATAATAGTAGCAGTAGTAGTAGTAGTAGTAGTCGATATTTGAAAAATAAATTGTAGAGAATGACAAGAAATGGCTAAACTTTTGATATTAATTATGCATCACGAACATTCACCCATTCTAATTAAATCTGAGCGTATTTGGCACATTTTGTTGGATGCATAAAGACTCTTATGGAAAAAATCTCTTCAAGCCATGTGGTGTTCCAAAATTGTGGTTAGCTGCGTTATGAAAATGCTCAGGGAATTGGTTTGCAAAATCAAGGTCTGATTTGTAGTTTCTAATCAGGTACAATGTACGATTGTGGTGAAGCCAATTAGGTAAAAAAGTGGTTTCAGAAGGAGCTTGAACAGTCAGAGGATGGCTATTGTGCAGTAATAATGTAATTTGTGACTCGATGCGCATTATGTTAGATTATTAAGCTTTGTATAGATTTATTAAACAGAAATCTAATCATACGTTAACAAACATGTGATCAATATTATGAATCAATAAAATTGTTAGCGCTGTGATGGTTAAATACCTTCGTATAAAGTACCACCATATCATTTTCGGCTCCTTGGTTTCCATTGGTTCTTCGTATTTAATTTATAATTAACGAGTCATGGCAGTTGGTGTTGTTGTTGTTGTTGGATTTGGATTTGGAGTGCATGATGAAATGATATCACCAGCCGTGTATTCTACCATTAAACTACGGCACACTTTTCAGCAAAAAGTCGTCGTGCTTTCTGTATGCTGTCGTAAACCGTAGGACCCCGAAGGGATACCGGAATGACAACTGCCCGCCATGCCAGGATTGTTGGAACAATCGGTGCGAGTAAATTAGTAAATGGCAGATAATAACGTTGTGTAGATCCAGCCTGAGGATTATGGTACGGATTTTTACGAATCAACTGGCTGGATCTACTGTATTACCCATTAAAAACACCATAGACTGGCAGAGGACGAGACGAACAGCAGAGCCATACTCACACTACCACCTTTTGCTCGGTACCGGTGGGATTCGAACCCACGTCTCACGGTATCTGGACAGACACTCTAGCCATTATGCCATTGCTTATTTAATGCATAGGGTTATTGTTTTAATGATGCAGACATTCCTTTAAATTAGCTACTCTAGAATTTGATATGGTATATTCAAGTTCATTAACTAGAGTCTCCTCTACTCGTTGTTTTAATTGCTTATCAATTACGCTTTTGACAATGCTATTGATATTTGGAACCTGATTACTATGGGGAACTACAACTCGGACTGTCTCAAGGTTTCGAAACTCAAAAACAGTTACTGGCAAATTATAATGATCTGCAATTTCTGTTTCATTTCTACGCAGGTATTCCATTAAAGTGGTGTTTCTGGGTCTAAGGGCTTCGTTGCGATCCAATGTATTTAGTATATCGAAAGCATTTTGAATTTTCTGCCTAGAATAACCACGATCGATGTATTGCTGCTTCAAGACCGTCAACGTAGCAAGTTTTTCTACTTGCAATGAACAATGTCTAACAATCATCATTCCCTGACTAAAAAAAAGACCAAGTTTTGTTAAAGCTGTATGATTTGAAGAAACGTGAAGAGGTAGCTTGCTATTCAAGGGTTCAAGGAAATGACAAGTGTTAAATGAATTGTTGCTATTGATGGTCACCATAACATTTAGAAAAGGGATTCTAATCAAATTAACTTGAATCGAAAAGGTAAGATTTGCAAGTTGAATAGTTTGTCCAAGCCAATCCGTGACATTGCTAATATGAGTCGCGTCTATGATAAGAAACAAATCATTGAGTAATCGTTTGTGAAAAACTATATCCTTATTACTTTGGATTATATCTTTCAACATGAAATAAAGTGTAATGTTTCCTATAATCGGAGACGCAATGTTGCCTAATTCTAACCCTTTTTTCTGGTAAAAATACTCATTGTTGAACCTAACATAATTATAGTCAAGGGCAAGGTTAAGCAATGTCTTAAACTGATTAGTAGACAGTTTGCAAGGATTACAATGATAGGAATATCGATACATGGCAATGCAATATTGCTTGCATTCCTGTAAAGGTAAGTTTGTGTACATTGACTCTAGAGATAGAGTGGCTAAAGCGTATGTCCTGTCTTTTTGGAGGTGTAACCTTTCCAAAACTAATATGAAATGATTGGAATCTAATACCAAGTCTTTAATATCGTGAACACATGGGGCCAAGACATAATGCAATAAATTAGCTGCAGTGCGATTTGTTTTGCTCATAGTGGATGCTATTGGTCTGATTGGTGGAAAATTATCTTGGTATGGCCTGTGCGTTTTCAAAAGCCCATAAAAAGTCGCTGCTTTGAGTGGAATCTCATTGAAAAAAGGAGGAAAGTCTTCAGTTTTGAAAATACTGCGATATAAAACCTCAAATCTACCCTTGTACAGGGTCAGTTGCTGGTTCACATGATTCTGTGTAGATACCTCATAGATAGTTGGGTTGCTCAAGAAATCCAAAACACGTTGTTCATAAACCTCAGTATCAACTACACAAATGCCTGCATTTTTATCCGCCTCCACTACGGTCAGGTTATAATGTCGGCAAAAATCTCGAAACTCACTACAAATTACCTTAATGCACCACTCTGGTGTGTACCTAAAATTGCGTCGCGTGTTTGAAGCAATAGAATTTATTATAGTAACTGCATTAAAATTCCGATTAAAATCGGGATCGAGATTTAGTTGAAGTCTCCTTTTTTTAGCATAAAGGTTTTTGATGCTATTGTACCATGTTTTGAAAGGTTGGAATGGAACTGGACGAGGCGGAGGATGCCTCTTAAAAAAAATATGCCATGATAAACGTCTTAATGACGACTTCAAGTGCCAATCAAATTGTTTTTTGTGCAGGGCGCTTGGAAGGCAAAAATTTAATCCAAGATATAACAGGCAGAGAAACTTGAGAGGAAGGGTTTGGATTCGATCACTTATAATCGTAATAAAACTGCTGTCAGCTTGGCGTGTACCTTTGATTAAGTTATCAAGAAATTTGGTTTGATTCTTGTTTCTTGGTTTGAAGCCGAAAACATATTTTACTCTGGCTCTGGTATGATTGTTGGACCTCCTTTGAGCATGGGTCCTACGTCCAAACACACGTTGCCGATGGATACTCAAACCTCGACGCCCATTATTTGGTGGCCAAGTTGGAGCAGCCAAAACAGGAGGAGTTGGAGGGTTGGAGGGACCAGACCCCAAAGTGCCTTCTTGCAAAATGCGTGGCAATTGCGAAGGAGGTGGTGGATAAATTCCTGCGGCCATATTTGCATGTCTGGTTCTCCTATCAGCTCTTTTACGTCCCATCATAAATGCTGAGTATTATGAGTGCAGAGGAGGCTGTGCTGAACTATTAAAATTCAAACACTAATATCAAGTACAACCACCAATTGGCATACACATTGAATTTGAATGTAGCCTAGGTTATTCAATTTAATTTGTAGTCTTGATACAGGCTATATTATAGCCTTGTTTGTTGTAGTGCAATAAAAGAAACAAATGAATGCTGTCTGATTGCTAACATCAACAAAAAAAACAAGAGATTGCCAGGTCACAAAGCAATAAAGTTTCTCAAATGAGAAGCGGATGAACTTTTTAAAAGTTCAAAAGCCTGGCCGTCCCTTTTTTTTTTGTTGTTGATAGTAGAAGCAATCAGACGTTCATTTACTTTGTAAGGTAGATTCTTTGAAAATGTAACAATGTCTACTGTAACGATGTATAATAATGAAAAAATAAATGTTATAACCTATTAATCAGTGGCAAAAGTATTGGATGGAATATAATTTGAGTGGTGTAATAAGAGTTGTTTCCTGGAGGAGGGAATGGTAGAGACTGTGTTGAGTGGTCGTCTGAGAGCGCCTTTTTATAACATGTGTGGTGGGTAATCTCCAGTTACGAGAGCAATGCTTGCCAAATCGGAAAATAGAGTCCGCCTCCTCCATGTATAGGATAAAATCATTTCGTTCACCAAGGTATTGTATGAACGTAAAAGTTCTTGAGACGGTTGTTAGAACTTGTATGTACGTTATGGTAAAATTAATTGGCAACAATAAGTATCAAATTGAAATGAACAATCGTGTTTTCATGACGTAATCTTGTTTAGCCACCAACTCAAGTAATTGGTAGCCATCATTTGGCGATGAAGGTTTTTTTTAAATGATTCAATTAAAGTATGTGATGGTACAAAATGTACGGCTTTGGTGGACTCGGCATGAAAAAGTTGCAAAAGTTTCAGATTAATGGTACTTTGTACCATTTTTCTTATATATACACGCATATTAGGTTTAACACATTTTTCTTATATATACACGAGGTTTGCATAAGGCTATTAGCATCTTGCTTTTTTTTTAATATTGCATGCGGCGTTTTAGCACTAGATTCATCATTTGATCCGTAATGTTGTTTATGATTGGACGTGTTGGGTAATCAGTGCAGTGGGTATATCTGAAAGGATAATCAAGTTTCCATCCGATTCCACCAATACAATAATAATAATAATAATAATAATGGAGGCAAATAAACGTCACCATGAAATGGAAATTGATGAGGATATAGACAACGGTAATCCTCAGATTTCACTGGAGAAATCGACAGTAAAGGGACGAGAATTCGAGTACGATGAAGATATGGATGCAGTAATGGGTCAATTGAATACTCCGATTGAACCCTCAACTAATCAAGTACAGGCTCCAATTCCGAAGCCAAGAAAAGGAAAGGCGGATCCAAATCGTCCGTGGCCACTCACAACCATAAACACACCACGAGAAGTTGTCAAAAACATCCGGGTGGTGATTGTACGCAAATACCCAACTTTATATCATGGATTCAATGCAAAGGGAGAACAATGTAACTCATTATTAGAGTTTATATGTAATATCACAAATTACATATCACATATAGTATTAGGTTTAATTAAATTTGAGTTTGATTTAATGGACCATAGTAACCTTGAACCAACGACGAATGGAAAAATTAATTGCAGAGCAGCATGCACATGAGCCTATCCCTGGTTCGTCGTCAAAAGTACAGCCAAGTTTGGCGTTGCCCAAAGAACGGGTAATGCAGGTACGTGGTGTAGAGTTCATTCCATTTTACTTAATCTTTAACGTATTATGGTACAATGTACAAAACTAATTGATATTATGGGATGGTTAAAGGTTCGGGGAGTGGATGTGGCAGATTTTAATTCAAACAACGGTGTGATTAGTGCACTGATATTTTTGCCATTTACGAAAGACGACGAAATCCCAGCGTTTGAGGAGGGTGATATTGTCGAGTTTACACAACTCAAAGCTGCAGAGCTTGTCGGTAGGCATACAAAGACGTTGACACGGGGAAGGTTTACACAGATTACAGTTTGTGGGCGAGAGGGACTTGTCACCGGAAACCTTTCCCGACATCTTTCTGTCGCGGAATCGATTAACAATCCAGACTTTAATCCAGTATTTTGGGAATTCGATTATTGCGGAGTAGTGTGTCAGTTGGGAGTAATTTCGGAAGACAAGGGTCAGAAAATCAAGTTTGTGGATCAAAATGGAAAATCTCTGTGGATAAAATTTCCACATTCCATGGAGGTAACGCATTCCATCCAATGTTATGTGTTGGTTATGTTGGGTTGGTTGGGATTTAATAAATTGGTAATGACAAATGTTCTTTTGGCCATAGGAAGCCGGGTTGTTGGGTGTTGTTGAAATTGGAAACGTCGTTGGATTGCAGGATGTTGCATGGCGCAAGGATAAAATTTTTGAAACAAATCGAACAGATATACATCTGGAACCGGAGTTTGGCATTTTTAAAGTACCAATTGAGAGGCTAAAAATAGATGTTGAGGTTTGCATACACCAACTAAAGGAATAATGCATTTTGAGTCTGTGTTAATCTTTTGTTCTCGTAAAAATGTATAAATGTTTGAAAATTGCAGTGGATGAATGGCGTATTTTTCAAGACACCTCCAGGTCCGCATGCATATGCCAATCCTGAAAACCTAGCTCCACAAACCAAAAAGGTGAATACTACCAAGTCAGTCATTGCATCCGTGGTACAAAACTTGAAAGGTAAAAGGTCGAATGAATCAAAGCCCAATTTGAGGGAACCCAAGTTAACAGAGGCCCAAAAGGAGGTGCTAAAAGGCTTAAAGGACATTAAAGTGCCCAAGGTAGCAGCTCCCAAACCAAAATCTCGTCTAAGCAGATGGGATAGGTTTACGAAAGACCCAAAGCCAGGTCAGGATAGGGATGACAATTATGATGATGATGGTTGTGTTAATATGTAAAAAACATTTGAATAGAAATTGCATGCAAATTGTAGTATGCTTTAGTCTGTAGATGATGTAGGTTGAGTTGAAACAAATAAAGTTAAAATTAATTACTCGAATATTCCTCATTTCTTTATTGGTAACATACTCACATTACTGTTTAATATTTCCTTAAAATGTTTAACTCTAGAATGGGAAATGGCCATTTTAATTGACTTGAATATTTGCTCATCTAATTTGCCTTTCAATTGACGCTTAACGTATTTTAATACAATCTTGCCAAGTTTCGGACATTGTTTTGTAAACGGCACGACAAGTCGAACCACGTTATCAAATTCTGCTGGAGGTGTAAGTTCATCCTTGATCTCTAAATAATACAAGTCATTGTATATTCGCATTTGATTTATAATCAAGTAGTCTAGCAAAGATGAATCGCGAGGCTTTAAAGCTTTTGAACGTGGAAAGTTCCAAAGTTTTGCCACGTCTTTATCCAATGCTGGACGTTTGTATCCTCTTTCAATAAACTGTTCCTTTAATGCAAGTATTCGAGCGTGCCTATCATCAGAATTGGAGCAAGTCCGTATGATTCTCAGGCCTTGACTGTAAAATAGGGATTGTTTCACACCTATATGATGGTTGGATGTGGAGTGAAGATAGAGCAGTTTATTCATTGGTTTGCGATAAATTGATGTGTGAATATAATTTTGTTTGTCTATCGTAACCTGCACATCCAAAAAATTAATCGTCTTTGTGTCAAAATTTGTTGTAAACTGTAAATATTCATGTTTTACGACGTCTTTCAACCATGCTGGAAAGTCTCTAATGTTTGTAGAGTCGACAATTAGAAAAATGTCATCTAATAATCGTCTATGAAACACAATGTCGTCTCTTTTAAACACATCTTTTAGTTCATAAAAGACTGAAATGTTGGCCACAATGGGAGCGGCAATGTTTCCCATTTCCAATCCTCTTATTTGTCGATAGTATTCACCATTAAATTCAATGTAGTTGTATCCTAAAGCCAGTTTCATCAACATGTCAAGGTGTTCTGGACGCATGACTGTATAGTGCTTATTTCTGCACTCTGTGTACATTTTTGCACAGTGCTTATAACAAGCTTTCATGTCCAAAGTTGGGTACAGTGCTTCAATGTCTATAGTAACAAGAGTATATTTTTTCTCCATTGGAAGACAAAAGTCTCTAAGTGAGAGTAAAAAATGCGTCGAATCAAGAATCAAGTCAGTAACATAATTTGCACATGGAGCAAGTACAAATTCGAGTAAATGCGCAGCCGGACGATTAAACTTTCGGGTGGTATCCGCAATTGGTCTAGGTGGAGGAATACGACCGCGCTTTTTGTGTACTTTAAAAAGGATTTTAAAAAATGCTGGAACTGGTTTGACAAAGTTGAACCAATCAAGTTGTTTCTGACGGAAAATCTTATAGTCAAGAAAAACCAGGTTATCCTTGTACTCTTTGAAGGCAGCTTCCACGGTTTTGAAATTGACATGTTCATAGGAAGTCTTGATGTTTAAGACGCTTAAAGCTGTTTGGTCATAGTCGGTTCTATCAACAATTACAAACCCTGCATTTTTATCTGCTTCCACAACCACAATTTTACAAGTCTTACAAAATGCGTTGAATTCTTTCATTACGTGTATCAACTCCCAATCACAAGTCTTTCTAAACCTATAATGCATTTCTTTGACAACTGTTTTAAACAAGTCTTCCACATCAAAGTACTTGTCAAAATCCTCATCTGTTGTCAGATTTATTTTAAAAGCCTTTGCGTATTCATTTTTGATTTGATTATACCACTTTTTAAGGCCACTGTATGGGGCATTGGAGATATCGTGTGTTTTGAAGAATATATGCCAAGACAGGCGACGCAATGACGACTGTAAATACCATCGCAATTGTTTCTTTTGAATAGTGGAAGGAATGCAAAATTTAAGACCCAAATACAACAGACATTTAAAACGTAATGGAATCTTTTTAACACTGCTTATATTAATTACATTAGTAATTTCGTTTTTCTCTGCTTCTAATGTTGATGTAACAAGGCGATTGAAATACCTTGTGGCGCGGGCACTGCGCAGTTTGGTTTTGCCATTTGAACTTAAATTGAAGATTTTGTTCATTTTATGGCGAACGTGCTTACGTTTTCCTGTTTCAGTGGTCTCTGCTGTACAAGTTGTTGGTGTAGGTTTTTGCACTAGCGGTTCAAACTCATAGTGAGTGTAATCGGGAAGGTAATCTTGAGCGTAATCAATATCAATTTCTTTTTGTTTCTTCACATTGTATAATGACCCATTGCCTTCATCTTGTCCATAATCTTGTACGACTATTTCTAGTGTTGTTCTATTATGCAGCGATTCTCTATATGCATCATTTCTACGCGTGGTCATCCACTTGTGTGGTCGTCGTCGTCGTCGTAGTCGTTGACGTGACATGGCGATTGCGTCAAGATCTATTTAAAAAAAAAAGATTTAATATAACAACTCCATTGCTAATCAAACTTGCTTACGTACTTTGTTGGCTCACTTTTCCTTTCGTCTCCTTTCGTCACAGCTTGATCAGGTTTGGGGAAGCCTAATAATGATACTAGCAGAAAAGTAAAAGTTTGCAGAATGTGTAGTGAAACAAGAGCTGGAACAGACTGGGTGTTAAATTGGTAGACTGCACGATATCAATGACTGGGAGCATTTGTAAAAGTTTGTATATATATATAACGTGCGCCTAAACTTTACAGACGCCAAGGAGATCTATGTATGTTAGGCTCAACCAAACCTAAATCGTTAATAATTTGCAATGGGAGGAATTGGAAGCATTTGTACACGTAAAGGCAGTGAGGAGGTATTTTTACATACAAGGATTGAATGGGATAAAGTGCCCCATGAAGTAAGTTTTTAAAAAAAAATGTCACGACTTTATAATTCAATTTGGCCATTAAATTTGTATTGTTTCGTGTGATAAAAAGGAATGGAGGAAAACGTTGAAAACACTTTTGCCGGCTCATCCGGAAAAGCTCACGTTTCAAGATCTATTGACATGGGAATCCAAATTTGGATACTTGGTTAGTTGCCGAGAAAGAAGCTCAAGTTTGATCGATTTAGTTGATGATGTTTTAGAACAAAGCATTATTTCATTAATTGAAATTTGGATACCAAACAGAGGGTTTAATACTTTGCTTTTACGTTCCATTTTGGGATTAGAGATTGGACCTGAAACAATTTTTATAGTGGAGCATGGGAAAAGAATACCATACCATTCATTTATGGCTAATCATAAAAAAAGTACTAACCCATTCCATGCTAGGAGTGTGGTTCTTTTGGGTCAAAAGTTTAAACAGTTACACGAGGGATTAACTATGAGTATCGACAGTGATTTGATAGCAAAAGTGATCGCAGTCAATGCATCAGTTTTATGTCTGTCAGGTTTGAGTTTGGATCATTGTAATTTTATTTCCATATTGAATGCAGTACCAAATTTGAAGGTGTTAGTCTTGGACTCGTTTACATTGCGTGTGGAAAATGAAAACCAGCTAGGTGCACTTAATCTCCCTATACTAGCAAATCTACAAACATTATTAATATTACCTGGTTGTCGCGTGTTCACGCGGTTTATAAACGGCCGTGAGCAAAAAATTGTTAATGCAATGCCAATATATAATTATAATTTCTGGGGTATGAATGGATATGCAAAATGCTTAAAAAATCTAGAAATCAGGTATTATATGCCAATGCATATAGACGCACTTACCAACCTAAAGCAACTGTCGATTATTACGTATTGTGTGTCATTTCTGGATAAATTTGGTTCATCGTGTAAACTGGAACGTCTGAGTGTTATAGGAATCAGAGTTTCTGTAAAAGTGGATGAGATGTGTTTCTTTTTGGAGCAATTTGCAAGCACGTTGCTTGAAGTTAACTTGGATATTGATTTACGTGGTGGTAGCGGTTTTGGAGCGTGTAATGACAAGAAACAACACCAAGAAATCCAAGAGTTCCCGAAACTCTATAAACTAAGTCTACGATATCCTGAGGAGGGAGGAGAGGATGAAATACGATTGATAACGGATTGGATTGTAAAAAAATGTTCTGCTCTTGTGCATTTGGTGTTTTTACGTCGAAAGGAGAAGAAGAAGCAAGGGCATCCTTTACCTGTATTCCATTTGCCTGAAAAGTATGTGACTGCTGGTGCGCCACAATTTATGAATATCATTTGGCGTAAATGTACTGATTTAAAAAGTATTTCAGTTGTAAATCGGGAATACACCAAAATATGTACAACATACGATAAAAATATGCAGCAGACTACGTATCTTCGTCCAAAAAATGTATAGTACAAATCAGCATAGTTAAGAAATCCCGCCGAATACTATTTGCGAAATAAATTGGGCAAAATTTATTTATTTAGACTACTCTAGACGTTTTATTTGCATTTGATTTACATTTATCATTGGCATAAAAATTCATGGGTCATCAGTTTGCATCCACCTTGTTGATGAATGTATAACCGTTCATGAGCATTGAATGATAGTACTTTGTACGATCATTAGAGACTATTACTACATGGATATTCATGCCTGCAATATTATATAAAGTAGGGTTGTTTGTTTTAAAGAGTGGTCATTTGTCAGATTACACTGAAAGTACGTTAAAGTAGTAGAAATTAAGCAAGACGTATTGTATAACAATGGAAGAAAAGAGAATCACTGAAAATGACAATATATTTGATTTGGAAACGGACAATGAGCTGGCTCAAATTCTCGACCCGGTTTTGAATTCAGATTCAAATGTAGTTGTACAGCTGGCAGACATAAAACAGAATGGTCAAATTGTTAACAAAATTCGAGTCGTCATTGTCCGCGTTTACCCAAATGAGTATTGTGGAATCGATAGAAATGACCAAAAATGTAATAATCAATTATTTATTGAATATATTGTTGTATATGTAATTGAATTATTGAATTATTATTATTATTATAAATCGTGTTTTTTGTGTATAGTTGCGTTGAACAAGTGGCAAATGGAAACATTGCGTTCCAATGAAAATGCAAAGATAATCGTCGCAGAGCCATCACACCTGGAAAATGTTGGGACTAAACTAACATTGTCGAACGAGTATTACGAGACGGTATTTTTGTTCTTGGGTTTTGGTAAGATAAAATCAAACTAAAAGAGTAATGCATTTGTAATTATGTTTATAGGTGCGAGTGGTTGATGTTGCTGCATATAATGCAAACGATTGGGCCAAAAGTGCAGTGATAAAGATATTGCACGATGACTTGTTAAAGACGTTAAATTTTAAGGAAGGAGAGATGGTAGAATTTACAAAACTCCTCGCCACACAAGATGATATCCCACTTAAAGAGTTTAATGATGCAGAAAAAAGATTATATTCAACAACTGACACCAAACCCACACGTTTTGGGAACGACGACCTAGTTCCTGGAAACCTTGGACGCTGTCTTACTGGGTTCACTTTTATCAATGGTCAAAATTTTCAGCCACTGTTTGGGGAAATTGACTGCATTGGCGTGGTTATTGAAATCACGAAAAACCCAAGCTTATACGGTCAACAAGTAAGATTATTGGGACAGGATGGGGAGACTCTTTGGATACAGTTTCCGTATTTTATCAAAGTACGAATTTGTTTATGAGCGCGTTTGTAATTTGTATGTAAATTCAACGAAAATTCATAATTCTGCTTGGTTTCTTTAGGGATACGGCGTAGAAGATTTGATTGCGGTCGGAAAAATTATCGGATTTAACAACCTTTCGCGTATAAAGAATGAATTATATCCCACTAATAGAACAGAGTTTCATCTGGAACCAAATACTGGCATGTTTGAAAACCTTTGTGAAGAAATAAAAAATATATATGAGAGATTCAAGGCCCGTCCAAACGGCATTTGAAGCATAAATGTACCCGTGTTAAATAAAGCATATGTAAATAAATACAATGTTATATTTGTTACATTTTTGCAATCATTAAGCACTCTCATTTCATCACACGCATTTACTACTATATATTTAGTATATTTAGTTGATGTTACATGCTACACTGTTCAAAACGTTAGAGCATTGGATTACACACGTCCGGCTCCTTGTTTTATTGAAGCTATATGGTGCGTATCGAACATACGGACATGGGATTCGCACACATTAGCATGCAGATTGCATTGCAAAGTTTATGTGCAAGAGAGATCTGGATTCCGTAATGCAACCAGTTTGCAAAATTAATTAAACATGTTGAAATCTCGATTACGTATATAAAGAAGCAAATCAGATATGCTCATGCATAGATCAGAATTGGCAGTCTTAAAGAGTAGAGGTTTAATCTTTTTTTGGATTAAAGATTAAAGCTATTCCATTCGTATCATAAAATCAAACGTGACTCTCATTGAATCAGAATGGATACCTTACCACCTGAAGTAAGAAACATTTAAATTGTTACCTTTATTAATTTATTAATTGGTTCAAATTCAAGCATGTTGTTTATATGATTCTGTTATTTTATAGATGTTGGAAAAGATTCTAGAGAAATTACTAGAATTGAAACCTGGACGACTTACAAGAGAAACAATATATGAATGGCAAAAAAATTACCATATGCTAGTACAGTGTAGGCTGGTATGTAGGAACTGGCGTGTAAGGGTAGATGAGGTCTTGAGGCGCAGTGCCTTACGCTTCCTCCAAGTTTGGTTACCAAACCGGCCCTTGGTGCAAAAGTTGCCAGGGTGTATTGCAAAATTAAAAGTATCCCCAGAAGGTGTTCAGTATCCCCAATTTATGGATACCTACACTGGTAGTAACCCTTACATCGGGAACCTGTTGGTAGTAGAAGGCTTTGAAAGGGGTGCATACATTACGCGCAATCCCACATTTGTGACCAATTTGAATATAAGATATGCAGATGCTGTGTCTGTATTATGTCTGAAAGATTTGACTTTGCACCTAGAGGATTTTTGTATCCTAATAGAATCATGTGTTAATGTCCAAGTTCTTATGATACAAAATGTTTCTGTTGGTATTAATGATGAAAAGGATTTATTATCTCTTCAGTTGCCCAATCTATCAAAATTACATGGCTTAATTCTAATGAAATCATTTAATTTGTTAATTCCTAATGCTGAGGGTGAAGCGGAAATAACGACAGGTTATCCGTGGATATTTAATTCGTGGGCAAATCAGCTAACAAATTTGGAGGTTAATGTTGGCATTTTGTTGCATATAGATCCGATGCCAAACCTAAAACAATTGGCAATCTGTAGTCTTTCTGCGGCATTCCTAAGCACATTTGGCCCTGCATCGTCACTTGAGAGGATTAGTATTACGTGTATGGATGAAGATAAAGTGTTTGGTACTTGTACCGACTTATTAAGGTTCCTTAATCAGTTTGCCTCTTCATTAGTTGAGGTTTATTTAGATATCAATTGGGGAAAGTTGAGTGATTGGGAGAACCTTCCAGATATTGGCGAAATGTTTCGAGAACTAGAGCGATACATACGACAAGTACAACGACGCGACCTAGAAGAACTACGGGAAGACGAAGAAGAAATACAGATCCAAGAACGAGAAGAAGAGATCAATCAAGAAGATGAAGAACAGCGAGTTCAAGTGTATCAACGAGTTCAATTGAACAAAAGGTTCCAAAGTTTGAGTACGTTAACGATACGCTCGCCCCATGTCACAAATAACGAGGATAATGTGGCTTATATGTTTCTTCCAAATTTTGTATCATTGAAAGAATTATGTATTATCTACTATATCGAAACTGGTGATCCCATCCCGATTTATAACTGTTACAACTATCCTCCTTTTCGTGATGCAGAAATTGGTCAATATTTTTGGCATACATTTAAAAGTCTAAGAGAAATTACGGTTTGGGATGAGGTACCAGTAGCTTCTCAAGACACTAATGCAATTTTTCAGCAGTTTACGTTTGTTCGTCCTGTTGGTATGCGATAGTATCGGTGATTTGAATGAAATAATATCCAATTAGAAAATGTTTCATGAATAAATTAACTTAATCAATATTATCAATTGAATTTATTTATTGTTAATTGTAAGATTGTGATTCATGCATGGGGCTGCCAGTGAGGCATTCATTAACGTTTTGCCGAATGTTTCCTTGATATGAGTGAAAAATTGGTTGTGGTAAAATGTTGCTATAACGGCCATGAGGATGATTTTGGTAATTGTGGATATATATTAAGGTAGATCTGATGTACCTATTGCAAGGGGTACAGAAAATATATGCCGTCTGTGGCTCATAATAGGAGGAGATTCTCTGATTCTTACATGTTGCGGTTGTGTTTCGCGTACTGAAAACAAATTCAAAGCATTTCTACACACACATGTTAATCTAATTGATATTTATTGTGTAGTTAATGGTAATTTTATACACACCTGCAATCAAAATTTATGCTAGCATAACTATATTCACTTTGCTGTGATTTAGTACTATTATAATAATGATAGGAGTCAGGTTTGGTATTTCTTTGAGTATCGATCCCATTTGAAGGTGTAGTTTGACCAGGCTCTTGTTGAGGTACCGGCGACACTTTGGAATAAGCAGGACACATGGACATTGACCGTTTAATTGCAACCTAGAATAATAAAGTTTTTGTTTTTAGCAACATTACAATTATCAATTTATCAATAGGTACAACAGTAAACAACAAAGTAGACTACCTTCAATTCCTGGCCAGCCGTTTTGTAGTATGTATAATGGTTTCTTATGAATGATTCAATTCCGTCAAGACTTTGTTGATGATTAGGAGCAAATGAAATGGCTTGCACAATCATTTGGGCAAGTGTTAATGTTTTTTTGCCATCAACATTTGCCAGTTGCCACAACGCAGTGCGCCTTAATTTTTGTTTTGGAGTTTCATATAAATGAGTTTGATCATTATGCTTGTGAGTCACGTGACCTTTTAATTTGTTCCTGCTAAGATACAATCCGCAAATTGGACAAATGGTGCATTTAGCATTCGGTTTATGAAGTGAGATATGGTTAGAAAGGGCTCGTAAAAGTGTACTTTGAAAGGGGCACTTTTTACAGTACAAGGCACAAGTTTCATTTCTTGTGACACGATTGCGATTGTAGTAGTTTTTACTACTGAAATGATCAAAGGTTTTGTTTTGCTTACCCATTTTTCGATTTAAATATACAATATTAATAATATTTTACAAAATATGTTGCTTCGTGAAGAGTTGTCCCAAGACTGCGGCAAAGATTCTGAGCACTAGGAAATTTGAGCGTATGGTAAAAATGGTTAGCTCGGAAAATATGCTCCGCCTACTGAAAAGCTAGCAAACCCATGTGAGTTTCGCATTTACTGAAAAAGAAGAAAAAGGTTTTAGTATTGTTTTAGCGTTTGCTTCTTGAAGAACGAAGGATAAAAAAAGTAGTAAGTATTAAATAAATAATGTACTAATTTTTTTAAAATAATAAATATTTAGTCAATGTTTTGTTACTTAAAGGAACACGGTAGGATGAATCCGTTGATGGGACAACCAGAAGCGTCGCCTTTTCATTATGACGCAAAAGGCAACACACAACGAACCCAACAGCATCATTTGCCTAATGTGCCTTTGACATCAGTTAGTGACTTGATAAGGCGTTTTGAAACACCACAAATATGGGAAAAACCGGTGGATAATATAGAGCCAAAAATCCAAAAGATAAATGTCATAAAGAATGAAGGTGAGGCACAAAAGGAAGTGCCTAGGAATCTGGATGAGACTGGATTTGCCTAGGAATAATCCACATCCCAGGCGGAAAATGAGACCAAATTGGATGACCATTAATTTCAATTATGTAGATTAGATTTTTGAATCTGTTTTGTAACATCAACATGAAAAACTCTGAAACAACTTTGGTTATTGAATTGTTAAAAATATTTATTAACACTAATAAATGCATTTTCACATTTGAGAATAAAATAATATTAGTTAAACTAAACATCATTTCCAACGGTTCACGTTTGCCTGCTCAAACACATTGGCAATTCTGGAAAACAGTAAAAAAATTACCAGATTAGAAAATACATTTGATGTTTCGTAGAGTATGTTGACTTACCCTTGGAAAGTAGCGTGAACCCACTGAAACCGCGTAACATATCCATATGATGCCCATAAAGATTATGATGCCGATTACAATTTCAATCACGATCCTATAAACACGAAGCAGCACAATCGATGTAAAAAACAGTAAAATGCCTCAATGGAAAAATTTTTGTTAAAGAAAAGTAGTCATAACATACAGTGCAATATTCAATAAATTTTGGATGCGTTGAATAAAATTGGTAAACATGTCGTTAATTTTGGAGGAGATTGAGGAAAAGATGCCTTCAGCCCCCTGTGTTGTCTGTATAACAAATGTATGTGTACGTATCGCAGCATCACTAGCATGTGATGGGAAACTATTAATTACTCCCGCCGTCTTTGTGTAAATGTTGGTAGACACGTCGGCAACATTTGCAGCCCCCTTCTCAACTGCTGTAATTGCAGGTTGAATGTAATCGAAAGTACCTGATGCTGCGTCAACGAGCACCTGCGTTGCTCCTTGGATAGCCGTCTGTACAGCATCAAAGACCAATGCCGCAGTTTTTCTTGAATCTATATAGATTTAAAAAAACACAAGGAAATAAGGAAATGATACAATAACAATGAAAACACCTGGACTAATTATAGGTATGCCTAATGATTAAAGTTATGATTGACCAGTGCCAGAATAAACGTTTGAATCATTCATGTCCAAATAATCCACAAAGTCCACACCAAAATCCTCAGAAAGATTGGTATTCAATTGATTTCCTTGCGTAGGAGCGCGATTTAAACACAAAAGTATGTACACAAGTGTAGCAGCCATGATTAACTTTTTTGAGCAACGGATAAAGTTGTTTATTAATTAAAGTTGAAATGCAGAATGTGAAAAATTTTTGGAAAGAGTAACTTATAAGTAGAACAATTCAAGGTTAGCAGGTTATGAGATATTTAGCAATGAGATATTTAGCAATGAGATATTTAGCAATGAGATATTTAGCAATGAGATATTTAGCAATGAGATATTTAGCAATGAGATATTTAGCTATGAGATATTTAGCAATGAGATATTTAGCTATGAGATATTTAGCTATGAGATATTTAGCTATGAGATATTTAGCTATGAGATATTTAGCTATGAGATATTTAGCTATGAGATATTTAGCTATGAGATATTTAGCTATGAGATATTTAGCTATGAGATATTTAGCTATGAGATATTTAGCTATGAGATATTTGCAAGGGTTAGATATTTGCACGTTTAATATTACGTGATTTGGCACAAGATACTGAAAAGGCCAAGAATACTTGTTTGTTCCTCGTTTTGAGATTGATTTTGTTTTGTAAAATGTGAAGCAAATTGTATTTATTGAAACGGATGCTGAGAATATACATAGATATTATTATTATGCTTTAGAAGAAGAGTTTGTTTTGGAGTTAACGTGTAATGTGGCGGACATTAGCTAAAACACGATTATATGTCCAAAAGATGGAAATTAGAATAGTGATGCCAATTATAATTTGGATGACGTTCCTAAAAAGACAACAAATAAAAGTTAATTCGTTTACAAGTCAAACATTAGAATTAGCAAAAAAGTAATAATAAATGGTAAGCATTGGAATACATGGTTGTAACATGATAATTTGACAAAGGAAAAAAGTCCTCAACTTCCGCTGGTGTCTGTCCAACGAGTGTCTTTGTATTTAATGCAGCATCACTAATTTGTAATGTTACACTGTTAATTGCTTGTGCTGTCGTATTGTAAATTTTGTTGGTCGCGTTGGCAACGTTAGAAACCCCATTATCTACTGCCTTAATTGCAGGTTGAATGTAGTCAAAGGTTCTGGAGACTACGTTTGTGACCACCCTCTCGGCACCTTGGATAGCCTTCTGTACAGCATCAAATACCAATACCGCAGTTTGTATTGACCCTAATGATACATTAAAATCAAAATTAAAATGATACAATAATAATGAAAACTATCTGGACTAATTATAGGTATACCTAATGATGCATTCTTTGATTGACCAGTACCAGAATAAACACTCGAATCATTCATGTCCAAAGAATCCGCAAAGTCCACACCAAAAACCTCAGAAAGATTTTTATTCAATTGACTTCCTCGTGTAGAAGCAATAGCTAAAGATAAAGATAGTATGTACACAAGTGTAGCAGCCATGATTAACTTTTTTGAGCAACGGATAAAGTTGTTTATTAATTAAAGTTGAAATGCAGAATGTGAAAAATTTGTGGAAAGAGTAACTTATAAGTAGAGCAATTCAAGGTTAGCAGGTTATGAGATATTTAGCAATGAGATATTTAGCAATGAGATATTTAGCAATGAGATATTTAGCAATGAGATATTTAGCTATGAGATATTTAGGTATGAGACATGAGCTGAAATATAGTGGCTTTAATGAGATATTTAGCTGTGAGACATGAGCTGAAATATAGTGGCTTTGTATGAAAAAAACAAGAATAGTTTTCGTGTACGAATTTGTGTGCATCAAATTTTATTACGCGTAATACATAATTAGACGACAAAAGCTGTGATTTTTGTTGCCAAAAAAAAACTACACCCAACCGTTATCCATTGGATGTAATTATTATTATTTTTATTATTATACTTTAAAAGATTGTGTACGAGCTCGGAGCTCAAAGGCGTTGGCAACGCTAAAACAAACAAAATCAAGATGGTTATTGATTAAGGTACGTTTTACCAGGTTAGAAAAACTACCTTGAACTAGAAAAACTACCTTGAATTAGAAAAACTACCTTGTTGCATATCGACAACCAGTTGAAAACCGATTACATCCCCAACAGAGGTAAAACGGAATGGTGAAGCAAATGATAATTTGAATTATGATCCTAGAAAGACAAGCAAATGTTGGTTAATTCGTTTTCTAACAAAAAAAATTGGAACTAAAAGTAAGTGTATGGTATGTATAGAACGTACAGTATAGTAGGCAATAAATCCTTCATTTCTTGTTTCAAATTGGGAAATGTATTTGAAACAGGGGAAACTGTCGACGGAAGCAAGTCTTCAGCTCTCTGTGCCAGCAAGACTGTCGAGTCGTAAACTTCATTAGTCATGTTGGAGGCAACATTTAAGACTCGTTTCGCGACAGCTGTCATTTCAGGTTTGATGTAATCAAAAAAACGTGAGCCTGCATTTTGTGTATCTATTAAAAGAATTAAAGAATAAAAAATACAAAATGTAACTGAATATAGGTAACGCAAACTTTACAAAATTTACGATAAGCGCTACGAGTAACTTACCATTTTCAGAATGAAAGCTTGTATCATTCATGTTCAAATAATCGGTCAAGTCAACACCAAGATCCTCTGAAAATGTTTTATTTAATTTATTTCCTTTTGAAGGAGCAATAGCTAAAAATAAAAGTAGCAAAATATTTGGGAAATATTTCATGTTTGGAGTATAGTGTGAGAGAGCTTACAAGTTGTTTGTATGAACAGAACGGTGAGCGGCGAAATATGTATTAACATAGAAGGACCAGCTTTATATACTTTTCAAAAAAAAAGATAGCATGCGTATAATTGTGATCGTCACCCAAATGAGTTGCGGATCTCGTGGGCTTACACCGTCATCTTTATTCTCTTTGCATCATCCGCACAGGTTACATGTTCCCAAATGCTGATGAAGTAGGAGGTGTAAAGTAAATCGTGAATTTTGTGTGTTGTAAAATGGGTTGTATTGCATTCACTTGTGAAGGGCTGAATTCTCATAATGATACAGGCCTTCAAATTATTCCTTCAAAAGTAATTGATAATAGAATTTTATATGCATTGTGTACATTGTGATAAATGTCCATGATTAACAGTTGTCGTAACTTGTAATTTCCCTTTAGGAACTGGAAAAGATATTGGTGCAATTGGATGTTAAGGACCTGCTCACATGCAGACTGGTGAATAGGCAATGGAAGGAGGTAGCTGATAAAGTACTGGAATACGGGGTTACTGCCTTTATAACCAAATGGAGCATGGAAACCAACGTGCGCATTCCAACTTTACGCAAAGAGTTTGAGTCACAAAGTTTGGACCAATATTGCAAAAAAACAACAACGAGAGACTTTTTCGCATTGATTCGCATCAGATTTCCATTTCCAACTTTGTATTGTCCACTGCAAATTATTACAAATCCACCAAAGAGTCCGTTCCCTTTCAAGACGAGTCGAGGCGTACTGGCAGGGGATCCCAAAATAAACCCGACTCAAAAGTCGTTTCTTCCACCTGCGCTTGCAGCAGTTAAAAAGTTGGAAATTATCCATTTTGAACGTGAATGGAAAGATGAGAATGGTACCATTATGAAAAAAGGGAATCGCCATTTGGGAAGATTGTTCCCCAGTATCCAAGTATTCTCCTTGCTTGATGGTAGAAAGGAGATATTATTAGGATTTTCCTTGGGTTATCAACAAGGATCAGAAACAATAATGTAACAAATACCTTGTACATGTAATTGATCAAAATGTTGTTTAAAAGGAAATAAATCTGTTTTGTTTAAAAAGTTGATTGTCAAATGGAGCGGCTTGCGGTATATTTAGTTGATGTTACATGCTACACTGTTCAAAACGTTAGAGCATTCGATTACACAGGTCCGGCTCCATGTTTTATTGAAGCTATATGGTGCGTATCGAACGTGCGGACATAAGGTGTGCTAGAGAGATCTGTATTCCTTAACGCAACCAGTTTGCAAAATTAATTAAACATGTTGAAATCTCGATTACGTATATAAAGAAGCAAATCAGATATGCTCATGCATAGATCAGAATTGGCAGTCTTAAAGAGTAGACGTTTAATCTGTTTTTGGATTAAAGATTAAAGCTATTCCATTCGTATCATAAAAGTAAGCGTGACTCTCATTGAATCAGAATGGACACATTACCCCCTGAAGTAAGGAACATTTAAATTGCGATTTTTATTAATTTATTAATTGGTTCAAATGCAATCATGTTGTTTATATGATTCTGTTATTTTATAGATGTTGGAAAAGATTCTAGAGAAATTACTAGAATTGAAACCTGGACGACTTACAAGAGAAACAATATATGAATGGCAAAAAAATTACCATATGCTAGTACAATGTAGGCTGGTATGTAGGAATTGGCGGTTAAGGGTAGATGAGGTCTTGAGGCGCAGTGCCTTACGTTTCCTCCAAGTGTGGTTACCAAACCGACCCTTGGTGCAAAAGTTGCCTGAATGCATTGCAAAGTTAAAAATATCCCCACAAGGTGTTCAATATCCCCAATTTATGGATACCTACACTGGTAGTAACCCTTACGTCGGGAACCTGTTGGTAGTAGAAGGCTTTGAAAGGAGAACACGCACTAAGCGCAATCCCAAATTTGTGACCAATTTGAATATAAGATATGCAGATACTGTGTCTGTATTGTGTCTGAAAGATTTGAGTTTAAACTTTGATGATTTCTGCAACTTGTTGAAATCATGTGTTAATGTCCAAGTTCTTATGATACAAAATGTTTCTGTTGGTATTAATGATGAAAAGGATTTATTATCTCTTCAGTTGCCCAAACTATCAAAATTACATGGCTTAATTCTAATGAAATCATTTAATTTGTTCATTCCTAATGCTGAGGGTGGAAAGGGAATAACGAGAAAAGATGCGTGGATATTTAATTCGTGGACAAATCAGCTAACAAATTTGGAAGTTAGGTTTGGCCTTTTAGGACAAGTAGATCCAATGCCAAAGCTAATTCAATTGGGAATCTGTACGTCGTCAATGGCATTTCTAAGCCAATTTGGTGCTGCATCGGCCCTTGAAAAGATTAGTATTACTGATATTATTGAACGTAGAGGTGCATTTGGCACGGGTGATGATCTGTTGAGATTTCTTTTCAAGTTTTTGTCTACATTGGATGAGGTGTATTTAGATATATGTTGGGATGCGTTGAATGACTGGAATAATTTACAAGAACTTGGAGAGTATGATCGAAGAGAACGGGAGCAACTGGGGGGGCCTCAAATAATGGAAGAAGGTGAAATTGAAGAATCAGAAGAAGAAGAATCAGAAGAATCAGAAGAAGAAGAAGGAGAAATAATTGAACAAGTGGAAGAAGGAGAAGTTGAAGAAGACGAAGATGGACAATTGGATGAGCCAAGGCAAGAGGAGCAGGTTTTAGTAGAAGGACAAATTGAGCCAGAAGGACAAATTGAACTAGAAGAACGTGTTCAAGTGCGTCAAGGATTTCAAGTGGCTCAGAAATTTCGAGTCGATCACGAGAGAGGTATAATGAGCGAAAAGTTTGCAAGGGTTCGTACGTTAACTGTACGATCGCCTCATCTTACGAGAGACGAATACAATTTTGAACACGTCATTCTCTCCAAATTCCCTGCGTTGAGGGAATTGTTCGTTATCCATTATGAGGGTGCTTGGAAGATTAAACCAGTGTACTACTCTATTGAAAATCCGTCTGGCTCTACTGAACCATTAGCGCATTTTTATTGGCGTCATTCCGAATCTCTAAAGTGGATTACATTTTTGGAACAACTGCTATCAGAGTCCAATTCCATCACTGATATTTTTGAGCAGACTACGTTCCAGCGTCCAGAAGGCATATAAGGCATTGCACGTATTTGTTATGTAAAACTATGGTCATGAAATAATAATTGTCCATTGTTCTTTATTCAATTAATAAATTATCTTTAAACTATGCAAGTAAAATAAAATTGACTTTAGCATAATCGGTACCATCAACAATTATTATAGTCCGTACTTTTCATTTATTGGGAGCATAGTTAAAGGATTGGTTCAGAGCGGAAAATAGGCTCCACCTACGTGGTGGGACTTTCCATAATAACGGATTGCATATAAAAAAATATACTTGTGGCAACCTAGCAGACACTCAGAGGGTTTCAGTAATGATCTGGCGTTTGCTTGATGAACATTGAACATTGAAAATTTTCAAGACGGAAAACTATAACGTTGCAAATTACCGTTAATAAAATAAAATAAAAATAATAAAAATAAAATAAATCGTTATTATTGTTTGGTTATACATTGAACCTTTTTTTACTTCCTTTAGGAGATGGAAAACATAAGCAAGGACAAGATTTCAACTGCTGATGATTCTGCTGCTGCTGGAAGGATGAATAAAGGAGAGGTAGAAAAAGGTCAGGATCAGGCAGGTGGAATGGAACGCGTGGTCGTATCTGGTGCAGAGGAGCCCGTTGGTGTTTTGGATTCTGATTTTGAAAACTTTATGGAAGAGATTCTGGAAAACGAGAATCAAATCAATGAGTTGCCTGTGACTCCAGTGAGTACTTTGGCAAAGCAGTTTCAAGGATCAAAAACACGGAAAAAGCTGGCTAGGAATCCAGAACAAAACGTCCGACAGAGGGACAGTGGCGGCAGTGGCGGCAGTGGTGATGACGACGAGGAATATGACGAAAAAGAAAAAGGGGTAGAACAGAAAGACGTGTCAAGGAATCTGGAAGAGGCGCTGCAACAGTTGGAAGTGGAAGAAAAAGAGGATCACGATAAAGTTTCTGAAAATTCAGAGGATGATTCTGATGACCAGAGCCAGTCAGGCCGCTGTTGTGGCTGTTATTCCATCAAGTAAGCTAGCAGTAGTTATGATCCCATCATGTAATGGAACCAATGTAGCAGAAAGAGTTTAAATAAATAAATAAAAAAAATACAATAATACCAAAACTACCATCATTTTATCATCATGTTTAAAACCATTCCATATCCATTCATCCATCATCATCATCATCATCATCATCATTTTAGCATCATGATGCTGCACTATAGCTAAATATGAAGTACAACTAAATTTGCAGTGTTGATATAAGGTAGCTTTTGCGATCACCAAAGTGCGTAAGCAGAGGAGAACCATCGGACGTTGTTTGGTATAAATAGCACCAAGAGTCACGCATAATTACTCAGTTGTTCGTTTGTGCAAGTCCCTAAAGGTTAAAGATTGAAATTGTAAGTATAATTCTGTAATTTATGTAAGGTTACAAATATATTTTTATAAATTGCATAAAAGAAGAGTACTTGAACTTGTTTACAGATTGATTGATTAATTAAATTAAAAAGATGGCTAGTAAAAATCCAATCTTTGAGCGCTGGTTAACAGAGTGGTGGCTGGCATCATGTAAGACAAACTCGGCGATGCGGCAGGTTTATGAAAAGGCGTTAAAGACGTTGAAAGAGCATCCAGCAAGGTTAGAAACTGGCAACAATTGTAAAACGCTCAAAAATTTTGGCGACTTTATATGCAACAAAATTGACAAGCGAATGAAGGAGGAGGGAATGTTATCAACCAAAATTGGCAGTAAAACAACACCAACTCCTTACGATCATCATGATGATGATGATGATGAGGAGGAGGAGAAGAAAAAAAGAGTGGAAGCAGACAAGAGTCAGAAAACTGTCGCTACAGGCAAAACAAAAAAAATGCCTCTAATCCGTAAAAATAATATAAAGAAAACACGCCGATATGTTCCCGAGTACCGTAAGGGAGCATACGCTATTCTAGTGGCAATGATTGAGAATGAGCAAAAAGGTCAATATCAAGGGTTTATGACAATGACGGAAATTCAACAAAATTCGCAAAAGTATTGCGATGTTTCCATGACAAAATACAAAAAAGCGACGTCACACTATTGTGGGTGGAATTGCATATACAGCTTGATACTGAACAAACTGGTTCTTACAAAGGGTAAAAAGCCTACAGAGTATTCCTTGACTCCAGAAGGAAGACGAGTAGCTCAAGTATTCTTTGATTCAATGAGGTCTGATATTGAACAATCAAGCATAAATGATGGGAACGTACGTTTTGGACCAGACGAGTTTGAAATCGTCTTGTTTGTAGACTCAAATGAAGTGGCTGGGTAGGATTTTTTGCTGTGTTAATAATGGTTGGATAATTTGAAACCTAAACTAACCTTAATGTAACGTTTAATAGTGATAATATTGTCATCTTAGGCGCGGCAAAACCTTCACTATTTTAACAGAGCTGGAAAAACTTGGTGTTCCCACGCACGTACAGCGTTTAAATGTGGGAGACTTTATTTGGGTATGTCGCGCTAAAACGCTGGTTAAACCAAATGGAACAGCGATTCCAAACTATGACAATGCTCTAGTGTTGCCGTATGTTTTGGAAAGAAAACGAACGGACGATCTGGATGCGAGTATTAAAGATGGAAGATATACTGAACAAAAGCAACGACTAAAGGCGACAAAGATGCACGTAATTTACTTGATTGAATCATGTGGAAATGATTATAATTCTAGTTGTGCTCAGGCAATGAGTGACACGCAAATCCAAGATAACTTTCAGATTGAGACAACATCGTCATTCCAAAGTACATTGGAGTATTTAGCTGCAATGACTGCCGGTTTGAGACAGCGATATAGGGTAAATTTACCAGTTGATTCGGAAATGGCCATGACATGTTTTTTTACTGTGGTTTAAATTTGCCATGTAATTTAAAGTCGAAAACGTTGGTTGGTTGCCGGAGGGTACAAAAGGATGATTTCAAAAATGAAGGAAGCGATGACAATGAAGTTCATTTAATGTTCCTAAGTGACTTTATAGATTATTCTTGCAAACAAAAGCAGGATGACAAAGTGAGCTTATACAAAAAGAACTACAGCTATGATAAGAACGTTGGTTATAGTATGTTTACTTTAATGTTATTAATTGCAATTGTATTAATTTTGTTAAAGACAATACTGGAATTGTCGTCAACTGAAATATTTGCTCTACAATTATCCATGATTAAAGAGGTAACAAGGGATATTGCAGACGCGATAGTTTCAAAGTACCCAACCATTGATCTTCTCTACAAAGCATATTTTTATTGTGAATCGGATGAGCAAAAGAAAAATCTTCTCGCGGATATTAAAGTTGAAAGTACTGGATCCAAAATTGGTGAAAAAATCAGCAATGAGATTAGTATTTATTACCTTACTCCTACTTTGAGTGACGTTGAATAAATTTGCAATTAATAATTCACACGCCATTTGCCAACACTACCTACTACAACTCTCACTCTGTCTCTCAATGTGCGAATTTTACATAGTAAAAAGAGCCAGTAATATAACCAAACATCTATACAGCAGAGTATGTGACATATTTAGTATGCCTTTGTATCCATGTTTAACCACTTTGGATTTACGAAATAAAACGTAAAACCAGTGGCATCAAGGCTGTGAGAAATGATAATTTATGGGGGAAAGGTAAACACGAATAAGTTGCTACTTCTTTGCCGCATTTTGTAAGTCTGAGCTTTATACTACGTTTTATGCCTAGCCGTCTCGTTGGTTGCGAATTGTTTGCCGGAACACTTTTGGCAGTGGAACATTGGTTTGCTTGGAATGCTTGAGATATTAGAGGAGTTACTGGAACCGCCACCTTTACCAATTGCCATTATAGAATGTGAATGTGTGTTTACATTCTATCAAACTAATTTATTATTATGGCAGTTGAAGCAATATCCTAAATTCATAAATCATGCCATGAATTGCCTTTCAAACGTTGCTATACGTATAATATGTGGCTTGCATTGTCTGTTTATCCAATGCATCGTCTACACTGTTCAAATCATCATCAGCATCAATATCCGAGTAGGTATGTTAGCACTTGGGATGAAAGATTGGGTGGTGAATGCAGAGACAGTATACAGTGAATGTTTTCTGTATTCCTATTTTATGAAAAGTTGCTTCATTGCTGGTTCACGTTGCCCAGAAAATTAAACATCCTTCATGATGCTGATTGTATTAATCGTGTGTTTTCGTAGTCTATTCGTTCGCTGTCGAAACACAAAGCCGAACGAGTGTGTCTGTAGTCAAGTCTGTATCATTGTCGACAGTCAGAAACAGTAGCTATGTATGTCGAAATCATTCTCTCAAGACATTTTGTGCAGCTCAGGTCATTCCTTTTTGGTGTTGCCACGTATTTGGTAATTGAAGTCGTAAGTCAGTCAAGTATACCATCCAATCATACAAAATAAAAACAAGTATTGCAGTAAAATATTTATTGTGTATTTTTGCACGCAGGTACCGGTTTACAAAAATGAGCAATTCGCGTGGGACACATAAAATGTGTCCAGATCATATCCAAAAAACTTGTACACATTTTTGTACGATAGGAGAAATTGGTAAAGAAATTGTTTCAATTGCGTTTGACTTTATGTCTCCATTGTCTTTGATTCGTTCGAGACTAGCAAAGAATCATCATCATAACGTTTCCACCCTGGAGCGAAATTTGATTTGCACTGGAATCTTACCACAAGAAATTGAAATTAAAAGCAAAGTACGCGTGTGTCTAGGTTTGAATGGTAATAAAACAATGGTCAGACTGTTTGTTTGCGAGCATGTTCCATATGACATCCTCATAGGGCGAGATCTCATACATTCATTTTTTTATAACTTTAATCCGTTCATTCAAGTCGCAACAGATAGGTTGGAGACTAGTGGAATCTCAGATATTCCGGTTCTCTATATGGATAAGGCACACAGTCCTTCCTTCTTTGTTGATCCTAATAACGAGCCTATAACTTGTACTTCAGGTATCATTATTCCTGCCTGTGGTAGTGGCATTATTAATATTCATATTCCAAAGGTTACGACGTCAACGATTTTCAAGTCAGTATTTGTAGATTCACCTGGCATACGCATCATGGGACTTACAACTCGTGATACATGCGTCATTTGCAACGACACGCCAGAACCAATCGAGATAATGAGTGCATCCACAATACTTTCTCCAATGCTGTTGACTGTAGAAAGTTACACTATCGCTTGTGATTGTACTAACCATTGGAAGAGTGTAGTGAGTACAATTCATCCATCTTGCCGTAGTATTGCATATGATCTATTTGAAGATGAACAAATCATTACATGTGTACTTTTAGAGTTTTCGCATTTGTTTTTCCATCCTCAAAGAGTTGTTGCTGATGAGGTAACAGATAATCCTGTTATACTTGAACACATTAGCCATGACTGGCTCTCCAATCTAGTGTGTGTTCCAAACTATCATAGTAATGGCGATCGTACAGTCTTGATTACCACAGATGTTCAAGGTTTGTCAACACTTTCGTTATGCGCTCCCAAAGAAAATGTAACCTTCATGATAGAGCAACTAAGGCATGCAAAAATCTTTAGTATCCTTGATTTCCATTCAAAGAGTCTGAAGGTGGGTATTCATAATCCAAAACCTTCAAAACCACATTCAGTTTCGCTGAAATGCCCAACACAACTCCACCATGTCTTTAGAGATCAAATTAGAGCTGAATATTTGTACATTTCTGCAAATCAAGTAATTGTTTTTTCTAATTCCATACATGATCACGTTTATCATCTTAATTCAGTGTTTTCCGTCGCTGAAGCAAATTATTTGTATATTAACACAAGGTATAGCCGAGTTGCATCTGAATGTATTGAAATAAATGGCATCTCATTCTCATCTCGTGCGTTGAAAATTCCATTTGAAATATTTGACAATACCGTTCAAAATATTCGATTACCCAGAACGTATAGTAGTCTCGTAGAGTCTCTAATTGAGATTGAGAGATTCAAGTGGTTCATTCCTAATTTTGCAATGCTCGCATACCCACTGAAAGCAATAAATTCGGAAAACTTTGCCTCCTCATGGAATCAAAAGCGTAAAAACGAATTTCTGTATCTGAAACAAAAAATGAAATCGCGTTATCAGCTTTCACGTTTGAAGCCTAATATTTCCGTGAAAATTTTCATACAACTTTGTGGGAACAATGTAAAAACGTTTGCTTCACAAAGCAGTCCATATGAAGAAAATATTATTTTGTACAACTCTTGTGTTTTTAATCCGACCTCGACTGAGTTTAATCTGGTAGAAAGTCAATTTTTTTCGTTATATTTCGCAGTCAGGTCATTTGTCCATTTATTTCAATCTCTACCGATATCCATTTACTGCAATTTCAAGTTAAATTTGCCAATGAATGACTACTCGTTTTCAAATCCAATAATTGGATTTTGGATATTGACGTTGACTAGATTTAAAATTAACTACTATTGCTTTGACAAACTAGCCCCATTTGTTAGAGTTTACGAAAATGTTTCGCAAAAGGACCTTTTAAACTTTTTTAATGTTACGTTTCGCGGCCTTCAGGATCTCGACCTGTTTTGTAGTCTAGAGAAACAAAAGATTCTGTCTCTAAAGTTTGAATCAGCAAACCCAGACTTTGTTCTTTGCGATTCTACTCTTTATTTCATGTCAAATAAACAATTGTTGCTAGTAATTCCTAAAGTTCTACGTGAAAGTATTCTTGAGGAATACAGAGGCTGTGAAATGCTTCGTTTTTATTCAGTTAAAGAAATGTATGATATAATTTCCAAGCGGTATTTTTGGCCTACTTTGCAACAAGATGTTGCAAAAGTCTTTTCTAAATGTAGAAATCATGTACAAGATTCAGAGCCATGTATTAACACAATGAAAAGCTACATGTAATTAGACATATTGTAAGATACGAGTTTACCATATAAGCCAGTAATTTTATGTTGTAACCATATATCGTAGTACCCTTAAACTAACTATATATACTGCTCCTTCTACTAAAAGTATCCATTTGAAAGCTTGACAATAACACGAGAGCACGTCCCGGTCTTGGCCCATCCAAATCCAGGTATAATTGATTGGATCATTATTTTGGTGTTCATTATTTCTCATTATTTCACAATATTTCTCAAAACTGAAATACGGGAACATTTGTCTGTTTCAAGAAACTTGTTCATCATGTCGTCGTCGTCATCAGAAGAAGAAAAAGAAGAAGCTAACATGGTAAACATGATGGCGTGGATTGAAAAGTATGGATTACTCTTTGTAACCAAGCGATACCCGTATACTACGGCATATCAAGAACTTTATTACATTTTTGCTAAACCAAACCAAAAACCCATTGCCAAAGGATTCGCGATTGAAGACGCTCTTGTCAGCAAGTACCCGGTAATTTTCACCATGAATCTTGCAGACTCTCTAGCAGTTGTTAGACGCCGTGGTCAACTTTATCCAACTCCGATAATTGGCATGCTTGAAGCCATGTATTCCGATCCAGATTTTCAAATAGCGGCTCGTATCCACGCAAAGATAATCGAGCCTAATGATGAGGATTATACTCTGCGCCTGCTGAAAGCATGGACAGATTTGATAATTGGCCAAAAAGGGTCCATTCTTCCCTTCTACAACATAATGGAAACCAAGTTGAAACAATTCCAGTGGGAACCACCCATATATGAATTGACTCTAAGATCGGCAAACACAAATGAAGCTTATCGGGAAGAAGCCTTTGCTCCAGCAGTTGCTTCCACCACAACTGGTTTCGTATTTGGAATGACATCAGCCGAATTTACGTTGACCCGAGGCGTATCAGCAGCTTACGAACCAGCTGGTACCCATGATTCATCAGAAAATCCAAACCAGCAAGCAAACCCAGAACCTGTCATATGGTACGTTGATACTTAGTGAAATAAAAGTGAATAAACATAATACATTAAGGTTATGGTTGTCTATGAATAAGGATTATTTAAAGCCGCTTACAGGTTGGACACTTGTGGGTTCTGTTATTAAAACAGGTTAGGTTAGGTTAGGTTTTAGGTTATAATTGTTTAAAACTGATAGACGGGTTATTTATTAGGTTTGAAATTTATTATCCTGGCAAAGTTTATTATTCATTGCTATATGCATGATAACGTTTAACATTATGAAAAGTTACTACGCTTAATGGCGTTGCTCCTAATATTCAGCAAATTGAATAGTTTTAAGCGAAAGATTTGTGAATTAAAAGTTTAGTTTTAGAAACGAATAAATAAAAAAATCACTTTCAAATACGATCTGGCACACGGCGGCATTTTTATGCGTCATCATTTAATAAAAAAAGTTGTTTTGAGAAAGCAGTCCAGTTTTTTTGCATACAATGGGACCAAAATTCCAACTGATTATTCCATGCACGCTATATTGCGTGACAAAAAAAGCTATATGAGCCGATATGGTCTCAAAGGCTGAAGCTTGAGCTGTTGGTTTGAATTGTGATACCTTATAATAGATAGCAAGCATATTCATACAAGTATATTTAGTTATGTATTTTCAACCTTTGGAATGAATAAAGGCCATAAATTCCTCTCACTGATAACTTTCGTGGTCAGAGTCATTCCGTCGGTGGCTGCAATAGCACATTGAGGATTGCTGGCACATTCACATCGTTCTACATGTTCTTACTCTAATAATGAACTATCGAAATTTTGAAGCCGTCCACTATGCGTGCCTTTACCCCTACAAAGTGCTTGGGACATCGACTTGGCTTTAAATCACGTTTCGCGTTTTCTCGTTGACATGTAATGCTGAATCTTTGTCATATGGTCGCTCTAAACTGATATGAAAAAAAAGAACTCTGTGAGATGATAAGGAACGGGATTATCAAATAAGCTCAATGGTCACAGGTAGATGCGTAACGTTTGGTATGGCACAAACAAAAACGTATGCAACTTTCTTGCCTTACCATGCATTAACTAGATACGACAAGCCATAGAGTATTCTGTGTAACTTGATAATACATGATGAATCAAGAAACCAACAAACAAACAAACAAACAAACAAAAAACAGCAGATTCTTGCTCCACAGGTATTCTAAAAACTTAAAAACCGGGAGAAATTATCATTTAAGCAATAGACCCTAGATTGGAATAGCTCAATCATGCTTATGCAGGTTTGATCCTCTTCCACATGTGTTATGAAAAATATGGTAGAGTAGTAAAAATTAAATAAACCATTTCATTTACTTGTACTTGTTTGAGAGTGAAAATGTTAATAATTACAATTTAATTTATTTCAACTAATATTTTTATTTACATCATAATCGTAGCAACAAATATAAACTCCATTATTAGTGGCCGTAACTCTGGAACACCACATAACTCAATCAAATTGTTGGTAAACGTGCCTATTGTATTTGCGGACGCCGTAAAACAGTGCATAAATTCTGCTGCCAACTGATACATTAAGAAATTATTTAGTGTAAAACGAATATTTGGAGATTTGAATGGATTGTTTAGTAAACAATTTAGCATTTCTGCTTGGAATAGTACACACTGATACTCTGAAAGGGCATGACAAATATTAATGTTGTACAATCTTTTAAATTGTTCGTCCGACACCTTTGAATAGTCTTCATACTTTTGGTAGAACAAGCGAATGTTTTTCAGCTTGTCCGGTGAGTCTTTAACGGCTTGTGAATAGCTAGAATATTGCATGTTACAACATGCCTGTTTAATTTTCAGTGCTTTGGGGTTAACCAGCAATTGCTTGACGACACTGCAAAATATTGCACAGGATATTGGAATAGCAACCCGCAATGACACTCCAGACTGCAACTGCTTGAAGGAGTAATGAATTAGAGTAGCTATCCAAATGCGGTATGATTCAGGCCATCCTTGGACATACTTGCGAAGGGCAATGTTGTTTCCAAGAAGAACTTGTTCTAATATCAATAACTTTTGTGCTTTGGGTGTTTCAAAGTATTCCTTGTCAACTTCATTAATCGCAATCTTCTCATTCAAGTCTCTCCAAAAGTTTTTATTGGAAACGTGGTTTCGTGTCACCGTTGGAAGTAGCCCACCAATACATTCCAAAGAAAGGGTTGGAGGTACACTGACCACGGAAGCATTTACTTTTGTACGCGATAGAACACGGAGCATGTTAATGTTTTCCTTAGTCAAAATGCCTGCAATGACTTTAAAAATAGAAAGTGAAAGTTGATGGCAACTATTGTAATTGAAATTTTCGACTTGTGGACTAAACATGACGCTAAAGTGTTGGAAAAGGTTTAACAAATTTGGTTGCAATTCACAACGTGTGTGGGCATCAAAGTACCACTTTGGAAGACTAATACGACACATCTTATCTTCCAGCATTGTTATTTGTTGTGTAAAATAATCGCGCATATCTTTTGTCCAGTCAGTTTGCTTCGCCTTTGTATTAATATGCCCCAATGCTCGAATAAATTGGTCAAGTTCCATTACTGAAAACTGTGGAATGACTTCGCCATGAACTTGAGACTCATTTGGTACTTTTTTGGATGATGGGGGTATAATATCCATCCTTTTTTAACTAAATTCCTCCAATGCACGCCCCTCTTCATTCATCCATTTTCCTACAGCAAATTGATGTCTTAATGCCAACCAAATTCTAAACTCACCCCGTGTTCCTTCGTACATGCCAACAATTTCAAAAATGCTCAAATTGAAGCTTTCTTTGATCAAATTCTCTTCCTCTTTGTTCAAAAGTTCCATGATTGCTTTTATTCCATCTTCAAGAGACTTTTTCCGCCCCAACCACGCCATTAACTTTGTGATTCTGTCAGTTTGCCTACAACTTGCCTTTACTACTTTGCAACGGAGTGCGCCTAATTTTACTAGTGCTTTGCGATAAATATATTCATTTCCTAATATTATGGCAGCCAATGTAAATAGTCTTTGATCCTTTAGCTTGAACTCTGCATCAGCAAGTCGTTGGATTGACATGTAGTCTGCTTGCATTGTCATGTCCTTGGTAAACGTTACACTCTTAAGCTGCAACGCCTTGTTGTTAATGTAAAGGACGTAATCATTTTTGGAGCAGAGAATAAAAGAGTCACCCAACAACCGGGCCACAAACGCAATGGTATGGTCAGCGCACATCAAAGTCTGAAATCGTAGAATGTCTTGTTCAGCCAAAACTTGCAGAAAAACAGTCTGTAATTATAAAAAGTTAATGAACCTTTAACTATATGTGGCGATAAATGATGCTAGTCATTCATGTTACAAATTACCAAAGGTACATAAATTTACTTTGAGAAGTATTGGCGTGTAAGACTTTCCGGGAAATCCGTCAGGCTGAACATTTTCCTTAATCTCCGTTTCTAATTCTTTAGGCCAATGAATAAAAACCCTTTCGTTGGAACAGGCTCCATCCATTATGACAATTGGGATAATTCCACATTTTTTTAGCTGCTGGAAAAACGTTTGTACTTGCCGAGAGTATGTTTCCCAGTCGCCTCCAAACCAATGAGGATTAGGTAATCCTTTCTTTATCAGACGTTCGCCTTGCTTACCAACGTGACCAGAAAAGTAAATAAAGGTCATCAAATCACATCCATCTATAACAAGGGGACAATCTCTCAAGTTCACTTTCTCTGTGTAGTTACAGCTAAACTTTAAACCTGCAACAAACTCTTTGAGATCGGTTAGGCCATCGATGTAGCTACTCATGTTTCACCCTTTTGCTGTCGTTCAGTCACCTACATTTTTTTTTTAAAAAAAACAAATGGCCATATTCGGCATGGGTTAAATTTTTTTTTGGTAAATGGGTGCGTCTGCTCCCCTAGTCATGCAAAGAAGCAAATTGTTACTTTAACTTTAGTTTTTAAAGCGTTACATTATGAATGAATTTATTTTTTTACATGAAACTTGAAATGTTAACCTTTTACAATATTCGATACTAGCAATTATTACAATAATAATAATAATAAAAGTATTGTTTTTAATGGTGCAACTTTGATACAGAAATAATATACACAGAAAAAGAGCAAAGAGTAAAGTATTGCAATGCGGGAGACATGAAGAGCATAAAATGTGACGATGAATCTTGAGTTAGGTCCGGTATTTTCGGATGCTAATAATAATATTGAGAAAGTACATGTTAAATATTTCATTACTCGCATATGCATTTTGTTCATGTCTTGTAGTCTTACGGTAAAGTAATGTGTGTTGATGGGGATGTAATGGAGCTAAAGTATGAAATAGCTAGCAATTGGGTAGAAACTTGTTTGGTCAGATACTGAAATAGCTAATTGATAATAGATTAAAATATAAAATGTCATTGCGGTGTCTCTCATGCATCGTCAGTAAGTTTTAGTACTTAAATAAGTAAACGTTACATAGTGAATCCAATACTGGGGTCTCGAGATTGCCACATAAATAGATCCAGCTAAGTAGTTGTACAGCTCAAGTGCTTTTATCTAGAAACTAAATAATAAGAAAGTACTTGTGATGATGGATGATGACGATGTAATGGATTCAAGGAAAATGCGTATTTAATGGTTAGGTTTATGCATAATTACCGTATACCTCAAATCCCCCATGCTTAATGTTGAGCATAGATAAGGTGTTGTAAGATGAGTTTCGCTATTGATGAGCATCTGTAGACGTATTGTAGTAGGTGAGAGGCAATGGAGTGAGGAGAGTTATGGGATGCAAAGTATTCTGGAAACGGTAATGTGCAGTTAATAAGCTTGTTGTGTGAAAATTGTAAACTTTTGGTCAAAAGAATATTGAAAAAGATGGTCCGTAAAATTATTTAATTTGTAAGACATGCGAAAGCTGACTTTGTTGAACTAGATTGATTTTGAATGTATGTGATTATAAACTATTGTGTGCAATGAACGTGTCGAGTTTGCTATTTTGGTTTGACCTCTATTATATCTGGTTCTCTTGGACTGTAGAAAGTTCAATTAAATGAGCGGATGTTGATGGGATAGGATCTGAATAACGTTGGAATGTGTCAGAAGAACGGGGGGAATAAAGTGGAGTAGACAACGAATCGGTACGTTTTCGGTCTGCAGGTGTAAATTTTCTACGAACCCCACCACAAACCTGGCAACAAGTCAAATAGTTTCCGTTTTTTTTGCATAAAAGTAACACGATTAATAAAACAATAACCGCGTTAAAAAAAATTTGAAAGTAATCTGATGATGATGTAGGCTTGTAGTTTATTTGAGGGAGGTTAGATGGGGAATCGAATCGTAAATAGGTTTCCGAGTTAAAATTTGGATTAACTGAAAAGTTGCCAATTTCGATAAATGATACGTTTACAAAGTCATAACCACTGGGTATAGTTATGTCATGATGGGATAATACAGCAGGAATTCGATAAATTTGGCGAATGGAATCACCTTTAGGACATGGAGTGTGATGGAAGAATGTATCAGGTAGGTTGATATTTTCAATATAGCAATAACATGGGAGTTTTATGAATCGAGTACCAACCCCATAATCGGGCTTGATGGCAGTGCTAGTACCATCAGGACATATTATGTTTGCATTTGATGGTGGATTAGTTATGTATAGAGAATCCCTAGTTATGGTTGTGACCCTAGTCTCATTACCCTTTTCTATTTTGTAATTACAAGATTCCATGTCCTTTGGTTGACCACCATGAATTAGAAATTTGAGACACTTGTCATGTAAGGGTGTTAGTTTCGCTGTAAGAGGTATTTTGCATAGCCTTGTGCGAAAAAGACCACATTTCTGGACCTGCATATCAGTAAGGGCCCAGAAAATGTTATGGTTCTTATTTTCAATAACGACCTGGCTATCCAAATCCAGTGACAGCATTTGAAATTTAAATAAAAATGGAACTGGGTGAATCTGATAGACGTTGTATTCGTTTCCAGTTGGGACAAGTGGAATGTTAATGATAATTTGTAAGTGATTAAATTGATGCATACAATCTACGAGCTTATTCTGGTAATAAAATGTAGGATCTAAGCTAACCAATGAAAAGTTGTTATCTATGATATCTCTAGAATAGGTCTTTAATTCATCGTTGAGTTGTTCTAGTCGAATTAAGTATGGCGAAAGCGTCTTTGAACTACATGAATTCAAAATATGCCGTTCCTTTTCCATAGCCATCGAGTAATGGAGTTGATTAATCAGTTCTTGTATACCTAAAAGTGGCATATAAAGAGTGTTGTTATTCATTGAACCCAGTTTTATCATCGTATCATTCAAAGCTTGGTCTATTCCTTCAAATGTATCTTGCTTAACAGGTTCAATAAATTTTATTGTAGAACTGTGATCAGGATTCGCATACTTTTTTAAAATTTCTAGTGTAATGTGTAGCCCTGTATCAGAGTTTACCATCTTTTCTAACTCTTCATCCGGAGCTACATTTTGCAGAATTGCAAGCAAATCATTTGTAAATGAGTCATGAGGTGCAACATTCCTCTTTTCTTCTACATATCGCCGAATACGGTGAGTCACGGTATGTCTAAACCCATAGGCAGCAGTCTTTGAAGTAATACCTGGAAGAAGTAATTCATCCATACGCTGAAACTGGTTCTGCATATTTTTAAACACGTCACAAACCGTGATATCACCCACGCATTTCAAATATGTGCTTGCGTTGAATCTACGATAATGTACGGGTGTATAGTTTATTATCAACGCTCCAAATGAAGTATAAATTCGGGCATCAATTCGCTCAAGATGAGCGCCCGAAAAAATTTGCACGCTTGGCTCATCTAAAGTGTCCCTATCAAGCGTAAGAGGTGCGATTATCTGATCTTTAATGTCCGTGTCAGTTAAAGTCTCCTGGTATAGCAAGCCAAAGGCAACGTTAACACACAAAATGATTATTAACAAGCGAAGCATGTTGGGTTGGTTAGGAGGTGATAAGGATAGTGAGATTGAAAAAATAAAAGTTTTGTAATCCAGGGTATCTTTAATAATAGGCCACGTGTTGGTTAGACCTGAAATTGAATATTAACATGCATTCAAAACTTGAATCAAACAAGCAGACAGGAACTAAGAGGGACGGTTCAAAGCCCTAGAAAAGTTGTGGCCAACAGAAAATATAAGTGCCTCAGCCCTCAGGTTTTTCCGGGTTATTAAAATCCCTAGTGGTTTTCATGCCATATGCAGTGTGCAAAAAGAGGCAAATGATTAATAAAAAGTGCATGAATGTGCACAAATTGGCTTTTGCCGTTTGCCATGAATTGGCTTCTTCAAACAGAGATAGTCAATTAATTAAGCAATGAAATTTCCCAACGGGAAGCAGTAATTTGATAGTGACTTTCTCTATTTGAAGGAGCAAAATTACAGACAAAAGTTGGATAAAGTTTTTGTAATGCTAATTTTAATAAAACAATAATTGAGAAATGGAACAAAGTATAATTTTGAAAAGCCAACAAAATAGCAAAAGGTAAAATTGGAAAAAGTTAAACCTGGTTTGGAGAAATTGTGATGTGATGAATTTAGGATTCAAAATAATTTGGAATTTCCACACAAAAACTTTAGCACTGGTACTTTCTACTTGAAAAAGCTGGACGTGTGTATTGAATAACGACTTGAGAAACACAGTCTCACAAATCCAGACTGACGTGGTTAGATATGCATAGCTCAAACAGCTATAGTATAATGTGCTCCTAAAGAAAGAATCTCTAGCCAATGGCCGTGCAAATTTTCCAATGTGATGATTACATTGAAACTTTTGCCCTGCCCACTTTAGAACATTCTCGTTGATCCTGCGTCATCAAGGCTTGTTTCGTTTAGAACTATTGGTTGCAACATCAGTACTGCCATCCTCAGAGATATCACAGTCATTGAAGAACTCTGATATTTCCTCAGGAAACAAATCTTCATCAGCGGTGGAAATTTGTACATTACGAAACGAAGAAGTAAGATGAAAACTGGCGTTTTCAGCTTCATGCACAATATCTGGTGATCCCTGCTCACTAGTCGGGTTTCCCTTATTGGAGTTTGCTATAATATTGTCCAAATATGATTTTTCCGTATTCCACACCTCTGATAATCCCAAAGTGTCCAAAATTATTCTTGCTGCATTACAATGTACGATTTACTAGGTTAAAAAAACTAACTTGAATTAGAAAAACTACATTGAATTAGAAAAAACTACCTTGATTATAATATTCCTCTACAGGGTCTTCAGGAAAGGGGACGTGCAATGGGTTAACCATCGAAGCCAGGGATGAACAATGCTTTGTAGCTTCAATTAAAGATACTGCTGTGATTGCATCATGAATTGAAACCAAATCTCGATACATCAATCTGGCGTGACCCTCAGCTAGCCGAACTAGGCCTTCATATAGCCGAAATGTTGTGCGACTTTTATCTCTTTGTGTAGAAGACCGTTGAAGTTGGTAATATTTGTATAACACTAGATATGCATTCTCCGTCATTGTCGGCCTTTTGTCCTTGGGTGAAATATGGGTGCACATTTAAAACATGAGTAATGTGACTTTTGTACAGAATATATATATGTATATTCATTACTTTTATTAGCACCAAATACGTTTGCAGCATTTCTGTATTCCATAATCCACTGCTAGTTTGTGTTGATTTGGAATTGATTGGTTTCATTGCATTTTTCAACAAAAAATCGCAGAGATACCTACAAACGGGTGAAAAAAGTCTTGTGTTTATACTTTCCATGGCCAAAAAAAATCTTTTCATGCTTACTCGTCCCAGGCTTCGCTTTCAATATCCTTTAAAATAATTATCAAGTCAAATCTGGACAATAATGGGCTAGATATCCCAATGTTCTCTTCCATTGTTTTTGAATGGTCATATTTTGGTATTTTAGGATTGCAAGCTGCAATGATGGTGCATTTTGTACAGAGATTACAAACCAATCCAGCCTGCAATAAAAAAACGTTCAATGTACCAGATATAACGATCCCATAACTTGATTCTAACAATACGTTCGAATATCAAGCTCATCTTGCCTTTGCAACACTGATGGACTGTTGTTCCATTGCTTCATGAATGCTAACGCGATCATGTGCTTTGATACTTGTAAATTCGTCGATACAGCAGACTCCTCCGTTTGCAAGTACCAAACTTCCAGCCTCCAAGACCCATTCACCACCCTCCTACGAGAGCAAAAAAAAATAACAAATTGCAAATTATTATTATCGATAATAGAGAATATATAATTTGCCATTTAAAACTATAACCTTAATGGCTGCTACAGTTAACCCGGCTGTCGTAGTTCCGGCTCCAGTTGTCATTACAGACCTTGGGCAAAGTTGGATTACATACTTTAGCAACTGCGACTTTCCAGTACCTGGATCTCCAACAAGCAGTAAATGTGGCTCTCCTCGAATATTTGAACCTTTCTTTTCTTTTGAAACTCCTCCAGCAAGTACAACAACTAAGGATAGTTTCACCAGATACATGCCAAAAACCTGAAAATAAAATGGCCGTCATGAAGCAATATGTAGCCCTGGTGTTTGTAAGATTACAATGTGTAGTATTGTTTTTTTTATTATCTTGATTGACCTCTGGACAAAATGACTTTAAGATAATCTTCCGACCTTCAAATGGATTATCTTTATGCTGGTTCCAAAACGTTTTGAATGTTCCAAGTGTCTCATTAGTAACCACAATTGCAGCTCTCTGATCATTGTTTACCTGTTAAAAAATAAAACATTTATAAAAGGGTCATCCTGTACTTTTTACTAGATTTTCAAATTTTGAAAATTGTCAATGCTCACCTGAACGTGATTAGCCAAGAAAGCAAACTCACCTTCCATTGGCTCGTTAGGACGAAATGGTTTCCACCGAACAAACAGATTCCCACTTTTTTTTGTTAAAAGAAATTCAAAGCTTTTGTAAATTGTTCAAATATTCCAAAACTCAAAATTACTTTACTTACGTGACAATGACGTCATCCCCAGGTTTGCATGAATCCACCAAATCATGTTCAAGAGTAACAATTAAGCATTTTGGAATGGTATCTGTTAATTTACTTTGTTCCTTTAAAACGAGAAAACCCCATCATAAACATTTATTATTGTTGTTTTGCCAGTATACATTTTTTAAAATGTGTGGTAGTAGTAGTAGTAGTTTGTCTTTACTTGCAAGGTAATCTCTTGGTAATCCTTCATCCAAATATTTTCAGTATCATCCCCTTCAACCGGTTCAAACTTTGCCCCAACACACTGATTTGAACACTTTCCTACGTCCTTTGGGAATGCGTGGTATCTACTAGCAGGAGCTTTGACTAGAATCACTCGACCACATTTATTGCATTTGTATTCCTTGGAATACTTTAAAAGCTTTGGAACTTTAGTGCGTATAACAGTCCCAACAATTGCTAAAAAGTTTCCAATTTCTGTGCATCCTGGAAACGTTGTCTTATATCTGTCCCAGCATGATGGCATTGAATGTATTCGAACATGGACAAATTGCTTGAGGATAAACCCCTGATTCTCATCACGGTTCTCATAAATGTAGCGTAATGCTCGAAGACCTGCTTTATCACCTTCAGGCAATACTTTGTCAGGGATGTGAAGAAGATCATTGCAAACTTGGGAACAACTCACACTTAACTGTACATAGCTGTAAAATGTTAATAAAGCCGTTTTTTTAAAAATGGAGTTTAAAAAAAAGTAGAATTCAGTTGCTCCACTTACTTTATTAGCAGCCCAAAATGGTCGTTTGCGTTTGGGCTCATCAAAATTTCTTTTAATTGTTCTTGACATTCTTGAGTCATAAATTCAAAAAATGACTCTGTAAAATTGCACACAATAGTATTGGCATTAATCTTAATGTTCCATAATGTTTTGTTTTTTTAGAAACAAGGTTCTGACCTTCGTAGTAACCTGGAGAAGGGTCTCTGTTAGTTCTGCGGTCATTGCGTCTAGCAAAGGCCATAATGAAACTTACTTTGTAGCACTTTTTTTTTTAAAAAACAATTCACAATTCTTTGGGTAAAGGTTTGTGATTACTAAGCAGCGAAAGATAATGTTGCTTGTGTTTACAAAAAGATATTAGTCGTTGAATGCTATGATGACAGCAAATAAATAAGATAAATCTAGTAAAATGTATCAAAAGGTTTTTATAGTACTGTACAATCACTATCGCCAAAATGGGCCGTAATCACCTAGGCCTAATGTATGTTTACGATATATAACAAACAACGGTTATGGACTGTTTCATTTTTACAATATCATAAATATCATGTAAAATAATTCATTGCGTTTGTTAAAGACTTTTGGCCATTTCTTATTCTCGACACTAAAGTCACTCTAGCACCGAAAGTTCTGTTTGCGCGGATATATTACTACTAGCCTAATGAAAAGGTTGCAAAACTCCTTGAACGGATATAAAAGCCTTGTCTTTTCGTTATTCGGAAGCAAATGACAAACGTACTCAGTTGTGAAATGTTCTCTTTGACAACTTGATTTTTCTCTTTTCGCACAGCTTCAACTTTTTCAACTTTCAGGACAGGTTTGGTTTTGTTGAAGATTATTTTATTGAAGTTTGCTTAAACATTCAAAATTTGTGCTCATTAGCATGTCATTCGAAACAGGTAGCAACGAGGGAAATGCAGAGGAGGGTAAATAACATGTATATTAAATGTTAATTTTTATTGCTGGTAATTTATAAATAAAGATTTTACTTTGATCGAATCATTACATCAAGGTTTGTGGGCGGAATGTGAAAGCAAAACTCCAATTGGGACGCCGCAAGGCCATCTTGCATCTTGCACTCTGAGTGAACTAAAAATTAGTTCACTTTTTGAAAAGTCCGTTATGGTAAGATGCATAAAGACTCTTATTACCCCAAGTGCCTTTCAAGCGGCTCTCGAGGATGGTAATGGGATGATAATTGCTGTTGCTTTTGTCAAAAGAAAATCTGAATTCCAGCATCAATTGAATGTAGGCATCTAGTACTTTGTACCTGATATGAAAACTGTACTTTGTGCTATAGTAAATGTTTTTTCGGTTGCAGCCTGGGCACTGGTACGTACTTTCCAACTTTGAGGTTAGGAATGAAAGACCAGAGTTTTTGAAGGGATCAGTTAATGATATGAAAATAATAATCAAGCCTAAATCCACTCAAATTGAACAAATCACCGACCAATGCCTTCCTCAGATAAAGTTTACGACCATTGAGGAATTGTTTATGCTTGAAGACAAAACTTTAGTGGGTGAGCAGTTTTGAAAACGTTTGTTTTTATTTGAATTCGTAGTAATGTGTTTGACAGTACCTTAATGTTATTTTGATTACTAGATCTACTATGCGTGTGTGAAAAGGAGTTGGACCGAAAATGTACAAAACTATTGGTTTCTTTAACTGATAAAAGCAGAAAGACTATTAATCTTACGGTATGGACTAAGGATGGAAACCAACTTGTTGGTATTAAGGATAAAATTATCATGGTAAAACATGTTAGCGTGTCATCATTCAGGGAGGAAAAATCTGTTCAAGCCATGTGGTTTTCCGAAATTGTGGTTAGTTGCGTTATTACAATGCTCAGGAAATTGATTTGTGCAAAAACAAGGTCTGATTTGTAGTTTCTTATTGCTAGGTTGAACCAGATTTTGATGAAGCCAAGGAGTTGCGAAAGTGGTTTCAGAAGGAGCTTGTGCAGTTGGACGATTAAACTTTTTAATCCGCTTTTCCATGATGCACTTATTGTTTTAGAACATTACGCATATTTATGTCGTGTATTATTAAAAGTGTTAATTAATAAAAATAAATCAAACATTGTAAAGCGGAAAACGACAATATGCTCATATGCCTGATTCTTACACTGGGCGGTCAAGGTGTTTTTGGTGTCACTCAACAGAGTGGGTTTACAAAGTCCGTTTGAAAGACCAGAAAGGAAAGGATTAAAAAATTCAGCAAGTAGTATTGCGCCAATTATAGGTGGACCAAAGAAAAAATTGGTAATGCCAAACAGAATCGATAATTATATATTTTTTTTTATTATTTACTGCAACACATGACTGTTAAAATTACATTAAAGTTACATCAATAAAGTTTACAATGTTGTATTATTATTGTTGTTTAAATATTCTTCCTGATGCGGATAAAAATTTTGTTGTGTGACATGCTTCACGCGAGGGGTATGTGTATAAAAATTGTGGAGGTCCATAAAGTCGGGGTCGACGTGACACTTGCAAATGTCACATATAGTACATGGTGCATTGGGTTCATGAACAGGCATGTGTTGTTGAATTTGGCTCTCAAATTTACTGTGATATGGGCATTGTAAACAATCATATCGCGGCTTTCCTTTTTTGCAAGTACCAATGGTATATCCATTACTTTTATTGGCGGAACTAGAAGCCAGCATGTTAGTAGAGGATGGTAGGACCGTGGAACTATATTTTGCACATGATAAATGTAATATATTAAATTTGCTTTGATGAAATTTAAAGTGGTTTTGTGTTGTAGCACGCATACTAACCTGTTATCAACAAGATATGGCTCGCTTGAGTTATGATCAATTTCATTCAAAGAGAACGATGAAACAGGCTCGTTTGGAGGTGATGAAACTTTGGAAAAATTTCGAGTCCTATCCAAAGAAAGATTTATGGAAATCTGTAATTATAATAAAAATATTAAAAATAATAATAATAATAAATACAAATGTTTATAAGGGTACTCTATGCATGTTCGCATTTTGTGACTGGCCTATGCCATTTTTACCTTCCAGGTACGGTCAGTCATCTTGTAGTATGGATAATATCGTGCAATGTGTGAATAAATTTCTTTGGTTTTTAGTTGATGGGTAGGGGCTAATGCAAGAGCTTGATGAATCAATTGACTATAAGAAAATGAGGGCTTTTGATTAATAGATGACAGCTTCCATACGTCCTCCTCCTCGTGAATGTTGTTTTGGTTTTTGTTTGCTGCATCACAATGGGGAATGTGATGGACATCCATGTGTAGTTTTAATCTTTTTTTGCTAACCCGCCATCCACATATTTCACAATCAATTGATGAAGCATTGGGTCTATGGACCAAGTAATGGTTAGTGAGGCCACTCTTGACTTTGGAGTAAAATTTACACTTGGTACAGTGATGGGCCAAAATTCCATTTTCCGAATCACGAATGGTATTTTGCTGCAGATCTTGTGTTGGCTCTGCTGTTCCTTGTTGTTTTTCAGGATGCCAAACAGACTCATGATAATTCAGGTCGTAAACCCGCCAGCCACATTCCTTGCAAGTTGTACCAATGTTTCCAGCTTTATGTAATCTGTTGTGAAAAGTCATTGTAGATGGGCTGTAAATATGAGCGCCACATTTTTCACATTCGACTTTGCAGTGAGGGTGGTGAGATTGCCAGTGAAAACGCATTGCATTACAAGCTACGGCCCAGCCACACTGTTGCACCCTACAAATCAGTTTCTTTGCTCCTTTGTTATGCAGCAGAATATGATTTGACAAAAATTCAATGTGAGGAAAAATTGCAGGACATTGATTGCATTTAAAAAATTTGTCGGGCGGCACAAAAGGTGCATGGTTTGAATCACTGTAGACGGATGATTGCATGTCCATCTTTCAGTACTATCAGAGGAATAATCAAGCAATCAAATAATGTCTGATGTATACCTTTTCCAAAAAGAGAAAGTCAAGCCTACAAAGCAATTGAGATTTCCAAATTGGAAGCGTTGAACAATTTTGTTTTATTTAAAACGAAAAAGTTCTTTTAGTTCTTGGCTTTCTCTCTGACGGAATAAAGTTGTAAATCAGACGTTTAATTAGTTTAGGAAAACTAGTAATGTCTTCTCTTGGAATACAAACAAGCTGTAGAAGGTTTGGGTTTGGTTCAAAGACTGGCTCTCGTATCCGCATGAACCTCCTCTTTTAGGGTGATGAAAGAGGTAAGAGTCATGCGTAATAATGTTCGACTCGAGTCGGGATATATCGAGTCGAGTCAACCAACTCGAGTCGAGTTGGTTGGTTAGTTTATCAAGTTAAATTTGTTTTATACGGTTGCCTTTATCCTGATGATTACCTGAGATTGCCTGATGATGCCTACTTATATCTAACATTCTTTGATCCGATTCTTGCTCTTGTGCAAATGTCTTTCCGTGTCATTTTCTAATCGAGTTTAGTAGAAATGCTAGTCTTGTAGCATTCACAACCAAGAAACGTGGAAATGGACAATTATAGGCGCAAGGAAGTATGGGGCTTAAAAAATAAATTGTTTAAAAAAATATCGTTCAATTTAAAACGGCGCTACCAAGAAACAACTCTTTCAGAAGCAGCTGTTGCCAATACAATTCAGCGGCAGAAACCACTACCACCAACGAAATGTTTTGGAATATGTGATTTCTCAGACGAGGTAATGCTCTGCAAATAATAATTCTGCAATGCTAGGTTCATGGATATAATGTTTGTTCCATCATATCATAATTGTATATCCTTGTTTGAATTTAGGTGTTGAAGAAAATATTGGAAAAACTGTTAATGGAAACAAATCCAAAAGGGTACACAAAAGTCGCTTTACAGAATTGGAAAGCAGAGGTTGATTCATTTTTCCAGCTTCGACTTGTGAGCAAACGTTGGAGAAGGCTTGTTGACCAAGTTTTGGAAGTGTATGTTGTAAAGTGGGCTAGGAAGTGGGAGCCAAATAATAATAATAATGGAAATGGAATGTTTCCGCGTTGGGTTTCCAAAGTAAAAATTAGCAACGAGTCATTACTTGTCCCATTATATGGCTCAGTAAAGTCCAAAAACCAATTGATGGGTAAAATGGAAAGGAAAAAATTTGTTGCAAATAGTTTAGTGTTGACACAGTTGGTTAGAAGTAGTACAGAGTATGAGCAGTTTCTTGTTATAGAATACTATATTGCACCTGTGGCACACTTTTTATCAGTTTTGTGTTTGCATAGGATTGAGCTTCATATCTCCAACTTGCGCTACATTTTAGAAAAATGTAAAAATGTAAATCTGTTGGCCTTGAATAGTGTGGAAGTTTGTGTGTGCAGGGACAGAAAGGCCACTGTACGTAAGCGAATGCTTCCAAAATTGCCAAATTTAACTGCGCTGCGGATACTTGATCAATATTGCGAGTGTTCACATAATTCTGGGGTAACAGGGTGCATAAAAAAGGTAAAAACTAATCGTTGGCATTTTGATAGTTGTGGCAATCAGTTGTTAGAGCTGGAACTTTGGTGTTTCAGATCAGTTAAAACGTGTAAATTTCCCAAACTAAAGCAGCTGTGTCTAAGGACCACTTCCTTTATGTACTTGAAAAATATTGGTTGTGCAGACTCTCTTGAGAAGTTAAGCGTGATTAGACTTGGTAGCTCTACAAACAAACAATTTGGCAACTTGAACGATTTGTTTTTACTAGTTTGCAGATATGCTAGTAAATTAAAAGAATTGCATCTTGATGTTTATTGGCACACATGTTGTTTTTCGTTGCACTACAATGAAAAGTTTGCAAAAAAAAAGTTGTCCATATCGTCAATAAAACAATTTAAGAGTTTGTATAAGCTTACAATACCTTATCCATACTTTAAAGATGAAGCGTCAGTGCTCATAAAGTATATATTGCCCAAAATGGCGTGTCTAAATGAATTAATTTTTCTACGTAAACCACAAAATCCTAAAACTTGTTTCCACTTTGTAAATGAATTCACGGATCCTATATCAGTAATGGTCGAAAGGCTCTGGTCTGTATGTACTAAGCTAAAACGCGTTTGCCGGAAAACACGAGAAAACGAAGAAAGAGTTGATGGAGAAGAGCTTGAAGCACCAGAAGTTTTTTTGCGTCCTACTACTACTACTACTATAAATAATGTAAATTGAAATGTCAATAAAATGAAAATAAAATCAATGTGTTAATTTAATTTTTTAGGTTTAAGATGAAGACATATACATAAGTAATAAAAAGTCATCTTTTTTTAAAATTTAAATACTTTTTGGTCATCAACTGGTCAAGATCAAATCATGTACTCGAACGGTTGGTTTTACACTCATTGAAGCGTCTACTGGTGTCGTTGACATATGCAAGCGGACGTGTTTCATTTTCGTCCTGGTGTGATTCATTGTCGATATACGAGTTGTTATTAATTCCAAGAAAATTACCAATGTGGCTGTTAATGGTTCTCAGATCATCAGTATACCTCGCGCATTGTTTGCATTGATACGTTTTGTATCCATTAAAATATGTAGTAGTGAAATATGAAGTACACGGACGATGATTATTTGTGAGCACGCGCGACATGGCAAGTGAAAAACTTTTGGGAACCCTGAACCTAGAACGTAATAAAATTAGTAGACATTTTGAGGTGTAAAATGGAAAAAAATTCGCTTGCAACTTTCTGTAATGCAGTAACCTAACATGTCCGTGAAATTCGTTCGTATCCCTTACACTTTTGGTAACTAGTTTTTGCTTTTTAACAGTAGAATGATCAGTGTTCTAAAAATCTCAAAACCGTTCGGAAAAAGTAAGCATTGCAAATTTAATAACGAGGTTGGGTTACAAACATTCATGTAAGATGTGTTATTATTTTGCGCTGAAATTTTACGGTTGCATACACCATTTGATTTCCTTGAGTACATGTGCCTCCTCACCGGCAGTGTAAATATCGTTTCTTATGTTGAATTGTTGTCGAATTTGCTCCGCAGTTTTCCCTTTGACCATGTTCGCGATTGCTTTACATGAAATGTCCAATAGTCCCTTGATATCCAAGAAATTGGCAGCCTACGATATATAAAAAACATGATTTTATTGCAGGAAAGATAATAATGTGAGTAATGTTTAATGTTAATAGCATACCCGAGTCAGGTTCCCTAATAATTTTGGATGCACTTTAATGAAATTGGCGTCCCATTCGCTCATTTCAACCCAAAGGGGCTCACTAAACTCGTCTAAATCTTCTTTTGGTTTTGCATCGTCCTTGTTTAGAATTTATGAACACAAGACATTAGCATAGTTTGATATTCATTAATCGAAACACTCAAATTACTACTTGTTTGTAAACCTTGTGATGGGTAGCCCAAATGATAATCTTTTCCAAAGTTTCAGAGTCCACATTGGGTAAAGGAATATAGTCTTCCTCGTTTTCTACTTTTTTAGTATCGGCCAACAGATTTGTAATCATACTGCTACATCGAACAATCTGGTCATCCACGGGAAATTGTTTCCCTTCTGAACTCTTTAGTATGATTGTGGGCATTTTTTTCTACTACCTTTAATTACGAATCCGTATGATTTACTTACCTAAAGTTACAATGAGAGGAAAAGTCCTGCTGACTTGATTCAATGAAGCTCTTGGCAATGAATAAAATATATTTATATTGGCTCTTTATGCCTTTATAGCTTAATTCCTATTTAGGTATATATAACAAGAGTTGCAATAGCCAATCCGTGCAGTAAAGTTTGCCGATTCTTGGGAATACTACTAAAGTTGAACTAACAGTGCCAATACAAATTATAATATATACAAATTTTTAAGGATACGGTTGGTACAACCTAACGATTAGAAAAATGGAAGCAACTGCTAGTAATGTTGAGTTTGACGATGATGCATTTTCAATGATTGGATTGGGACAATTTCCCCCAGAGGTAACTAATATAAACTGCATCAAAACAAGAGTCCATTGCCTTGTTGCTAAATGTGATTAAACTCATTCGTGTTTCTTTATAGCTACTCAAAGAGGTTCTGGGCAAGTTATTAAAAGAAATGGATCCAGAAACGAATACCAGGGAGGCTCTTGTGCTAAAAAAAATACACTATGGGGAAATAATGGCATATCGTCAAGTATGTCCTACGTGGAAAACTTTAATTGATGACATTTTAGCTGCCCGACTCATTGGATATCATCAAGGCTTTAGACCAAATAGGCGAATGGAAGAATTGTTTCCAGTTGCATATCCACGGTTAAAGATAAACAATAGGACGCTTTTGGACCGTGATTTGGATACAGTTTACCCACCAGTGTTGGTGGATTGTAACGGAAATAACCCGTTTCCTGCTAGAGGTCTTATTTGTACACAAAGTTTGCCATTATGCTCACTCGATGAAACAACTATAGTTTTGCAAAAGTTAGTTATACCATACACACATCATTTATCAGTGTTGAGTTTGACGGGCACAATGCACTTTGAGGATTTCTATCGTATTTTGGAAGGGGCTAAAAATTTAAAGGATTTAGTTGTGCATTGCTTTAACATTTTTGTTGAAGGAAATCAAATTGAATTACCGCCGCTAGAAAAATTACATTCTCTAATTGTACTGGATAATAATCGATATTGTGACAGCTGCATGTACAATTACGGAAGTGATAAAGATGCTAGTTGTGGCTTTGTGAGACGGGAAGTAAATTTAGATCGATGGATTTTTGGTAGCTATAGGCAGCAATTAAGAACAATGGAATTGTTTGTTTCAGCGCCAACTCCGACAGGTGATCTATTGAATTTGAAACAGTTGTGCATAATTACCAAAAATTTGGCTTTTTTGTATCCAATTGGGGCAGCAAAGGTCCTCGAAAAGTTGAGCATTAGCAGATATGAAGGATACAAAAATGAGAAAGTGGAATTTGGAACTCCACCGGATTTACTGGGCTTCACCGATAGATTTGCAAGCTCATTATTCGAGTTGTATTTTGACATTACTTGGCCAACAGTTGATAAAAATGAGAATCCGGAACAAGGTGCATTTTCAGTAGGAAAGCGGTATCCAAAATTACGTAAATTTACAACAAATTATCCTGAATTGGATGACGATATAACGCTGCTTGTCCAAATTTGGCTCAGAAAGTTTCCCAATCTAAAGCATTTGATTCTGTTGCAGTACCGCAAACTTTGGTATCCGGCAGTAAATTATTTCCCACATTCAGACCCCATATGCCCAGAGATACCATTTATTAATACACTGTGGGCTACATGTAGAAACCTTGTAAAAGTGTCAGTCAAAACAATAGTATATGAGGACGTTGAGCCAACTGACAAACAAAAGACTTTTAGGCGTCAAAGTGGATTGTAACAGCATGCATAATGTGTACTTTAAAATATTAATGAAAATGACATGTAACAATAATAATGTAACATTAAAAATCACGTGAAAATAGTTCATTGTGTACACTGTACTTGATTTATTTGAGCATAAATAAATATCATAATTCAATTTGACAAAAAATTTTGGGCAAATCAAAGCTAAAAAGTTCCTACTCAACAATACGTTCGCAACCTTACAAGCATACTAAGATGCAAGTATTGCAAAGACCGTTTTGAATATCAGAGCGTAATTATTGTGCTGCAAATTTTGTTTTTTGCTTAAAAGTAATGCAAACAGAAATGCTGGATCCATTCAATACTCAAAGTTGGTATTGCAAACACGTCTGTTTGCTACTTGGAATATAGAATGACTAGTGCCAATCCCCTGTTCGTAAAATGGCTAACAGAGTGGTACGAGTTTCACCGTGCTGCCAACACAGCGGCTTGGTTAAAGTACAAAGCAGCTCTGGTGGCTTTACAAAGGCATTCGACTCCTGTAACAACGGGAAGGGATTGTAGATTGTTACCAAACTTTGACCCACGTATTTGCGAACAAATTGATAAGCGAATAAGGGTAGAAAGTCGCCATGCAGTACTGCAGAATAGTACTGCGACTGCGACAACAATAATTCCGACAACTTCAACCACGATCCCGACAGCAATAATTCCGACAACTTCAACCCCGCCTCCTGAGAAGGTAGTTTCGATAAATACCACGACCAGTAGTACTACTACTACTACAAAACAGCAAAAATCGTCAGAGTGTCAAGGTTCTGACGCTATTCTTACAGCTCTGATACAAAAGGAGCAATTCTGCAATTATAGAGGCTACATGACAGAGACAGAACTGAAGCAGGAGGCTCAAAGACATTGTAAAATATCTTTCACTGATCGAGCTTGGAATAGTATGCCCAAATTAATTGAGGAAAAATTTGTTGAGAGGCGGAATAAAGATCCCTGCGAGTACCATCTTTCTGTTAAAGGAAGACTGTACGCAAAAAAGTTTTTGGAATCAACAACTGTAGTGCCACCACCAGTTTTACCTGCATCCTATTATCCTGGTGATGTCCGTTTCACCCCTGGAAAATTTGAAATTGTATTGATTGTGAATTCAATGTTACTCTCAAGGTTGTTATGTAAATTACATTATGTAAGGAAAAACGGGGTTTAAAAGTTTTTAATTTGTTTGTTTGTTTGTTTGTTTTTATAGCAAGGATAAAATGCGGGCCGACGTAACGTCCCAGTTGGATGAATTAAAAGTATTATACGAGATTCATGATTTACACTTGGTGGATTTCGTCTTTATAGTCAGGGAGAGATCAAAGATAGATGACTCTGGTGGTCTTCTTCCTAATTATTCCCCCAACGTTAATGCTCTCGTATTACCGTATATATTTAAATCTTTACCAAAAAAAGATTTGAGTTCAATTATTGCTACTTGGACCCATGATGATCGTAAGGAAAGATTAAAAGCCACAAAACTGCAAGTAGTTTGCGTGATAGAATCAAATCAAATTGATGAACAGCATGACCGTGATGAGGGAAAGAGAAATGGAGAGTTAATCGTCCAACTAGAAGAAAAAGACGGGTTTTGGATAAAAGAGACTACATCGTTTCAGGAAACGGTGGAATATGTGGCAGGACAGACCACAGAATTTGAGCAAGATTATAAGGTAACTTTGTACGCTAAGAAAGGGACCTAATAATAGATAAAACTATTTTAAATGCAATAATCTTTTTGTTGTTTTGTACACATAAGGAAGCAACAATGGTTGGACATTGGATGGCTGAAGAGGATGACTTTAAAAATTTCGTGACTATTGGTCAAGTTCATTTAATGTTCTTTAGCGACTTTATTGATTATTCTCGCAAATATAATCCAAATAGCGGGTAGTCACGTAGTCAAACTGTATGGCTTGATGTTAGTAACAAACAAAAAATGTAGATTGAATAAATCAATAGTTTTGACATTGTCGGTTTATTCCGTGGAAAAGAGGGACCTTTAATTGAATCACATGCTTCTTCCGGACGCAGCTGGTCTGTTAATAATGAAACAGTCGATGAATCACCGTTTCAAGGGCTTGGATGAGTGCGTGTGGCTATCGCGTGTGTGGGAATCAAGTGTGGGTATCGCGTGTGACTCTGGCGTGAAACTCTACAACGGCATACCATGCAAAGGATTGGATTTTGGTTCCCACGTTTTTTTAAAAAAAAAAGACTGTTGAAAGGAATTCCAATTAACACATCCAAAGTGTTCAATTAGTATTTTTGACAAGCTGATGTGCTGATTTAGTGTACATTGATGGTTAACAGAGCCTAGTTTCGTGTTACAACCACGTCTCATCATGGCAATCTACCTGCTCTTCCTCTACTAACGCATTTAAGGATTTCTATGACTGGTGTAAAATCAAAGAGAAAGAAAATGTCCGTTGACACCTTTTTGTTGCTTCTCACTACATACGCTGATCAACTTGTTGGTCAATATCATGCTTTGCATCATAGTAAAACAAACAAGCATACACGCACGCAAACTAAAATAAATTGAGTAATATAATATATCCACCACCCCATTTGATTGAAAACCCAACGGTCAACGTGGCTTGCTGAACAGGTGATATATGCTAGAATAGATTTAGTTGTCAGTACATTCATTACTTTGGAATCAACTCGACGTCCGCTCAGCCGGTGCAGTTTTACGGTAAATTGTGTGTCTTATCATGTTTACCTACTTAAGTCGGGCAAATATGGGTGAACTTGTTCAGCATTTGCCAGACGTGCGACCAGAATTCTGCTGTGGTTTCAAGATTAGACCAATTACTGATAACGGGTCACCGGTTGCAAATCTTCATTATGATCCATTGCAAAAGACACCAATTACCGAGCTCTGTCATCATGTGGATAACGAGTGCCAGCCGTATGCCGAACAGGCTTTTATTCTTATTGCTGCCTATGCTATTGGAGACATCAACGACGAACTGTGGAAGCATCTTTTTCCTACAAAAAGTTCCTGTTCAAGTGGTCCTGGTATACCAACCTTTGCAATGCCTCATGGAGAATGCTGTGGATTTAAACTTTGTCAAGGAAGCGGAATAAAAGTTTCTGTTCAAGACCAAGGATTGATTCGTTCTGGGTTTGAAATTGAGCCGACAACACATAGCCCATTCACTATTCCATGTGACCAGTCGCCCTGTGTCAGTTCAGCTCCATATGACTTTGCTCTATACAAGGCATATGCCTGTTATATTCTCGCTGACTCTGGATTTGACACCGTGAAAAGCCACATGCAAGGTATGAGCACGAAATGCATCAAAGTTCAAGGTCCATTCAAGTGGCTAATCTAATTTTTGCCTCTTGTAAACAGATCCAAAGTATGTCATTGAGAATTTTGGGTGGAGGAAACATTTCAATGATCCTTCGTTAATTGGTGCGTGTTCATGGAAGCGGATATTACTGCAAGAGTCGTTATGGTTAAGAAACCAATATACTGGGCCGGCATCACAAAATCTGTGGGATCCATCAACCTTGGTCAAATTTAATCCACACAACCCTGAATGTACAGAGTCGAGAACTGAAACTTTACGTGTACGCCGTCGCCTCATCTTTCTGGAATAAGTAACTTTGATAAGGTTTCCATGTTATAAGACTGTGGTAGTTTTTCAACAAAATAATGTTTGCGTTTTTTTATGGTTAAAATTTATTATTGAAATACTATGGTCAAAATGATGGCTCTTTCTAGAATAAACGTTTACATTGTATTAAAACTTGTATCAAGGACGAAAAAATTTATTTGTTGCTAGCTGTTTCCTTTATTAGCGTAACCAGGTTTTGCCCGTCTGCCGTCGTAAGTGGAGTATAAATACCAGGAATTGGCAACGTTGGATGAGCATTAAGCTGATTTATCGCCATACTCAGTGTAGAGGCAGCATCCACACTGAATTGGCCAGATTGTGGGGTTGTGAAAGTTGTTGGTGGTGGTTTCCGCGTCACCCGTTTGACTTTTCCAGGTTGATATTCTGGAACCATCTTATATTAAAGTATAATAATAAAACACAACTGAATTCATACCAACTTTTTACCTTTATACACTTGCGTGATAAATGAAATGAAAAGTGAAATTACGTGAAAGGATGGTTCGGTAACAATGGGACTATATTCTTCTGTTTTAATTATTATTTCATTAATTTTGTTGATGGCTTCCGAGGCTGTGAGTCGTGCTTTTGGGTTCATCTCCAAAAGGGATGTAATTACTTGTACCGTATCTTTGCTCACTTTAATACGTCTGTGAAATAGAGCAACAAAATAGATTATAGTAGAAAAATGACTTGGATTAATGCATAGGTAGATAATTATACATGTTGTAACGTACGGGGGAATAATAAATTTGCCAATTCTGGTCTTGCAGTATAAAGCTACGGCTTCCTTGTCGTAAAATGGAAAGTGTCCATATAACATTGCATATAACATGATACCGGCGGCCCACATATCCCGTGGTTTACCTATATATATATATATATATATATATGGTTTTAAATGTTGGACTAAATCAAGAAATGGAAAACTTAATAATAATAATAATAATAATAATAATAATAATAATAATAATAATAATCACCCAAGTATTGGTTTCCATCCAATGCTTCAGGGGCCGTGTAAGCAGCTGAACCAGCTCTACCGGTAATATATGTATCGGTAGAGCGGACATGTCTTGAGAGACAAAAATTTATCAAAGTTAGTTCGTCAGTACTCATATCCAGTAAAAAGTTGTTTAGTGAAATGTCGCAATGTACAATGTTGAGCTAAAACATTTATATCAGAAATGCACCTTTATATATTTATATATTTGGTCAAAAATACTACAAAAAATGGCATAATTATTCCAGTGTTTATTTTTACATACATTGTGAATTCGCTCAATAATGTGCAAAGCTTTCAAGAATATCCGTATAGCTGCCGCTTCTGCCAACTTTCCGTTTTTGATCAAAACGTATTTCTTTATAGTAATGGTCGGACAAGAGTTGCGTGGCGCAAAATAATCCAAAACGAGACAAAGATGTGGCTTTAGTTTCATGACGTGGCCATCATCTTTACTGACTGTTGTCCAATCATCCAGTTTTGTCTACAGATTATTATACTTTTAATAGTTTTATTTATTGGTAAATACCAAAACCAAATATACCAAATATACTGAAATACCAAATATAATCCATATGTCTGTCCAACTCCTTCCACTCCCTTTAACATTGATGTTATTAAATACTCAGTATCCATCAATACTCTCCCTTTTAGCTCGTCAAGTGATGTATATTTAATAGGTTCTAGCATGGAAAACACCTAAATTTGTTAAAATTGAAACAAATTGATGTTTGCATGAAATATTAATAAATATCAATAAATATCAATAAATTTGATTACGTACCTTTAGTTTGTAAAAGTCACTTGTGCCGTCCTTTCGAGCAATGTATTCATTAATTAACGTTAATATGGAAATGCCAAGAGTAGGTCCAACCATATATTCTCCAATCATGGAGGGGTGAAAGAGTGGAACATTATTTCTATCAGTCATGTCGACTAATTCTGGCACCTCCATGACTGTAAGTTTTTTCACATTATTGACCAGTGTTTGAAATTTTGTTTTTTTGATACTACTATCCATTTTTGCTATGCTTGTCTGCGTTTTTTTTAAAAAACAAAATAGGGAGACAACTAACAAAGAGTGGACAAAATGTGAATAAAAAATTTATACTAAAATATGTACATAAAGATTGTCTCTAAAATATACACACATATATTTACACCTTGTACTATGTTACATACTCTTACCCCTATTTCTCAAGTTCTTAATGACTATTTTATAAACAATCTATGGGCTACCTACCTACCGTAAATATACATTAAACTAATAATATGTGGTGCGGCGGATGAATTCATGGGCTTCAGTTGGTGAAAGTTCAATATACCAGTTTAGAAAAGAATCTCAACTGGAAACTTTGTGGGAATTAATTGGTACTACTTCCTCTCGACTGCAAAATTAAAACACGAGAATACAATTGTTGTAATAATTCAAAAAGACATTAGGTCATAGAGGTTTCGCAAAAGTACCATATCAGCATTACATGCTCAAAGTGTATCTCATAAACTGCAACCAGTAATTTCTGCTAAATAGTCTTGCATGAGTTGGTTAAAGTCTGAAGGGAGAAACATTGTTGGGTCTATTTCTTCCAGAGGTGATGGTAGCCTAGCCATATCCGTGGTAATGTGTTCAAAATCACGTACATTGTTGACATACCCCTCAACATTGGTGCTGTTATCAGCTGAATATGATATCTCTTGTCGAAACGTTGTAGAACAGGAAATGGATTGAGAAGAATGAGAATTGTCAAAAATAATATGGGAAGGTTGAAGGTTAGGTTGCAAAAATGGACATTGTGGAGACAAAATGGTTTGAAAGTCAATGGAATGAGTTGGAAATAATACTTGGCTATTGTTATTATCAGTAAACTGATTGGGGTATGAATTGTTTTGAATTAGTGTGTTGATTCTAGCTGTATTATTATAGTAAAGTGAACTTGCCCTGAATGAATGGAAAATCGCATTCATAAAGTCAATCGTTAAATATTGTGACACATATTCGACTGGGCATGGGCTATATGGGGGATTTGAAACAAGCTGGTCAGTAAAATTATTCGGCACTACGGGAGTAGGTCGGTTAGTAAGCTGTGATAGAGCTGGGCAGGTTTTGTATACAGCATATCTGAGATGTTCACCATTAGCATTATAGTAGCGGTAATAAAATTCGTCATTAATGTAAATAATGTCCTGCATTATACGGTATGCTAACTCAGCTGGTACATAATCGCAACAGTTGCGTGCTGTGTACATGTCGTCATGTAAAATTTTATGCAAATATATTTTTCCAGGAAAACATGATGCAATTGCTGGATAAAGTTCAGTAATAAATGTTGCCACATTTATTTTGTGGGTACCTGATGTGTTTGTTGAAGTCAAATTGCCCAATATTTGGGGTAGCAAGTACGTGGGAATGTAATGAAACCGTATGTTTTCAATGATAATTTTTATTAAATCATATTGTAAATTTAAAATATACAAATTGTACAGTTCTTCACCATCTGAGGAATAAGTAACTGCGTAGTTTGGATCGGGTGATGTTTGGAAGTTGGTGAACCGATGGTAACCTTTATATGACAGATTTTGTAATATCGTTTCTATAAACACTCTTTTTGACATGCAGTATTTATATGCGTAGTGTTGATTTGGGTCCTTGCGAGCTCGTGAAATGTGCATTATTTCTGTCAAGTCATATGTATAATATTCTGAAAACGTTTGACTTGGTTTGAAGAGTCCTATTGGCCATATTGGAGCCGTAAAGTTGACAGCCAAGTAATTTGTAATACAGCTTAAAAAAACCACGCTTGCTTCTACATGAGCAAGATGATGATTGTATGCACATTTCCACTCATCATCGGTTAGTAAATTTTCGTGTTTTTTTTCGTTTTGATAATATTGATGTACGGAATGTGTTTCCGCAGTTGCAGTACGACGAAAATTGAAATGAGATATTGCAACTTTTGTTACTTCACGCATTGTCAATGTTAAAATTTACCGTGTCAGTTGTTGCAGTGTTTTTAAAATAACGATAGTTTCGATAATTAACTATGGGAATTTCACTGTTTGTCGTCAAACTAATTGTATCTGGGTCTTGTTGGACCGGGGTAATTTGAAATGAATTAGCAGTTGTATCACTTGGTAAGTAAGGATATGGAAAAGGATTTGCAAATAGATGCCGTTGAGGTGTTTCAGTTTGTATAGGGGTTGGTGGTTGTATAGGGGTTGGTGGTTGTATAGGAACTGGTGGTTGTATAGGAGCTGGTGGTTGTATAGGAGCTAGTGGTTGTGTAGGAGCTGAACAACAACGGATTGTCTCATTAGGATTAGATATATAAACAGGAATGGAAACTGAATCGTTACGTTTTATGTATATAGTACGTAAATCCCTATAAAAAAAGAACAGACAAAAGATCATAAGCAAGATTAAAATTGCCAAAACGTGGAACAGAAATTTATAGTATAACGGTATTTCTGGTGCAAATATATCGTTGCCTAAAGCACTAGCTGTAGGTAGAGTATTGGCACAAAACCACAATATTCCGATACGTGGACATAAATGGAAGACGATTAATAAAAAAATGACCGTTTTAAGGACTAGGGTAGAGTGAGTTTCAACTGCCATATAATTTTTATACGAGTCTACAATTTGCAGGTCCTTTGAAGGTGAAAAAAGTGATTCTGGTTGTGTACGGTTTGCGCTAAACTTTCGATGCAAATGTAAAATTTTGTAAAGAGGGCCCTGCTCTATAATTTCCATGTCATTTAAAAAACCATTATTATGCAAGCCAAAAGCAACATGGACACATAAAACGATTGATAACAAGCGTCGCATGCTGTTGGTAGTTTTGATGGAGTATGGTTAGGTATGGAAGGAAAGTGAGATGAAAAAAGGCAACACGACACAACCTGTAAGGTTTTTATAGTAAGATAAAAATATATCTACATGTATACTATGGTCGGTTTATCAATAACCGGTTTGGAATGGAAATATATACAATCGAATGCTGTCTGAATTCAAAGTCAGTTCAAAAAGAGATAAACAAATAATTAAGCAATTTAATTTCTCAAATTGAGAAGCGATAGAACTAATCACAAGTGAAAAGTTTCCTTGGTTTTTGAATTTCTCTATTTGAATGAATCGGAATTACAGACGTTCGTTGTATTGAATTATTGTTATTGAACAAACTGATGATAATTATGCAAACAATTAGCAAAATAGTAGTGATAAATCATTTATTGAGTAATCATGATTATTTTATAACCTGATTAGAAGTATTTGTCAAAGTGGACAAGGGTTTGACTGGGTTGAAACCACGGGCGCTCAGAAGTTGTAGCACTGAAGACTGAACAGGCTTGTATGCTTTTATTGAACAAAGGTTTAAGAGCAACTGTGCCTCCAATTCCGGGTGAAACGATTTCATATACCTAGTGAAGAGAGGCAACAGAAAGGGAGTAGGCGGAACAAATATTCCGATGACGGCATTGGAACATTTGTCCAGCCTTCTTGTCGTTCGAGGCGTGGTATATGGTAACTTTATGTATTTATGAGTTGTTTTTTTATTAATTTAGTCTCAAATGTTGCTGATACTCCCGTCTAAAAGGTTGGTTGGTTGGTTGATCTAGGTGGTTAAGCTGAACAATTGGTTTTGATGGGTAATATTGGGTTGAAAAGTAAGTAAATAAAAAACTTAAAGTCATCAATAAATTGCCGTGATTGTATTATTTAATAATATTTTAAATATTATTTATTGTTGTATAATCATGTTGGTTATTAGAATATCGTGGAAAGATGACAGAAAAGAAGGTATTGACTGAAAAAGATGAATATTTTGCTGCTGCTGCTGTAGAAGGAGAGGCTGAGCAAGATTTAATTGAAGAAATTGATGCAGTTGAAACCATATGCCAACAACGTTTGGATTCGTTATCTCTTGTAGACCTGGACAAAATGGCTCTACATTATGCTAATGTCTATAAATGTGGATATGTTTATGCAAAGAAAAGAATAGACTCAGATGGGGCTGCCACGTACGAGTATTTTAACAATTGTTGCAGTAAGAGTCCTGCTTGCACAGATACGTCATCATTAGAATCAGGTATTTTGAACAATGGCAATTAAAAGTGTTTGTGATTATATAATCTTTTTTTTTGTTTTTGGTTCATTGTTTGAGTAGATTACAATAAAACATCTGCCAATGAAGGATCTGCCAGTGATGAAAATCTCCTGACAGGTTAAAGAAAGAGACCATTGATGTTTTGTTTTATTTTGATTGGAAAAATAAAATTATTCATGTATTATTTTGATTGGAAAAATAAAGTTTTGTATTTTTTTGATTGGAAAAATAAAATGTCGACCGCATATTACATTACGATCTATATTGTGTTTTTTAACGTCATGGCATCATCACATTTACTGGCTTTATTTGAAAAGAAATGGATTTAAATGTTGCAAAGCATTATTTCATTAAACGTACATTGTTTGCCTGCTAATCTAATCAATTGATATCAGTTTGTATGTTTGACCTCCTTGGTTTATTATAAATCCTTCCTGATTCAACGATTTAACGATTGACGTGATTTCACTCGTGATTCCTATTTGTAATCCAATATGTCTGAATTCGTCCATTGAAAAAATTGGCTTTGATTGATTTATTGCTACTTGTCTCAGCGTTTTCAAAAACCGATCCATCTATAATAAACAAAGAAATCAAGAAATATAATCTAGTAGTACATGTTGTTTACATGTATTTATGTGTGCATACCTTTTTCGCACGTGATTCTACTCTATTAGTTGAACTGGAATATGAAATATTTGAAAACCCCTCAGCTAATGGGAAATGATCCTTGTCATCTGGAAGTTTTACACCATACTCATAAATTTGCAAGACATCATTTGCATCGTTTTCAGTAGCGACTTCACGGAGTTCTAGTTTTGCTCTTGCCTTGGGTAGAAAATTAAACAATTATGATTAACAAATAGGAAATTTAAAAAATAGCTACCGAAATTGTCGTATTTACTTCAGTTAGACGTATTAAGGACTCCAACTGTCTTGCAGTAACGGGTGTAGAGTCGGGTGTACGATGCGTTTGTCGTTGGTGTAGATAGTATTGTTTTAGTACGGCAGCTGCATCGTTATTTATGCGTGGTTTTACGTAGAGCCTTGCATATGCGATATATTTCCGTAAAATGGCCAGAGGTATAAGGTCTAAAACCTCTCTTTCCTTTAATTTTATTTTGTCACTAGCGATAAAAGTAATTTGTTAGCGATACATTTGACGCAAATGGCTTTTGGTGTTTATGGGAACCTTACATGAGGAGATGAACAGGTGCAGCAGAGGTGTTAGCAACACCACTCTCATGGTCTTCAGTTGCAGTAGTAGTATTAGTAGAAGTAGAAGAAGAATGCATACTGCTGCTTCCTTGGATTGATTGTGATTGAGTTTGTACGACTGTTTGCTGAAATCTCGATATATTTGCAATAATTTTGCGATCAAGTTCCTATGAAATGTATAAAAATAAATATTGTATAATAATAAATATTGTATAATAGTTGATGGAAACGAGGGAAACTCGTATTTGTACGGTTATTGGGGTAGTCTGATACCACGTTTGGAATGTCCAATATGATAAACACCAGGTCAAATCTTGAGAGTAATGGTGCATCAGTTTTTATGTTTTCGTTTGCACTTTTCCTTTTATCATAATGTCCACCAACGGGATTAGCGGCTGCAATAACACTTGATCGAGCCGACAAAGTTTTTTTTAGTCCAGCTTTAGCAATGCTTACACTTTGTTGTTCCATTGCTTCCAGTAAAGCCTAAAATCAATAGTTGTGTAATTTTAAACGCAAGTAAAAATTATTAAACCAAAAGTGTATTTATTTATATACGTGATGCTGTGGCTTCATGTTGTCAAACTCATCAATACAACAAACTCCGTTATCAGCCAGTACTAAAGCTCCAGCTTCATATGTAATGTCACCTCGTTCATGTGTTATAGTTACGGTCAAGCCTGAGACTGTGGTCCCAGTACCACAGACATAAATTGCTATAATAAATGATAAAGACGTGAACAGCTATAGTTCTAATGTACTTTGTACCTGAAATGAAAACTAAAACGTTTTGTTTTAAACCAATAAACCTTTAGGAGCAACTTTAGTTACAGCTTTAAGCAATTGGGATTTGGCCATGCCAGGATCCTAGACCATATAATGTTACATTTTACGTGATGATAAAAATGATTTAATAATGATACAGTTGGAGATTTTAAGAGTGTTATAGATTACACCAATCATCAACATATTTATGTTGCTTCGCTTTGATACTACGTCATTGTCTTCCAATGTTCCTCCAAACAAGGAAAGCAGTATTCCAGCCTTGACCATTTCATGACCAAAAATTGCAGGGCATATAGAAGCGATTAAAAGACGAAACAGGTTTGGTGTTTTAAAAATTTCCTGAATTGAAATTAAAAAAGAGGGTAAAACAAAGCATTTTCAATTCCGTGCAGTGGCGAAAAATAAATATAGTGTACCTAACCTGAATGGCATTATGGTCGACAGTTGTAAACGCAAATAAATGCCCCCCCATCGCTCGTAATTGGTCCTCATCCTGCTTAATACCCGTAACTTTGATGTATACAGAGTGTACGTTTTTTACGCCACCGTAATTTGGTTCCTTTTTTGTCTGCCAATGGTAATAATGATTGCAATAAATACAATGTTTTTTGTTGTATTGCAAGAGGACAAAAAAAAAGAAGAAAAAGATCCAGACATACTCTGACGATTCCACTTAGAGTCACTGTGTCTCCAGGATAGCAATATTTGATTAAATCGCCATAAAGTTCGCAATTTAGTGTACGAGGAGCATCACTTTGCACATCCTACACGCAAAATAATTTCCGTCAAGGTTTATTGCATTGTTTATAGAAATAAGAATAATAATATCTGCTTACACAAAATTGTAGAGTATCTTGAAGTTTAATGTACTTTGCGTCATTCAATGTTGATTTTGGATGAGACTCGGTCGGCTCAAATTGGGTAATTTCGCATTCATCACACTTTAGTGGCGGCGTAAAAATTCCATCAATTTGCTCTTTTGCAAACTGTAACCCACATCCTTTACATCGAAATGCAAGACGAAGACAGTGTGGGTGAATATTCGCAGTTTTAATTACAGAACCTCTAACGGTTACAAATTTCCCTATAATCAGAATTTATGAAAATAATTTAAAGCCTTTAGGCAGTTGCGATTTAATGTCAATGAATTCTTGTTTTTTTTTTGGGTACTAACCAAGTAGGGTTTGTTTAATTAAAGAAAAGTTTGTCGTCCTTGGGTCGTTTTGTATAAACCCAATGGTGATTTGGGAAATATTTGGAGGTTCTGGATCATCATGTGCAAGATTTGGCGCTTGGTTTAAAAATGCATCGTATACGACCTGGTTAAAAAAAAAAGGTTGTCAATTATTCTTAGGCTTTGTACCTAATTAATACATACAGTCTACCTTGTGTGCTACGGCACTCCAGATGGTAATAATCTCCTTAGGAGATGCAAACAAGTCAGTTGTAAAATCTTTCCATATAGTGCAGAAACTGTTATCCGACTGTACATCTTCAATACTTATTGCAAAATAGTTTTGATTGCCGTCCTTCCATATGGACATGTCCTTAATTAGTCCTATTCGCATAAGGAAACTTTCAACAGCAACAATTTTTGTTTCAAAATTTAGTAGCTTTGGGTGTCGATCTGGGTAGTATAAATCGTATAAAGGTAGCATTGCTTTCCATCGCCTAAGAATAGAGGGATTAATGACCACGTCGCCCTCTGTAGAGTCTGGCGTGACAAGGGACAAGTTATCTATTTCTGAACTAATTGAACAACTTTCTTCCCTTTCAAAGTCTCCTCTTCCTCTGTTTGTTCCTTGTCCTCTTGCTCTTCCCCTTGCCCTTGCCCTTGCCCTTGCTCTTCCCCTTGCTGGTCCTCCAGCCCTACCCACCCGATGGGGTATAAAGTCTGAATAAACAGAACTAATACTTCCGCTCAAAACATTCAATCCTCCTCTTCTGATGGTAGGTGTAGGAATTTCAGAAGGAGCCCTCATTCCCTGTGGTATGAATTCAGATTCAGCAGAGCTGTTATCATCGTTAGGGTTTTCCATTGTCGTTTTACTGTTAAAAAAAACAATTGAAAAGATATTGCAACTTGTTGATGGAACCAATTTCAATCAGGTAATGGCAAGTTTTTTTGCGCACAAACATCCTTTTATGTAGCAAGGCTTTTAATAGATGATTTAGTAGAGCTTCTTCATTGCAAGTAGCATTTTAAAATTAATTAATCAGTAAATTAAATGAAGCATCAAGAAATGTGCCAAAGTTGCCATACAATCCTGTTGCCTTTCACCAACAAATTGACTTATTTGACTCACTCAAAGCATTTGAGTACTTGATATGAAAATCTGAGTACATGAATCGGTTCCCGTGAGAATTCACGGTGCACGCATAAGCATCCAACCTGATATGAAGCCCATTTACACGAGAGTTGCCAGTGAGCTCTCTCGTCTGCATACATCGTGTAACGGCCAGGCATCAAATGTTTGATACGCATGTCGGTTCATACAATTCAGTTTTTGTGGATTGGTTGGTGGGTGGAAAATAAATTTACGGGAAGCAGTCCAGTGTAGCAGTGACGCGTAGCCACTATTGTTTCAGCTCTGCGAATGTAACACGAAGGAGCTCTTCAAATATTATCAAAAGATGGTTGGGACAGCCACAAACACGAAACGGGTGACTAATGGGGTGAGATCTGGGTCACGTAAGCGTATTACACGTGGCAATAATTCTACAGCGAGTAAACAAAAAGGAACAGTGGACAATGAAGCATTTTCAAGACCGTCTACAGGGGATCGAGGTTGTACTTTAAATTTCAAAAAAAAAATTATTATCATCATATTTGAAGTAAGTAAGTATGAAATCATTTGTTTTATGCTTTACAGATACCCCACCAACAAAAAAAATTATTATCGAGCCACTGCCGCAAGGAGATTCGGTGGTTAAAAGTCTAGATTCCACCAAAAGGGTAGGTGACTACTTACTTGGACCTTGGATGAGTAGGTCACCGGTTAATTGTATGCAACGGTACTTGGCACGAAAAGATGGCACAGATGAATTTTATATACTTTTGGTAATGTCTAATGAATATAAAGCTAGGTCTCGTCTTCCGCATGAAGCCTATAATTTAAATTTATAATCTTAGATGTTAACGGTAAAGTGTGCTGATGAAAAAGAAACAATGGACGACATTCAAGGCAAAACGCTTTTTCATACCGAGCATTCAATTGCATCAATCCTTAAGGATGACAATGGAGTGATTCACGAGCACGGGATGTTTAAAGTTAATCTATATGAATTTTTGAACATTTTTTTATTTTTACTTGTTTCACTACATGCTAATGTTGTGTGTTTCACAGTACACAATAAGCGAGGGGAAAGGTATTACCAAGCAAGTTAGTGGAATGTGTCTCGTTCTCGATTGCTTCATGTCGCATGACTATAGCCCACAATATATTTCCATTACAAACTTGCAGTACTATGTAATCCAAGAAAAGAGACTTACAGAATCGGAGGCAATTCGTTTATTCTATAAAGTAGTACAAATTGTTTGCAGACTACACAAGGTAACAAAAAAAGTACTTTTTGTACCTGATATGAAAAGACGTGCCAAAGAATTGCAACTCTAATATTATTTCTATATGTTACAGCGGAATATTGTGCACCGAGACTTGAAACTTGGAAACATCATATTGAATAAGAAGACTGGGAAAGTAGCTCTCGCCAACTTTTGTTTGGGAGTACATCTATCAAGCGATAAGGATCTCATGAAGGATCAGAGGGGATCTCCGGCTTACATTTCCCCTGACGTGATTATTGGCAAGCCATACTTGGGTAAGGAATGTGTTGTTTGTTTCAAAAATCGAACAGGATTTGTGGATATGAGGTTTTAAATGTCAGTGCTTTGATTGAACCTTTGCCTTTAGGTAAACCTTCAGATATGTGGGCGCTAGGCATAACGCTATATACAATGCTATATGGTCAGTTTCCATTTTATGATCAAAGTCCGACGGAGCTATTCCGCAAGATCAAAGCTGGAAAGTTCCAGATTCCAGTGTAAGATTTATTTAAACTGTCTAATAATTGAATGGTTGCGACATGAAGCAATGAATTGTACATTTACAGGTATGCTAACGTCAGCAAGAAGACTGTTGAGCTGATCCAATCTCTTTTGGATTTGGATTCAACGAAGCGTCCAACGGCTGAAAAAGTGTTGCAAAATGTCAAAAGCATTATTGAAATGGAAGAGAATTTAATGACCGAAACTGATTTACAGGTAATGTTTAATGTTTAATCTTTTTGTTTCGTGTTTTTGTATAAAGAAATTATTTATTTGAAACAAAATGTTCCAGATTGTTCCAAACTACAATTATAGTGGAAATGACATTATTGGTGGCATGTCAAATGAAGAGTTGGCTGATTTTAAGGCTCATATAAAATTATATTTGCAAGCAGACTCTAATGGACTTGAAGTAATTACAAAAATATATATATAAAACCTGTAATGTTACAATCACAAATGCCAAAATGTGTTTTATTGAAATCCAAAGGTGCAGAGTCCTGGACTCCAAAATCCTATTGCATTGGATGAATTGAGACGAATACATGCATTGTATGTGGCTCGTAAACTGGAGCAAGACTTTGAAAAACTTTCAACCCCAATGACCACGGAATTTATCACCTCATACTTTCCGTCGAATCCAAGTAACCTTGAAGCTGTCGTACCCGAAAATTTAGAGTAGTACTTGCTTATTTCTAACACGTTAGTTAATAAATGAATAAATAAATGAATAAATTACCATTCATCATCATCTTGTTTGAACATTTATTTCATCTTTTCTCAACTAAAAAAAAACTTGCCGTTGCGGTTGCCTTAGGTCTGCAGCTGTGATAAATTGAATATAAATACATAACTTGACGTGCATGGTGGCTGGAGGTGCCAAGCTTAGTTGAAAGTTTTTTGTTTAAAAAAAATACTCGCATATCATCAAACATCATGCATGTTTTTAATCTCATCAGGGATCACGCAATGCGGCATGTATTTTATGGCTTTTTTGTTTAATCAAGCAACTCTTGCATGCATGCGTGCATGCATGCGTGCGTGTTTGATTTTTTTTGTAGTAATAGCCACATGACGCATAATCGTACCTTTAGTAACAGAGAAAGCTCATTAGCAGCTTATCTGATCAAAGTAAAGCTAATGGTTTGTATGCAGCCAGGAAATGATTGTTGTTTGCAGTATATTCAGATGCAGATACGCATATAAACTAACAATTTTGGTCGCAGCCATCTGCCATCAACCATCAATGCATGTTAACAATGTTAAAAAATTGTTGGTAAACTGCCAAACATCCAACATGACTAATCTTTTTTTGAATCTCTATCCCAAAAACTAATGAAATATCTATCAAGCAATTAACTGTGCAATTGTTAGACAGCACCTCGTCACGGATGCATCAGCACCGGATATCCAACCCAGCATATCCGATCCCCGTTGCCATACATTTGCATGTAAAAATGTCTCTTGTTAGGAGCTCCCAACTTTACGTGGTGAAATCTTTTGCATAAAATACAATACTTTGCGTGGGGATGGTTGCATTGCACCATTCAATGAATGCTTATGGGTAGATTTTTTTAAACCCTGGTAGGTACTTGGTACCTAGGAACCCCCCATATATCACACAACAACCACATAGTGCACAATAGTTTCGTGGCTCAGTGGTTCGTCAGCACTTTATCGAATCGGTCGAGAATAGTTGCTCTTGTATTCTGCTATACATTTTGTATTGACAAACGGCTTTACTTTTAGTATCATCAGTTGGAAAGATATTACCTTGATTTCAACTTTAATCGAGGTTAGGATTTTGGGTACGTTGCTAATTTTATCATTTAATCGTTTTATCGGTTGAAAGTATTTTTGCGAGATTTACATTATAACTAACATTACATTAGACCAACAAGATGAGTGAAAGTATGACACAGGCACTTGGGATGTGGGATCAAACCTCCCAGAGGCAATCAAACGAAATCACATACCCTTTAGAGACGATTGATGTTGATCATTTTGACGACCGTATCCCATTGTCTGATGAAGTGTTGGGTAGCGTTCTAAACGCCAACGATACGTTTGCTGTCGGAGCAAGTATTAAAGGAAATTGGGCGGGAGACGATTATGATGGGATGGAAACTAGTGGTTACAATATCAATGGCACATCAACATCAGGCTGTGGAAGCTCAGTATTGTTTTCTGAAAAAGAAGGTTGCTCGTTTGCCGGTTTCAATGAAAGTCAGAGTTTAAGGGGTAGTGATGGGGAAAGTGGAGGCACCACAGAAAGTGTTGATAGAGACGATGGCTTGAAATCTGGTATTGGTGGAATGAAAACCGTAAACGGGACACAAAAGATAAAAGAGCGTGCGAATGAGCGCAAGCGGGAGATTGAACGCAAACGGGAGATTGAGCGCAAACGGGAGATTGAGCGCAAGCGGGAGATTGAACGCAAGCGTGCGAGTGAGCGCAAGCGTGTGTATGAGCGCAAGCGGGAAATGTTATCGAAGCTCGAGGCAAATGAGCGCGAGATGTTACCGAAGCGTGAGGTAAATGAGCAGGAGGCGAATGAGCGCGAGTCGATTGAGCGCGATGCGAATGAGCGCGAGGCGATTAAGCGCGAGCAAGCGATTGAGCGCAAGCGTGAGCCTAATAAAATGCGGCAAAAATACTGGAAGCGTCAGGCTCTTGCTTACGAGGTAAAGTTATTTCGCACGCTTTATTATGCACGCCTAAATACCTCATGTCTTTTTTGCTGACTTTCTTAACCATTCTTAACCATTCTTAACCATGTGTTTTACAGAACTTACGTGAAGTGGTTCCACATGAAACGGCAAAGGGAAAATTATCCATCCTCCAGACGCTGATACTGGCAAAAAATCATATAATTGCCCTTACCAATGACATTAGCGTTATGCGTGGTGAAGAGACACGTTACAAGTAAGTCCACTTTTAGTAATTTATCAACGTTTATATTAAGGCAGAAATCCGGTAAAAAGTAATACTAAACGTCAATTCTCTAACAACAATGAAAAAAATAAAGTTTCTGCCTTTTGTGTCTGCATTTATTCTCCATTTTAGATTAGTTATGTAAAGAAAACCGGGCTTTGAATATTGTTTATTATTAAGTACTTGCATCAAGTAGCGTTTAATAATTCTTTGATAAGCATTAATGAACCCCTCCAATTTATTTCGTATGCTTGTAGGTTCTTGGAAGAGCCTGCTGCAACTGGACCTCCAGATATGCCTTGACGTCTTGACAATTATTTGTCCAAATGATGAATCAACTCTTTTTGCATGCTGTAGTGGACCAATGTTTTATATATTCAGTGTCGTAGTTATATTGTAATTTCTTTATAAACTTTTACATATTTTTGTTGATATCGGTTTTCTATTTATCCATAATTTTGTGATATTTTACATTTATTGTTATTAAAATAAAATTTACATTCAACTCATTGTTTTGGAACTGGTGCGTCATTAATTATTTTGTAACAATGCCTCCTTTTGGTTAGTTGGCCCATTGGATTTGCTCCAAATGAATAAATTTGCATTTGTACTGTATACACAACTCGATGCATTTATTTATAAGTTGGCCTAACGCATGCAAGCATGTATAAAGGTACGCACGCATGCACTTGTGGGAGACCCCTAAAAGTGACTCTGCGTGTTCCGCCTGGTAGTTCTTATTTTGTGTTTGACTAGCATAGTTTACTCTGGTATATGTGCGCACTACAGCATCTGACTTTTGACTGACTGAAATAAATGAAACCAGTTGCTTAAAAAATTCGGGTATTGTAAAGAATTTGACAATCAGCTACTGCAATGTATCAATTTTTATACATGTAATTTTTAACTGAAGGTTGCGGTACTTTTGATATTCTTACCGTAATTTATTTTATTACTAGAATGGAAACTCCAACCAATGGAAGAAAATACGATGGAAACGTCACCACCAGCAGCAGTAGCAGCAGCAGCACGTTTGCTTTAGAAGCAGTTGGGGACACTAGATATTCGGATACTGATGGGATAAATAATATACTGCCCGCTGAGGTAATCATTAGTGATCCTTGTTATTCTAGTTGTAAGCAGTAAAACAATTGTCTGGTGGCATAAGATCAAACTTTTGTATACTTACATTTGTGTAGGTTTTGGAAAATATTTTCAAATATGTATTTTATGATGCTTACAAGCCATCAACTGCCTGGAACATACGACTAGTCTGCTGGTTATGGGCAAAACATGCAACTAAAGTCCTGCAAGACATTTGCAAAAACAAGTTCGTGAGCCACCTACAACCATATCATCTTCCTGGCTTTATTAACACGCCAATGATCAGTGTTGTACCTGGAAGCAATCCTCCAACAGTCATGGTCCCCAGCTACCTAGTTACTTCAGTTGATGACGGGTCTGGAACAGCTTACACTGGGAATCCATTTCCCACTAAAACACTAGTTGTTGTTGGCAACAAACCAAACTCTGAAAAAAACACACAAAGTAGTTCATCATTGAAATTTGGGGAACTCGCAATGCATAATTTGTTAAAAATGTTTGGTAGTAACCTTACAAGTCTGACTATACATGGAATCCGGATTACTACTCGGCAGCTTGAGGATATACTTGGTCTTACTTTAAACCTGAAAGGTCTGTCCATTACTGATGTTGAATGGGAATGTAAAGAACCAGATCCTTCACCAAGTATAGTGGGGGTTCCCCTCAAAAGCCTTAGCTATATTAGAGTCACAGGAATAACAAACATTATAGAAACATATTCGGGGCTTCTATCACACTATTTGCCAAGACTCGAGCTAGTAACCACGTTAGAGATTGATAGTACAATTGATGTTTGGCAAAGGTGGCGTGAAGATTGGAATGTCAAGCATCTTAAATTTTATGCACTAGATTACATGTACCCATTTAACCCAGTAAAAATTCCACTTTTGACGCTAACAATCAAAGACGTCTATAAGCCAACACTCACTGGATTCCAATCGGTGTTTGCGTTTGTTTGTATTTATGCTCAAACGTTGCAAAAACTTCATTTTGAAGTTCGAAACTGGGCAAATCCCCAGAGGTTCCGATATGAAGCCAGTGCTACTATTGTTGCTTTCCCCATGCTAAAGTTATTTGCATGTCCCTTCCCACGAGAGGATGAAGAGGTAGAGCTGCTAAGAAAGGTCCTTCTTCCAAGTTTTCGGGCCTTGGAAGTTTTGGAGCTTTTGAATGAAGTAAATCATTACCCTCGTTTGTCAGACGAGGAAGAGAATACTAGAATCACCGAGTTTTTGAATGCACAACAGTACAAAAAGATTTGTCCAGACCTGGTCGATATTTTTGTATACCAAGACGGCCAAAAATGCCGGCATATTCGTTTGACTTGACATGGTAAATGGTATGTAGTTCAGCCAACATGTATATGTGTAAATACCAAAAATTATAAACACTGCTTTGTTATTGCAATCAAAATTATTAAAGAGGAAAGTTTATGTATTCTGGAGTATACCTAAAAATATTATTGGAAAATACACTAATAAAATAATAAAATAATAATAAACTGAAAAGTCTTGATTCTACTTTTTATCCCTTGGCAATCAAGCAACTCTTGCATGCATGCGTGTTCAATTTTAAGTTAAAGTTTCAGAAAGCTCATTAGCAGCTTAGCAATCAGCAAAACGTAATTGCTTACTCACGATTGTGTAGCAAAGAAAGTACAAAGGCCATGAGAAGCACGCCATATATTCAGGATATAAAAAGGACAACGAGGCTTAAAGCAAGAGCCAATATAAATCTACCTCATTTGAGTTCAGCACTCTCTTGCATCAAGATCTTTTTTTTTTTTGGTGGTGGTGGGGGAATTTGCACAAATAGCTGTTACTTTGCTGTCGCCAATCGTTATTACTCTAGTAGCAAAATCCACTTTATTTCTAAACAGATTCCACTATTGACATGCCTAATATCAAGCTAAAAAGTATGGATGGGGTTATCGTATCCGTGGATGTCGAGATAGCGAGACGCAGTCTCACCATTAAGACGATGCTGCAGGAGCTTGGTATAAAGGAAGAGGATGAGGAAGAAGTCATTCCTCTACTCAACGTGAACTCTGCCATTTTAGAAATGGTCATTGCATGGGCCACTCATCATCACAAGGTATATAAAATCTTGTAACAATTTTTTAATAGTATTGTAAAACTAATATGTAATTTAAATAATGCAAAGGCTGATCGACCACACGTAGAGGATGACAAACAGGAGGAGAAGGATACAGATGACAAACAGGAGGAGAAGGATCCAGATGACAAACAGGAGGAAAAGGGTACGGATGACATTAGTGACTGGGACGCAAAGTTCCTGAAAGTGGATCTCGTAACTTTGATTCAACTGATTTTGGTAAGCCACTTAACTTTGTTAGATATAATCTTTAATGTACTACTCCATCGTCGAGTGTTGAATAATTTATTTAACAATAATAATAAAATTTTACATGTGCCCATCGTAGGCCGCCAACTACCTGGATATCAAGGAACTAATCGAAGTTGGCTGCCAAACCGTATCCAACATGATCAAGGGAAAGACTCCAACAGAGATCCGAGAGACCTTGGACATTAAGCAAGATTTAACTCCAGCTGAAGAGGAGCAAATTCGTCAAGAAAACGAGTGGTGCGAAAAGGAATAAACATGACTCTTTTAATTTAGTCTGTGCTTAAATATTTCGTGTTTGAAGTATTTTTTGTTAAATTTCATGCTACTAAAATATTAAAAACATTGTATGAGATGAATTCGGGAATATGCATTTTATGATAAATATTATTTCTTTGTAGAGCAAGCTATTATGTAATTATTTTGGCCCAGAATGCAATATGACTTGATTGGTAGTAAAATTGACGTCACAATATGTTAATGTCCAAATTGAAAAGAAAAGGATTTATCCACTTTTATTTCATAAAATCATCAAAAACACCATTATATATACATGCTTGTATTTGTATTTATACTAGATTTGATAATAGAGAGCTATCAATCGCTATCAGGCTCAGTTTCCGTGTCTGCGGCATGTGTAAGTTGCCGTTGGTTGAAAATTGATCGATAGTAACATTTTTTAACGCCTTTTCCATATTTGACGCGAATTGTAATGAGGGAATGCCATAGATTCCAAATATTGGAATTGTACATGTGCTTCTCAAATCCATAAAATTGTAAATTGCTATTGTCATATTGACCTAATTTACCATGGGGAGCATAAATTTCCAAAGTGTTTAAAGTATTTATTTGGAGTAGGGGATCAAGTGATCCATGCCAACGAGAAAGTTTCAATCTTTTTAGTATTGGCAAGTTGATTCTCGTTACTGTACGATCTTCATAACGCAAAAGCAATCCCTTGTTAATTTGACAATTTACTAAAGAGTTTCCAAATGGTTCGAGAGCATCAAAAACTCTTTGAGCAAGAACAGACTCTGTATTTGCTAGGAATAAGTTTATTTCACGTAAAGGGGGGATACGTTCTAAATATCTTAACCTCTCTAGCTCTTCAATTGAAATATCAATTTCTAACACCTCCAAATTAACAAAATTAGAAAGCAAACTAAATCTTTCTTGAGCCCACATTGAACTGATGGAAAGGTGAGTAATTTCAGCTGATACGGAACAGGATATCAAAACTGCGTCTATGAAATCCTTGTGACATGACGTTATGACAACAGTTTTCAATTTTGTCAGTAGTGGAAGTGTATTCAAATCAACGTTTGGAGTGACGTAAAGCCAGCCCCCATGTATTTCCAATTTTTGTAAGTGTGGGACAAGTAACATGCAATTGCGAAAACTTTCCATTAAAGCAGGTTTACCAATTCGAAAAGAGTCCGTAAATGATATATTCATATACCAAATATGCATTCCAAACTTTTCCAGTAGCTGGAGTACATTTAGCCAAAACGCTCTGCACGCGTTATCCAACTGAATTGGATCAATGGATGGGTCTACTGGTTCCTTCCAAGCAAATTTGATGTTTCGTTGAGGGAAAGGATTTCCTGGATGGGTTTCCATGCAATCCATAAACGATTGAATGTCTTTAGTGGATGAAAAATTATTAAACAGTCTTGGTCCAGTGGTTTTCTTTGCTTCAATTTCAAAATCGAAACGGTGGTTGGATGGGTGCACCTGAGATTGATGGTCAACGGACTGCTTCCAGGACTGGGAGAGTTCACGAATTGTTATTAATTTCCTTGGCGATAGTTTTTCTACAAGGGAAGGTGCGGACTCTAAAGAAAGGAATGTACTTCTTTTCGGTGCTGCCCATTCATGCCACTGGTCAAAGGTTCTGCAAAAAGTAGGCTTATCGGCTTGATCAAGTTTATCCAATATGGTGAGCCAGATCTGCAAAATATTTAATTTGCGAGTCATAAACAACTAAATCAGTAATAATGATAATAATAATAATAATGATGATTATGATGATAAATGATTTTAGTATTGTTAAATAACTAACCTCTCTGACTCCTTCTTGTGGAAAGCTCTGGTGGTGGTGGTGGTGGTGGTGGTGGTGGTAGTGAGCCGCCATTATCAAGGGTGAAATCCCAATTACAAGTGTTATAAATTCAAATTTTAAAAAAATGAAAATTTAGTAGGAAACAATCAAAGGTATGAATCATCTGTACCGCTCCAAGTTTACAACTAAATGTCGCAACAGCAGCAGCAGCCGCTGCTTCCGCATCACAAAAGTATAAGTAGTGTAGCGTGTCAGGCAAAAGAAAAAGAAAAGGCGGAGCCAAAATTGACATGAAAAGTGTTTAGTTGTGCGTAAGCAAAGTAATATTCCCATAAAAGAGAGTGTGTTGGACTGGCGTTGTTTAATATACCAATGGAACTCAATAATTAGATGTATTTATTATAAGACTTTGTAAGTATGTGTACAGTACATTTACGTTTATGCTATTGGTCTATGCGAAACTTATTACTCTTTACTGCATTTTGTCTCTTCTTTTTGAATGATTGCTTAATTGCTTCAGAGTCGAACGTTGGATCAATTATCCAGACATATTTGTGGTAAGACTGAATGTCAGGGTTTAATAGTCTTATGAATTTGGGGCACGTATTCAATGTGCGACGAAAGGAATTCTGGAATATATAATGATTATAATTATTATATGAATACCATTTATTAATAATAATAATGAAAATAATAATAAATGATGATGATGATGATACCATTACCTGCCATCCTTTCTTGTTAGGAGCATAGTATGGATATTGTTTGGATACGAATGAATAAAGGGCTCCAGAAGTTATTTGATGACCTGGTGCCGATTCAATAGCCTGCACAATGATTTGTGCTTGTGTCATTGGTGGCTTTGGATACAAAGAGTTAGTCTTGGTTTGTGCTAATATCTTTGTGTGGGTTGCAGTTGGATGATATTTGTCAACATGCTGCTTATACCGTTTCGCATTAACACACCAATTGCAGATTGGACAGAAGGTACCGTTAGCATTTGGTCCATGAATGGTACCATGACTTTGTATTCCACGTAAATGCATGCTAAAAAAAGAGCAGTTATAACATTGATAACAAAGGGTTCCAAGTGGTGTTATACGGACAGTAAATGAGTTGACCATAATTTGATCTTCCAGAGCTCCATCATCTGTCGTCAATGGATGCTCATCATCTTTAGCGTGATCTTCACAATGATTAAGCTTGTCATTTGGAGGCAACACCCGTCCACCATTTTCCACATTACATGCTCTAGTTTTTGTTCGTTCATGCTGCAATTGTTCATGCTCAATTTCTGTTGAAGTTGGTTTTGCGTCCTCGTGTTGACCCGTTTGGTTGATATTTAATGTTTTGGCAGTATGGGTAGGAAGGAAAGTGTCCGTTGAATCTTCGTTAGAACAAACAATGGGTGCTGAGTAATCTACATTTGTGATCGTATGCATTTCGGTTGTTTCGTCAGCACGGCAACTTTCGTGTTGTAAATCGACTTCTACTGGAACTACAGGGGCTGGATTATTCCATATGCGTTGTAGAATATTATCTAAATGCATTCTTCGATAGGTATGTTCAAATTCCGATTCCATGTTGGTTAATGAGTCAATGTTTGAAATATCTAGAACCACAATTATGAAATCAATATCGGTATGTAATTCGTACTCTTGATGCACGCTATATATCTTTTTTTGTTTTAGTTTAGTAATAAAAGAAACAAATGAATGCTGTCTGATTGCTTACATCAACAAGAAAAACAAAGAGATTGCCAGGACACAAAGCAACAAGTTTCTCAAATGAGAAGCGGATAAACTTTTTAAAAAGTTCAAATGTCTGACAATCTCTTCGTTTTTTTTTTGATAGTAGAACAATTCAGACGTTCATTTTTCGAAATGGAATTTTAAAAACTTATTTGTACGAGTAAATATATTTAGTAAGTATATATTCAAAAAGACCTTTCAAACAGCAAAGACTGCCATAAGAAGAAGGATGAGATGATGATTCGTAGACTAATTAGTTATGGAGACTGTGTCGAATGGTTAGCTGGATACACCTTTTTTATATGTAATGAGCCTCTGTGTCTCAGAGTCAAGTAAAGGCGGAGACTAGTTGTATTTATGCGCATGTATAAAATTAATATAGGCTTCGAGTACAATTTTCCCCTCTATTCGGCTTGGTACGGAAATCCATCCGGATCATGCAACTATATGTGTGTTTTTTTTCTTCTAAAAAGCCCAATTAGTCATGCAATGTTGTAACAGAGCCTTTTGTTTTTGCATTACTTTGCCAATTAGTTGCGGAATACTTCTTTGATATCCTAGCCCGAATAGAAATAATATGTATGCATAATGCCATTCAATTTAAGTATGTTTGTGGAAATGGAGTTTTAATTTGATATGTGTATAGTAATATGTAAAATGGTATAAGATGTTTAGGTTTTTATTTACGAATATATATAAATGTTGGACAAAAAGTTGCAATTGAGACTGTCCGTGTTTGGAGAAAAACTTGTTAAATTGAAACAAAAGGAAGGAGGGAGATTTTTTTAAAATCTGCAAAGGATTTGTTTTATTCGATTTCGTTAATGCATTAAACTTAATTACTGAACGGATACCAAGCACGTAGTTTAAAAATTCAGTTCAAAAGGCCATTTAAAAAATCTTCAAATGTTTCAGCTTTGTCCAGTGCAATTTGTTTTGGTGGTGGTGGTGGTGGTGCCAACATTTCCATGGAACTGGAACTCGCGTGATTTTCACTAATCAATTGATTCAACTGAATTGTGTGTGTGGACACTGCTTGATCAAGTTTCTTACTATTTTGCGGAAAACCTTTGTCAACTGTATGCACTCCCCTGTAATGTCTCAATCTGCCGCAGGAACGTGCAAACTTTCTGCTGCAGCCAGGCCACCAGCATGGATAAGGCTTTTCACCCGTGTGCGTCCTCCAATGCATCTTCAAATACCGTGCTTTTTTGAACTGCTTAGTACACCCATCAAATTCACAATTAAAACTGTTGTTGTCGTTTGGTATGACGTTATTAATTTGTTGTTCATCATTTCGTTGTTCATATAACGAACTGTGGTGAACTTGGAGGTGGACGTTAAACCATATTTCCTCGTTAAAGGTTTTTTTACATTTAGAGCATTCAAACTGTTGTAGTTTTTTGGTGTTTGGAATCGGTGATGGGACGGGGCCTACAATCAAAATTTAAAGTAATATCTATCATTAGGATCATGAGGATAATAATATATGAAGAAGGATCAGTATCAGGCATTGCAAAAATTATTATGGTTAATTTTCATTACCATTAAAGTCAGATTTCACGGTCAGTGTTGCCTCCATTTTTCTTTATCAGAATGATAATATAATTTTTTTTAAATAAATGAAAAGTACAGAGTCCTTTGTCTTTCCACACAAACACAAACACACACACGCACACACACACAGTAATGCTATACTACAAAAACTCAATTTAGGGTGAGACCATGACTAGCTGCTAGGGCTTTAACAACCAGCAATGCTCACTTTTGAGCTCAGCAAGTCATGGTAAATTTATAAACTGTTTGTAAATTGTGAACTTGACAATACTGTGGACAAATGGAGCTCTCTTTTTCCAAGAGTTTCCCTATAGACTAACTAAACAAGTTTGACATGAGGACAAACCATTCCAGGCATAGAGGGGCAACAACGAAATTCAACATTCCTTTAAAAAGTAAGAAAGTTTATACTACTTCTCTCATGATAGATAAAATCTCATTATTATACCTCATTATGTGTGTTTGTTTGGGCCTTTAAAGTGTGTATGTACTTATTGCATGTTTCATGTGTAGTGTCACTTTCCTATATTCCCTTTTTTTCTTTAGCTTTTTTTGTTGAGTGATCCCCTCAAACTCGCATCTGTGAGTTTGCCTCTTCCCTTGTTTACTTGTGATTGAATTGTTGACAACAGCACACGTGTGCAGCTTTCGTGGAGAATAAAGCTCCGAGAACCCTTGGGAATCAGAGAAAAGTGTTTACAATACTTTAATGAATAGAAAAAGTGCATAATGCATTAATATAATTGCATCTGTTAAAGGTAAATTAATTAATTTATTTATTTATTGGATTTGGTAGTCTCTACCAGTATCATGTGACAATTCATGCATGTTTAATTCCACTTTCACAAGTTTTGACGATGCATATTGCAGGCTTAAACAATATAAATAATATGGGAAATGTTTTTTAATGTTTTTTAGAGCAAAAGCCAATCTGCTGTTTATTGCATCACCGATAAGAAAAAAAGAACATTTGAACAACAAAGAAGGGATCTCACGCACCATCACATTCCTTTGTTACTCTGAGTATTGCCGTATATAGAGTGTAGCAATGCCGGGGAAGAAGGCTCCAGAGGATATCCCGTTAGATCTCAGCATTGTCAGAACGGCAGGGATCGGAAAATCTACCAATTGCGGCCAAAGGAGTCCAGATGTGATGATTCCAAATAATAGTGAAAATGAGGAAGAGTATGAAGGTGAAATTGTCTCACAACCTGGCGCCGAGTCTATTCAAGGATCTGAGGAGTTGGACATGGATATCGACTCATTAGTGCTAAACATTCGTGACAAGCTTTGCGTGTCCCCTTATAATAGGAGGCAACGTGGCAGCTGTAGAGGGAAAAGTAGTACCAACAACAACAACAACAACAAGGGCATGAGTTTTATTATTGGTAAAGCCAAGACTAGCTCGAGTAACCAAAAGAGCTCGCGGGCTAGGAGCAGTCGTAAAAGAACGGCCAACTCTGTGCAATACCTCCAAGAACTTTTGGAGGCAGGAAGTCTCATTAAAGAGGCGGTTGGGAGGCTCAATAAGAAAGTTTTAAATTAGTTTGAGCATATGTGTATAGCTAAAGTGTATAACAGCCGTTAGCGATTAAATACAAATGCGTACCCGTTTCATGAGCCAATAATGTTTCAATAAAGATTAGACTTTTGTGTATGCGAAAGTAATAAAGACCAATTAAAACAACAATTAGTGGGCACAAAAAAACAACATATTAAAATGTTTAATTTATTCCAAAGTAGTAAGTGGTTACTTAAAGAATCCCAAAATAAAAGGGTTCTCATCACATATTATTACAAATGCGACTAATTAATATTTGCAAGGAAATGAAACTTTTTGGGATAAAAATAATTCTCCCCAGTCCAAGAAACGAAAATCACCATCTCGTTTTCAATATTTAAAGTACCGACGGGCTTTGGGAAAATTTCTGGTACAATATGTTCTTCACGAAACTTTTCATGCATGTAGTCCAACGTGAACGTTAGGGCCAAGTCCCTCGCTGATAATGGGTTCAAATTAAAAATGAAAATCACGTAGGGCCGCTCATTCACCTGGATGAAAGATCGGAACCTGACTCCATTTTCCCAATTGTTAACGCAAGTTGTACCCCAACGTGTTTGGATTGAAGTCGTAGGACAAGTTGAAGCGTCCAACAGAAATATATTGTATAAACGGGCATTGTCTTCAAAGATCGTGTTAACGAGCCGTTGCAACAGGTAGCAAATCCCCCTTTGCTCTATCAATGAAGGAGACCAAGCATCGCATACTTGATTTAGTTTACTGGTGAAACTGTGTGAAGATGCTGGGATGAATCTTAAGTTGATTTTGATGAGAGGTTGAGGACGGAGCAATGTGGACATTGTAACTGAAGTGTCACCAGTAGCAGACGCGGTGGCCCTAGAGGTAGAGGTACTGCTAATAATGGTGCTACAGGTGGCAGCGGAAAAAGTTGCAAAAGAATCCACAATATCCTGACAATTGTGAATATTCAAAGAATCAATCATGGTTTAATTAACAGTTGCAATTTTCATGTTACTCGCTTGCCATCATACCTCAGCAATAAATACATCGGGCTCTCCCAAAGACGTGGAATAACCAGGTACAAGAAAGGTGTTACTACCGCCGTGAGTGATAAAGCGAGAATGAGTAGACGACAACATGCTACTGAACAAGGATTCCCATATTCATGATTTTCATGTTCTCATGTTTAGGCAAGCGCTGCATAGCATAGCATAGCATATGGCAAGCGTAAGAGTGCGTGCTACTTTTGTGAAAAGGGTGCTCGACAAATGTTCACAGTCAGTGTCTCTCTCTCTCTCTCTCTCTCTCTCTCTCTCTCTCTCTGGCTAGCATTCTTTACGGTTGGGCAGCTGACCAAATCAAGCTCCTTCAGCTATAATGGTGTTAAGCAAATATCAAAACACAAAAAAACTACATTTTACGCCAGTCGTGTGAAAAAGAGTAATCTTTGTTTGCCCCATTTTCAAATATTCTTGGACAATAGCAGTATTACAAGTACAACTGCGAAATAATGTTTTTATCCAATTTATCCAAATAATTTTGGTCCAATCCAGATCCGGTACCAGGTATGTACTCTTTATTTGTTATGTACAAAAGTAGTGAGACTGCCTTTCGTCAGTGGGAAAATAAAGTATTCATATGATACCTCTGTAATGGATTTGTATGGAAATTTTAAAACTACAAGAACTTGCTCCAGAACAGAACAAAGGTTTTTTATATTTATTCCAAGGCTCTAGCTAGTAACTTTTCACCTGTGATACATTTTAAAGGTTCTGGGGTATCGAGAGAATCCATAGTAGTATTCTCCATCCATCCTTCTCAAAGGATGTGACTCCATGGCGATGATGATGGAGGAAATTGTGGAGGGAATGATGGAGGAATAATTTTTCAGCTGGAGCGACTACTGTTTTCTTGGAAACCCTTATTCCAAACATATTCAAGGTTCGTACTTTCCTCGTAAGTATGAATTCACTTGATACTCCATTGACGTTTACTTGTGTACATCTTGTGTACAACATTTTGTTCTTGTGACTCACTTATTTCATTTCCAATGGCTTCACCATGTAATACATGCATTTTTATGGTTTCGTGTATTTGTAGGATTCCAAGTGGTAGCCATACTACCATCTCGTAACCATCCCCGTTTTCACTGTCCAGTTTATTTTTGGACCATCATCGGAATTACCCCTGGATGGAAGGTCATCATCACATCCCTTACAAGGGGGGCTTAACGTATCCCAAAGGTATAACTTGTGACAACCTAACAATCAAATTGCAATTGCTAAATTGCTTTGGACAGCGTTAAAATAATAATACTTAATTGTATGTTTGTAATAGGTTAGGACTAAACTAAAAGTCTCATATCGTAGATATGTTCTAGTAAAACAAATATTGAGATTTTGTATATCGTCATCACGGATCACCCCATCTCTTCAATGTAGACCTACCTTCTAGTTATAATATTTAAAAACCCACTTAAAATGCTATCCGTGGCGTATTAATACTTAGTAAAGTTAATATAACTACGCGGAATATGATTCAACTACAAGTCAAATCATATGGCACATTACAATCGACTCAACAGTCATCTCGAACAAAAAAAAGTGGCAATTGTCTCAACTTTAACTTTCAAGGTATTCTCACAAAAGTTGGTGTTAGAAATTGCAAGTTCATCACGCATATCGTGTGCAGATTTTCATTGGACATGATAAGTTACTTGGACACGAGGTATGCCTGAATATATAGTTTGGAACCCAAGCCGAAATATACTCCATCCATGGGGACATAAATAGTTGTTTAATATCACGTAAAGACTATAATTCGTTCGAAATCGTTCAAAGTTGTTTGGGTTGAGAATTAAATCTGAAATTTCATTAAGGCGTCAATATTTTGGATTCGATCTATTGTACTTGCTGTAATGGGACAGTTTGAGTGTACAAACCTATCCCATTTTCATGTCTAATGTAGACTTTTGCCTTAGTATGACTTTTTTGCAAAACGACTCGAACACAAGCCCATCAGAAATGATTCAGCGGACGATGTATGTCCACTGTCAATAAATTTTTAAACCAAACTAATGCATAATGGAATTATGGTAATATATCAGTTAAGTATCCTTGTAGTTTTTGGACGAAAATGCTTGTAAGCAGGCCTAGAAACGTTGCTGCACGACGCAAACGGAAGAATAAGAACACTGGGTGATGCATAGGAATATTTGGTGATGAAGGGAACTATATGTGAATTTTCGCGCTCCAAAACATTCAAAACTGAACAAAATGATTACGTTTGAGAATTAATACCATAAGGAATCGATTCAATACATTACATACCCTCTACATTCTGAGTTTCGACAAAATCGAATGTCAAGCACTGCATACATATGTACCAATTTACCATTTCATTTACCCTGCTTGGTATTGCTTTTAAGCCAAAGCTGTCAAAGAGTTTGAAAGTTCGTATCAGGAGGAGTGGTCCCAACTTTTTGGCCCCTATACACATTGAGCCCCGTCAGGAAGATCCATAGGAAAACTGGTCGACAGTTTTTTTCACCGACAAAGAAAAATGATCGAATGGCTCATTGCCTCCGTCTCATGTAGATAAGCCACATTGCCTATGTGTTCTTTTGCGTTCAGCAAAGGTTATTGGGATTATGTACGGAGTAGAAAGCATTCCAGGATGATAATATTATAAACGATCGCTCCCTAGCTTTATTTTGGATCTCAGCAATATCTCATGTAATGTAAGGCCTGCCTCGAGCATCATCCTTAAGTGGATAACATGCACGGGTAGGATAGGTCTGGGTTGCGTATACTTGGGTGAAACTGAAGACTGGGTTGGAAGAAGGTTTCTGCCAACGTTCCGGAAATCATAGAGACCGATTTGTGTCCCACCATAATCGGCATCGATAGGGGTTGTGGTTCTTGGACATTTCAATTCTTGAAATTGGCCAGAGTTCGAGGGTGAGATCCAGCAAGGCCACGGATGTCCTTCTGTTGTCAGGAAGACATAACAGTAATGCCTTTGGGTCGTCCGAAAAGCATGAGGGAATCAAATATACACAATTGTGGCGTCAGCGTTAAAGAAGGTTAATGTGACGGCCGTTGACCATAGAGGCTCTAAGGTTAAGGGCATTAAGGTCAACGTAATAGCGTGTCACCATATGGCACTGGCTGCAATCGTGTAGAACATAGTGTTTGTGTATTACTTTGATGCGCCTAGGGCAACCAAGAAAATATTGCTTTTGAAAGTGTTATTCCCTTCTGAAAAAAAAACAAAAATGTCTACAGATATCGTGCAAATGGGTAAAGGTGGGTATCAGATATGCATAAATGGCTCACATAAACAGGGGTATTAAGATCCTACAGAAAGGTTGAAGTTTTCTATGGTAAAACAGCTTCTCCTTTGACTTTAGGGGGATCCCTTATTCAATTATATTGCCACAATTACATAAATTTCAAAAGCTTAACCTTGACTTGTAGTACGGTACCAAAATAACGATGTAGACAAGAAAGTAATGGGTATAGCACGTAATGTAGTTAAGAACTAACCTTAAGAATCATTATGGGTATGGTGAAGTGTTGATTAAGGTATTTAATATTCAATATGAGTGTGAACAATTTATATAGCTCGAGAGTAAAGAATAAAATACGTTTGCCAATGTAAAATGTATAAAATAACGTAACGTTATTATTATTTGTATATATGCATGTATTTTGATGTGCTATAAATAAAAAGTAAAACATTGAAAACCAATTCCTTCATATGTATATCCAAATTTTGTTTTTTGCTTAGTTGTTATTTGATCTCAATCCATTAAGACAAACGATTACGAATTAAAAGCATGGGAGATTATAGACGCACCTACAGACAAAGGCGTGTGTTTGTACACAGAGTGGCAGTCCAGACTGTGTGGAGAGCTGCAGGTGTCAATACCAATTATTGTTTTTCATCACGGGCTACATAAAGAGATTACTGATGAGTTTCGGCATAAATTCGTAGTGTGCTGACGTGGCAGCAGCAGCAGCTGCTGCAAGTGTGATGAGTTGGAAGTAGGCAGAAGGAGATTCACAGAGGAGCAGTAGTCATTCATCCTCAGTATCACATACAACGTTAGCGAGTGGTTGTGATTGCATTACCAATTATTATTATAAAAAACCCATTTTGGAATATTTGCAGCGCTTATAGCAATAGCTAAATGTTTATATGCGATAACCCGTAGACCCAACGAGCTGTTGATTGGATCGTTTATACAACACTACGTAAAAGAACGTGTTATAAAATACTAAATTCCCAAATAAGGTTCCCAAAAAGCTTCCCAAAACTCCAATTTTTTCTATTCTTTGGCTCCTTTTGTATCCATACGCAATGGCTCTCAGACCAATGGCAAACGGATAGTGTAAGATTTGAAACAGACGTAGAAACGTAGCTAAACTGGAGAATATTTAATACTGAGTGATTAAGGGGACTAGTTTTTAAGTTTCGCTTTCAGAAACTTTCAAAGCTGCATAAAATACTATTCATGTAGGTTTGCTTGCAAATTCTTTGACTTATTTAAGTGTACAGCCTATGTACAAAATCTGGTGGTAAACAGGTAACGTATGTCAACAGGAAAGTGCGGATGACAGACAAACCTATTACAGGTATAATAACACTGAATGGGATTCAGCCTCGTAATATGACAATATAGCCGAGGAGTGTCAGACAAACACTCTTTAGGTTGCAATTATGTTGTGAGCAGTAATTTAAATGTTCATATTTTGAGTAAAGTTTGGAAATCTACTGGACCATCTTGACTAGGCATCCGATAGCGGTTGCTTAGTTGTGGAATACCAGAATTCTAGCTATGATAATGGGAATGTTATTTATGTACAATATAAGTTTACTAAATCACAGTATGTAAATAAGTGTGTACAGTGTCGCTTTTTAATAAATTCCTACGGTATTGTAATATTTTAGCAAAAATAAAAGGGAACCTGTCACTGTAAGTTTTATTATAAAGAAGTAAAACCAAATCATACGTAGCTCTTACGATTTCCAATACTAAATGCTCAAAAATGAACCCTGCTAACATTTCCCTAATGCATGTAGTTGTTGTTGTTTGATCTTGTAGCTTAAATCGAAAACGACATCCTTCGACCATTTCATCCTTGAACGACGAAAAGGCTTACTTGATAGCAAATAGCAAGTGTATACGTAAATAATTTGGAAATATCATGGAGGAATCTGATGCTGTAATGAGGTTTGGTACTTTGTTGTTACTCGAAATGATTAGTATTGACGATATGGTTTGTATACTAGATTGTTTTGGCCATGTTTTTGTAAAGTTGGGTGAATTGGTGCCGTTCGCATTCACACGTAAGGTGTATGGAATCCAAGGTTCCTCCAGATATCATTCCCAACAATTACAAAGGAGTTTTAATTGATGTAAAGGTTGGTGGAAGGAAGAGAGTGCCGGATGATAAAATATACTTGGCACATGCAGATCTCCGTGCAAAGGTACTTTAATGGTTGGGTTGACTATACATATACTTGAGCTACGAAAAATCATTGGATTTTTAAATAATTAAGTTTATGTGACTATATTTCAGGTTGCTCGAGGCAATTGTGTACTGAAGCTGAGTAAATGTGATGAAAAAGGGGTCATTGTGTGCACGGAATACATGTTTCTAGTTTTCGCCCTCAAGAAATTTTCTGGCGGAATTGGAGACGAAGATCAATCCACTGTTCCGCAATCCAGTTGGGAGCCTTACTTTGTTAAGGTTACTAAATCAATTTCCAAATACATTGGCTATTTAATTATGTATTTCTGTAAAGTTGTCTGACATTCAGTTCTTGAATTTGTTTTACAGCCATTGTCCACAGCAAGGAAAGTAGTTTCTACTGAAAAGGTTAACGGTGAAGCCGCTCATATTAGTTCACGAAAATTGTTTGGTAAAGACTATTTTTGCATTGGTTCCAAGAATGTTCACATGCTAGTAAAAAGTTCAGGTACATTAGCTTTCGTACACAAAAATACAAACCAATATCGCAGAATAATAATCTTGCTGAATCGACTCTTAAAACTTATTAGACGACATTACCAAATATACGGATGGCAGATTTCAATTTGCCCACAGAGTAGCCAACTCATTTTTCCGAACATTTATGGATAATATGGAAATTTCCCAATCAGCAAAAAATGATTTTGTTTCATTCATTCAACGTAATAAATTTACAACTGTATGCGAAATGATACAACCCGGATATCAACACGTTGTTAATTTAAGCAACCTTAATCATTCTGAATTAAGGTAGTATTAGTGCATATCTAGTTAGGATTCTATTTTGAGGCTACTGACTGAATGACAGTTTTGAAATAAATGTTCTTTTTTAAGGTTCATTTGTTGGACAACTCCTGATGTAAAACAAGACTTTCGTAGTAGTAGTAGTAGTAGTAGTAGTAGAAGTACTCTATGTGCCATGCCGATCGATGAAGCAATTGAAAGAGCAAAAACATTTGGATTAGCAACTGTGAAATACGAGACAATTCTTTTTGATAAAAACAAGGACGAGTTTAAGGTCAAAATCGAGGATCATGTCAACAAGGTACAATATCAAATGTATTAATAGTGTGAGGAAAGCACAAATGCTAATAATACTCGGAAATCTGTTACACCTACGTCATAGGTACGTTGCGAATTTGGTCATGAGGGTAAAGTATTATATTTTCACGATGGTGAAAACTATACAATTGGTCTTATAAAAAAGAAGACAGCGTGGTATGTAATTTTGCGTGCATTGAGGGAGAAAGTTGCTGCGTTTAATTCTTATGCGCAATCTACTTCAATGAATGAGCAAACCAACAAAATAGGCAAGAGAATAAAAGAAATTCAAAATTGGCTAAAATTTTCCGACAAGTATGCAGACGGTTGGACTGTAAGATAACGTATTAGAATATATTATTAGATATATTATTAGAATATATTATATTGCAAATTTCACCTCGTATGTTTATTTTTATTCCAGGAAATTGCAACTTTGTTTGCAGAGTGGGTCAACTCGGAAACGAAACATAAGAAGCATGATGCCTTGCGTATTAAATTTCCAGTTTTATTTGACGAATTTTTAAATGAAAACATCAAGTCCAAGAAATTGTATGAAAGTCTATTGGGTACTTTTTAATGAATCTCAAACAAAAAAAAATTTTTGTTGATTAAATTCTGTAATTCTGTAAAAATCTAACTATACATGCTCAACATTTAATCATGTTTCCATCATTCACCCGCATGCACAAAAAGTCATATGAGCATAATGTGTGGGTATCATTTTCGCAAAAAGTGATTTCGTTTTCACATGTCATGGAGAGGTAATAATTGAGTGCAAATGTACTTTTCAAACCGTTACGAACCAAAACTTTCGTACCACTGTTTTGTCGACCAAGACCAAAATCAAATATTTGGATTTTCCTTTTCCATCCCAATCTAAATAATAAGAAACCCCCTGAATGACTCTTTTTTGGGTAATTGGAAAAGGCCAAGCCAGAGCCAGAGCCAGAACTTATCAATTCATATTCCCAAGTAGTGGAGCCTGAAGGAAGTCGACTGAAGGAAGTCAGCAACAGGCGCACAACTTCTCTAATTCGTATAGTCCTGCCTTAATTCCAATTTTGTTTCTTGATGCTTACTAGGATATAATATAAATACTTACATATGTATGTTTCTGTCTCATAAATGCTTGTAAAGCTAAAATTACAAAGTGGTGCAACAGTTACATTTTATGAACCATGTATTTGCTATGCATTTGATGGGGAGCTTCGTATTGTACCAAAATTAGATGGAAAACATGACACTGGAATAACAAAGAATAAACTACATCATATGTAGTGGAATTTACAGAGTAAAATTACAACACATGATGGTAGCATTGTATTGTAGCAACGAGGCTTCGACGAAAATGTGCAGTCTTTTGTCGAAAAAATTTGTGAAACCTCTAGACGTCAGCGTGCGAGATTTTGATGGGGCTTGTAGTAGGCTTAGATGGGGCTTGTAAACCAAACTGGTTCGATGTCATAGGAAAAAATGAGTGAGAATTAGATCAGAATTCGTTATCTATTCATTAAGAAACAAAGCCTAGGACAAATTAAGCAGGAATGTTCATCAGGTCGATTGCAATTTGTGAATGTACAATGGGAAATAAAAGATACTTTATAAAGACTAGAAGATGCACTATTATTTCAATTCCCACAAAATAAAAATAATGTAAGAAAGTAGGATTTTAATTTTGTTTAGTTGATAGATTTTCATTCTTGTTCCTACTTAGTCTAGCAGCATTTGCTGGAGTGAAAGAAAGATGAGTTGAGATGAGTATGCATTCCTTTATATGAGATGCTGCAAACTAGCAGAAGGCTTCTAGGCCCTTAGCACTTTTGCCAGAAGGCACTTTAGGGTCCATTAGCACTTTTGGCCTTAAGCCCTTTGCGCTGTTAGCACTTTTGGCCTTAAGCACCTTGCGCTGTTAGCACTTTTGACTTCAAGCACCTAGCACCTTTGTCCTTAGAAGGGTGTGACCATTAGATGGGAAATGAATGGGGGAAAATGTGACGAAAAGAACTTCAGACTGATAACTTTATAATCTGATTATTGATTAACTTACAATTTCAATCTAATACACTGCTTCAAATTTAATCAGATTAATTAATAAGAAAATTGATTAAATATTTTATTTTAAGCATTTAAAATTGAGAATTGATAATCGGATTAAGGTCAATCTTGTATGGGCAACTATTACGTTAATTTTCTTTCACTGAAATACTAATCGAGTGAATAACAAACATTCACAATGAAAATGAATTAAATTTGGTTGAACTTCACTGCTTGGAAATCTAAACCACGTTTCCGAACATGTATTGTTTTCAATACTATGTATATTGTAATTATACGCACATCGGGTTAATATACAACTTGAAGTGAAAAACTGGTACGTTACGATATAAAACCAAAACTATTGATGCTTTAAGAAAATACACTTGCATAACGTAGATATAGGAATGCAGTTTAAGGGCTTGAGTTTTACCACCCCTATTGTTCGGCATATGTAGGAAATGTCTTATATTCGGAAATACTACTACAAAATGTCTACAGACGCCATAAGGCATGTAATTATACTATACAGTGGAGCTTGCAATGGTGAACATTCCTCTTTTCAAGCATTTTAAAGTCTGTCCGTTAAGTTAACCACACTTTTGAATTAAAGTTTAAAATTGTGTTGTAACACTTTAGCGCCTTTTGATATGTGCCTGCACACAAAAGAAATGAGAATGTGATGTGATTGCTCACAAGGAATTCAACAACATTGCAAAATAAAGACCAAGCCCATTCTTTTATGGTATTTCTACCACATAAGGGAAGGCAAAGCGAGCAAACAAAGAAAGAAAGAAAGTTTGAGAATGAAAACAAGAGCCTAATATTTGTCTTTTCTGGTGGTTTCTGGTCTTTGGTGGTGTGAAAGAGCCCTTTCATTCAACAAATTCAATTTTTTACAATTCAGATTAATGTTTCTCACAACATGGCAATGGAGATGATTAGATAGAATGGTAATTATGGAAGTGGTAATTATCATTTCGCATTATCATTGTAAACTCAAATGTATTCATTTACTACGCTTTTAATTAAACAACTATTTGATAATGACGTAAATTAATAAAAGTTATAGATAGAACTGTGCAACCATCGGATAGTTATATATTTGCAACCTTTATTTTCAGTTAGTTCGTGGCCATTCCATCAAGTAATTTCAGAGAGCGACGACTTTACCAAGGTAAGCGGGAGCAACCATTCACCGATCACATTCCCACGTGTTTAACTCGGAAATTTAGTGATTCGGGGCCGATTATGGGGTTTCCTGATAGTGAAATTCAATCATGTATTTTAGGTTAGGTCGTTAGGTTATTAAATATTTGAAAAGTGTGTACAAAGTTCGTTCTCTGTATGCCTGATTCATTTAAAGTTGTAGCCATTATTGAGAAAAATATTTTATTTATACAGCACGTGAGATCAACGATGTACGTTGGGTCAAATGGATGGAATTTCCGATAATAGTTTAATTGTATCCCTAGAGCCTCATGGGCTAAACGGGGCCAATCAACATGTACACAAGTCCTTTGTATTTTTTTCTATTGCAAATCGACGGTGTGCCTTTAAAAGGATTTATAAGGTAAATCCTTTTAAAAATACACCGTCAAAATACTGGTTACGAAAGCATTCTCCATGGTGCTTGGTGTCACTCCTCCTGATCATGCCATGGGTTTAACCTGCGCCCTTGAAAATACATTGATCAATAATGTGATTTTTTCACGATAATTAAATTACAGCAGCCTCTGAAATAATTAATGAAAGATATTCTCAAATTTGCTCGTTGTTATGGCAGATGTACTGACTTACTCTTACTCAAGCCGGAACCAGTCTTCTTAAATCTTTCCAAGGCAATGCAATTGTGTATTATGTAAATAATTTCTAGTTGCTAAGGTTAAGATATTGCAAATTATATACATAATACACAAAAACGAGTTATTAAATGTTTGTAAATGAAAATGTTCATTAGTAGAGAGATTTTTACCAAAACTTTCTTCCTTTCGAGGATTTTAGTTTGATCGAAATTTATATCCTCGACGGTTGAAGGTTTGAGGTTTATTTTTTGTGTATTTGATATAAATTTGTATATTACTGGCATGCATTAACAATTAGCCCGTAACCTTGCATAATATAAAGTCGTGATAACCGTACCTGCCAGTGTGTTATTTTAGTTTTTGTTTGGCTAAAGGTTAATGAAATATCGTCGAGGATACAATCGTCCTTCAAATGTCTTTTGGGAAAAGGAACACTCAAAATTTCCACTACAGCGTAAATTGGAACGTAATTACTCTATGCGTTATATCTTTCTATTTTGTTAATTTTCATCGATAATCTTATTTTGAAATATTATAAAAAATAAGATGGTATTCATTCATGCTAAATTCTATCTGTAGTAGAATTGCAAAAAGTACAACGCACATTTTACCAGGTAAATTAAGACATTCTTACAGCTATAATTAAACATTAAAATCAAGTCAAGGTGAACAAATTTCAAAAGTAAACCAAAAATGCGGAACGTAAACACAGATTCAGCTACATAGTTTGCTTAGTATCTTCATTTCAACAAATTAAATGTAACGATAATTTTTAATGGCTTGTTGACCAAAGCAAGCAAATGTTTTACGGTGATGAATGGAATGCAGTTTGAGTTTTAAGCAAGAATATATGGGGAGATGGTCATTAGAAGGAGACAAATTGCGAGCATCGAACATGTGAATTCAAACTAGTAAATTTTGCATTTTCCCAGCGGCCGCCCATGTGTTTTGTGCCAATAGTGACGCTACAAATGAAGACGTTGATTTTCTAAACTTTCAATCAATTCAAAGTGCACAATCAAAACCTATGTACTAGCTTCAAGCTGATAATGGAACAACTGAAGCTGAATTCGCAAAGGAGGAAACCATATCCCAGTATTGTTGGGAAACTCAATTTATCAATATGCCCCTAGCTACAAATTTGGTATTTGGGCAAATGCAAGAAATTGACAGCTGCTGCGCGTAAGCTAAGAACAATGTTGGTCTTGTAAGTCGATTGTGTGTCGTGTGTATGTGCGTTTGTAGCGCACAACATCAAAAACATTGATACACAAAGGTTGTAGGATGCCTCTGCTCCTTAAACCCTACTACACATTAATGGAATAGTGATTAGAGTATTTTCTGTTTGACTCTTGACTGTTATAAGTGACTGATATAGCCAGTCGTAATTAATGGCAAACCTACCAGTCAAAAATTCTGTGGACAGCAATGTCAGTAATAATCCAAGTGGAGGTGGTGATGGGGGGCTTCCGTTTCGATACATTAGCACAGCTGCCCAGCATACCTTCGAGTATTTAAGGAAGAAGAAGGTCAAAACGTCTTCAATACCTAGAGAAGGAAGAATAGCAGAGGGTATATGGACGTCTATGATGTTTCAGTTGATTCCACCGGAAGATAATCATTCCAACGTGGAAAAGAGTGAGCTGTTCAAAAACATTCGGGTAAGCCGTACTTGATGGCAAATGCGACTTTGTTTAAAGTCAATGTTGATGACCAGATTGGATGGAAAAGGTAATAGTTTTTTTTATTTGGTTGTTTTAGCGTGCAGGTGGCTCCAACTATCCTGGGGAAGATGTGGAAACGGACATTAATGGAGTGGTCCGGATTCTCAATGAAGATTACTTTGTGGACAACGGGGAAAAGGATTGTCTCGTCCCATTCGATACTTATTCCAGTGCCTTTGTGTACCGGTGCATTAGCAATAGGAATAAGGGATTGCCAATGCCTCACCCATTGAAATACTTGTAAGGTCTATTTTAAATAGTTTGATAATTACACAGGTTTCATTTTTAAAAATAACTCTGCTAACTCGGGCATGTTTCTTTATTATAGAATTCCATATTCCATCTCCAAATATGCACCTTATGACGCTCAAAAAGTTCTAAGAAGGGAGATCGACTGGAAAGATATTGCCAAACTGGTCCTTCCTCTTAACCACAAGCGAATCAGTGCTCAGCAATGGATCGTGGAGCTTCAAAGGCAAAAAGCTGAGTTGATGTCACGTCCCCAGAGTACTCAACCACAAACAAGAAGCATGTCTCGGGAACCTGATAAAAGTAAAAACATTACAATCATCCCTAGTGAAGAAAACGAACTTGTTGCTGGTCCCAGTCGCTTGAGCTACGCTCATTCCTCCATTGATGCTGCAAAAGAATCAGGATCATCTGGCTCCGATTATTCATCGTCAGGCACATTAGAAAATATCCCTGGAAGCAGACGTGTAGGTCCACAACCGCAACCTCTTCCAAGTGGAGTTGATGGTTGGGTCGATTGTAATGTGCCAAATGGTGAATCTAACCATGTTTCTTTTGACTTTATTCACAATCCTAAATTACGGAGGTTAGTTTTAAAAATAAGGGGTTGCTCTAAGGTTGTTTAAATCATAGTCGACATTAGTCTTGATTATTTATTGTGTCCTTGATTCTATTTTTTTATAGACGCCAGGAATACAGTAATGAGGAAAGTCAAAGGATACTTGATCTTGTCTGCGCCCAGAACGCTTATCTATACGTAAAGTGCCTCAAGTTCTGGAAACAAGTGGAGGCATCCAAAAAGTTTAAGAGAACTTATCAGAGCTTGGAGAACCACTTTAGGAGATCCATTGTCCCAAAGGTGACCTCCGACGAAAAACAGTTGGCTACAAAATACAGAATCAGACCAGAAAACTTGGCCAAGTTGAAGGAAGGGTGGAACAACAAAGTTAATAAGCACCACACTAATTGTCCAGAGTTTAAAATGTGAAAGGAAGGCATTTATTCGTGATCCAAGTAGAGCTACTTTTTGAATATTATAAAAGAGTTTTCTCTCGTGTTCATTGTTCACTTTAATTAAAATAAAATTTAAAAAATCAAAATATTGTATTTATTGTTGTTATATTCCGTGCATCTCAAACAATATTTTTTTAGAGCTAATGGTGAGGCAAAACGAGTAGTAAATGTGGTTTAGAAAAGCGAACGATTTATTTAAATAGTTAATTATGCGCGTCATTATTCTGCTTCTTTGTGGCGATAGAGGAACACAAGGCATAAATCTGTTCAATGACCTCTGAAGACAATCTTCGCCGACAGCAGTTTGTAGTGGTCCATTTTTCCACGCCACATAAGCAGTCCCAAACACTAAAGTCATCTCGCAGATGTCCCCCAGCTTTTCCAAGTTCTTCTCGGAATACGGTTTGGAATTTGTGTTCATTGTCCAGCTTGATTGTGGTCACGTTCAGCTTTCTCAGCCAGTTGGTCATTTGCTCATCATCACTGAGCACCTTTCCAACGGGACGTAACCCAAGCAGTAGGGATTCGATGTAGAAGATGTGTTCCACTTTTTTAGCCAACTGCCCCACTTTTGCTCTTTCTAAAAGTTCCTATAGAAATGCAAACCACTGTTAGTAAAGGCTTAGAATAGTAAGAATAAAACAGTAGTCTGGTCAAGTCTATTATTGGTATTCAACGACATACCATCACTTTATCCTGTTCAAAACCAGTTAGCAAATTGTAGAATCCCACTAGAACAGAAATGAGGAATACCAGAAAGAATACAAGATGGACAATCCGAAATGTCAACTCTCCTCCCGTTGCAAATGTATTTCGAGTTCCATTTCTAGAAACATTTGCATATTCCTCTTCGTGGTTGAAGGAATTCTCAAAATCAATGCCTCTCGTCATCATCACCAGTATTTTGAATATAGGCGTTGGGGAAATACTGTATAGTGACGATTGCTACAATAGCCGCATATAATAAAAAAGCAAGAAAAAACATCATGTTAAATGCAAACAAATTGTGTAATTTAAATTTAAATTTAAAGTGTGCAATTCGTATTGTTTCTATAAGGCTACAAAAAGTTAAGATGCATGAATTATAGGTTAATTCATTAGTTACACGATAGACGCCATAATAATATATATCTAGATCATTTTCATCATTAATAATAATAAAATACAAACTGTACCTCTTCAAAAATGATCATGAAAGCAAGTGTGAATCCCATGATGAGTGGAGAACAACACAAGAGCACTTTGGAGATTTGAATGAGAACCTGCTTCAAGACTTCAATAACGAGCCCGATTTTACTTTGCAACTTTCCAATTTCTCCCATGCAAAGTATATAAGCCAAAAGTACGCCAGCCTTTGGGAAATAAAAAATTACAAAACAAATCAAGTAGTCTCCTACATACAACCCTAATGCTTAATCAAACTTAATTATGGCAATTGTCATTTTTGGACTAACCGCTGTCGTGTACTTTTGCCATTTCTCAGGTTCTGTCGTTTTAAAGGCGGGTGCAACCGCAATGAGTGCCAAGACATTTTGAATGATTTGAACAGAGTTGGCAACACTTTTAAAATATCCAAGTCCAATGCTATATATTTCAAAAATCGCTTTGAGAAATGATGCAAGTACATAAATGGACATCAGTATGGCAGCAATAACTGCAACTACCACACTGATACATGTATGACCACTTCTGTACGTCGATAAAACGAGGATTGTGTAGGACAAAAGCCATATAAACTGCAAAAATAACAATGGGGATTATCCATGGCAAATGAGGACTGTTGAGTAAACTAATTACTATGCTCAATTCGCAAGTACCTGCCAAACTATCCAGAATGTTAAGATGGGACTGAGCCGTCTCCACTTTTTTACTACAAAAAGCTGAACGAGTGGGTGCAGAATGATTGACTTTTGAGTCTCATATTTCCATGAGAGAGAATCAAACAAATACTTGGTCTCTTGCTGCCGGCAAAGATTCACGGGATCTATGTAGCCCGTTATGGATCTGTAATCCATTTAATTTCATCACATTGTATTATCGAATTGTTTGTCTACTTGCGTTCAATAAAGTATGAAATAAGAGAATAGTAGATGATATTGAAAGAAGAGAAGGAGCAACACCAACCCGTAATCTACAAGAAGAGAATTTTCCATTTCGTTATTCATCAGTGCTAGCTTGTCCTCACAGAATGAACGGTCCATTAACGCTTTGACGGCCAATGGGCAGTTTTCATACAGCATAGCAATGTTCTTTTTGCTTAACCTGTAGTTATTAAACATTATTACTTAATTATTATTATTATAATAATTAAAGATCTGTACCAGTGCTGTGGTTCCGTTGCAGCTGTGAGATACTGTTCCATAGTTCTCACAGGACAATTCAAACAAGCGAGCATGAACGGAGTGTCACCAACTTTGTCTTCATTCGTGAAAAGGTAGTTGATAGAATCACGTTTCTCCTTGAACTTTCGCGTTATCAGCACCTCCACGCACTGATATCCTTTGGGATAACAACCTATAATAATAATCGGGTTGAAATTTATGAACGTCCTATCGTGTTGTTACTGTTGCTCGTGTAATTAAGTACCAACCGTTTTCAGCTGCATAGTGTAAAGCTGTCCTACGCTTCATATCTCGTTTCTGCACGTCCATATCATCATGCTCTACTAAACATTTCGTTATCATGGGCAAACGCTGAATCGCTGAGGTGTGTAGTGCTGTCCTGCCGAGTTCATCTGCTTCGTTAATTTGCTTCTTGTTGCATTTTAATAGCAATGCTTGCACAATCGCGACCGACTTTTCATTTTCACCTGGTTTTTATATAGTAAATGGGAAAATAAGGAAAGTACTTGGAATTTTTGACCATTTCATAAGCCTTTCGGTCCTTACCTGGCTTACGGTAAGCATAACTTACCTGGTCCAGTACAGGCAATGTGCAAAACAGTTTTCCCTTCCTTATCTTTCAATCCTAAATCACAACCTCGGTCAATGCTGATCAAAAACTTTACCATATTCTCACATTTTTTGGCAACGGCTTTATGCAATGGAGTTTGGCTCTCGTCATGTACCACATTAAAGATTCGTCGGGTAGGATTGCAATTCAAAATGGCTCGCACGCATTCAATTGCATTATCCGAGTCACCTATGAAGATCAATTGTAAAGTTAATTACCAACACATATAGTTCATTAACTTGTGTATTTAAGAAATTACTTTCAGCTGCGAAATGCAGCGGAGTATTTCCACTCCTTCCATCTTGAGCCTTTGGGTCTGATCCCCATCGTAGTAGTGATTGGACCAAGTCAGGAATTCGATTGCGTGATGCCAGATGAAGGGGTGTGAGCCCTTGATTGTTTTGCCAAGTCAGGATTTCTTTCCTGGTCACATTGCATGTGTAAGGGTATTCATCAGATTCCTCTACTCCCAACAAAATCTTTGCTTTCTCTGTAGCCAAGTCGTCACCTTAAATTTTCAAAATACACACATAGCGTTAAGATTAACACACACGAAATTAATAAAACACTTTCTGAAAACTGATTTAAAAACGCCCATTATATATTGTTTGAATCCAAACCTCGAAGGCAAACCGTATGCAACGGTGTATTTTGATCATCGTCTTGATGAAACACCAACGTTCCATCTTTTTCATTAGTTAAATCACGAATTTCGTCCAAGTCGTCTTCACAAACGGCATCATGAAGTTTTAAAAGGTCATCATCGTCCTCATCCCCACCACCATCCTTTGGACGGTTGTCTGGCTCCTTTTCATTTCGAATTTCAAAAAGTCTCGTCATTGCTCTTTTCTAATTCGTTTTAAGCCACGTCAATACGACATACAAACATGTGGTGTTGTGAAAATAGAAAAAAATAAAAGTATTGTGAGTTGCTTGGAATTTTTTTGTACATACAAAGCAAACTTTGTATGTAGTTTTAAGCAAGCAAGCAAGAGAGCCAGAGAGGCTAGGAATGAAAAAAGTAAAACTGTCCGAGAATAAAAATGATTTGATTTTGTGGTGATGAACAGGGCAGGAAGATGATTTGATGTAGAGATGAAAGTGTGGTTGCACATCCAACATCATAAGTGAAACCACATATGTTGGGAAGCCGGGTTCATTATTCTGTGATACTGGATCCTATCGCAGTCCCAATTTGCAGCGCTTGGAAGTCCAGGGATGGGATATAATGTAATATCTAGTAGATCTCTGCCAGGTGTTTCATTGAAGAATGATTTAGAGTAAAGTCCCTATTACTTAAAGAAGAGCCAACGGTCGCGCAAACTCAAGGTCTCCGATTTCGCTGAAAATTTGCAGGAATATGTATTTTGATGCGTAGATTACGAATCTGAAATCTGAGATCGGTTGAAGCAATCGTGGCGCCCCCAGAGGGAAAAAACGGCGGGATACCATGGCAACCCGTTTACGACTGCTCCAACCGATTACTGCTTTCAGATTCGTAATCTATGCATCAAAATACATATTCCTGCAAATTTTCAGCGAAATCGGAGACCTTGAGTTTGCGCGACCGTTGGCTCTTTTTTAAGTAATAGGGACTTTACGTGAAGAAAAGGGCGGTGCATACATTTGCAATTTAGTTTAAATGTCTCCCCATGAACTTGGATATGGATTAATATTTGAGTTTTGTTAATTAGACGCACATGCAACTGGGCTATAATAATATTTTATACGGTGTACTTGGTACCCCTATCCTAAGACCCCCGAAAATGAATGAAATGCAACGTAAAGAAATAGCTACTTTGCAAGTTTAGAGTAGCATATTTTTCGAAAGGCAACTGGAGCACGATCGATTGCTGTAGCAATTCATTAAAGTTGGAAACCATTGGATTCCAAAAAGAGTCTGGATTCACTTGATACGTGAAAACCATCTAAATGCAGCACGGGCGAAACGTTACTAGCTAGAGACTTTAACCAAATACAAAATCCGTAGATATTTGCATGCTTCATAATATCTAATATCAAGTTTCACGGAATCTGATGTAGTTTTCAAAATATTCACGATGTACACTAAAGTTTTGGTTACGTTACGAGACTGAGATTTTTTCTACATCTTGCATGAAAGTTTCAGCAATTTTCATTAAGTCGTTGTGAAAAACGACGAGCCCATACAGTCACAGCTCGGACCATAAATTTATGGTCCACTTTTTGAATTATTTGAATGTAGAACTAGATGGATGGTTTAGAGTACGCAGCTAAACTAACTATACCATTCGATTTAGAGTTATACTAGGCATACATACTACGTAAACATAAACTAAATTAGACGACTGCAAAGTGTTAGAGTTATTCTTCGAACTCAAAAACTAGTACTACCAGTTGATTCAGCATATCCAATAAACCCGACAACTCGAGATTTAATAATGGACCTTTAAATCCTATGACTAGTGTCAAAGGTCACTCACCTTGACCTTTGACCCTGTTTTCATGAAAATACTACGTCTATCTTAACACTTCTTGAAGCCTTGTGTTCAAGATACGTATTGACCAAAAAATCAGAAAAATATTTTTTTAACCTTTCTTATGGTCATAGGTCAAGCTGGGGTTATCAAAAACGTTCGAAATTGGTATCACTGATCTATTCTTAGCAGTAGCTTCATTTTGACGTATCACAACCCATACCTTGCTATTTAAAAATATATTTGACCTTGACCTTTGACCCAGTTCCCGATAACCGAGTATACCCATCTCAGAACTTGAGGTCAAATTTGGCCTAAGGCATCAATTACTGAAATCATAATTCAAAAAAGTTAACCCGTTCAAAGTTTTTCTGCCTCCAGACAGACAGACAAAACACCGATTGATCTTAATATGGCCCAAAAGGTCCGTAATAACCTGTGTAGTGATTTTCATATAATTCTAAGAATCTTTTGAATTTTCCGGCTTATTGTTTTTTAAATACTCTTTGAATTTAAAAACTAGTAGTACCAGTTGATTCAGCTTGCCAATTACCCTTTACATACTGACGAAAAGTTAAGCTCGCTGAATGAAAGGTAATTTCAGTTCATTAGCTATATACTGAATATAGCAATGCCTTGGACAACGGACGGACGGACATTCTCCAAATACTCTCATTTTTTCATATACTAGCTACGTTGCGTTAATAAGCGGGTTGGATCATAAATATATGGTCTGGGACCATAAATTTATGGTTCAAAATCGTTTATTTATTTTTTTTAACTTCGCTGCTTGCAATTAATTATATTTAACAGTACCCAAAAATATTATACTATTTATAGAATTTTTTTGGGACATGAATCAAAATTTTTATACCACCTACGTTTTTTAAATTGAATTTTTAAAAATCAAAACTTCAAAAATCAATTTCTCAAAAACAGCACGGTGAAAAAAAAATCAGCACGGTCAAAAACTTCTAAATATTATGAAATTACTAATTACGATTTTTAATGTTTGTTACACCTCAGCAAAACTTGTTACGGAATTTTTAAAACTAAATTTTGCATTTTTAATCGATTTGGGCCATAAATTTATGGTCCCGGACCAGTAATTTATGGTCTGAGCTGTGACTGCCATTGGTAAAAAAATACGGAAATTCTCTTTTTACAGCTAATTTAAGAGCAATTTGAGGTAACATCTTTGAAATAAGCACGGATATGATTTAATGGGCTGTTTTAAATGAAGTCAAAAACAAAATGAAAACGAAATGCAGTCTCATTGCCTTCAATAAAATTGCAATTATGATTCCTGCCTTTGGCCTATTGTATCCCTTGCATAGTCAAGTGCAATGAGACTGCCTTTCGTTTTTATTTTTTTGACTCTTTTACTGCCAATAAAGTGAAATAGTAAAATTATTAGATGACACGATGAAATTTATCGTTTGATATTACAGTATTCCTCTAATAATGCAAAGATTAAAGATTAAATTTGATTAGCATTTGTAAGTAGTGAGTGCATCTATATTGAAACCTGCTGAACGATGAGAGTCCTGTTTTTTGATGCTAGCCATATTTCTAAAAGTTCAATAACAGAAAATATTTTTACTTGTATTCTGTGGATACTAATAAAATTATTGTTCTTAAAATGAGTATGCATGCACTCGTTCCCAATATCTTAATTTATTCGCAGAGTCAATTACGTGAGTTGGGTTGGGTTTAATATGAATGACAAGAGAGAGAAGAACATGGTTATGAAAATACAAAAAAATATCAGTGACAGGAGAGCAGCAGACGTCCCGAATCTGTTAAAATGCTAGATGCGTGTTATTCAGGTTGTATTCCACCTTGACTATTCACATATGTTTTAGGGAGAGAGAACTAGTAGATAGCAGATACTGTGTGTAAAGAATTTTCAAAAAAGTCCTGATGATATCAACTTTTCAGAGTTTATTGTTCTTCAGGGTTCTGGCAAAAGCTATAACTATGGTGGATTGGGATACCAAGTAGTTTCTTTGGTTGACATAAACGGATTGACGCAAAACGGAAATGCAAGTAGCAAAACACACTAGCTTTGAGTTTCTCGACAATAATAAGCAGTGTTGTACTATTACATACCACCATGAACCTAATATTGATTGATATTATTCACTGGAGATTTAATGTTAAACACTAGAATACTACACACACACAAAGAAAACTGTCAATGAATCAGTAAAATATGTTTGATTGTGATTTTCAAGCTTTAAACCTGTTAATCAGTTACTCTTTCTCCTTTTATTCTTGTTCACTCCGAGATAGAAAGTTTTGCAACATACAATGTACGGTGTTCAGAAACAGCACATGTTGTTGTTCGTACTCCGCTTGCATATGAACTTCATCATCCATCCACGCAGGTTGACCTTGTTTTTCCCGTTGTTCAATTATTGCACGACGCCGTACATACATAAAAACACGAGCTAGCATCGCATTCTTTAGAATTACAGAGCAACGAGAACGAATCTCCTGTGCCATTGCAGGGTACGCCTGCTCAATTCCAGCCTTGGAAGCCTTGGAGACTAGACGACATGTTTTTGCGTCCTTTAATGTGAGTCTATGACTCATATTTGATATAACCTAAAGCAAAAAGACGGAAAGTAAAATAATAAAATAGTCTTATATCATAAAGTTCCTTTCAATGTTTTTGAATCAAGTAGTACTGATTATGAATTAAATGATCGTCTTCACCTTCTGGAGAAGGATTCTAGGTTTTTCTTTTTCCAGAAGTTTATTCCATTCGGGACAAGTGTTCATTACCGTCTCCAAATCGTTGTTGGGAAGATAATTAAATATGTTTGCCCAAACCTGGAAAATGAAATAGATATTTATCATCTAGATTCTGAATACAATTTCATTGCTCTGTCTTTGATTGTGTATATTTACCTCTGGAACGAGCATTGGAACCGTTATGGGTGATTGAAGGACAGTGTAGTTTGGAATTTCCACTTGCATTTGCTTTTCTCCCTCTTCATCCGCGTCATTGCCTTCTAGTAGTTTTACTTTTTTAGCAGGTTTTGGTAAATTGTTGTTTTCCATGATTGATTATATTGTTGATATTAATAGTCAATAATAGTAAAAAAAATTAATAAACGGTACTCAAAATTTACAATTTATGAGAAAAAGTGTGTTTTAGAGCTGTTATGTTATATGGGTTGTGGAGTTAACCGTATGGATGGTAGAGTGGAGAGGTTATGAATGGGTATGAAACACAAGTAGCTGTATAATTCACTCCAGTGTTCAATGGCAGAAAAAGATTTTACAGTAGGGTTTGTGTGTTTCGCAGCTTTCTTTGAGTTGATGGCACCGGTTTACTTTATTAACTGTGCGTGTGTACGTACATACAAACAGTTGAGTACGAATATCATATGTTATACTATACGGTATTTGGCTTTCGTTTGGCAAGTATTTTGTGGCCATTTCACATTCTAGGTTTTCAAAGCAGCAACCTTGTTCTGTGTTTCCGCCAATTAGATAAGAGATTGTATTTAGTATGCTTCTGGCTTACCCATATATGTGTGTGCATCCAAAAACAGGGGAAAAAAGGAATGGAGCTGGCTGGATTGCGTGAATGTAATTTTTCCAATTGTAGGATAAACTCTTTACATGTTCATATGGTGCTCAAATTCCCGTAGCCATCTGCTCACAAATCACATCTCGATAACTCCCTGGTATAAATAATGAAACAGATTTTTTGGTACCAATTAACATTAATGATGTGAGGTAGTACGATCATCTCCTATTGTTTTGCCTGTTTTCGAAAAACAGAGCAACTACTCTTGATTGAACCCTATTTGCACAATTATTAGTCCTCTGAATTCGCATTGACATTTCATTGCGTCGTTTAGTCCATGCATTTCGAATATAGACATAGGCTGTCATTTGTAGCTTGACGACAATTCTTAAAGTCATGAACGATTCTTACAGTACATGGGTTCTTCTGTCAGTATTCAAAAGGTTTGGTTCAAGGCCCTTTTTCGTTTTTACAAACATGTCCCAAGCACTATCATTTTACTTTCATTAATCATGTACTGGTATTAAAGCAAATCCAAAATGATGAACAGCTAAAGGAAATCACAAATTTGGAGTGAGAAGGTGGGTCGAATCTTGTATATATAAAAGTTCTATTAGTAATGTCCTGATGAATTAGTTTCCTCATTTGTATGCAAGTTCAGATCTAACAGAGCCGAGAATGTTATGGATATAACGTTACCCTTTTGGGCTACACAAACTCAAATCAAGATATTCGGAGAGTATATTAGGACATTAAGAAGCAGAATGTGGCAGATGCGTTTGAGTGCTTGTTAGTTGTGGTATAGGATTTGCACTGACGTTTTACATTCAATGGTTATTCATCCTGCGAATGAATCGGTAGTCCTGAGAATATATATTTGGTTGCTTTTTTGATCGTTAGTTTAATGCACATTGCTCAGTAACTTTGTCATTACATAATTTGTTGTAGGGAAGCAGACCAATCGAGTTTTTATTTCTTTGTTGTAACTTTTGTGGACCAATTTACTCTCCAAATATTTCCAGCTGATATTCGTTTAAAATGTTAGTTTACCTACTGAAGGATGTTCCAATCCAAAATATTTCGTCGCATTCTCGTTTACGTGGGCAGTTTTCGGAACAAGAGTATTGGAAACGTGGAATGACGCGTATTGTTAAGTTCACAACTGATAATAGCAGTGATTGTCATCTTCCGAATGAGTGTCGGCAAGCATATTGCAAAAAACTTGGTGACGCGTTGCTGAGCCAAAAAGCTCCCACGTAAGCCAAGCTTTAATCATGACGGTCTTAACATACAGTATAAATTTAATTTAAAAAAAAGATATATTAAAGTATATGTTAGTAGAGATGATCCTGTGGTTGATATCATCTGGTGTAAAACAATATCTGAAGAATTGGAAATTCGAATTAAAGGAGAACTGTACAAAGACTTGCGGCGTTTGTGTGGTGAACACATTCACTTAACCGTAGAAGGAAGCATGAGGCTTGTTTACAAGCCTCCACCAAACCCACCGTCCGAGGCCAAAATGTTCGATATTGAATTCAAAACTAAGAGTATGTAATGTTAACTGTTCTAAATTTATAATATCAGTTTATCATTGTTCAAGCAAATCGCCGATTCAACTGTCAATGCTCAAAATATTTCAGATATGAAGTGGATTTCAGTTGACACGTCAAAGGCGGAAAATTATTATTTTGAAAAATTCCAAGGACAGATTCCAGAAAGTGTGGAATACTTTTGGACAACCCAAAACCGCCACATGTCATTCCTAGTGATGAGCATATATTTCTCCGTGGATGACGACATTGTGACTCAAGATCTGTATCGTTTAAACAAGTTCGCCATTGATACTGGAAACATTCTCAGCCGACAACTACACAGTGATGTGACCATCGTAACAAGCAACAAGGCTGAAATTCCTGCACACAAATGCTTTCTTTCCGGTAAAGTAAAAACTGTTTCAAGTTTAGGTCAATGTTTTAGTGGGGATCCTTATTCTTGTTAATGAAACTTGTATATCAAACCGCAGTGGGAAGTTCCGTGTTTGAGGCTATGCTTCGAGGGGATTTCAAGGAGGCGAGCTCAATGCGTGTTGAAATTAACGACGTTTCCCAGCAATGCATCGAGGCTCTTTTGGAATACTTTTATACCTCCAAATTGAGCAAGGCTCGCAATGATCCTGAATTGGCGATGGAGTTACTCAAAGCAGCTCACAAGTATAATGTTCAACCACTACAAAATTTAATGAAAAGTATTTTCCTTCAGCGAAGCAACTATTGGTTTAGCAGTGATCAAGCTGTGGACATGTTCCTATTTTCTCGAAAAGTGGAGGACTTGTTTGAGCTGAATCTCAAGGCTGTGCAAGTGCTTAAACTGTAAGGGATCGAGATATTTATCATGGACTTTTATGACCCATGCTCTTCATTTTGTATCACAAGTTGTCCTGATGTAATATCTATCAAATTTATTTATGAAATTTTAGCAAGTCGGATGAGTTTCTAAACTCGGATACCTACAAAGACGTCTTTGATGAGGACATTGATGCAAGAAAGGATCTAGTGTCTGCTTTGCTTAAACATTAAAGTACCCACCCCCATCATTGTGGTCACGTTTTATGTGTAGCTCAGTAGTTTCGTACCCCACCTTAATTTTTTAATTTTGTTCTTTATTTTGACGTGTACCAGCGAGTGAAATAAACTGTATGCGTTTATCATATAAAGACATTTTAAAGAGGTTTTAATTGACTTTTACCTTATAATTACAGATACAAACAACAATTTCAAACATTGTAATTTAACAAATGGTTCTTTAACATTAACATTGTAATATAACAAGCTTCATGGTTCTTTAACATTAAACAGAATTTTAATCGTCGTAAAAAAATCATAAATTATTTCAACTTTGTAGTTTGTTCCTTATTCACATTTATGTGTAGTTTTTTTTATGATTTCATACCACATACGGTCATTTTACCTTTCCATTTCTACTTACTTTTCCGGATTACATCTTCCAAACCCATCTCATAAATAGTCGCAGCTAAAAGGCAACAGAATCGGATAAAGTATACATACAACAAAATTTCAAAGCTCTCCAAGCCAAGTAAGTTATGCAATGTGGCAGCAGATATTAGTATTAGTATGACAAAAAACCTAGCGTAGTCAAGAACGTTTTGGATGCATTGATGAGCTCGTACCAATTTAATAGCATGAGTTGCTTGCAAATTCTGTCAAGTAAAACGAAACAGATTATTTTTGGCTTTATACTTTCAACTTTTGAAGGAAGAAGATTTCATAAATTGATCGTATTCCTACCTTCTTGGTGCCTTTCAAAAGCAAAACTGCGCTATAACTATCTATAGCTGCAAGCAAAAATACGGCAATGGCTAACAGGAGGGCAGAGGTTGGGGCAGCCTTCCGAGGAAACTTGTCTTTAGCTGCAAATTATAACAAACATCTTTTGAATTTGAACAAATCTTTTGAATAAAACATTAAGTTGAAGGTCAAACACTCATACGTACACATCATATTAGAATGTAAAGTGAAAAAAGAACAGCATGAATTCTCGATGTAGGTAAATACAGCCCCATTGTCTTGATCCTTGTCATTAATCGGGTGGAAACAGAGAAAGGGTAATAATATTGCTAAACAAAGCGTTGTCAAGGAGAACACCTAAAGAATAAGGACAATTTACAATAAAAGAAATTGAAGAGTAATTTATTCATTTTATACTGTGTACTTACAAGTGATACTTTCGCAACTGATCTTGCTAGTCTTCTCCAATCATCGGTTCGAATAATCAGGTCCATATTTGGCATTTTTACCTATTTAAGATTTTTAATTTAAATGAAAATCGGAAATTGGATGTATCAAATTCATGTAGTAATGTAGTTACGTTGGTAAGTTGCGTGATGACCCAAACGTAAGTTTGATTAAAAGTTCCAAGGGAAACTTGCTGATGCAACAGAACTGCGATAGCGTATTAGATTGACTTGGTTTTTGTACTTTGTACTCCACCATTTGCTGCCTGATGAATGAATTTCACCGTGATATGAGGGTTGATTGATAACTAAAAAAACTTAACCGTTGCTAGGTTCCCAACTAGCTCTTCACGTTGACCAAAAACTGGAAGAGTCGTCAAAAGTAATTAAGACAGTAGTCAGTTTAATTGCTTCAAAACTAACTTTATTGTAATCTTGTGTATCTCTTAGGGCCACGAAATTCCGTTTCAAATCTACACTCCTCAATAAAAAAAATTCCGTCTTGTTAGTATTTACTTAATGTTCAGAATGCCAAAAATTATATGACTTGCACTTATTCATCCTCTTAAGAGATGCCACCTTAGCATACCTACAAGCAACACCACAGTGTCTTTCTATACATTAATAGGTATTATGATCGACATTTAGGTCTGGCTTGAAATCTACTGGATAATGAAAAATGTCCCAGCCAGTGCGGCACTCCACGTTGAAGAAATTGGCCTTTAGTATTACAATTTGCCCATTTAGAATTTATGCCTGCTTTTTCATTTCCATCCCCATGGACATTCATAGTCGTCTTCAAAACGTCGACCCCGTCCCACAAGTAGCTGAATCACGAGATAGACCTATTCAGGGTAACGGAAATTTTATTACTGGCTCCTTTCGCTTTGTATTTCCGGAGTATACATGCGTGTTGGACTAGTTTCCTGTAAAAGTAATGGATACCAACTGTACAATCTTCCTCATATGGTGGAGTGCACATGCCGTCCATACGCATCTATATCATGTCCATTAGTGCAGTAATCTAGCAGATCTCTCTTCAATCTGCACAAAGACTGGAGAAAGTATTGATACAAACAATTTACGACGTGCATGTTGGCAATTCACATCGACATCTGGTTGTTAATTAAAATAGAAACGGACAACCGCATACACGCGATGATACAGTAGCAAGCCAAAACAAAGTGGCTGCTTGCGTTGTGACGTTTGCAACGTCAGCAACCCAATGCAACGTCAGTTCATGCGTGACGTTGCATTGGGCCGTCAGACATCCTTTGCGTGTTAAGGTTTGGATACCTGTTGGTAAAAATCCCTTCGACTCGTATAAAAAGCTACTACTGTCTACACCCAAGTGGGCTGTGTACTAATGAGCTCATATTGTCTCTCATTATTGAATGAGATACACACTAGTTGCCATTTCTTTGCATCTGTTGTCAAAATGTTGTGTTTTGGGTGGAGAATTTACGAATGCAAAGAACAGTAGGAATGCTACACATCTTCGTCCCTCTCGCGTCTGATCTCGTTCTTAATATGTGTCTAAACAGAAAACAAATACCTGCAACACTATGATTACAATGGGGTTAGGATTTTTGTGGTGTTCCCTCTTTGCTTTGTTATATACCCGAGTGGATTGCAACATAACTACTGTAAGATGAGTATTAAATTATTTGTAGTCATTTAATTGTAGAAAGTAACAAAGTAAATGGCATACTAAATTGTTTTTTGTTTAATTGTATTATTTACAAGAAGCTAAACATGGAAGGAAAATTTACGGGCCTTGGTGATGGAAGCATCACATCCATCCAATTTGATCCAAGAGTTTATCCAAATTATCACGATAACCAATATTCTGATGATGACATTTATGAACTGCTGCAACTAGTTTCAAGTCGGTTCTCTACCATTTCTGTAAACAGTGAAATTATCCACCATTACCATGATTTTATTGGACTTAATCACTATGTTGCTAAAATGAATAAAGCAAACAAGAATAATCCCTCGTTTCGTCAGGTTGATATGATTATCAACATAGTTACTAGTTCTAAATGGAATGTTAGTCTTGAATTTGAACTTACTCGTAAAGTTGCAAAGTGGCAAAATAATTTATTACCGGGAACAGTCACTACCATAGCCATAAATAAATTTGAAACTAAGGACTCACCGAGTAGAGCGTCGTGGGATGATTTTAAAGCAATACTGGGTATGAGATTCAGAAAAAGAATCGAGAATGACAACAGCTTAAGTATTGCAGCTTACGTTGACGTGGCTCAATGTAATGCATTCAAAGCTGAATTTAACTCAGTAAGCGAATGGGTTCAAGTCGTTATTGTTGACATAAGCCGGTCTTCCTCTGTTAATGATGAACCCTTGGTCTGTATCCTCTACAAATTGTTGGCTGAATGGAAATTATGTAAAGATAGTTTCAAGTATGCGTACTATCGTGTCAAAGTTATGTTGGCAGTCGCATGCTCCAGATTCGCGGATGCAGGCGGTAACACAAGCATTGAGAATGTTGCCAACTGTTGGGATATTATATACCACTGGGCAAGAGACAATGACGTGTTTGTTGTACTTTCGCAAGCTTTTGAAACCCCAGGTGACCCTCTGGGAGGTTGGTGGCGAATGAAACCGGATATTAAAAATCACCTGAATGCAACATCCTTTGATGAAACCTTTAAACGTGAGTGGTCCATGCATTAAAATGTCCCTTGTATTATTATTGTTTGATCAATTTAAATTGAAATATGATGAATTGCTTGATTGATAACTGTCTTTTTTGCAGCTGTTATGGAAAATGAGTCAGTCTCCATTACACCAGCAGATGTGGAAACTACGTGCAAAGTAACAGGACCAGTTACTAATATGGTAATCATCCTTGTCAGCTGCTTCATTGTAATGGCACATGGTTTATTTGTTTGTTTTCTCATCTACTCTTGTCGACGAAAAACGGAAATTGAATATGAAACAATTGTAATGTCAAACCTTTGATTATGTAATTGAGTCAAGGTTAGTACGTACATGTGCTTCTATGTATATGTATAGTTTGCCATGGAAACTAGCGAATTAGAAACACCCTAAAATGTATAAATGTTAACTGTTTTTCCCATCAGCAGATTGGTTGTGAAAAGTTGATAATCAGGGTTAGCTTTTGGGGTTTGTTTGCAAAGCAAAAGTTGTTCTGCTTACCATTTATGTATTTCCGAGGTTTAATTTCTCCTGATAACTTTAAAACTTCATCCCAGGATAAAATTAGTTGTCTCGAGCTCCGAATGACCTAACCCATTGCTGATTGTGCTTAAGTAACGTCTTTAGTCTAGGTATTTAACCTATTTTGTATTTATTATTTATACTTAAATATCATGATGATTAAAATAATACAGTGGTGATAAGAAATGTTTATAGTCAAGCTTATGATGGCACTGCAATTTCTTCTTTAAGGGATAATTACGACCAATAGTTATGACCATATCCCTGCCCCAAGAAAATGAACTTTACTTTTTCATTCAGGATTCCATCCGCGTCTCAATGAAATGAAATGAATTATGATATCATCTAAAGAAATACATGCTCTTTTTTACTGAAATTGTCACAAAAGAGATGTGAAAAGGCCATGGACGAATGATGTGTCCCATATGGAAAACAAGGGATATCTACAATCAAAGATGTTTAAGCCAGGTCTCTGAAACTTTCTAATTTAATAATTAGAGTCGCTACCTGTAGACCGTTTGAGTAGACGTTTTGTCGAAAGGCTTAAATAAGACATAGTTTTTAAATGCAAAATGTGTTTAGAGAAAGCTCTTCAATCCTCCCAAAACTATGATTTGTTGGCAGTTTTGCGCACTTACGTCGCGGGTCTTCAGTTATCGCTACCTTTCCTCCCTAATCCACGTTCAATTAAATCGTGATAACAACTGAACAAAAGGATGATTCAAGGCCAAGAAAATATTTGCAATCGCTTCTCAATTGCTCAAGCTGTGTAAAAACCTTTAACCAATTATGCAACGTTCTTAAGTTGAAGGAGCAAACAAGAAAATTGAGGTGGAGGTTGGTTAGTATGATGCTCATTGCCAAAGCACCGCCAAAAACAGTTTCATGCTAAATGACATTTAGCACCGCAGCTGCTCCGCATTCGTCAAGTGCGTCACTTGGCGCGGATGGCGAAGAGCGTCACACACAGGAGACGACGGGTCAATACTCAAACAAATATTGTTAAATTGTTTTGTGTCTCGGTTGGTAGTGCATTAACATTAACATAAGAGAAGACCACATTCAAATAAATTATGTCTGCACACCAAACTCACCCATATTGTATTTGGACTAATGTTAATGCTTCATCAATATAAGGTACGTATATTTTGCTTCTACACTAGCGGTTGCTCAATTTGGAATGGGTGTTTATTTGGAAAGAGTATGATACCTGAGAACTTGTATACCATATATGTTTATTAATTTAATGCATAACGTAAAAATGGTTAGCTAAGTTAAGGGGACTACGAGTACAGAGTAAAGACGTTTCTGTTGCTGCAACTTGCCATATCTATGAGAGAAGTATGAAATTATGTTTCTGCAATGGAAGAAAAGGGTTTGAACAGTTATGTTTGTGAATTCAAACTCGACATGTTGTGACATTCAATAAGCTAAGCATTATTTGGTGTCAAACTTGCAGATGGGAAGTGGTACTTGCAGGATTTCATGAATTACAGTGTCGTTAAAAATACGAGTTTGTTTCTGATTACAATCATGTTTAAACAGGTTAGGTTACTTTAAGGTTAGCACAGATATTGTAATGTAATTTTCTCCATTGTAAAGAAGCCATTCCAGATATTGGTATATTCTGTTATATTCTATTACTTAATTAAAAATTGTGTCAGTATACCCTGCATAGTTCAACACAACAGGAGCGGTTTCAGTTTATGTTTTAACTAATTCATGCACAATTTTCCTAATGCCTGATAACTTGTGTAATGTAATGCAAAGCAAGGCCAACTCAATGTTCGCATGCAAGTAAATGCCGTGAACCGGTGTGAGTGAATTCCCGTAAATTTTCGGGAATGAAACATTAGACAAGTTAAAACCTTGCCGAGATAGACGTCTCTAATAATTACGTGGCATTTGGTTGATTTATTATGTCTTCTCCCACGTCGTTCCTCAAGCTTTCTGCTGAAGTATTGGGTTCCGATCACTTTTTGACGAATAATACGAAATAATTAATCAAGCAAGTAGCGTGGTAGAGCTTCTTTCGATTTCTTTTTGCCCAGTGAGTTAAGAGATGCATATGTACATTTTGTATGGGTTACTTAACAACACATGCAAAATGTACATGCATCCTACGAACGTAGGATATGGAAACGTCTCACACCTGAAAAGCTTTGATGAGGCATAACTGGTCGAAGACTTCGTCATACGCATTCGGGTCCTTATAATAATCTGCGACCGAGGTCGCAAGGATGTGTGCTTTAATTTGAAAATCGAAATCGGAGCACTAATTTCGGTGCTAGAGCCATTTTAGTGTCGGGCATAAGGAATGCATGGGAACTAAACTTATATATATTATATATATAAAATATATATAATTATATATATATATGTAATATATGTAATATATATACTATAGACATTTATATATATATATATCTATATAAATAAAATCCTTAGCGACAAAACATGAATTGGTGTCGGTGGCCCTACTGACTTCGTTGTTTAGGTCGAGTGGTCACATTGTACATCATTTGAATCACAAAGAGCTGGTGTTTCATAATATTTCATTATCTTAATACTAATACGTTTGATGTTAAATACACAGCCGCATGAAAATGGAAATTTGTGTAAAACAGGCACACTCCAATCCAAATGATACTAATGTAATTTTTGAAAGATTAAAATAAGAAACGGAACACGTTCCATAAATGCCCAGTGAGTTAGTGTGGCCTTCAAAGAACTAAATAAAATTAATTGCCCTTTAAAGTTAAAAATAAATAAAGGTGATGTGAGTGGTGGCTCCTTCACACTCACTGGGGCGCGCAGTTAATTAGTGTTGCATGAACGTGCTTTAGAGCATCCGTCTTGAGGTTTTAAAGATTTAAGATGAAAATTTCATTTGTAATTGTATTTTATGAATAAATATACGCGCCCCCAGTGAGTGTGAAGGAGCCACCACTCACATCACCTTTATTTATTTTTAACTTTAAAGGGCAATTAATTTTATTTAGTTCTTTGAAGGCCACACTAACTCACTGGGCATTTATGGAACGTGTTCCGTTTCTTATTTCCATGTCACGGTGTCGAAATAGGAACAAAGATGAGAATGCGAATATATGTTGGATTTTAAACGTGCAGGATATTTACATCTTAAATTGTCAAAAATTATTTCGTTTGCATGATAACTCGCCTAGCTTCGTTGCCCTAAATAATACAACGGAATAATAATATCCTTGCAGTTTTTGATTGCGGACTGGACTGGCTCCAGCCAGTTTAGCGTATGTATCAATAAGAAAGAATGATTTTAGTAATGCTTTAGTACTTTTCTCCTCTATATCGAACTATGCCCATGAAGCAAGCCCTCAACTTTCTTGCTAACATTGATGATGAATTAAAACTAAATACTCTATTCCTCCCACACAACAAACAAAAGTAACTGCAAAAAGGACTTTGTTTGTTACAAACAGTTGTATGCAATAAAAATATCCGACTTTGTGAGCAGGCAGATACACGTGTTGTCGAACAAGAGCGAAGATATAAATATATGGTGGCAAGCCGCTACACAACATGTAAATATAAAAGGGGAAAATAAAATGAAGAAATCATCAGACCGATACATTCAACTCGCCTCGCCTCTTCCATATAACATTTTCCTCCCATTATAGGTTTATTGGACTTTGACATTCAACAGCATTTTTCTAATGTTTTTGCCAGAAGCTTCCTCTCTTGTGCATTTTTAGTTGAGTTGAGATCAAAGTTGAAAATATTTTTGCGGACTACAGATAGTATGGGAATGGACTTTGCAACCTATTTAATAATAAGAGAAGGAAAGAATCTGAATGAGAGTGTAGTAGTGCAGTAAAGTAGGGTTCTTTTGTGTTGAAGCATGATGAGCAGATTGTTTTTATAGACAGCTTAAAAAAACAACTCTCCCTCTCTCTTACAATCATTCTGTATCCTGTCTGCTCTTTTACATGAGTATTATGCAACTGCATAATACTGTAAAGCCGACAAGTAAAATATTTTAGCTTTTTGACAAGAACAAGAAGCAAAAAGAGAATTTGAAAAAGTGGAGAGCCCCAAAAAATCCAATTAACTGAGAGCAGAGGTGATACATCTTGAACCAAAAACTGTATCCACTCTCGCCTTTCCGCCTAATAGAAGTGGTAAACTGAATAATTGGAGAAGCAGTGTGGTAGTATCACATGGATGCGTCACGTTTTTCAATACTGCTGCTAGAGCCTGAGCCTGCGTATTCATAGGCTCGTAATTCAGATTCAAACGTTTTATTAAATTTGAAATTCTTTCAGTGAAACTCGCACTTCTGAATACCTTCCACAACAATTTTTAGGTAAATGTGCTTCAAAATATGCATACGAAAAGGCTCTTGTCTTTAAATGAACTTAACATCACGCAAATCATCAAAAGCAAACTAAAAACTTTATCCTTGTTGATATTTTTGAGTAGAGCTAATTCTATTCCTGTATGCCATTGCTTTGGATTTCATTTGAATCTCAGTCACATATGGCACCAGAATATTTCTTATTTTTGGGAGAGAAAATATGTCCCTTCTTCATCATCATATGGAGTGCCGTAGAGATGTGTGTGTCGTATTTATTTTACAAGTCAAAATTAAGCTATATATTTGATTCCATCTAAGCGTAGCTCTCAGCTCAATTTCAAACCGACTAAAGAGCTAAAGGTAAATAATTGATGTTTTACTCTTATGCAATATCAACAAACAATAACATAAAAAGGCTTTAGATTCTCATCATCATCCAACGCATAATATATTTTGCATGTGCATTTGGAAGCTTGCTGCAATATAATGGAAAGATCCAGCTCAATCTCCTCCATTCCTTTATCCCATTGTTTCAATGCCATTGTGTGCACAATGAGCAAAAAGCTATTATGTTTTTATTGTAAAGAAGCATTATTAATAATATTTATGCTTCTCATGCAGCCTCTACTTGAATATGTTTTTACTACTACTTGAGATTAAAATGAAATTGCTCAAAGATTTGCATACAAAGAGAATCCGGAGACAAAATCTCAGCATATTCATAATATAACAGCCCTTTTTTTATGCCTTAATTCATCATAAATTAGTGGACAGGCTGACTTCAATGTTGACAATGTGTCTGGACCTAGAAAATGCTCGTGTTGGAAAAGATGTAGTGGCTTTGGGCAACGTGGTACATCACAGCTTGCTAGCTCATTTATAAACATATTGATTCATATCTTTTCTACCTGTTTTTATTTTAATGCTCTGGGATGAACAAGGGAAATCCTTTGAGAAGGATGCCTAAGCAGGTCTCAAACTGTGCCAGACTATGTTTTTAAAACTTTGTGTCATGTGTATGAGTGTAACTGGTACAGAAAATGATTGCCAGACTTCATGATCCCTTGGAAAGTAAAAAAACAATAAGGAAACTATTTACCAAACTACTTTTGCTAATTTTTGTGGTTTTTTATTTATAATTTAGTTTAAAATCTACAACAAATCGCTCAAACGCGCATGAAGAATCATTGAACTTATATTAACATTAACAAGAGTTATTCAACAGACAAAAAGTAACAAGTAACAGATCCAGCCCTAGACTAAATCAGTTAACCAAAGTTATATTGTAACATTAACCAAAGTGTTAATGCTGCCAATTTTACATAGAACAGTTTTTAGAAGGATTAAAAAAACCATCTTAGCTTGTGTTTCTAAATTAATAATAAAATTATTAAATAAAAGTTATTATACTTATTTGTATAGGGGTACATAGTACATGAGTTTACAAGAAGCTGTTCATGATCCTGATATGGAGCAATCACACACACCGTTTTGAAATCGGTTTTAGAATTTTTTCAAGTCATTGTCAAGTACATAGTAATATGACAGAGGGGATTTGGGGTGACAATTACAAATGTAACTTATAACCAATATAACCAAAGTTATTGCTAAACTTCTGCCCCTTCCGCTATTAAGCAGTGGAGTAATCCCACATCTGCCTCGTCCTGCGCCAACGGTTTTGTTCCGTCTGGAAGAGGTTCGTCAAGCCATTGTTTGCTGTTCGTACACAGTAACTTGATAATCTGGATTTTTGAATTTAAAGTTGCTTTATTGTCACCTAAACTTCTATTCACGCAAAAGTGGAGCAAATAGGGTAACTTGAGTAACTCTTTATTGTACTGTTGTATGAGGTACTTTACAAGGTTGTAATGACCCCTTTGTATTGCAATGTGCAAAGGTGAAAACGTAAACTCAATTTTTGTAATGTCAAACTTTTCACAAAATATCTTCAAGAGTTCCACATCCCCATATTTAGCCGCTGTGAGGAGAAGGTGACCCATGTCAATATTTTGTGGGTGGTCCTGCTGTCGCTGGTTGTTAGCTCCCAAAAGTTTGGACAAGGCCTTCAACACGTAGACGTAGTTGTGATATGCACTAGCAAAAATGACTGGTGCTACTTGCTTGTGGAGCAATGATGAAGATGTCAAGTTGTTACTCAGGCCCTTCAAATCCTGTTGATGCAGTCTTTTCGTAAACTCATTTATAAAGTAGCAAACAACTGGGAATTTGAATTGAAAGGATTTAATTGGTTCGAAACTCCCCACAGGAGTCTGCAACGCTTCCTCCCGTGAACTCGTACTAAATATCTCTTGGAAAAAACGTTTTCGTCCACTCCCATGCTTTTCCATATAAAACCATGCCACCAAATACTCTGCAAAGGTACGGTGCACAAATCGAAATTCATTGAAATGAGCTGGTTCAACAATTTCTAGTTCACACATTTCGGACTGTGAAATTGACTCGTCGTTCAATACACAGAATTCATCTTCGTGTTCAGGAAATAAAAGTTTGAGGGCAAGGTATGTATGCGCACGTTTGAAGCACTGTAAACAACAGCCCTTTTTGGAAATCCCCTCAAACCGCATGCGCATGTGCCTTTCATACATTTCGAAAACGGATGTAAGCATTGTGATTGATTGTTGCCGATTCTCACTGGAGCACTGCTTTGCATCTTCTGTGTAAGCTTCCGCGAGCATTTTACACTGGAGTGGAACCCCAGCAATTTGGTTTTCAAAATCAATCAGTTCACGATTTAAAGAATTTAGACAGGACGTGGCAAACGGCACTACTGACTCATTTCTTTCAATTCCCATTGTTTCCCAATAACCAAGTATAAAACTCAACTGATTTGCGTCATCAAATGGCTTCATTGTATAACCAAGCACTTGCAGCGAGTTTTCCAGCTCTTCCCGCATGTGTGGCCTTGTTGTGACGAATATTTGTGCATATTCCAGTGTAGCCACCTTCATCAGAATCTTTTTGGCTATGGTTATCTGATGGGAAAGAACCTCGTCAAAGCCATCAAACATTAGAACACAGGATGATGTTTTGATGACTTTTTCCATGAGCTTCCTTCCAAATTTAAACTTTGAAAATTGCTCGGAAAGGATGCTAACGATATTGGCAAGATTTATTTCCTGATTTTCCAACGATTGAATCATCTCATTTAATTCTATGAAGCTTATGAATTTGGTGTCATCTCCTTCCAATATCGTGTGCGCAATGTTGATAAGAAGTTTTGTTTTTCCCATTCCGGGGGAATCTGATATCACGTTAATTTTACTTTCCATTTGGCCTAATTTCTCTTCCCCGAATTGAACTTGTGAAGTGTCAACATAATTCTGTAGGGTTTTGACGGAACCTGCTGACTTGACCCATTCATATGATGGCTGCTCACCTTGATATTTTATCCAATGGACAGGAGTTTCACTTGCTAGTTTGCAAATACGTTCAAAGTGCCGCTCATCTTCCAGCTTAATGAAGCGCTTAGTTAGTTCTTCGTCCGTTAAATCTTTTCTTGCAAAGGAAGATAGTTGTGTTATTTGCACGCCCTGGACAACAAACACGTCATTGCAAGCGTGCTTAAAGACCTCAGGTTTCAGCTTCTTTCTGGATTCAATTGTGCGGCGAACGTAGTACTCCAACTGATTGGGAATTTGGTTCCTCAAAAGTGTTGGAGTGTCATTTTTTGCCAATTTAACCAAATCGCTCCCATCAAGAGTATCATTATCTTTAATGATATCATTCAATTTCACGGGTTTCCCTTCATATTTAATTTCCGTGGTGCTCATTTCTTCTTGTAGTTTATCTGATAAATCGTCCCAGGTGGTGGAATCTTTAATTTCTTCACGATTTAAACAGAAAATATTATTCTCACCTTGAGCTTTCTTGATCATTTCTTTTATCACGGGTTCTTCCACACCAAGCGCCTTTAAGCTGATTACAATTTCTTTTATATATTTACCATACATGTGCTTATCTAGGGCCTTTGTGTTGCCTTCTGGGTGCGCTAAGTCATTCCTGATGTCTTTCAGTTGTTTTATGGCTTCGTTTTCCTCTTTGTAGCAAACTTGATCCCATAAGTTTGTAAGCACCATATACATAAGGGTCATGTCCCAGTTGTCTATGCATCCTTTCTCCAAATTCGTCCTTTGTTTCTTGTTTGCTTTTTCGTAAAGTTTCCCCAGTTTTTTATGTAATCTTTTCAGTTGGTCTGCAGAAGCTTCCCAATCCTTTTTCGTATCTTCTTTCCATCGAGACTTAAACAGTTTGCATAACTCTTTGCATAAGTCAGTAAGCAAGTCGTCGACCACTTTATAAGCTTTTTTATCTCGCGGCATGTTGTGTTGAGTTTGGCAGAACCACTAATTCAATGAAAAACGTTTGGTTATTGTTGATAATGACTAACAGCACAATTCAGATTTAGTCTTATCCTTTCACAAGCAGGAAAATTGCACTGAAATTCACGTGTTGTAATCTTATCACTACCCAACACTAGCAAAACAGATAAATTAATATTCCTCCCACATTAACTCATTTAATTTATTTTCTTGAATTTAGTATTGAGAAAATAACCTATCAAACATTTTTTAACGTGTAATCAACAACTGTGTCCACGAAAAGAACTACTGATGTTTTATGCTGATTTTTATGGTAGCTGATTTTAAGTAGCTAAGTTCGGCTAGAAGATCTTTGACCACAAATCTAGTGTCATTATTAGAAAGAACGCACTTGAATTGATGTAGTTTTAAGTTTGCAAACTTTTTCAATCGTCAATGATAAATTTGTAAAAATGCAAAGAAAGTCAGTGCATATGGCATACCTTTTAGGGTATAAAAGTACCAAAACACACCTTGGGTGCAGATCGAGTGTTTGTATCATAGTTCAATAAAATGCACACTCATTGATTCTGTTCCTAAACTCCCATGCACTTTAGTATGTCACTCGTCAAGGATTAATACAATAATGAGGCTCTCGCCAAGATCACAACTGACCAGGAAAAAGTTGTCCGTTGTTCAAGATCCAGATCAAGAGCCTGGAGCCAGATCATCTTACACCTGGCTTAATATGAGTTTGTCAAGATGTCATGCGATGATGATGATGATGATAATGATCTTGACTAGACTTTGGGTACAGATCAAGTTTTTGTATCCCATGCACTTAAGTGTGCACATTTCATGCGTTGATGATGATGATCTGGGCTAGACTTTCCCTTCGTTGTTCCCTTCAAAACCAGTATAAAAATGCGTAGACCTACATGTATGTATATGTATTTATATGTAACATATGCATGGATCCAAGTCCATTACTCTGGTATTTCTCTCCTTGTCCTTCTTGCAAGATTGAAGGTAACCCTTTATTAATAAGTGTACCTGCATTCAGATGCAATGATCTTTCATGGGTCTCGGCACATTTGAGACAAGAGAAGCTTTCATATATACTATACTCAGAGACATATTCCAACTGTTACCTGTGAGTGTCTCTCAAGCGCCAGATTTGGGGACTCTTTTAGAAAACGGTTGTTTGCAACCAGCTTTTGGTTTTAGGTCTGTATAATTATAAAATTAAATAAAGAAACAGTAATTGTATAAGCCATTTTTCATACTTTCATTTAATAAATGTAGTGTGTATAATCCAAGGTAATATTTTCGTTTGCTATTTTTGATTTCATATTGCTCCCAAATAATCATAATAATCCAAATTTCAAGAAATTCAACGATTTTTTATAAGGGTCAAGCGTTATATTAAACAATGAAGTCAGGATAAATGCAAGCTGCTTGACAAAGTAATCATAAAATAACAATTTATAGTCTGTTGAAATCGCTTAGAATAATTATATTTTATTGGAATTCACGTCTCACATACTCATATAAATACATATAATACTGTTTCCGATTCAAAATGAACATCAAAATTAAAATTGTAGTGAAAGCATTTAAAACAAATAAATGAAATGAATAGCATTATTACACAGAAATGAAAATGACAAAAAATTCCATTAAAATTATTTGTGGGAGAATATAAATCCCCGTCAACATTGAGCACCCAGACTTCTGATCTAATTTGGCATTTGTAGCATTATTATTGGTATTCCAACATCCAACCCTCGCCACAATTCGTCCTCCATATCCCCTCCAAACAGGGGTGGCGACCAAAGTCCCATTTCCCAACGTTTCTTGGTTGAGAGCACAAGTCAAGGTTTCTGCAGTGTTTCCATCATTACATTCTAAACTGATTGATGCACCAATAGAATAATTTGTTCCAATGATTTGTCCCCCATTATCCAGCTCATTAGGTTGGTCACAGGAAGAACCTTGCACAGCCACCGTTCTCTCAACACATTTTGCTGGCAGCTCCCCATTACAAGTCCACTTCTCATCGACCCCACAAGAGCAAATCTTCACCCCATTTTCCTCCAACTGGTAGCCATCATCACAGAAAAACTCGGCTTTTCCTACAATTGCAATAGGAACCAATTGAGAATGTCTCACAATCCCATTTTCAGGACTTACCAGTTCGCCCCTGTTGCACGTTTTCGGAGCAGCCTCCGCAATTTCTTGGGAGCTCAAGCATTTCACATGCTGGATTTCCTTTCCTCCATGGCCACTCCAAATAGGAATGATAACTCTGGTCCCGTTCGCCAACATTGTTTCTCCCTCAACACAAGTGTATTTCAGGGTTGGGCAAGGATCTGCTTCCGGGCAAATTCCACCTGGCCCATTGAATATCCGATTTTTCCAGAAAATTTTGTATTCATTGTTACAATTCAGTTGAATTGTTGCTCCTGTAGAATAATTTGTTCCAATTACAAGACCATTTGTAAGAGTCGGAGGCCTTTCACAAAAAAATTGGTTGTGAGTTGGTTTTCTCCTCAGCTCCACATTTCCATTTTGGTCGCTCAATGTGATCATCAGCAGACCCCGTACATGTGCAGTTCATAGGTCGTTTCTCACTCCCACATTGAAGGTCAACTTTGCCAACGCCAGCAAGGGCATTGTTCATCTGGTGGAGGTGGCATCCCTCGGGGAATTGAAGAGGTGGACAAATCCTCACCTCCTTTTTGGAAACCCTCGCAAGTCTCTCGTATTCCTCGACTGCTGCTCGAGTTGCTCTTGCAATGGTGACACTCCCGGTTGTCACATAGTCAAAAATGCACTCCTTGTTCTGGTCACAAGTGTCCCTCACAGTTTGTGAAATGGAGGAAGAATCTACTTCAAATGTTGGGACGAAATCCATCTTTTGAAAGGTTCTAAAAGACTCGCCAGGTCGGTAGGTAAATAAGGACTCTTGTTCTCTACGGATTATCCACGGATTCCCATATTCAGTGTGGATTTCTTGAGTTGTGAGAGGTGACCATCCATCTGGTCTTCCAATGTTGGCATTCATCTCATCCCCACCGCCATCGTCACCACCTTCATCCCCCTGTCCAAAATTACCCATCAGTCCTTCCACAAGATTTGAGAATTTGGAGTTGACGGAGCCAACAATATTCAAGGCTACTTCAGAAGTACCCACTTTGGAGACTTGGAATGAGAAAGAGGATGAAAAAGTCACAATTATTGTTTCCTGTTGGGAGGTGGAGGAATTCTGCTTTTTGATAGTGACATGGCAGCTTTTATGTCGCATTGTGAAATCCTTCAAAAGTTGCTTGGAATCAATATCAACAGGAATAGCATCTACGACAACAAAAAGTTTCCGCTGGGCAGACGTAATTTGAACTCTGATTTTCTCCCCGTTTCTAACTTCTTCCATTGCCACAGCGGTGATTACAGAAGCTTCTTTCTTTTGACCGGATGAAATATATTGTTCCATTCTCGTCTGCATTTTGAACTCAACCCCTGTCCCCTCATCAACAAACTTGACCATCCAAAACTCACCCACGCCATTGAAGGTGTAAGCATAACCATCAAAAGTAGCAATGTGTGGGTCTACCGTTGCCCTTGCAAATCTTCTTCGTTGGTAAGTACTGCCGTCTTTCACAGGATAAGTATTGGGGCTAATTAAGATACTTGCATTTCTTCCACAGATAAAATCTTGAACGACATCATTGTTAAAATGTAAGGGGATATTGGAGGGGCTGGAATTTCCAACAATTTGTCATAAACACATTCTGACGCCCGACCAGAAGCGGAGGAAATTTTTTGACGCTTGATAGATTTAACTTGTTCTCCAGCTGCTGCTTTTCTGTCAGCATCTTCCTCAAAATTGGCATCAATCTCTGCAAGTTCCAAAAGTGGAGGGCAGGGCCTTGTATCATCATCATTATCAACATCATTTGAGGGTAGATTGCTTTCCCGATCGCCACATGGTGCTCCAAAAGATGGAGGAAACAGCTCAGAAATGGATCTAAATCCTGGGAAAAGTTGGGAGCTCATTTGTTTCCCAAACGTTTCATTGCTATTAGCTGGTGACATCATTATATACGGCATTCCCCACCCTTTCCTCATTCTCCACTGTTCCAAAACTTGTTTGTTAATGGAGCCCTCATACCTACCATTATTTGCTAGGTTGCTCTTCAAAATCCCCAAGTCAATCCATTGTTCCCCATCATAAATTTTGAGTCTGAGGTCAACCAGAGATGGAATCATGTTATCATCCCCTTTGAAATAAGCAGAGTTCCAGGTGGCTGTTAAAAAGATTTCTTCACTATTCTCCTTCTTTTTCAGCTAGAAATCCAGGTGGTCTCCCCAACCGGAATCGTCCAGGGCATAGAAATAGCCAGTGTAATGTTGAGGGGATTTGCCAACTCCACTTGTATGTGGGTAGGTTACTCTCAACTCCATCTTTTTTCTTCCCACCTCATGGAAAAAGGGTACAGGACAAACCACCTCTTTACGATCTTTGCTAATGGATGCCACCTTTTCTGTGGTTATTGGGTTTGTCATGTTGACAACGTCATGGAAAATGCAGGTGGCGTTTGCCCTCCTTTCTAAACAAGGTCCATCAACTTTGATGGGTTGCAACCCAGCATACGATATCACGTTCGGGGTTAATTTTAACTCCTTGTTATTTTTCAGATGAAAGTCATCACAAGTGGATGTTTCCAGGTTGGCTTCAACTCTAAAAACCCATTTCCCCATGTGTGGAATATTTATTATTGAGCCAGTGCAAGAGCTGGAAACAGTGTATAAAGTTTTGCCATCTCCATAATCAAAACCAGCTTTGGCAGTCTTGCCTCCTAAACCAACACAGTTCCCTCCAGTATTGGAATGGGCTCCGCTTGTCCACTCAATTCTGTTGTAGTACATTATTGCAAAAGTGTAGTAGCCATCGGTGGTGAGAACGAGTTGATATGTGTTTCTCTTTGATCTACCATCGCAACTTGAAGTTGAGCCGTAGAAAGGGACGTTTCTCCAAGTGACGATGAACATCCAATTCAGGTCGATTCCTTCGAGGTCAGGGAAAGCTCGGAAAACATCCGCCTCTGCTTTTTTAAGCAACCTAGAATTCCTACTTTCTCTGTAGAAGAGGTTACTCTGCTCGTCATAAATGGAGTCTGACCAATACGCCATGATCATTGGGGTACTGCTTGGATTACAGTCTGGAGTAAAGGTTGAAATTCCTGATAAAAAAAGTGGAAATTCTGTCATTAAAATTTCAAAGTACTACCCAATTAAGTTATGTGAAACTACCAAAACATTTTAGTTTTGATTTTTGATTCTCCTAACCTCTTCCAAAGGAAACCTGCCCATTTCCACTGAGAAAGGTGGACTGATAAGTGGCATTAAAAAATTTGAATCCTATTGACAGGTTGACCTTTCTGAAACTATCATCCCCAAAATTAAAGTCGGCGTCACCGTGGTTCGCATTATACGGGAAAAAATCATTCAAAGAAACTGCACTTTGACTTTCGTCAGGGGAAAATGCCAAGATGAGAAAAACGGGGATCAAGACTTTCGCAAGACGCCCCATTGTAAGATTTATGACTAGTAAATAGTATGGTGATTTAGTTAAATGAAATGTGAATTCCATCTGAATAGAAGTGAAGACTTTTATAGTAGTTTCTCTATTTTTATTATCTCATGCCACTCCTTATTCTCAGTAAATATGGGTCATTTTTGCATTATATGATTTCGCCGCTTGAATGCGAAAAAAAATGAGCGTCATGTCATGAACATGACGGTTAATAGTTACTCGCTACGTGGAACAACTCACGGCGTAAGCAAATTTATACTTACATAATGGTTGTGTATGTACGTCTTCAATTTCTTTTGAAATATTAATAATGAATTTGGAATTAGAAGCCAATTTTGTTGCAGCGAGCACCATTTCATTGTATAATAAACTTTTTATTCATTCCAAATGGGGTATACATAAACATTGTAGATAGGAAGTAAGTATAGATGACGATGAATGAGTTTGCGTTTGTACATAAATGTGGTTTCTAGCGTTGAACGTACAAGTGTATTTACTAGGTAAAAATTAACGCTCGGTTTCTCTTTAAAAATAGAATATTTACTGTATTTTATTCTACAACTATCATCTTTATGTGCTTTGACGTAGGTTAAGCTGCAACTGATATTGATGGAGTTTTAGTTGTTGAATTGGTGGCTTTGATATGATATGATGAGAAACAGGCAGAATGTTAAAAAAAATTCTTGTTGAGAAAAAGTGAGCTTGGAGTTGTGGTTTTTATTCTTGGACTTGCGCTGGAATGACGCATGTTTTCCCATGAATTTCCTATATTTTACTTGGAAACCATAATGAATTAAATAAGATTAAAAAAATCACATGACATTTAAATCTGTCTAATTCAGCAATCTGTAATCGATTTGCTGATTATATGATGCATCAGGGGCTTCCTGTTTTGACGCTTGAGGCTCTTCCGTTTCTGGATCTGGATAAACCCGATCATGACACATGCCATGCCATGTGCAAAATCGATGCTCTTCACAATTACAATCATCAAAGCATTTCGCACTCAGACTCTCCTAAATGTTAAAAAAAATCAATTAAAAGCGTCTTCTTAAACAATATTTCTACATCGAGACAATAAGTAAATTTGGTTACAAACTACCTGGTGGGAGCAATTTGGTTCATTAGTTAAATTTTCAGTGGGAGGAACCGTTGAGATTTCTGTTATGTTCCAGGTAGAATATGGACTAGCACTACAACACTTTGGGTTTAAAATACAAAAAGTGAAACCCAACAAGAACAATATGTGTGGTGACAGAGATTTCAGCTTCATTTTGAAAGTCGTCTGAAGGTCGCTGACGCTACTAAATGAAATGAATGAAGATTTGCAACTGAGCTAATAGCTGATCTAAAAAGAAGTGTAGATTTTTATTTAGTTGATTGCTTGTTTACCTGTTTTTTTCTATGAATTACAGATTAATGCATTTTTGTTCCACGTTCATATGTTGTTTGTTGCTTTCCACGTGCTTTTAATGTTCACTTAAAATGCTTTATATGCTTACTAATAATTCAGACTTGCACAATCATATGCGTCACGCATACCAAATAACTTATTATATGGTACAAAATATTATGCTTTCAATTGACTACAAAAAAACTATGCACTCATTCAAGTCACTCAACGCATAAATGAGCAATTGCATTAATGCAGCTATGATATAATATTATCATTATTTGATTAAATTAATTTGTCAGGCAGGATCATTGGTTTTATATCATGTTTCATGGTTATAAATAACTAATATTTTTTGGATTGTGCTCCAATTGCTTGTTGTCATTGAACTTTGCTATTTGGGTATTACACTTTTATTGAGGTGGTGGTGGGGGGAAACCGTTGTCCACAAAAAGTTGCTTGAGAAATCCTTGGGATAGCTTGGGTATCCTTGGTCGGGCTGGATCGGAAAAGTTGACATAATGCACACCAAATCTTTGAGTGTATCCTTCCGCCCTATTATAAATCGCCATTAGAAAAAAGTTATAAATTTATATGGTTGCGATTTCGCAGCATGTTTGCGATAGGAGTTTCAATTTACCATTCAAAGTTGTCCAATAAACTCCACGCAGTATATTTTTTAACGTTGCAACCATCCAAATTGATGGCCTTCAACATATTATTAGTGTAATCTCTGTAGTAATCACTTCTTCTCTGATCATTCACTCCTTCAGCTTCCGTGTCAGAAAAACCATTTTCAGTTATAAGGAGAATTGGGTTTCCATAAGTGTTTTTGATCCAGTTGAGAAGCTTTCGGAATCCCCTGAATGAATAAAACATGATGGTTATATCTTTGTCTTCAATCCTAAATTAATTTATTTGGTTCTTACCACGGAACAACTTTCAACCAAGGACTGGCACTTGAAGGCCACTCCTCTGGTTGATAAGTTACCGTGTTTTGATCACCATGCCAGCCAGGATCAGTTCTATTCTCAGGTTTTACCAATTCAGTTGTGTAATGGTTGAGACCCAAAAAATCCCATGAACCTGAAAGTAGAGGAATTAAAGACATGAGGTATTTTAAGAAATGTTTTGAAGAATTTTATGCAGTACCATTCAGTTGCTGAGACCAATATGAATCAAAAGATGGTAATCTTGACTCCAATCTTCCTTCACTTTCACTCTGTTGATCAATAAGTTGTCTCATAACAGCAGGATAATCTCCAAAGAAAACAGGGAATGCATACCATCCATGCTTCAATATCAAAAAATAAATATTTTTTAGCTGCAGCAGATATTTTAAATCGTAGCTATAAATATTGACATACTTTGAATAAAATTGCTCGTTCCGCGGCTTCAACGTGTGCTGGATTATTAGGGTCCTCTAAAATGATTATGAAAATAATTGTAAAAACTTGCGCCAAAAAAGTGGCATGAAATTAAAAAATAAAATGCGACTTTTTACCTGGTTCATACCATCCAGAGTCAAGAGTAATACCAACCTCACCACCTTGACTTTCCTTAAATTCTCTTTCATACATTCTGTATGCAACAGCATGACTTTTTAAAATAGAATGTGCACATGCATATGGCTGTTCTGGAGACTCGATTCCAGGAGCATGCCAACCATCCCCATATCCTTGTTGGCAAACCACAAATGGTTCATTTAAAGTGATCCATTTCTTAACACGATCTCCATATGTGGAGAAAGCGAGGCGAGCATAATTTTCAAAATGTTGGATAACAGTTTCATTAGTCCAGCCTCCAACTTTTTGAAGTGCTAGTGGCAAATCCCAGTGATAGAGAGTGACCATTGGCTCAATTCCATTCCAAATCAGGGCGTTGATTAGATTGTTGTAGTAGTCAATTCCATTTTGGTTGACAGTTTCGTTCGTGCCTTGAGGGAGAATACGGGACCAGGAAATGGAAAATCGATAAAAGTCAGCCTATATGGAATTGGAATGAATAACATTTTTAAAAAAGTCTGTAATAAAAGCATAAGGTTGATTTAAGTTTAAGTCACGAATATTTTACCCCTGTATGTTTCAAAAGCTCAACATCTTGAAGGTAGTTACTATATGAATCACAAGCAACGTCTCCCGTGCTTCCATCCTTGATTCGAGATGGGACTCTGTGAGTAAACTCATCCCAAATATTCTCTCCCTTTCCTTAATTACACATTCGTAAATTATGTGAATTTTATTTTAAATATTACACAAAGGTTTCTTGAATTGTATAGAAATATTAGGAAATTACCATCTATATTCCATGCTCCTTCGATTTGATAAGAGGCTGTGGCAAACCCCCACTCAAAATCAGAAGGAAAGTAACCGTATAAAAAGTCAGAATCGTTTTGAGCAGAAGTTAAATTCGCAACTAGTGCTACAAGCACAAGCCCAGTAATTTTAATATTTAGAAACATTTTGGAGACACCTCACGCTATAGCAGCTCACCTGTAATCAATGAAATTATGTCACTAGACTAATGGGATGGTGGATTAAAATCAAGGCTTTATCAAACATATATTGCAGCTGGAAACAAATTAAATTAATGGTTGATTGATTGATATTTGGACAAGAATTCATATCACCAAGTTTGAGTAGATTGTCACTGACAGATGTCATTCAAATTCAAAATTATTGACAACAAGCGGATTTATTTATGTAAGCAAATGTTATGCTTGATTTAACTTAACTTTTGAGCAGAGTTATTGATGCTTACGATATTATAGCAACAAAGCTGGTTGGTTGAAAATAAATTTTATTTGCGAATTATCAACTTGCGGTTGACTGAAGTAGCGGAGAGATAATATATGTTTATTTTTTATCATTCTGTTGAGAATCTGTCTTAATAAATTGCTAGTAAGCAGGCTAGAGACGGAGCTGCAGGCCTTTAAATGCTATAAACACGTTCATTGATGCGCGCTTAATGCGATAATTCGACACCCCCTGAGTGATCACCTCCGGACAGACAAACTTAGTAAAAAGTAAAGCATTACTTTGCTCATTTGCTGAATGTAATTCAGCTGCGTAATAAATGCGTAAATTGGGTTTAGATATTTTTAAACCGTAAAAAGTTTTTACAAATAATTGTAGTTACTACTGTTGATAGTTCAATGTATGCATTTGTTAGTTAGCTATTGGAAGCATTCTCGAGTAATTCGACAGTGCTCTGTTCCACTTTCCCTTTTTTCAATCCTTCTTTAGCGCGGTCCATTGGGGATTTGCCTTTTTTGTCCTTCAAAGATGGATTTGCGCCGTTGTTCACAAGTTCCTTTACAATGTCATGATTAGGTATGTGTAATTCCAAATCGAATGCTTCATGTAGTGGGGTGTTCCCATATTTATCCCTTGCATTGACATCACTCCCTAAAGAAATGAATAGTTTCAAGGCAGACATACGCCCATAATACGCAGCTACATGTAGCGCAGTTTCCTCTTCTTCGTCTGTAATGGTCCAGTCAGCTCCAAATCGGATGAATGTGTTAAGAAAGTCCTCACTGCGTGTATAAATTATTGCAGTAAACATGATCGAGTTACCAAGTGTATCAAGTGCATTGAAATCCACTAGGTGAGTTTTGAATATTTCCAGGGTCTCGGAAAGTGGAACGCCTTTCATGTACCTCACTGCATCATGGAGCACCGTGCACCCATGTAGTGAATCAGCAATGGTGAATGAGTTTGTCTTTTGAATGGAAACCAAATACTTGACGATGTCGTGAAATAATGACGGAGAAGCGTTTTGTGCTGCGTAATGCAGAAACGTTTTATTGGAGTTATTGAGAGCATCTAGATGAGGATTATGTGTAATCAAAAGGCGCATTATCTCAACCGGATTTTTTTGGTGGTACACGGAGATAAAACATACAGTGGAGGGGTGTGTCGCCAATAATTGGAGTCGTTGCATTGAGATTGGGGTTATGACGCAACAGCATTTCAATAAATTCAACTTGCTTCCCGTTAACAAACACTCGTTCAGCTGCAACATGGAGAGGAGTGTACTCATACCTATCCCTTGTTCTGGATTCTATTAACTGTGGTACTTTGTTAAAGAGCAGCTCCAGAATCCTACACTTTTGCCTAAACGCATCAGCATCAATTTCATGAATATCCTTAATACAAGCATGCACGAGAGTAGCCTCAAATCTCGGTACTGAAAGCACCCTCTTATTAACGAGATACTCGACAATATCATAATCCCCACGTGCTACAGCCACATGCGCAAGTGACTTTTGTTTTTCATCCCAGACGTCCATGATTTTCAGTTCTGCTGCAATGCCTTCCAGAACTCCCTTAATTATGCTTAAATCTTCCTTCTTCACAATTTCAAACAGTCTTGCATACTTTTCTTCTTCCAAATTCATTAGTTTCAATTCATTCAGTTCTCTATCTATTTTGTCGGGAATACATTTTTTAACCTGTAAGTAATTTAGATTTACAAAGGCTTGCTTTAATTTTTGACAAAATTGCAGTATTCATATATTATTTAAATTTACGTTAAATCCCGTTAAATGGTTGAGAATGGAATTACATTTTTATTTTTGCCAATCATAAATTCTGGAATTATTGTACCTTTTGAATAGACTTGAGTATTGGTGGTTGATTGTATTCTGGAACTCCATTCACTGGCAGATCGGCCTCTACAATAACCTTTTCTTCTTGCGTATTATGTTGCAAGATAGGCGAGGATAGCAAATAAGAGCATGAGGGTCTTGATTCGGGTTCATTTGAAATCATTCGTGTTATGACCAGGATGTCACGTATATTTTCATCAGCGCCTTGCATCTCATCCATCACGGCTTCTTCCAAGTCCTCCAACTCCCCAAAGTTATTTCTTCCATCAGTGAGCACGTAAAAGTACAAGCAGCCAAGTGAATACACGTCAGAAGGGAAAGACTAAAAGCAAGAAAAGGTTAGAAACGCATACGAAAGTACACCTACATACATAAGCATATAGTACTCACGCATTTGGGCTTCTCGTATTCATTATCATTTGCTTGAGCTTCAACCTCTGGAGCCTGCCATCCCAGCGTTTCTGCCACCTCAGACACAGTAACCAAGCATCCTTCCTGATCGTTTTCCATTCGTGTGCTCAGCCCAAATCCGGATATTTTAACCTTCCCCAGGTCTTTAATAAACAAAATATTTTCTGGTCGCACACCACCGTATAAGATGCTCTTTTTATGCAACCAGTTTACGCCAAGGGTAACTTGTTTCATGACCTCCCTTCGTGGAATCTGAATTGGTCGTTTCTCTCGAACCCATTCCTTCAGCGTCATATCACAAAGCTCCATGACGATGAGTACAAAGTGTACAGACCGTTTAGTGGTCCAACATCTTACAACGTTCTCGTGGTTGTCACAAAGTTTAAAAATCTTGATCTCATTGTTTATTCTTTCCGTTTCATTCGCATCTGTGCAGAGCAATCTTTTAACAGCCACAGATCTTTCCTCATATTCACCTTTGAATACACGTGCGAACGGACCCTTGCCTAGCATGCTATTCTCGTCGTACCGCAATGAGCCGTCATATTTCAACGGGATACTAGTCAGGATTGATAGTGCTCCAGATTGGTTAGTTTCAGTTAGAGCTTTCAGTAGCATTTGGTAACCCTGTGCTCGCTTTATAATCACGTTGTAGAAAGCAGTTGCTTGTTTCGTTTGGTGATTCCAGTGTAAGTTCTACAGATTTTGAAAGTAAAGTTTTTCAAATTTTAGTCATTGAGTAAATAATAAATTAAAACAAACATACGAGATCGTTGATATCATCATCACTTAGGGTTCCATAAGCTCTTAGTATCGCGAAAAGCATTTCATTGCAAACTGTGTTTTTAATTAGCTTATGCAGGTTTTTAGTTATGATTTCCAGCTCCCACTCCTCCATTCTGAGAAACTATATAATGTTTTATTGAAAAAAAGTAATTCACATGAGGCAAATAATTTTAGTTCTTCACGTGAAAGTTACAGAGTCAAATGAAAGGTGAGTAACATGTTGTGGTTTCCAATCCACTATCTGAAATGTTATCGTATATATGCATTACACCAGATAAGATAATCAATGTTTGATTGGAACAAAATCAAAATGAAGGTAATATTTGTAATGAAATGAGTTTAATGAACATACACTGGCTTGTTTGAGCATAAGCGAAAAATTGAATGATGGCGGAGTTCATATTATGTATATTTGTTAACTTAAATTTAAATAGTTATTACATTTCCTGAATCATCTTAATATACATAAAAGTATTCTAAATCAATGCAGTGTAAAGATGATAATAATAATAGGTGAAGTAGCTGGGAGATAATCTCAATGTCAATGTCTTATTGATACAAAATTGAATCACGATGGCAGGAGTTAATTTATCCACAAAATTATTTTGACCTTTGCGAAAGTGCTTTTTCATGGAGGTACCAATTTTGGATACCTTAATAAGTGCTTAGCTAACCAGAACAATATCCAACCCCATCTGAACCCAAGACGTCACTACATTTTTTGCTAAGCAGTCAGTACGTACTTTAGTTTATTTAAAGGGTTCGAGTGGGACTTATATATATCCTTACAAACAAATACTCCTTAAAATGGCCACAGCCCCTGACTGATTCCCAGCTTCAAGGGCTGTAATCAAGTGTGGATAAAAGTTGTCCTTAGTCTTAATAATCCTGTAAAACTCACTTGCTTTCACGTTGGCGGCTGGTATAGCATCCTAAAAACGATTAAATTTTGTTTCTCAAAATTAAAATCATGTTTTAATCTGTTGTCATTCCTGTTTTTTTTAAAATTTTGCCACGAATGGAGAAATTGTATCAATTTTGACAGAATGATAACACTATTGCTTACTAAAGCATGTATGTCATCATCACCAAAAACTCCCAATGATATCAGAGTGGATGTGAGGGAAACGTTGACCTGTGTTCGGCTTATCAACAGAGGCAAATTCTTGTTAATGTGAGCTTCTTCTCTAGATTTGCACCCTGGAATCAGTCCAGCATTTGGGATTTGTTGAGTGACGTAGGCCGGAGCCGTTGGCTGTTGTGGGTGTGATGGTGGTCCACTACTTTGGATATTATACTTTCTTTGAAGTTTATCTGATAAAGAACCACAGCTTAAAATGACTTACGTAAATTATGAAATAAGAATAAGGTGACCAGATTTTCCAAAGCCCAATGGGGGACACTCCGAAATTTTTAAAATCACGTTTATTTACCAGCGGCGTTCCTGATTTTCAGTCGCTTTGGGGCCTATTTTTGTTGAATTTATCTTCTACCGAAAACGTCTAATAAGAAATCGAGATTAAGATCAGGAAAACTACGATTAAATTTAAACTTTTAACGTATGAGCGAAATTTTAACTCATACGTTAAAAGTATTTCGCGGAGAAGAAGAAATTACGTACATTTTTAATAGTCTACAAAAGGGTTACAATTTATTATTTCCCATTGCATAGTAAAATTTGCGATTTCTTACGTTGCAACAAGATTTTCAAAAATATTAATATCTCAAAGAAATTCAGATGTTGAAATTAGACAGCCAAGCTGGACATTTCCTTCCACAAAAGTTAAATATTTGTATATTGTGGACAGATTGTTAGAAAATGCGCCCATCAACGACTTTGGAGCCCATAGAAACCAATAAATTTAGTTGTAGTTCGTATGAAAAAAGATAATTTGGAAAGAAAATTGGCAAATTACTATAAATTTCCTACAAATTTTTATATTTTGGTATTAAAAAGACACAATTCTCAATGGGGGACGTTTTGGGGGACAGGAAACTTGACTGGGGGACTGTCCCCCTCAATGGGGGACGTCTGGTCACCTTAAATAAGAAGAATTTTCATCCAAGCAAACCTGCAGCGTCCCTTGTGGCGTATCTTGCATTTTTTAGGATTTCAATAAGAACCGAAATTTTTGCATCGTCCCCTTTTGTATCGACCCAAGCATCTAGGATGAGAATCCAGATTTCATACATTGTTTCTTCGTCCTCCTTTTCATTAAGTTCACCGAGCTTGGCCGAAGAGAGTCCGAGATTGCGAGCAATTGCTTTCCAATTTCTCATAAGCCCATTCGTAGATTTTGACTGGGCCAAAGTCTCCACCACATCATCTATATCGCAGCCTGGTCAAGAATAAATGAAATTAATTATAGTGTAAATACACCTCCAGCAATATTTAAGACGAATGAAAATAACTAGCCTTACCCTCATCACCAACTACGATATCGGACATTTTTATAAACTTGTACTTGAAAGATGAAACTATGAACTAGCTGGATAGTTCTTCGCTGAAGTGAATCTTCAACAATATGTTAATATTCTGATTATCCACAATTGTAAACGAGATTACGATACTCGTGAGGTCATGTGCTTTTATCAATTTTTATCAGTCACCGGCATGGAATAATATGTTTGCAAATTAAAAAGTTTTATTTCCTTCGTGGCTTAAACTTTTTTACAAACAAATAATAAATGCAAAGCAAACCCTCAAACCACACTTGATACTTAAAGTTCAACACTCTTTTTGAATCATAATCCCAATGCGTAGTATGATATTATTACTGCCGTATACTACAGAGCCTTTAGTCTTTAGACTATAGGCCCTTGACACACATTATCTTTCCCCATTCACAAAAACCTTGATCTTGGCCATGACTGTTTAGCAAGGGTTTATGTAAGTACCCAAAACATTAATATTGCATCTCAAAATTCCTATCACAATAAAACCATTGTATGATAAATGCAGTCCAACATTTGTATAATTTAAGTATTAGGTCCAGTTGAAAAATGTGAACTCATGTGGGAAATCTAAATCGAGTTGGTTTGAAATTCAAATTATCGACTTGCAATTACATAACCTGGGAGGAGTTGTGTTCGGATTCTTTGCCTTTCAAGTTATGAAATGATGTGCATGATTTAGTATACATGAGCCATTTAAAAACACTGTGAAATCTGGGAATAATGCATCAATTTTAGCTTACAGGCAGCTTCAAATTCTTAATTGCGTTTACTAAAATGTCTTACAATGTTATTTTGCTTCATGTTTACTGACGTCAGTAAGTGTGGTGAATAATATAGTCTAGGTTTACAATAATTGCAAAATTAAATCATAAAAATCAACAAAATATTATGGTCGATACGTAAGAAATTATTAAAGGCTGAGAGACAATTTTAAACGCGTTACAAATTTAGATATTTATTCAAGTTAGTGTTATTATTTGACGCACTCATGATGATACATATCATTTTTATCAGCTCAGAATTTTCATTGTTGCTGATATGTAAAGTAAAAAATATTTTGAAGTATATTTGTTCCGTCAACATACGACGTAAATAGGTTTTTTAAGCAGGTGTAAAAAATCAGCCTGATTTTCTTAGTAATCCCTTAAACAGTAAGCCCTACCAAAGACAAAGGAAGGTAGACCCAAACCAGACCGACAGTCCGACTGCAATAAATTTTTTTAAACTTGTAGCCTAAAATATCCCTAATCTTTAAAAGGCTTAAAAAATGCACACCGCTTCTGACTTTGAAGTCATTACTAAATAAATTATGTCTAAAAATATGTTGAAGACATTATAATCCTTTCCATGAACTGTTGTATTTATAAAGTACCAATTTCTCTTGCTTCTACTGTAACATTTTTCTGAATTTTTACCGGTATAAAAAGAATTGAACCTGATATACCTACCATCACTCCATTTCTAAACGTCAACCAAGCAAGTCAATTTCCGGTACGGGTATACATAACCGTAACGCGCGTAGCGCGTTACGGTTGTGTGTATCCGACCCAGAATTTGATGGGGAGTCGAATGGTACCACTTTTGGCTCCGGCATATGTTCCGTTCTCGAGTTATGTGCACTTTTGTAAAACGCCCGTATATGTGTTTTCTGTACTGATCTCGTTAAGTACATCATTTCTCATTTTGCCCCAATGTTAGCGGCAATTTGAAACAGCGTTGTGGATTCTTATGTTTTTTTTTTGAGAATTACAGACTATAAATGATTTTGTGCGATCATGGACATTTCGTGATACTGAGTTTGAATTACATTGGTTAGGTTAGGTCTTTAGGTTATTGAATGCTTAAAAGTGTGTACAGGGTTCATTCTCTGCATTCCTACTTCATTTAAAGTTGCCCCAATGCTGTGTCAAATTGCCGCTAAACTTGGTGCAAAATGAGAAATGATGTACTTAACGAGATCAGTACAGAAAACACATATACGGGCGTTTTACAAAAGTGCCCATAACTCGAGAACGGAAAATATGCCGGAGCCAAAAGTGGTACCATTCGACTCTCCATCAAATTCTGGTTCGAATGCACTCAACCGTAACGCGCTACGCGTGTTACGGTTATCTATACCTTAACCCAATTTCCATTACGAGCAGAACATAATATTATTCCAATCGGCTAAAATGGGTTCTTTTTTACTCACATGTTTTACAATCTTCACCATCTTCTGCTCCCAGATGAATTTGAGCTCTGGATCAAACACCAAAGGCGGCCTAACTCGTAAGTAAAATCGGAGCGATTAAGTTTATTTTCTCGCCATGATCAACTCTTTTAATTATTAATGAATGTTGTTTTTCCAGCTCCAATATACAACTGTCCAGTCACAGGAGGCTACGGAAACTACCCTTATCCTGGAAACTGCACCAAGTTCTATTCCTGTACGACTGGAGGGAAAGCAGCTATAATGCAGTGTGGTCCTTGCAATACATCACAATGTTGTGACGGAAAACTGTGCTACTCAGATTCAGTCAAGCGATGTGAATGGTGTACATCAGGTTGCTCCACTTGTGGCAGCTCACGTAACTCTACTATTACTTCCTAACAAAGTAACTAGACACATCAGCAATTAACTTTTTTTTAACTTTAAAATGTAAAATACACAAGCTTCAAGCGTAATAATAAAATATTAAATTGTATTTCATATTACTCGACAATATTAGCAATAACTTTTTCCCAGTACAATAAATACTTTGTTGAAATACATCTTTCTCCAAAACTTCATTCATATTATGACGTTGGTTTTCATATATACGTAATATGTACTTATATCCATAAGTTCAAATTCAATCCCAGTTCATGATATGCATAATATTTCATTCACCTGATTAGTTTCTGCAGCTGAATAAAAGGGAACGATATTGTTTATGTGAACCTGTGAATGTCACCTAAACAAACTTGAATTGATTAATAATGCAGTGTAGTCTACGTAGCCAGAAAAAAATAGGAAAATGCATGCTGTAAAAGATATTAATGAAAATGTAAACTACGAATGTTTGTAATGAATGTTTGTTTGTACGTAATGTTTACGAACTGCCGAATATTGATTTGAAAGGAACTTTTACAATAATATAACAGTTTTATTCTCATTTACAATATTAGTTATATTTATAATAAATAATTTATTTTGAAGTTGGATAATTCTGTATCCAGGCTTTAACTTAAATTATCCTTTTCCCTTTTTGGACTTTTGTCGTTCCAGCTCCAGCTAGTACGCCAAAGCTCAGTCACTTTTAATCTCAATGCTTGGTTTTCCGGCTGCTGGCATCAAATAATTTTCTTGTTGAAGCTCGCCTCCGTATTGAATTGTCGACTTGTGCCCAATAATCCAGAATAAATTCAGACGCCTTGTCAGCTATCATAAGAACAGCAGCATTGATATTTCCATTTGGTACCTCTGGTATTATGGAGGCGTCCACCACGCGCAGACCATTAGCATGAAGAACTCTGATTTATAAAAGGGTTGGGAATTCAAAAAATACGTTGAGATTTTAATTCCTGTCAATTCTTCACACAATATTTATAATTTAAGTACGCAGGCCTTGTAGCTAACCTTAATTTCGAGTCAACAACAGCCTTCGGGTCTTCCGGTCCTTTGCCCATCGCACAAGTTCCACACTGGTGATAAATCGTGGAAGTCATATGCCTTACATAACATTCATAATACTTGTCACTTTTCCGTTGGAATCCCTCACATCCTGGAAAATGTCTTTTGATAAGTTTCGCTCCAAGTTTTCCGAAAGCCTTCGTATTCTCTACCATATTTACAGTGAAATTAAGCCCAGAAACTAGTCTCGTAACATCATCCGGATGACTAAAGTATTTTGGGTCCAAAATGGGTTTCTCAAAAGGATTAGTACTTGCCAACGTAATTTCCCCTCGTGAACTATATTTTCCTAGCATCACATTTATGAGGAAACTATCCCGGAGTTCTAAACCCCTGACGTATCTTTCAATCACACCCTTTTTAATGTTGAAAATCTCCTCATATTCATTAGCAACATTGAGACTCAATGGAATAAGTAAAAGTTGAATATCGGGTGAATTTTCCCATGTATTTCCCCTCTGTTTGGAGAGTGAACTGTGGATATATGCTACTGCATTCGCTCCAATTGCACTCGCCATCAGACCTTTTCGCTCTGAAAAGTAATCAGCGATGGTATTTAAAGTGATGTCTCTCCCAGGTACATACGTCTTTCCTGGGGTATTCAAAGTGAAAGGGCCAAACGGGATCATAATGTGATCTTGAAGATTCTTTCCAACTAGGAGGTCAATCAAACATTTTATCTGTAGAAATATAAATAATTCTTCAAATTAAATATGCCGATTATTTTCCAGATAAGATACAAACATTAAAAATGTCATTTTTACCCCCAAACTTTCAAGTTGATTTTTTGGTCCTATTCCAGACAACATGAGCAACTTTGGAGAATCGATTGCACCAGTGCTGATGATAATTTCTCGCTTTGCCCTCACAAAATGGTTCACACCGTGTCTTTGATAGGATAAGCCGTAGGCTCGATTGTTTTTCTTATCTAAATGTATTTTTGTTGCACGAGCATAACGATAAATGTATAAATTGGTTCGGTTCAGAACGGGCTCGAGAAATGCGGGATAGGCTCCAAAACGGCGGCCCTCCTTGATTGACACATCTAACCTACTAAAACCTAACATCAAAATTTAATTCTTGAGAACCATTCCAATACTATGGCTCAGATTTAATAGCACAAAGTACTCACTAGGTTCTTGATTCCCATTCACATTTTTTGTAGGATACCCCATTTCCTCTCCAGCTTCAAAAAATTCGTCAATAAGATTTGTATGGGCGACTGTACTAACATAAACACCTTTTCCATCTTGTGAATGCCATTTCTCTTTTTAAAGTTAAACAAAAAATAATTAACAGAAAATTATTGCTTAGTTTTTTTTTATATAAGATGCTTGTTAAGTCAATACCATTGTAATACCACCCATGATAGTCTTCAATATTTTTGAAGTTTCTCAAAACGTTGTCAAATTTCCACTCATCACTGCCAGACAATTCAGCCCATTTGTCATAATCATGGGGACTACTGCGTTGCCAAAACATGCAGTTTAGGTTTGAGGTGCCACCTAGCCCTTTCCCACGTGGCCAATAACTTTGCTACAGATTCGTAGCCAAGTTTAAATATAAATACTAACACAATCACTAAGGTAACAACAATAATAATTTAATCTGAAGTAATTTACTCTGTCCTTCATAGCCAGACACGCATCCTTTTGTGGAACTGTGTAAAACCCATAATCAATTTCAGGTATGTGCAGCAAGGATTGAAAGTAAAATGGAACATTTTGAATGGGATTTGGATTTCCTCCATTTTCTAAAAGCAGGACTTTATAATCTTGATTAGAGCTGAGTCGATTGCTTAAAACCGATCCTGCGGAGCCTGCTCCCACTTTAGAAAGTAAAATATAAAAGGATAATCATAGAAAGGATTTAGCTTGAAAATACGAACAAGTTTTTTAGCGTACCTATTATAAAATCGTATTCTTCCACCGCATTGTTGAGATATTTTTCAATTTTTTGGCTCTGAAGAAAGTCAGCGGATTTGTCCCAAATGGAAAATGAAAGAACCATTAGTGGAAGGGCTTTGGAGAAAACGCTAAGAATCGGTCTTGGAATTCCAAATACCATGTTTGCTGTTGAAGGTAGAGTTGGATCCTAACTGAAATGAATTTAGGAATCAACTTCCTTTAACAACTTCCTGCTTATATGTATGTAACAAGTATTATTCAATAAAGTTATGTAAAATTTGCAAGGAAAATCTAATTACTTGAACATGACTTTGTGCTTACATTTAATGTTTTATGGAAGGACTTCCTTTCCCACACATGGCCTTTCCATCGCGGAACGCAATATCATATAAATATTGTCTTCTATTCTATCGATTCTTCTATAAAAAAAAGACTCAATGAGGAAGGATGGAATGTCAAGAAGAGGTTATTGCTATTTCTTTTGCTTTGACGCTTCAAAAATAAATTGTAACACAAGTTCCAAACCACACTGTGTCTGCACATGTCCTTATTACTTGACCAGACAAAACCTTGTACACAAATATTCTTATTTTGCGGTGTGGTAAGCTCGTTTGTGCAGCAAATTCATTTAATATTCAATTTTTTGTGATAAAACAAGGAAACATTCATGCGTTATTTTACTGCTTTGGCTGTGTACGAAAGAATTTTATTCAAGTGTTACATATTAAAGCGGTCTGGAAACTTGAAGCTGGTTTTAAATAATTTAGCTTATCAAAATCGAGCATAAACTTGATAGATTCAAGCATTACGTACATCAAAAGCCTAGGATATCGTTGTATAATTCGAATTAATTATGAAATTAACGCATATAAAGCAGTGAATAGTATACAATAAATATTCATATTTTTGTAAGAACTTATACTGTTCTTCCTCTTCCTTTTTACTTATACTATACATGAATCATCATGATCATGACCTTCATATTGATATACATATAAATTTTTGAGTGTGCGTGTGTTGCATTGCATGAGCACAAAGAAACAACTCACTACGTGCATATAGGGATATGTATAAATTAGGTATTCAGTTTCTTGTTTTTCTTTACTGCTGTGCAACTATATGTAATTGTATGTATTATTTACGACAGTTTAGCACGGTACTCTTTGGAGTTGCTGGACCAATATCGTTTAGGTGCAAATATTTGCCAAAATCTGTTGAAAAGTTTGGGACAAAACTTGTATCCCAAACTTCTCATGCATGTATCATACAAGCTATATATTCCGAGTAAATTATTTTGGCTACAGCAGGGATTTTTAGTAAATGATTAATAGGTGATATTAGTCAATTAATTACATAACAATTTAAATATGACACATAAAAGTTGAATAATTATGTAGCAATTGTTACAACATATTGTAACTTAATTAAGTACTACGATTTCATTATCATTCTAAATTAAACTGATTTTTGTCGGATAATTCCATCCAATTTCAGAATTATAAATAGTTGGGACACACAAGTGCACATTTTATTAACATGCAGAGTCATTTAATTTTCAAAAAATTAAACCATAATCTCCATAAAAAACATGACGCAACATATAATCACTAAACAGAACCAAATCAAAATCATAGCTAACATTTTTGACAAGTCAATCACATCTGGACCCGGCCTGATATTTTTGCTGTGCAGCTTTTTTACCAACATTGCATCCCAAGTGGACCATTCATCCCATTTTTTGTATAATCCAGACGACACAATTCTCTGCATGGAACCTTTTAACCAGTATTGATTCTCAGTTCTCACCCGCAAAAGGCTTATGTGTTTGTGGATTGTTTGATCAAGATGAAAACAATTTCGCTCCCCTTCAAAGTACTCACGCATGAAATTAGTAATGTATGCTATAGTAAATTTCAAATTAGTTGTTTCATCCAAATAGCCCAACTTATTATCAATCTCTCCTAATTTAAATAATAATTCTTTTTCACGTGAAAAGGATGCGTTTTCAAACACTTGGAAAGCTTCATCGACAGACAACCCATACTGATTAAATTCCTTTCCAAAAACTTCTTCAACAGAATTGTCATAACTATGCTGGCTAAAAATTATTTTGTAATCATGTTCCACTAGCTCCTTCAATGTTTTGATAAGCCCTCTTTGTGGTAAAACAATTGTTATAAGGCTGGTCAATCCATTTGAATAAAGTTGCATCAAAAGAAATGCGACAGAGCAGGTTACCATAAAATATCGAATTTTCATCGAATCTCCATGACCAAGTAAGCTGCTGATATAATATACAAGCTTGTTTATCATGGAAACATACCCATTAGTTGAGACAAGGAAAACTAAAAATAATATTGACATGGTAATTATTAGTAGCCAAATTTCAATGGTAAAGGGTTCGTACCACGTTGAGAACGTCAAAACTTGTGATTTTCTTACAGCCGTGTGGGTGCAGTAAAAGACAATTGATGATTCAAAAGTCTTGAAATGTGATTCATAAAATTCATAACTTTTATTACCAGTATCGACAGGAACAATACTCGCTGTATTCTTATTTAAGAGTTTGGATTTAAGATGCTTTAAGTTTTCCGTGGTAAATTGGAACAAGGAAAGTGTCAGGTTGTGTTTCTCTCCCAAAACCAAAATGGACATGATATCCGTTGTGCACATGAGATGCAACCGCTGGCTGAAGCTGAGGCAAGTCGTTTGCTGATTTCTTGGCGTAGTTTGGAGGAAATTATACTTGTCATTTATCCCAGTAAGGATATTATTTCTGTTTCCGTTGTAAAATAAATTTCGATGAAATGAATAAAAAGTCTTGTAGTACAAATATGTTTCTAAATATTTTGTAGATTTTAATGTAAATGGTACACAGTATCTCGAACAAATAAACGTTACTGCGGTTTCACTCCACTTGCATTCAAAAGTGGGAGGTAAGGTTAGGATTATTTTTAAGGACGCAAACATTGGAAAATCTTTGCTCCATTTTGAAATTCTTTCATTCCTTAATGGAATATTGAAGTAGATAAAATGCCGAGTGTTTGCCCAAATAAAGAGAAACATTGTTCGGGAAGGTACCACGGTTTCATTGAACTTAAGGATTGCTTTTACTAAACTACTCTAATGGTGTTTATAATCCAGTGGGCTGATTATTATGTTGAATGTGTTAGAATGCCTGTAGTGTCCTCTAGTCAGGTTCAATTGTGTTTTATCGATAGATATGGACCTCGGAAATATTGACTCATCTGGAACAAACTGTTCTTTATTGATTATTGTGGAGTTGTAGAAGTAAAGCAAATATTCATCCGATTTGACATTCAGGTTAGGAAACAGACGGGATAAACATGCAGAATGAGAACTAGATTGTATTTGTAAAACAATCGTAAAAACAACAATAATCCCAACAATCATTGTGAATGATAATTCCTGATGTATGGAAACCCAACAGATAGCTACTGAATTCTTGACGGATTTTATTGCAATAGATTATTTGTTCGCCTTTCTCAAACTGCTAAATATTTGTTACAATTGTTCCTAACCAAATCCAAATAACCTTAGCGAAATACGTCTCCGAATTTGATTTAACTTGTACTTCAATCTCAAGTTTTAAAAAAATTTCTTAACAAGTTATTAGTAAGGCTTATATGCCTTATATATTATCAGTGACAATTATACACAAGAGAACTTCAAAATTTTCTTTTGATTTTGAGTACACTTAATTTTTCTTAATTTCTACACACTTATATCCATCAAAATCAAACTTAATGTGCCAAATTGTAGTTTGGTAATGAGCTGTCAATTAAAACTGTTCCTAATGATTCAAAGTATTCATTTTGGAGACGTACTTACTCAAACTAATGAGTAAATCAACATGAAAAAATTCACGATTAAATTTTTTAGTTACAATAATCCAATTTATTTTACTAAAACATAAAATTTGACTAGAAATAAATTTTTTCATGCATCAATTCCATACCAAAAATTGCCAACGAAATTATTATCCAGCCAGACAATAGCACAAGAATAGCTGAAACCTTAGTTATTTCAATCGCATCTGGGCCTTCCCTAATGTTTTTGCTGTGTAACTTTCTCCTCAGCATTATATGCCAAGTAGACCATTCTTCCCATTTATAGTATAATCCCGATGCCACATTTCTATTCAAAGTCTCCATCAGCCAGTACTGATTCTCAGTTTTAGCACGCCAATGGTATTGTCTCCTATCAAATGTTTGATCAAGCTCGAAACATTTAATAGCATCACTGAAATTCTTTCGAATCAACTCATCAAAAAACGCTTTCAAATATGTTGCTTTTGATGTGTGATAAGTCAAAGCTAGCTTGCTACCTTCTTTCACTACCATTAATAATTCCTCCTCGTTTGTAGGAAACTTTTTATTTACATGAAAAGCCTCTTGTGCAGATAACCCATAGAATTTGAATTCCTCCCCTATTAACAGTATGGCTGGGCTCAATTTGATTAAAAATGAGTTTGTAACCAAGTTGTACAAACTGTTTTAAGGTTTTAATATGTCCCTTGGGTTCTGTAATGACTGTGGTCAAGCTAGTTAATTCATTTGAATAGAGTTGTGTCAAGAGGAATGAAATTGAGAAAATTAAAATAAAGTTTTGTTTATTTGCACACCCACAATGGCCTAATATACTTCCTAAATGATTCAATAATTGCAGAAATGCATGTAAATAAGATTGAAAATTATACAGTAAAGAAGAAAGTACTGTGCAAATAATTACGATTAGCAAACCTATCCATATCTCTTCACTAAATGGTGAGTACCACGCCGTAAAATTTAAAACCTGATTTTTTGCCGATTCCTTTTTTGGACAGTAGAGAGCAACTGTTTCGTCAAAATTTTGAAATAGAAGTTGACCCATCGTGTGTTTGCTTATATTTATCAGAGAAGAACCTGTTATAATCACGTCAGGACCTTGATATGGGTGACCAACTTGAAGCAAGTGATTTGTTATAGGTAAATGCTTAGAAAAATAAATTGTTAGGTTGTGTGCTCCTGCTAAAACCAAAACTGACATGATATCCGGGGCGCATTGATAACTCAATCGTTTTTTGGAGCTGATACAAACATCCTGCTCATGTAGTGGTGTAGTGGAAAGGGAATAATAATAGTCTTGAATCAATGCATGAAGCCCTTTTTCATTTCCATTTGAAAATATGTCTCGGTGAACTGATTGAATAGATTGGTGGCGTATAAGATTTTTAAACTGTAGAAAATTGATTATTGGAGCAATTGAACAATAACTCGAACAGATTATTGTGATTAAACTTCTATCCGGGGCACATTTGGAACTAGGTGGTAACGTGAGAATAATTTTTAACGCAGGAAATATTGGTAGTGTCTCATGCCACTTTGCAAGCTCGAAGTTTGACTGAATGATTCCTGAATAGTAATACTGATAATGACTTGGAATTCTGCTTCTCCAAAAAAAGATGAATAAGGATTTAGAAGGTACTAAAGTTTCTCCAAAATTACGCAGGGTATATCCTAAATTATAGTATTCGTGTGAGTAGACAAGTGGGCTGATGATCACATTGTACGTATTGGAATATCGATAATGTTCCTTTTTCAATCCTTTGCCACTTTGAATCACGACATACCTGGATAATAACGACGCATCTGGAACCAAAATGTCAACATCAATATTGTTGGAATTGAAGAAATACATAACGTAGTCTTCCCAGTTTGTATTGAAATGAGGAAATAGTTGAGACAAACAATTGGAATGGTGAGCATCAGCGTGGAAGTGTGGAATAAGTGCCGCTGCAGTAAGTAACATTGTGGTTTGAAATACAGTTAGTGAAAGTTCTAAACCTACATACATCCTGTATGCTTTCTAATTTTATTTTGTTGCTGAATATATCTGATGCAATTTAGGAACTGCTTTTATTTTACTTATCGTTAGTTCACTAACAGTGTTACTTTTTGGACAATGCACTTGTCACAGTTTTATGTTTGCGAACTAAAGAGAAAATAAAATACGGGGCTATGTAATCAGGTACTGTGAAATCAGGTACAGATAATAGCTCGTAATATTCAACATGATTTTTATAAGAAAGATTCGATTCTTGTAATGATGATGAGCTGAATGAAACTATAATTATAATAAGAAGGATTAACTATGGATTCATCATTTTGTTATGCTGTTCTAGTTCTATTTAAAAAATAGAATTGGATTAGGGAGAAAAAGTGGGTTGGCTAGTTACACTGGAGCTCTTTCCTTTCCTTTTATTTTGGCAAAGCTATGTGTAGATATGAAGCGGCATCCCGTTTCACGAGTATCTCAAGGTCAAGCAGCTATCCAAGGATTCAGCTTTGAGTTGAGATTAAATAACTGGAGAAAGTTGTCCAAAAAACAGCATGTGGATTTGAGTGACAACTTTCTTTCGAAGAAAGTTATGAAGGCATAACCATGTCAGCTTACAGCTTACCATATAATTTTAAAGAGAATTTCGTGGCATCTTTATCTGTAGCATGACATGACATTTGTAGGTTTGTTCTTACTTTCTTTAAACCCAGACACCTACATATTATACATAAAAAAGGAAACCTTCAGCATCCAAACCAAAGGCTGCTTTATCTATACTCAAGCACAAGGAGAACGGGCTTGCGTTATTTTGCATACAAACTGGTTATATTCAAAACCGCTTCTCTTACACACTCCATATGTCGCTTGAGAGCGTGGCCATAAAGCCCTGAGAGCTATGATGGAAGTGGAGATTATTCCAACAACATTTTTTTGAAGTTGTTTTGAACAACATTCCACGTTTGAAGTTGTGCAAAACAATCAAATGAATGTGGTGTGTTTGCTTGCTGCGAGGAGTTTGGAGTGGACTGGAATGCAAGCCGAATTTAGGGGCTGATATATGCATATATGTATGTACATAGACATATCAAACATCGTGGCCTGTTGGTAAGCTCTCCGTGTCTTCCTTTTCTGGCGGTCTGAGATATATACACTATAATCTATCTACCACTCATCTCCCTACTTTATTCATTTATTTAAAAGAAGCTCAGCTCAATATCTTGCTTTTCTGCTCGTTTATAAGCCATGTAATAAATGATCAAGAAAAACATGAGATGCTACAGCGCATCTCGTATCTTATTTAAGTGGAGCAGTTGGAAGCTCAAACAAACGTAGCTCACGTATCTCTTTTTTTTGTAAGCTGCTCAGCTCAATTTTTGTAGATAACGTACGGAAAAGAACTGGAAATCTCTTTCATCATTTTTTCATGTAAAGAATCTGGTGTGCGTGGTATATGCGTGAGACCAAACTCCTTTCGCATGCATAGTTGAATAACCTTCTCCTTCTGTGGAGTGAGCTAGTGGCTTTGAAATGAAAAAGTTCATTTCTGGTTTGGAGTTTGACACATAAGCAGCCAGCGTGTTCGTCTTCCACAAGTCGATATTTTGTGAAAACCTGCAACACTTTAAAATATACGCGATAATCTTGGTGGTAGAGGTTCGTAGTAATTGTTCCACTCAATGTTCTTCATTAATAATCTTGACAAATCATGCGCATTTTTTTAATTATTGATAAAATATGTAATTATAAATATTACGTACATTTGTGTCATTTCGCAGTGTAAAGTGGAAGGACATTGACTTGAGATCAATCTATCCATGGCTTTAGTACTTTGACCGATGGACTATCTGAAATTCACGGTATGTATGCATGAATAATTTATTGCATAATTAATGCAGTATGAAAGCTATAAGCTACGTTAAAATTTTAGTTTACCTGTTCTCATAATTTAACCCATCCAAACCAAAGCACGTTGTTGCTAAAAAAATTAGGTCTGTTCGTTTTCCTTTGTTCTTAAAACTGGCAAAATATTTTATGTTTCAGGAGCTGCCATAGTAAGTATTCATGGATATCAAAATTCATGGGTATGGTTCGTGGAACATTGAGTGGCAGGTTCTAAAAGTCACGACACAAAGACGAGGTAGCAGCAGAAGCAGCCAGTCATTTTTAAAATGAGGATGACAGCCTGTCTAGTTTGTTGTTAACTTACATAACAATGGAAAGTCAATAATAATGTATATATTTATTAACGCAGCGTAGCTAGTTTATGGGAATGAGAGAATATTGGGAGAGCGTACGTCCGTGTCGTTAGTACGTCCGTGGCATTGCTTTTACTTATGCGCGCGAGATTTAAACCTTCCATAGAATTAAATGAGACTCAGAATCTACAGGTTATTTAACATGTTGAATCAGCTGTTGGTACTAGTTAATGAATTCGACGAAAATTTACAGAATATCTACAGAATATTCAGAGAATGTGGCCAGTAAAACGAATGATGTAGTACACTAAGATGCGTTCCCTAAAGTTTAACGGACTTTATTTGAATTATGATAGAAAATCAACTTGTTATGAATATGTTGTCTCATTCGAAGCTTGTTAAATTCTTCAGATAAATAATAATTAGTAGACTATATGGAACCTTAAGCGCATGAATGGAATATTGTAACCAACAGTGATTTGGAGGTATCGTTCCATCTATGAAAGTTTGGAAAAATGATCTACAAGTTTATAATTACTATGATGACTGTCAACATGGCAATGTAAGTTATGATGAGCAGTGAAAACAATATTTATGATTTTAAATGGATAGACAAATATTTTAGTGCTTTTTATCGGAATGGAAGCCTACTTACATTCCATTAACTTAACAAAGTGCCGAATTTGATTTCATCCTCTGCGTTTGGATGTTTAAAAAAATAAATATATTTAGTGTTTGTTGTCAGACTGAGATGCTAGTAAACCTTTAGGTATCTCCTTTGTGACCCCCATTGAAGATGGGTATTTGCACTTAATTGAATTGGAACGATCAAAGTAACCACGGCGTCGGTCATTGAAAAACCACACATACGGCTAAATCGGTTTGCTTGGTGCAAAGTCAATTTCAATTAAAATGTGTTGGAGTTGACGTGTTTCGGTAGGTAATGTTTGCCGTCCCTTAACACAGATTTTGTCCTGTAAATGTCGACAAAGCTCGATAACTGTATACTACCAGAGGTATTGAAATTACAGATAATCGTGATTTTACCAATCACATTGATCTATAATTTTTATAATTACTATGATGACTCTCAACATGGCAATGTAAGTTATGAGGAGTAGTGAAAACAATATTTATGATTTTAAGCGGATAGACAAATATTGTAGTGCGTTTTATCGGACTATGCCACAATTATTATGTTTAGTAAATTATCTTTTATGACTTCTGTGGCCTCCATTGAGGATTGTGTAGTATCCCTTGCACCTTTATTGAAATGGAAGGAAACAACCACACTACCAAAAAATAATTTCGCAGATTTTACTTTGTAACGTCATTAGAGCCAATTTTGGCATCAGTTTACAAGAACCGTTCAAACATCAAGAACCTTTTGCTGAAGCGGGGTTTAGAATTGGGTAATTGATGTGAGGATTTATTTATTCGGGTGGTGCATAGTCAAATTCAATTAAAATGTGGATGGGTTGGCAGCACTAAAGTTTAAAAAAATTTCGACAACATACTGCAGATTTTGTCGGGTAGATCTGGACGAATTCCAATGAATGCAAATTACCAGTAAATTGGATCACGTTTAAAATGTTCTGAATGGGTAATAATTGTCAATAAATTAAAAGTCTTTTTAAAATATACAATAATCTTCAGAAAATTTTCAAGATGTAATTGAAATAAGAAGAGGGTTATGATTGTTGGTAATGAGCAGAGTGTCCAAATTAAATTATTTTGTACGTTTTTAGACGTGTACCATACAAAAAGTTTTAATAATTAAACTTGCATGTAACTGATTGTAGTATCTGGAAGTTTGTTGACAAAATGTATTGTCTTTAAACGATTTCCAGTGATTCGTGTCGAAATCAGATTCCCTCAAGTTACATAATTTCATCTTATGGTGCATTTGAAATATTAGGCTTGAGAAACCAACTTGTTAAAGAGATGCTTGAAATGTGCAAAGAGTAAATTAAATGCTGTTCAAATTTAAACGTTTTTTAAAAAGGGAATTCACTAGAAATTATTCTACATATATAGAATTATCCAGCAAAAATTGTAATTAAAATGACGACGCTGAACTGAATAAAGAATGAATTTCAACTAATATATGAATTCAATTGGAAAAAACTTTAGCATTAATTTTAGAATCATTAGAATCATTCTCATCATCACGAAATCATGACTTTGACTTTGTTCAGGTCATTGACCTTTTAAGGAAGAAATAAAAAAAGAGCTGGGGGTGACGAATTTATATGATACTTACGACATTAAAATATATAAAGTCTCCATAATGTGGCATCACATGGCATATGATTGTATGGTGTGTTAAAGACCTCCCCAAGAGCTTGTGCTGATTCTTTTATTTGAATTGAGTGTAAAGCTAAATGAATCCATTCATTGTAGCACATTGCGATACTCACTCAATTTATGTAACTATTACTCATCTACTTGTTCATACGACTTGCTCTACTTACTGAAAAGAACTGGTGACTCTCAAGTGTTCTGTTTTTATTATCATCAATCCAATAAAAAAAGGATAACTGGTCTTGTTTTGGAATGGATCAATCTAAAATCTATTCTTTCTTAATAAGAATATACATGTTCTTCTGTGTTCCTCAATGTATACCAAGGAATATATTTCCCAAGATTTTCAATCATAACCAATGAAGGATATTTCTCATACCTTCAAAGCATTTACGAGCAAATAACAAACGTTATAAGCCCCTACACTCGAAGCGATGATGATGTGATGATGGTATGGGCATCACGCATTCATATTATTCATGACCATGTGGAAAAAACCAAGTTTTTTTACATAACAAAAGAGCTCTTGGAATCCCAGATGAATGAAGAAGTGAAACTCTGTGTAATCTCAACGCAAGCACACACATCAACATCACATCTCTCAAAACCTTTTTCTAGCATCCTGAATGGTCCCGTGATCTACTCTCCTCCGTCCTCAGTATCTAGTTTCGTAAGTTCATTAGAATGTGGCACAGTCCTCCAAACAACATAAGGAGCACAAACAACAGAAACGCCACATCACGCATCATCATCATCATTAACATATCGAGGGAAATTGAGTCTTTATGACGTCAAGTCTTATTTTCGACACAACGTGCATTATACGTTTCTCATACCATACAAAAAGTAAATGTTGTCTTGGTTTGGGTTTAGTTTAGTTAGCCTTTACTCAAGAAACAAGCACTAACGTACTACGGAACGTATCTCTTCATAAAAACTACGTTTTTTTCTCTTTTCTGTTCCTTGAGTAATATAGAGAGTACAGAAAAATTTTCCAAATTAAATCTATTATATTAAAGGCGAGCCTGCTTACTTTACCTCAAGCCTATAAAAACCCAAGTAAAAATCCCACATCCAGCCCGTTTTTGCTGACAGCATTAGCTATATATTTTTTAATTTCATGTACTTTGTATACATACATTGTACACTACTCGCTCATTCGTGAGCGTGTCAAGTCAAGTTTCCATTTTTTAGCCTATAGATGATCAAGATGGGACGAATGACCGTAAGATAGCTGAGATGCTGACTCTGTAAACGCTTCTTCAGGCAATAGACCGTGATCAGATACGCTTGGAGGAGTTTAAAAATGAAGGCAAGGCTGCAGCATGCAAATCAATCTTTATTTTTCCCCGTATACTAAATCCCATACTAAATCTGTCCGCCAATACTAAATCTCATATAAAATTTCTGTATATGCTAAATGCTATTTTGGAAAAATAACTAATGCAAAATCCCATACAAATTTGTGTACATGCTAAATCCTATGTTATATTTCTAATGCTAAAACCCATGCTAAATTCTCCAATGCTAATTCCCATGTTAAATTTTTCGAATGCTAAATCCCATGCTAAATGTTCCCATGGTAAATTCTGCAATGCTAAATTCTGCAATGCTAATTCCCATGGTAAATTCTCCAATGCTAAATTCTGCAATGCTAATTCCCATGGTAAATTCTCCCATGTTAAATTTTTCGAATGCTAAATTTTCCAACGCTAAATTCTATGCTAATTCACTGTTTAAATTTCTCGATGCTAAATTCTCCAATGCTAATTCACAAGCTAAATCCCATCTTCCATTCTCCAATGTTAATTCACAAGCTAAATCCCATGCTAAAACCGCATGCTAAATTTTCCAATGCTAAATTCCCCAATGCGAATTCCCCAATGCGAATTACCATGTTAAATTCTCCCATGTTCCATTTTCCAATGCTAATTCACATGTTAAATTTCTCGATGCTAAATTTTTCGAATGCTAAATTCTCCAATGCTAATTCACAAGCTAAATCCCATGTTCCATTCTCCAATGTTAATTCACAAGCTAAATCCCATGCTAAATTTTACAATGCTAAATTCTCCAATGCTAATTCACAAGCTAAAACCCATGTTCCCTTTTCCAATGCTAATTTCCATGTTAAATTTCCACGTTAAATTTCCAATGCTAAATTTTTCGAATGCTAAATTTTACAATACTAAATTCTCCAATGCTATATCCAATGCTAAATCAGATGTTGCATTTTCCAATGCTAAATTTTACAATACTAAATTCTCCAATGCTAAATCCTATGCTAAATCCCATGTTGCATTTTCCAATGCTAAATTCCATGCTAAATCCCAATGCTAAATTCTCCAATGTTAAATTCTCCAATGTTAAATTCTCCCATGTTAAATTTTCCAATCCTTAACCGAATGCTAAATCCCATGCTAAAACCGCATGCTAAATTTTCCAATGCTAAATTCGCCAATGCTAATTTCCATGTTAAATTTCTAATGCTAAATTTTCTAATGCTAAATTTTCCAATGCTAAATCCAATGCTAAATCCCATGCTAAATCCCATGGTAAATTTTCCAAAGCTAAAACGCATGCTAAATTTTTCGAATGCTAAATTTTCCAATGCTAATTTCCAGGTTATATTTCTAATGCCAAATTTTCCAATGCTAAATTCTATGCTAAATCCCATGTTATATTTCTAATGCCGAATTCTCCAATGCTAAATCCCATGTTGCATTTTCCAATGCTAATTTCCAGGTTATATTTCTAATGCTAAGTACTTTGTTAAATTCTCCAGTGGTAAATGTGCAATGCAATGTATATATAATACGATAGGTGGCCTCACATACACAGTTATACTACAATGTAAAATGTTCGCTGATAGATTTATATGTCAGCTGTGCTTTGTTTACATTTGATTTGCAGCAAAATGGCATGCACGTTGCGCTAGGTCACCTTTCCATCAGTTGCTCCCTATCCTTTCCCACTACGTCCAATTTTTTCATAATACTCCTAACTCTCTCCCAATACTCCCAATTCTCTTCCACTACCACCAATTCGTTTACTATGCTCCCAGTTCTCTCCCAATACTCCCAAAATTTCATTCATATCTTATTCGTATGACCAACTCAGTCAGCAATGATTCGTGACCGTAAAACCATCTCTGAGTTAATGCGTGTGTTGCATGTGATTTTGGTATTGAACTGAAACAAATGGGTCTGGAAGCGAGATTTGAGTATGGCTTTGGAAGAAAATTGGAGTGTCGTTTTTTATAAATTGGTTTGGAGGTAATTTAAAAAAGTACTAATAAGTGTGACTTGACTTGAAGGGAATTTTAAAACTGGATTGTAGGGGGTAATAGAATTTTGCACACTCTACTCGATCACCAAATTTGATGGTGTTGTATAAGTCGGGGCGCATAGACGGGGCTGGCATTAAATGTATTGGATTAAATTTTGTGTGAAGGTTTCCACGAACGGTTTGCATTGGAATTAAGTTAATGCCGAGGCGTAGCACGGCTGGCCTGCTAGTATAACTCTAAGTGAGTAATAGTGAACACATTGGGCGTACAACGTATTGTATTATGATGCCTATAATGAATCATAACATGAGTTGAGTTGAGTGGATTGATTTTTGGGTATTGCGTCTCATCCCAATCGTTCAGGGGACAACAATCGCACTCAGCGTTCATCTTCGTGTGTGCACCGCATTCAACATATTCAAAATAATGTTCGTCAAGTAATGAGCAAGCACAAAATCCAGAATGGATGGATGATGGCTTAGCTTTGGTTTGGCTTATAGGAAGAATTAATATGAATGAGTGATTGAGTTTAAAAAGTAGCGAGATGGTGATACACATGTTTTTGGTGATCATCATGGGGGAAAATATCAGTCTTTCTTATTTAACAGCTTCAAAATGCAGCGTTGTGTATATATATAGTCATAATATCCAAACGTAGTACATCTCCGCTACAAGAGTTGAAAAAGAGTTGACTGCTGCAATGCAACAACGAATATATATATAGATTCATATATGCATACATGTTTTTTTTGGCTGCTCACAATACAAACGCATCATCATATTCTTATCATCACCAAAAAGTTTTGCTCTCGAGAAGATTAGAAACTGGTTGTTTGATGACATGTACAATGTACTTACATGTTTCAGTCAAGTCAGCTACAACGACAGGAAAAAATACATAGATACAGATATATATATTGAATTCTTTTGGAGCTCCTTCTTGATTTCACATGGTCACGTCTTCCATTTATCTCTTTCGTCATATCATGCTGCAATGGAGGAATGTGTTATTGAACTTTACTTGTGTTTGCTTGCCTATTCCCCTCTTTAAATATTTAATTGCGTTTTTATATAACACTACCGGTTAGCCTAATCGACCGAAGCATCTATTCATTCTATGCAGTAAAAAAACTCTCAAAAAGTTTAATCTGCTACATACGAAGCCTTGAATCAAGAAGCATGTAGTTTTGAGAAATGTGAGAAATTTTGTTTCTTTTTGTTACATTTTTCGTTTTTCCTAATAATTTATTCTTGTGAGTGAGTAGTGTAATTATGACGTGAAATTGACATTTAGATCACTCTACATCGCTACTCTTCATAAGATGATGAAAGGGAGAGCATTGCAAATTGCAGTCATTTCGCATTTTTTTAATGAAAAATGTTATGAAGAAATTGCTTATACAGGTAGCACACAAATGTTTCACGATTCATCGTCCTCAAAAATGAGGAATTGTTTTCAAAATTTACTTTCACAATCACCAACCAATCTGAAGCTGTAGGAAGCAATTTATATAATATGAGTAGTTTGGGTACAACTACATGCCATGGAGAAAAAGGAAAGGGGTATCAGGGGTAGTAGAACTAGTTCATTAGGTCATTAGTTTCATCATTAGCATCATCATCAAAGTATAAGACGTTGTTTTTCCAGCAGGTCAATAATTCACATGATCCTATTTGTTTTCCTTACTAGAGTACTATTGACAGTCTTTTACCGACAGCCTACACACTACGCAAAGATAAAAAAGATTGTGGCCAACATTCAACTTTTCCATTCCGTCCATGCACATTGGTTGACGTGGTTTAGTTTTAGTAGGAGTCAAAGAAACCCGTAACGTCAAATCCATCATTGTCGTAAATAATCATCGTGAAGAAAATCACTGCATGGGATTGGGGCAGAGTTCAATTGAGCTAAACTATTAGTATTTCACTTGACTCTGAAACAAGCGCTTTCCTACAATATTCATACTGAATTTCTCAAGATAGACATTTTTGGGTTCTTCGAAGATAGGGACTTGTTAAACCAAAGCCATTCTCCCCCATTAGCATAATTTGATTATCATGATAGGGGTAAACACATTTTTCTTTCGCTTCCCTTGCCTCTTGTGCTCATTCCCATTTTTGCAATTCTGCATAATGAACCGTCCTTTTTTTATTCAAACATTTCACAAGTCACGAACGACGACCTTACTGCCAACGACCCATTTCCAACTACTACAAGGTTAAAAAGATGGCTCACCAAACACAAGTAAAAATAATTTAGTCTCGTGTTGCGTTGCTTAATGTAAAGGGGCTAACGATGAGTTGACCAAACACAATGACTGTTATTTTTATTTAGTTATTTGGAGGTTGAAATTGATGATGATAACGATTGCAGATATTTCACTGGTGAGACGGACGCCTCCTCCACGACGAGGCAATTCCCTTCTTGTGATTTGCGAATGATACTACCTTAGTTCATCCTTCAAAAATAACCTGTGAATACTGAGTTTCAACTAAATCGATTGATTTTTCATTCAAATTGTTGCGCGTATGCTTTCAAAATCCTCAATGAATTTTAAATCGAATGTTAGAAGTTGATTCACCATGAAAAATAACATGTGAATACTGATTTTCATGTAAATATATAGAAGCAAAAAGTTTAGTGACCCGAGTGAGATTGGTACCCGAGATCACATTCGCACTAGTTGGATAGCTTACCAACTACACCACGTATTCATTTATGTGAATTGATATCAATTATAGGCATTAGATCAGCCATGAGAGAGAGAGAGTAGTAGAATGGAACAGAGAGAAAGAGTAAAGAGTTTCTCCGTTGGTATTCAAAACACGAGGAAAATCCGTTCATGTTCTATTCATTCTGTCTGAAATGTGTTGTGCTTCAATTTTCCCATGAATAGTTACAACGTTATTACTATGCATGCATGTATGTATGTATTATTGCAATATATTATTCCACGTATTGCAAGCTGTAGTCGTATGTCAAATAATATTGTGTTTTGGATTGGATATGGAATCTAAGCCGGAGACCTTCAACGTTTAATTTGACGTCCTTGAGCTAGCGCCGGACCTTACTGTTCGGAATGCTTGCGTCTCCTTTTTTTGGGACATGAACGCGTCATGACGCGTTCTCAGAGCCGGAAGTAGCTGATATAATTTTGGCTGTGAAAAGAATAGTAAGGATATTCCAGAGGAAGCTCTACTCCCTCCCCAGCTCAAATGCTGTCCTCCGTTCCATACGTCTCTTACATCTCACTCACCGCCGCCTGCAAACAAGTAATTTGCTTACTGAAGAAGGAGGGAGACTGGAAAATCATTGAACTCGTCCTCCTTCAGCTCCCCTCACGTCATGGAGAATAAAGCGTTGATCCTCTCCGAGCATGGGAATGATGTTGATACTCTTGCACCTCAATATCCTCTCCGCAACATGCCAAGGGTTTTCTATCGCTCGGAGTTTCATGCTTATGTGTCCTTCCTCGTCTCCTATCATTCCATTCTCGAGTCCAAAAATCAACGGCAAATCGTCAAATGTTTGGAGCTTGGCCTGGTATCCATGGAGTTTCTCTCAACACTCATCCACCTCCCACGAGTGTTTGCCTCGTTCGTACAATACCAATGCATGAGACCAAGACGACGTCCTCAAAATGAAGATAGCTCCAAATGGAAACGCTCCAGTTTCACCAGGAATTTAATGAAAACTTTGTGGATTTGATGGCAAGATGTGCATTTGCTGATTGCTCTCCACTTCCCTCCAGATTCCAATCTTCAGCTTTCTTGACAAATGGGGGAAGTACGCAGAGCTCTGTGGAGATGAGGATGGGGAATTTGCTTGCATTTACAAGACGACATGATGCATTTGGATATATGATGTACTCGTTAACATTATATGAAATGTGAAAACACCTAAAATAAAGTATGCACTTGAAATTATGGATAACCAATTTTATTTTCGATTTTATATATAAAGATTATAACATGCAATTCCATGTACTTGATATGAAAAATCACAGCAAAATCCGTAAATTCCCTCGGGGAAAGAAACGCAATGAGATTTTGCACTGGACATGTTCCAAATAGCGGATTTCAGAGTTGGTCCCAGCACGTCGCAGCAATTCTTGCTGCTAACGGAGCACTAGCGCTGGTTCCTGTGTGCTCAACAGTGCAAATATGATCTGGACGGAGTCGACCATCCATGTCAACTGTCGCGACACTTTTATCCAACGTTGGGGTTCCGGAGGAGTAGGTGGACGAGCATTCGTCAAGATACCATGGTTGGAAACCTCCTTGAGTTGATGATGAGATGCTCAAAGCAAGAATTGAATTTGTGTAGCCATCACAGTTGCAACTGTCTACGTGACGATCTCCATTTCCGGATGCCCATATGAAGATAGAGCCGAGACCACGACGACCATTTGTGACGCCGTAAATAAAAGCACGTCTTGCTAGCGGACCAGGTCCATCAACAGTTTTCCCGTCGTATTCTGGACCCCAGGATGCGGAGAAGATGTCAATGTGGTCAGGATTTAGACCCAAAGCTTTGGCTTCAACGGCGTCATTTACAGTCCCGTCCAACATGCGAACCCCACCGATGGGAGCATTGTATGCTACTCCAACGCCACAAATGTTATTTCCAGGAACCAAAATAAGCCCCACTTGCTCCACCACCTCCATGACCGTCGTAATACGGAAAGTCTCGTTTGAACCTTCGCCAGAAAATTATGCGTAATACAAATTAAAGTGTAACTTTCATGAATGAAAAAAATGTACCAATTTTGTTTTAAATGATGCAAAAGTAGTACGTACGTCAGGCTCATCTGAAAGAAGTTGGCTCAAGTCAATGGAGAGTTTGCAAATTCTCGAGTGCTCAAACAAATAGATTCATATTAAATCCCAACATTCGATTCCCAGAAGCTCTATTTCACATGCACTACATTATATCATTTCAGATATTTATATTAAATTTAAATATTATTGTAAATATTAAATATATTTGTTTTTAACGTTTCGCCAATGTTGCTTTGGCTTTATGCTTGCAATTTCAATTTCATGCAGAGCTGAGCGAAATCTCCTTTGCTCTCATCCCGTTTTCCAGTGTTTGTTAGCCATATGCCTGAAAATTTTCAAAGATGAAATGTGGGAATAATAATAATAACTGGAAGAGCTTTAGCTTGGCTCTAGATTTCATCATGATCATCATCATCAGTTTTATTCCAAGAAGGATTCCACCAATCAAATTCAGAGACCATCAAAGAGCATTCTTTCATTTCATATTATGTTATTTCTCTTTCCAAGAGTTCAAAAAACTTTTTCTCCAGAGGTTTTGCAAAGAAAAAGAAGTTTGTTACTAAATGAATAGAAGTGGAGTGTCTCCACTTCTATTCATCCATCCATCCATCTCATGTCTTTATAACTCATTTCAAAGAGGATTTCATTATGATGAGAGCTGATTTGTTCTAGAATATATGTTATGTTGCAGCCTGGAGCTTAAGCTCACTCGAACCAGCTTGTGATTAAGGGTGACTATGTACCTGGTTTAAAAAGGAACAAACAAAGACATGCGTGCAAATTGGAGTAATTGGGGTAGTAGGTAGTTGTGTGGTATCATGTCAGCCTGCTGCTCAACATAACAGCCAAATAAAATTAGTTTTGGATTCCGGCTAACCGTCATTCATTGCATGAATGCAACAAACACGGAATAATATTGTTGCATACGAAAAATAGGGAACGGAAATGAGTAGTGTGCCTAACATATTCAATGACGACAATTACTTGGATGCTCTGCGTTGCCGTTGCGGTGAAAGTGGCATTAAAACTTCCGTCCCTGCTCAAACCAACCAAATCACAGCGCAACTTAGCAAACTAAAATAAGACTGCTCTGCTTGCATACAACAAGCATGTAATCTCATCACGACACGACCATGTTTTTCTGCTGCAGCTACTTGATGATGGTGGTGCTTTAACCTTTTGATTGGGTTTATTAGGAATAAGTGAATAACCGCATCCAAAACGAACAACTCATTCCAATATCAAACCGTTCACAAACCTAAACAAAAGTAAATGGAGGGCAGTGAGATATCACAAAACAATTTTTTTAGCGAGAGAATAAAGTTATGGGTGTTGGCAATCCTGCATTTCAGCAGCCTTCTACTTCTAATGTCATCTCTATGAAATAAAATTGTAAAAAGTGGCGACTATCAATAGTAATTCGCACAATGTCTCGAAATCATTTTTAATTGGAATGGATTTGAGGCCCAGCTCCTGAATTGCACTAATTATCCTTCGTTTCGTAATATGCTTCACACCTTTGGTTTTTTTGTCTCAATTTAAATCCCAAAGACCTTTTATAAGAATACCGAAACATGAGATGACATTAAATTTGAACATGGCACTATCATGCCAAAATGCTCAAGTCCGGCACTATGGGACTTTTTTTCAGGCCAATATTTTAAAATATATTTTTAATTGCAATTAACTGATTATGGTTTAATAAGGCATTGCGTGTACATTTGAATCACATATTAGTGATCTACGTACTAAATAGCGTCCGTATACCTAATATGGGACCAAAAAATTCATTGTGATGTTTGGACATGATGTGATGTGACAAGTCCCAGCTCTGGTTATGTCTCCCGTTAAAGAAACAATTTTTAAAAATTCATAACTCCTAGGACCGGACAGCATTCAAGACCGGACCAACGGCATTCTGTTCGCAAAGAGCTGTTCTTTCACGTGGTAGCAGTCGCTGTTTGAAGCCAGTCCGATTCTTGAAGCCACAGTAAAGTTTTGTTGGAAAACGGCCATTTTTAACGGTTTTTTAATTATAACGGTCAGCCGTTACAAAATTTCGAAAAATAAAGACTGGTATCGGAAACTTCAGACCAATACCGACATTTTGATACCCCATGTCTTAGGAAAAGCTGTTATGAAAATCCATAAAAAAAGTCCCATAGTGCCGGACTTGAGCATTTTGGCATGATAGTGCATGGACAAAACCGTATCCGGTTCAAACAAGCGTTTTTTTTGCATTGAATTCGTTCAAAAATTGAATAATTCACTTAATTTTTTTTAAATAAAACCCATTATAATAAAGAAATTGGGAAGGAAGGAAATGGCACACTGCCACGAATTCGCACAAGATCATATAATAGTATTGTCTAGCTGTACAGTACAATCGACAAATAGCATGGAATGTGTAGAGTACTGGAAACACATTTGAAGCCAAAAACGGCCACTTCGGATTTTGTCTATCAACGCAATATTAAAAGGTATAGTGGCCTGCCACGCTGTTGTGCTGATCCTTATCAGGTCAGAAAGAGTGAGAACGCAACCTGTTCCTGAACCATGTCAAACAAAAGTAATAATAATAAATGTTTAAGGAGTCAAAACACAAACACGGCATAATAAGATGTGCCAAAAAACATCAGATTTATCTGATTCATCAATCCAAGCATCAGCGTGGTTGTGGTTAGTTAGAAGAAGAAAAATCAACAATTCAATAATACTAATATTTGGATTTGCTTTGTCTCCGCATTATTTATGCAATAATGGGAATAATTCAATAATTGTAGAATCACTAGCTACAAACAATTAGGATTATTTGATTTTGTCGATGATAGTGCTTATCTGCATCTCCATCTTCGTAATGAGAAATAATGTTCCATGGGGTTGGAGCGGAGAGGTTCTATTCATAAAAAATGTGTGCTGCGTTACAAGTTTTAAAATGGTGATTATGAAAAGTCCAGTTATGAGAAGAATACAAAAAGGAACAATGAAGAAACACACCAAAGAATAAATTGTGAAGGAGAGGCAGGTTGAAAGTTAACACGCAGGTGCAAAACGGTTTTATTTATTCTGCGGCAATTGGAGTTCATGACAGAAAGGCCACAATATTTGGCACGTGGAGAGTGATTAGGAATATAATGTGGAAAATAAAATTGGAATGTTAGATTTAGTACTATGTACCTGATATTGAAATTTCGATATCAGATTAAATGATGAAAGGAACTGGTGCATTCAAAGTAAACCTAATCAAACGCTCATATCTCATGCTCCATTGATGAGTGAGGAAAATGGTGGGGACGAAATTGTTCCCTTTTGATGTAAATTTGATGACGTAAATAAATACATACACTCGTACATCAGCTCTCCAACTCCTCAACCTAGTCGCTCCAGTAATTGAAGAAACAATGAGAAACTCGTTACATTTTTGATGACTTTGATGCTTACTCGAATGGAACATAACATTACATTAAGTGATCGTGATCCCTACTGGAACGAAGAGTGTGGGACTGGTAACATAACTAGAAAATATTTATGTGCTGTGCGTATTTCATACATGATAGCATACCGTCATCACATCACATCTCACAGCCCAACCAAAATTATCTAAAGCTGGTAAACGTGCTGGTGTAATGTACAAAAATAACAATTCCAAAGCCACCAGATCATGTTTATAAATTACGTGTCCTCTTTTATGGGGAAACTTTTATGGGGAAACTCCTTCCATATCATCATTAAATTATCAGCATTGGATTGAGAGCTAAGCCATGTCATGTCAGCCATGACATCATCACCAATGGCTTACTAAAATTTGCATTTGTTTGTGCCGATGTTGCTGGGTTGAAAATATAGGGAAAAACAACTTTTCATGGTCCAAACCCCTGCGTTTCAACATTTTGAGCATTTTCAAATGCATCAAACGTTTACGTTGCTAAAAGGTGTTTCTTTGAAAAGGTAGAAAGATGACAAGAAAACAACCTCAAGGCATGAATTTGTGAGAAGCATTAACAATCAACATGATAATATTATGACTGGATTTGATGATATGAGGTCATCACACAATTTTCTATTTGATCTACTGTTCATGGCATAAAATGTTTGATTTTATGGTGATTTAGTTTACTGTTAAAAAGGTAGCAACAAAGTCGGACATTGAATTTGGAAGTGCAGATATTGAAAATAAATAGATTTATTCAAGCAGACCATGTTTCACAAATAATATCTGAGTGGAAATGGTGCCCAGTCACAATACCAAAAACGCGAATAAAATTCAAACATCCCACAATTTTGCAAACATTCCAAATGGGTCATAAAGGTTAGGTTACATTAAAGGTTAACACAAATACTGTTACAAGCTAAACCCGGGGTGGATACGTCTATCTAAGCGGTGAATAAGGAAGAAACTTTGCATGCAAATGGGTTCTTTGTCAATTATTCGAATAAGTGAATTAAATAAGATTTGGAATCATAGGGCTCGGGTTTAAGTTTTTTATTAAAAAATTTGCTATGTTTGTTACAAGTTTTTGCGAAGTTTGTATACGTTTGTTTTTATACAAACATCTCCAAAAATAAAACTTTTGGTTGGTTGGGTAGATTTGGGATTGTGACTGGGAATCGTGGAACTGCATATGAGCGTATTTATTTTAATTGGGAGGATGTAAAAAGGCTCCTATTTAGAATCAAAACGCTACAAGCAAGAGCAGAACACTTTCATTTGCCTACACTTCACGTCGTTATACATAGCTTTGAAAATGCATACAAGCGTTTTCTGTATAAAAATGGAACGACGCATTATGTTATCGTATTTATTAACCGGCCCCCTTTGCAAAAGGGGATATGTTCTTGATTTCACCAATGGTGTCTGTCCGTTTAAACGAACGTTTAAATGTCGAAATGTCTTAATTTTTAAATGTTCAAAATTTTCAAATGTAAGTTAAATTGCATAAGGGTGTCAGTTCTTTAAGCCTGTTGTCGTATTTATTCTTTCTTCTAACAACGACAACAAGAAGTTGCCCAGAGGATGAGAGCCAAAGTTAACTCATTTTTTGGGTTCAATAATAATTTTGTTAAAGGAATATGTAGTCACTTTTGGGAAATTGGTAATCATTGGGATGGAAGGTTGATATCATTGGCGGAATAATCAAAACATTCATGTTTCCAGCACACTTCACAACAGCATTTAAGCACGTTAAAAATAGATCAAGAAAAAACTATCTTTCTCTATATGATACAATACTATTGAAATCCAATGCTTTCTCTCACGTTCAGTGTACCCATCCCACAAAAATAAATTGAAAAGATATGATCGCAATTTCCAGATTTTGGAACAGAATACGATTGTAAATATTGTTTAAATAAGCAAGAAAAACCAGACCAATAAACATAAAGCTTGCAAACAGGGTTGTTTGTATGTTACGGATTCATGCAATAAAATCCAATATGAAAGCTATAGAAATGGAGAAAGCTTATGATTTTATTGTACGCATAATCATGTACCTTTGAAATAAGGTTGAAATAGAAAAACAAGAGAAAGGAGATGAAAAATGCTTTGTTGAATGCTACTCCATTTTTATGGAGAAGAAAGGAAAGACGCTTCAGCAGTATCACATAACATGGAGAGGATAATGATCTCAGCCGGCACTAGCCACTCCAGTAATATATTGAGTCGTAATGATGATGATGATGATGATGATATCTTGCAGAGTATTACATTGTTGAGCCAGTCAGGCACAATAAGATTTTCTGCAACGGACAGCAGCCGCACCGCTCGTGACTCTCTTTTGCCCACGTAAAAGAAGTTGGAAAGAAAATAAGAGTGGATTTTCACGTTTAAAGTGGATTTTTGTGTGTGCTTCCATTCCATATTCATCTCTTTCTTTTTTGAAAAATGTGTTCCTACGCGTGTGATTCTCAGTGACCTCGTCCCTTCCTCTCTAAAAGTCCGAAAGTATCTGATTAATTTACTGATGTGAATTGCAGAGCAGAGGTGCCCATTAGTAAACGTCTTTCGTACCAACTTCAACAGCAGCTAGCCCACGCCTTTCATTCATTGTCCATATATTTAGCGGACCAGAAAAGGGGAAAAGTGATATTATTTTCTGCAAGGGAAGAACTTTCCTTGTAGCTTTTAATATGAGTATTTATTCCCCTCTACTTTTCACAAGACATGACTTGATAAAAGAGACATGCTGCGTTTTAATCCTTTTGTGACTGAATTTTACTTGAAGACTTTGCTTCAAACGCTGCAGAAATGGATATATTTATAAGTAGATTCAACGTTGTTGACATGCTCTAGTGTAGAATTGTAGAATGTCACGTCAGTTATGTGTCCATCCAACCAAAAGTCTTTCAAAGGAGCCTCTGAGGCAAAAAAAAAGAAAGAGAGTAGAAATAGAGAGAATTCCTGGAAACGTACATGGTTATTGTGAAAAGCTAATACCTTGCTTAGAAATAGCAAATATAAAAAAAAACTCTATTGTTTGGAAGGACGCACACAAAAGGACAGGAAATTCAACCTGATTTAATTTATGCTACGTCTTCTTCTTTATAAAGACCCCAGCTGCTTTCTCCTTTGCAGCTCAACTTCAACTTAATCCCTGCACTTTCTCCGGAAAGAAGGACATGAGTCTTGACAAAGAAAGTTGCAGAATTTTAATGGACGACATGGAGAGACTACTATTTGTATGTAGGGCAAGAAGAGAATCTTTGGTAGTTTGCCGTAGGGTATCAACAACGACCGTGTTTGTAGAATAAACAGAGTTGTGGCTTGGCTTGGTTTTAAAAGTCAAGCTTGTCCCAGTAAACTCTCTCAAGTAAACATAAGTAGTGTGGACTTTAACTCCTGGAAATTTTTATCCTTTGTTATACTTCTTTGAAACCAACAAGAAATTTGCCTTGCAGGTAAATTTTGCATGAAGAGAAGTCAAATCAAGTTGTTGCTGTTGCTGTTTGTGGTAAAAAATAATTTACTGTTTTGAAAAGGAGATACGATGATAATTGGAATTTGATGAGTTGTCGATGTCAATATTTGCCAATGGAAATAAAATGTATTTGACTCACCTGGAAATTTCCCTTAAGAATTGGCCCTGCTTGTCCGATGAATAATGTCACGTTGCCTCCGATAACCTGTTAATATCCAAACTTATCATTTATCTCAGAAAAAAGAAAAGTAACAATGAGATTAAACAAATGCAAGATGATGATGATGATGATCTCCTCAAGCTGCTTAGATGTAATATTTTGTTAATAGTTATAAGAAAAAAAAATATATTGCTCAAAGCCGTTTCATCTTATATAATCAACCTGCAAAATGCACGGGGTTTAGCATGAGAGTCATGCTGATTTTCTAGAAAAATTTTTGGGTGGCAAAGGTGTTGTATTCGGAGAATAATCCTATGGAAGATTCACCTGCTCGTTATGATTACGTAGATAAGTCTGTTTTAGCATTTTACCTTGAGAGCAAATCGATTCCATTTTCTAGTCATCAGCGGGACATCAAAAGAAGAAACAAGAGATTGAGTCAACAAATGACTCCCAACATCCGTGTACAATAATGAGATCATTTGATGAGAAGATGATGTCAGACTGGGTGAGATCGGAAATAAAATCACAAAATAACTAAGACTGGGAATAGCGTCTCTGACATTTGTCGGTGAAACTTGCAACAAATATGTTTGAGAAATTGTGTAAAAACTGGAAACAAAGTAGGAACGGTTTTACATTCTAAAAGTTTTATTTAAAATGGAAGGAGGGCAGAAGCGTTGAATTTACGTCTCGTTGCTTGCCTAAAAGCTTACAAATCTTGAGCCCAAATTCGATGATTGTATCAAGTGGATTCACAACAGCAAAGAGATATGAAGGCTCATCTCTCCGCTCCGGTTTTATAGATGCCAAAAAGGGCAAAATCACGGTAGATATGGTCGGGCAGGAATCGATTGGAGGAGGTCATGCTCTTCATCAATAGCATCTGTTCCCTCAAAACTTTTACTTCCAAAAGGATCTCCAAGCAAGCAAATCCAATACAGACCCAAAAAATGGGAAAGGTCTGTAAAATATAAAAAATAAAATATGTTACATCCAAAATTCTCAAGGAGGTTTTTTTATGAAAGCTAATAAAAGGATAAAGTTGGTTGGGTTCTTAAAGATAATGTGAAATGGCTGTGATACTTGAGGACGAGGACGAGAATTCGAGCACCCCGGAAGGAAATTGAGGATGAACTACGCAAGGATGACGATGCATTCCAAATTTTTCATTTCTTGCTGATCCCCTCCCAATTACAGATTTTCTAGTAGGGTAATCGGTAACTAACGTTCATGGATTTGTAATTGGCTGTCAAACCTGTCTACCTTACTTTACCAGAAATTTTTCTGAATATTGACATAAACCAAAGAAATCTGTTGAAAGTTTTGCTTCTGGTTGAATTTAATGAATGTGTCAATCAAGTTTTTTTGTTGAAGTTTCATTCTTTTGGGTAATTTAGTTAATATTAAAAGCTCCTGCTAAAATACTATAAAATTCAATACAAACTTTTTTTAAATATATTTTCAAGCTTCCATAAACAAGCAAAAAAAGGTGTGAGGTAACCCAAATATTATGTCTGTGCCTGTTTGTCTTTTGATTATGATCATGAATACTTATTTAAAAACAAATAAAACGGGGCTGTCAAACGTGGAAACATGAAAGGATTTTGAGTAAACAACCAGAAACTGTTCGAGCTTGAGCGTGTTGTGTATGCGTGCTCTCCTTCATTTCATTCATGCTCGTTTTTAATCAAGATATTACTTTTGAAGGCGTGTGTATACATGCAATAAAACAACACGTAAAAAAGTTACTCATATTCATATCAACATCCTTCATCTCGGATTCCAATAACATTATGCAAAGCATAAACGCACACAAGTGGTTGCTTTTAATAAAGTTGTTCATTTTTCAAGGTGCGTCTTAAAGTCATTGATAATAAAAACTTTACCTTCCTTTAATAATGTAGTAAATGTCAATTTATCAAAGACTCAACTTGCTTGCTTTTCAGTCCATTCTATTTCGAAAGAGAAAATGTCCCATTTGGAGAGAGGGCTTGGCTCTATGCTTTCATAGATAACACTCTAAGAAAGAAACGTTTTTCATTTAGAGAATCTAATAAATCTAATCTATGAGATGAGGAATAAATGAACTTAAAAATAAAAAGAAAGTTAGTGAGTGGATGATGAATAAATTCTGCCTAAAAGAATTACATTTGCTTTTGTACGTTTTCACAAACAAAAGTTCCTTTTCATTGTATTTCTGTGAAGACCATAAATATGGGAAAATCTTCTATTCTAATTTAAGAGTGTGGGAGGGAGGAACTGCCGTTAGCAATTTAACTGTACTTTAGATAATCATAATCATGATAATTCCTTTTTCATGAGAGAGAAATTGTGTAAATTCCATTCTAATTGAAAGTTGTAAAATGTGCATATAATAATGCAAGGAAGAAGGTGAGCACGAGGACGAGGGCCTATATAATTCACAATGAAGCTCTTCAAATTCTTTTGAAATAAAATGCTAAAATCCTCATCTCGTTCGTGTGCCCAGGCTTTTGTTAAAGTTACACAAATGCTGCTGCTGGGTTTAGTTAATTTACACGAACTATTTTGGTTAGAGCATCGTATTATCATATCATTTTTGAGGAGATCAAAAGCTATACAATAGTAATAAATTCAACTTTGTTTCGTTTCCATGAGTCAAGACCCACATAAAAATTCGCTCACGCTCTTCGATGACTCTTTCCTTTTAGGTATGCTTTCGTAAAACCTCCTTGATGAAGAACAAACGAAAAGGTAGGCAGGCATATAGATGAGAAGCACACTACGAGAACATGTAAGTACAATATTGTACTTGCTTTTTGGGTAGGGATATTATTGCTTTGTGCTTTTGTGTATCTTTGAGTTTGCATTTGGGGATTTGAGCTAGCCTTCTTTTCCCCTTGCGTCCCTATCTTTCGTCTTTTGCATCAGGCTAGAAAAATCCACGTCTGTCAAAGGCTTGTGCGTGCGTGTGATATGGAGAAAAGATTGATGGGAAAAAACGTGAGCAAAAACCAACTCAGAGGTTTCTTTGTTCGTACTAATTGACAGTAAACCTGTGTTTGGTAACGTTGTTCCAGTTCCGATTTCTACAAGCCCACATAAAACGAAGCTACAGTTCATTAAAAGTTTCAAAGTATCAACTCACATCCTAGAGCTCGGCATCAAGAAAAAAGCGGTAGAGATTTCCCACAAAAAGTTAAAAAAACTAAAATCTCTGACAGTAGAATATTGTTCCGTGTCGATCATTTGGTGTTTGCGACGCAACGAGGAAGAGTCCTCACTTCCTCCTGCTCTCTCATGTCCGTCCAACATCGCATAAAAGAGCCACACTTGACTTTCTGCAGTATATATTCCTGCCAAATCAAAGCAATTTTCTGGATGCTACAGACCCTGCTCATTAAATATGTTCAAAGAGGAACGATCACACAGTCTACGGAAGAAGCAAAATGACATGTTCATCCACTGCTTCGTTTAGTTTACTCCAAAGCAATGTTCTTCCTCCTTCTCTGCTCATTCTCATTGGTATTCAACGAATGGTGGCAGAATTGGCAGAAAGCGTGAAATGAAACCTGTGCTCAAAAACGAATATGCGTCTCCCCTCGTATTTTTATGATTGTACGAAAAATGTATTTTATACAAACGAACCGTTTGTTGGTAGATGCTGATGAGTATAACCGGAAAAAGGTGAGGCTTGGAAAATTGCAAGATTCTTCTAACGCAATAAGAAAATATTGGCACTTATTGTTGTCAGTCGTAGGCAATTTGGTTGAATAATATACATACATACATATAGGCTAGAAAGGAATGCTTTTGTAGTTATTTTGTTGCAGATAATCAAATCATAATCATCTTCAAAGAAGCATCGTGCACCCAACCACATGTCTTTTCAAGTTTCTTAGCAAAACATCCCGTTTACTCGGTAACGTAACGCCACAACAACGCTAGCTAATTATTTATGCTACGCAAGCAAACTTAATAAGGAAAGCATTCAAATTCATCTCGCGAATTGAAACTTTAAGCCAAGATGCATTTACTCACCATGATGATAATATAATGAAAGAAAAGGAGTTGTGGCGTATACACAAAATACAGTTGGACTAGAGCCGGTTTCAAATAACGATTTTGGTGTCTCTAGAGACACCTTGTGATTTATGTGATGGAAAAGAACTTTAACGGTTTGATGCTTCTCACTCACTCGGTTAGTTCTCAAGTTATAACCACAACCAAACCATCTATTAAGTACACGTGTTTTGCAATTATGCAATTAACTGATGCATGCTTGAACTTTCCAAGAAGAGGCTAGCAACAGCCCCTGCTGGCATAGTGACTGTCGACTGTTACTGCCCTATATGTAAACAGATAGTAGCGTAGGGGTTGGCAACTCGGCTTGATGTGCTTATCTTTGACGTCATCGTAAAAATGCCATTGTACAACACTCCCCTTTCATTTCATCGCCATCGTCTTGCTAAATACATAAAAACTGATATGATATGTAAGAGAAATGCATAACCAATGGTCATAAGTATAATAGGATACAGGTAATCCACGGAAAAAGGGTTCACAAGCGAGGGAGTGACATAAAATCAAGAGATGCTTTTATTCCTACTTCTTCACAGGGGGTCTTTCTACATCTTTGGTATCTATATCCTACACCTCAAAACTTGAACAATAGAAAAAATATAGCTGGTTGGAGATAAAAAAAATAGAAAAAAACTCTACATTTTTATCTTTTGGTATTATCATGTTTTTGTCGTTTGTCTGGCTCAGCAGAAGAGAGGCTTTATGATTTCAACGAAACAAAAAAGGGTTGGATGAGCATTAAAAATTTGTTTGCTTATTATGAATGATTCAAGTTGAGACACGCTTTTTGTGCTGGTTAAATCCGCCATAAAACGCTTCATCAGTATGCTTCCGCACCATCACCAGCAGCAGCAGCAGCTTACGCATATTGAGAAAGAATACTAATAGCGGTGAAACGTGATAAGCATTTATGAATAAGTTTACCTGACTGGTATTATTTATAGTTGAGGAGGAAGAAATCCACCTGATAATATGTATTTGGGCAGAATAGGAGAATATTCACAAGAGAGAGTTGCAAAATTTCTTTGCCCTCCCCTAAATATATGTCCCATCAATATTAAATTTATCTTGGGCACCACATTTATAACTTCTACCGAAAATTGGACACAAGATATAAATAAAACATCAGTTAAAAACTACATCGTAGGGCCTCCGACCCTATTCGTGTTACTACTTTAAACGAAAAAAAGCGAGTATTAAACACGTAATTTTTTTATGTACTTTATCTTAACTTTACTTTAGCAAGTCCACGGAGGATAGCGCTGTTTTTAGTGTTCAACTACTAATCATAAACTAATTATAATTTTTCTTGACATGTTCCAGTTTCTCGAGTTGATATCCCACAGTAAACATGAGCTCCAGTACAAAATACCTCACGATCATGTTGGTTCTCACTGCCTCGTCTCCTTGCTTGGAGAAAATCATTTTGGAACAACCATCCGAAAATTTGGCTATTTCCTTCACTGACATGGATTTCTGGGTTCTTGAGGTTCTTGTTGCTCTCATTTACAACGGGAAACTGACAGGGAGGAGACTTATCCAGATTGTCCCAGCAGCTGAAAATTTGTTAAATTTGTTAAAGATTAGGGGATTAGCTCCAGTAACTGATGAACATGTTGAAACGGTGTCCAGTCACAATACCAAAAACCCAAGTAAATACTATTCAAACATCCCAAACTTTTGCAAACAAACCAAATTTCCATAATTCAAATCTGTTTTGAATTGGATGCAATCATTCCAAAATTTCATGTCTTGGAATGCTCATGATTACGCACTTGAAATTCTAATCTGGTACGAGTATCCATATCGGGGTTGGCTTCTTTGTGTCAAATATGTTTGGTTAGTATAAGGTTAACACATATACTGTAACTTTATTTGCTATAACGTAAAGAGGCCAACTCCCAAGATATGGATACTTCTTCCTAACTGGTAGAAGGAAGAAACTTTGGTTGCAAATGGTGTCATGAAGTGGGGTGGTTGAGTTTGGAAATGGGATCCAGATTTCAAAAGTGAAAATCATATTGAAGAAGAGTCATTGTCAGTGTTTTCCTCCAACAATAATAATAATAACTTTGAGCTGAGATTGATTCATCAGGAGCTGCTCAAACGGTCATCACACCCTGAATCCATTCCATGTTAACTCTTCCTTATTCCAAATATTCTAAACGGAGCTACACAATCGCAATCTCTTCTCGTTCTGCGACAAATCATCATCACACAAAGGCTGATGCCAAATCCATATTAAAAATGAAGGTGGAGTGCCTTGGAATGTGTCTCCTTTGTTCTCGTTCCATTTAATTATCTTTGCTACTTGGCTCAACTGGTGAAATGTGCAATAACCTCCCATTTTCATCCTTGGAAAGTCAGTCATTTTATTGAAGTAGAGGATTCATGTCTCGTTGTTGGACTGTCAGAAAAGCTGTCAGATCAAGAAAATTGCAAAAAGAAATCAAGTGACAACCTCCTCACAACTTTTATCAATGATAACCCGAGCCATTCAGAAATGCTGTGCCAAAAGTATTCCTAAAGAAGATGTTGGAATTGGCTACATGTTTCCAAACCCAGAGCATCCTCCGCATCTTACCAATCACCTTTATATGGGCATGTTACCCCTCCCATTAAGTGAAACGGGTGATAAGCTTAACCTCCAAAATTGTCATGAGCGCTTCATGCAACTAAAAAAGTAGGAGCTACTCAAGTGCACAGACAGATTTTCCAGCTTTCCAACTTGGAACTCTTCCCAACCCGTTGTGAAACCTTGTGGCTAGGAATTACTATAGTGCTTCTGGCAGCACTAATATTGCTGGAGAGGAACAAGGATTCTCAATAGGAAATGGGTTGTTCTACTCCGAAATGACCATGTCGGTTGGGACGCTTCCTGGTGGAGTCGGTCTTATCTTCTGTATCTTTAGCTACATGCAGAGCATTAGGGTTGCGCTGATTGCAAATAGAAATGAATGAATAGTGCTTCATCATCATCATCATCATTTTGCATGAAATAAGGCTGAGTATCGCAGGTACCGTGTATGCCTGTTTTTAGAGACGTGAAAATTAAACGAAGCATTCATCCTGTCAAACAATTGTAGATGTTATAAGAAATTTTGGTATAAATATATATGTTTCAGATTCACATGTCTAAAAAGCAAGGCATCTCATCAGAATCGAAATGCGAATTTAAACAGAAGCAGCAACCACAGTTAAGAAATCATATCTAGTGTGGATGTAAGAACATATAAGTTTGCCATGACTATCGAATTGGAAATATTCTATTTGATCCTGAACCTGATTTTGTGCCTGAGTAAGCCTTACAGCCGTATAAATAAATGAAAAATGTAATTCTCATCTATAGATAAGGATGACTTTTCGTATAAATAATCCGTCATGGTGATTCCAGGATCAGGATAATCGTGATCTCTGGATCACGATTTCCAGTCGTATAAATAATGTCCGATTTCCATAGAAAGTGATCCGTATCTGGAGATCAGGATGCAAAATCTTGATCTACCCCCCTAGGTACGATTACCACTTCGTAACAAGGAAACTGTTTCTGATAAAAACATATTTAAACATGTTGTGCATCCAGTTTTCGCGTCACATTCATTGCGAACATAGTTTTATGAGATGATGAAATATAATGTGTATCATTTCCAATTCAAAAATCATGTTTTTATACTATTCAAGTTCTTTTTACAAAATGGTAAACTCAAATGCAACCTCAAAAAACGATATAATGCATAACTTTTGCATCATACTACTGTTACAAGCTCTTTTTCATAAAACAAGCTACGCCAGCTAGGTTTCTTTTGTGTATGTGTATGACTGGTTATTTTCAATCAAACTGTTATGCTATTCTGGCTTATCATTATTACTATTGATAAGCGTTTTACTAACAACGTGTAAGTGTACATTGATTACAAAAAATCTGAATGAATTCCAAAATCAGTCTTTTTGCTTTCAATAACTTTTTTATACTTCTCTACAACTTCCCTAAACTCGCGTTTTTATGTGCATTCGTGTGTTTTTTATTTTTAACTGAATTGGTTTGACAGAGGAAGTGAAGATGTAATGATGATAAGAAGTAATTATGATTGAAATGAAAATTTGATTATTTATACGAAACTTTATCCTGATCCCTTTCTCAAGATCACTTCAAAATGTGTTATCCTGGATAACTTGATCTAGGGAGGAGAATTTATTTATTTATACCATAGAGACGATAATCTATAGATCAGAATCACCATAAAGTGAGACTTATCTATAGATACGGATTCCTTTATTTATACGGCTATTAGTTTTACATTTATTGCTTATCAAAGTCAGGGAAATTGTTCATGAAAAGCTGTAATTCATCATTTAGATCATTCTTTGGGTGTTCTTCGAAACGTATAACTTTTACAGACTTTGGAGGAACAACGCATATCGTGTTGCTAACACAGTTGGATTGATGTTGACATGTGTTGGACAAGGTACACCACCCTTGACCATTTCGTGTTTATTTGGGAAATTGAGAAAAAAGGAAAGTTAGAAAGCACGACAGGATTCTAATTATTATTAGAAATAATTTTTCACTGTAATTTGCAGAGAGCAGTTCTTTCAAGCCAGAGGATTACATTCCAATAGTTCATAATACAGTGGGGACAATCCTCAGCCATGTGTTTAGTGTTCGTGCAAGTATGTCGCTATAAAAACCTTGTCATCTACTTCCTCATTTTATTGTGTTCTACAACTTTTCAAATTCATTTGGGGAATTTGAGATCGTTTCCCATTTGAATTCATGTCGACATGTCGTCAATGTTTTATAATTTAATATTGCACTTTAAACTTTCCCGTTGACAACAAAAATTCAAATTGAACACAAGTTTCTTCTCCTCGTCTTACTTTCGTAATGTACTTTGTTCTGTATCGTTTTGGTATTCTGTTTGCAGTTGTAGATCATCCGTATGAAGTGATAATTTCAGTAAGAAGGGACTCGGGTGATTTGATTGTTGAAGGGAGTCCAGAGCTCTTTTTACTCACAGTTTGTGAGGGCCATTGCCTGGAAAAGCATTGACCAGTTTGGCCACGAGTCTCCAATTACAGAAAATGATAGACGGTATTGCTTGATTTTTAAAAGTATACGTTCTGGCAGTCTTTGCATCTAGTTTACCTAACGATGCATTTTGGGTTGTTGCTTTAAAATCTCTTTAGTTATAAAATCATATCGGATGGCTCTCTTCTCATTTTCAACACAAAGTATCAGCAACTTTTTGCTTGCATTGGACAAAGCGTCCTTAATAGAAAAGTTCAGTCTAGTTCAGCAATTTTTAGTTAAAATAGGAAAATCATCACAACAATAAATTAAGTTTCTTTCTACTATTGAATATATATCCAGCTGGAGGTGAATTAGTGCAAAACTCAAAACCTGAGATTATAAGAAAACATGCTTTCCCGAAGGAAGATGGAAGTATTTTAAGAGAAAAGGCTGAAGAAACGACGGACTAGATTTGCTTACTTGCTGACAACCCACCTCTTAATTTTAGGTAAAATTATTTTCCATTACTTTCTCCAATATCATCATCCCAAATTCTTATTGACAAGGATTAACACTTGTGTGCGGTAAAAGTGGGCCTTGTTCAATTACAAAACTACTCAATGTTTTGTTGACTTGGTAAATTCAAGTGGAGTTTCAGGAAGGGTTCATTCAATTAGCATCTTAATTTTTCAATGTCAGTAAAATTGTTTTACAAGTTGATACAATTATTTACAAAAATTCCGCCCAAGCCATTTTTGTTATTTACCCACAGCATCCGCACCGGAACTTGTTCACATATTTATTTCTCAAACTATCCAACCCGGCTCATTTGTTTCTCTCAAGTGTTCCGCAATTGGGAACCCAATGCCCAAAATCACTTGGTTCATTGACGATAGCCTGATTTCATCAATAGACAATCATGAGCAGAGCTACAAATGTGAGGCAACCAACTTGGTTGGAATGTCGTTCCATTCAGCACGTCTGAATATTTATGGTATTAAAATGAAATCAAGGGGCTTTCACTCGTAAGCAATGTCTTGTTGCCTAACCCTTTTCATGTTCATCCAGTGGATAAAGCCAGTTGGCAGAAAAACTCTCAAGATATTGAGACAACGTCAGGAGAAAGTGGGTTTACTAGAAATGTTGGGTATGGAACATCTGGTGGTGAAAGTAGGTTTACCATTTTTGCAAACGGCACACTTAAAATTGAGAAAGTGAATGAATAGAAGCATGGACAAATGACAATACACTTGCGTAGTTTCCAATAGAAAGGGAGACATTGCCTCGGGATTCGTTAATATCAACGTGATGCGTAAGTAAAAGAACGATTCGTAAAAACATGTTCCTGTTGCTGTTTTACTTCGTTTTTGCATTTTTTGTTCAATTTATTTTATTGAAACAGGACTGCCGGTAATTTCTCATTTTAAGTTTGATAATGACCTTCGGGAAGAACAGAGGACGTCTGTGTCCTGCAATGTGATATCAGGAGATCTTCCTATTGATATATTTTGGGTGAAAGGATCTGAACCCATTCCAAGTCGGTTAAATGTAACGGAAAACAGGGTTAAATTTATTAGTGTCTTGCTTTTCGATGATCTTATACATGAGCACAGTGGAGAATAGTCCCAGTCAGCAACATCCAATGTAAAAGGCCAGTTAACCAATCTCTTTTCATCCTTAAAAATGGCTAAGTGATGCTATTGACATTTTTGTACGGGATTCGCAGTTGTCCCTCAACCAACTATCTCATGGTATCGTGGTAAGCATATAATTAATTCCTTAGATTTTTTTTGCCCTACGTAATAAAAAACTCGAAACTGAAACAAAAAGAATTGCAAAAGACAAAACCCCTTTCTTTACTTGAAGCTTGTGACAGTTCGTAAACTTTTTATTATCTCTTCTATTTTTTAAGTAAAATCTCGTAACTTTGTGTAGAATCTGGTGTTGGTGGGATAAAAAATGCAACTAAGACAAACGACAAGTTCCAACTGATGGAAAATGGGGGTCTAAGTATTCCTCAATTGGAAGAGACAGATGCTTCAAATTATGTTTGCGAGGCTAGAAACGGAGTAGGCAGCGGGATATCCAAATCGATACACCTTTATGTCATTAGTGAGTACATCCAAACTACTATCACCATGTAAATGGGAAAGGATGCTTAACTGATTAAAATTACTTTTCTACCAGTTCCTGCCAAAGTTTCAGCACGGATGACATCAGTCGTGGTTGCTGAAAGGTTGGCAGCATTGCTAAAGTGTGAGATACGAGGTGACCCACCAATTCAAGTGAGCTGGAAAAAGGATTCCCTTCTAATAGAATCTGAGCAGAATCTATCAGGATCATAATCAATAGCATCGTCTTCACGTTTCGTTCAACATCAAACGATTGTTGATAAGAATTCAAGCGTATTTTCTGCAGAGTTGCGAATTAATCCAAGTGAGCCAACAGATTCTGCCTTTTATTTGTGCATCGCGTCTAATGAGTATGGACGGGATGCGGCCAAAATCAATCTGGAAGTGAAAGGTATACAAGGCTCAGATAGCCCCTAAACACTTTAGTTATAAAAGTTGTGTAAGTAAAATGGGAGCCACCAGAAGCTTCGTTGCAACACGGAGACATTTTAGGTTATCAGGTTATTGCTAGCATGAGAGGAATACGAGATTCAAGTAAAAGAATGAACGAAACTGTTATTGTGGATCAAAAATGGGAGCTACAAACTGAGCTGAAAGATTTTGCTCCAAATTCGCAATACAAGATTTCCTTAAAAGCATACAACAATACTGGAATTGGACCTGGTTCCTCACCTCTCTTCACTCAGATACCAGAAGGAGGTTGCTTTATAAAATTAAAAAGCAATTCATTTTCCATTGTTAATATTTGAACCATCATTTTTTTCTTTCAATTTTTTCTCAGCTCCAGATTCCCCACCAATTCATTTAGAGTGCGAAGCCCTTTCACCTAAAAGCTTGCAGGTCCGTTGGTAACCGCCACCATTTCATTTATCAAACGGTCAAACACAAGGATACAAAATTATGTATCTTCCACTCGTATACGAAAAAATGGGTAGGCAATTGCATTATAGAAAAGCACTTCATTTAGAAGATTATTTATTGCACGAAATTGTTTTTAGGAGAAAAAGGAAAAGTAAAGAAAACGAGTAATAAGGAAACAACTTTGCATTATCCAATTGCTTCCTGCTCAATTTTCCAGAAAACATTCTCTTTTTCCTATACAAAAAATATGTGATGGCATTATAGTGCCTGAGGAACCAGCAGATATAAAAATATTAGCATGAAGTGGCACATCAGCCCTCGTCAGTTGACTTCCTCCACATAACTCCAACGGAGTAATTACAAAATACACCGTATTTTGGAAATCCGAGGAATCTCATCAAGTGAAAGAAAAAGAGGCTATCATTTCAACGGCTTCTATTACCGAAGAAGTTGAGCTTTTTCATGAATTACGTAGATTGAGAGAATTTCACAAGTATTCTGTGTGGGTGAAAGCTTCAACGAGCGTTGGAACTGGGAAAGCATCTCGTGCATATGAATCCCATCCCCGAGAGTTGTCTGGTTTAGAAATAATCTTCTTTTGCCTTCTCACATTCCCTCGAGAAACGGATCCTTGTTTATAAGTAGAGTCAAGGTAGGAAAAGAAATCGAAGCACATGTAAGCTTTTTTGCCAAGTTTGGCTTTACTTTCATGCACTTTCTTTGTTTAGGATGAAGATGAAGGACTGTTCACATGCAGAGCTGAAAATGAGCATGGCTCAGATGAAATAGAGCATCGAGTTTCTATTAGTAGGCCACCTTCTTCAATTCTCATCTATATTAGCTATGTTACAGATTCTTCCATTCACATCCATTGGGATTCTCCGGTAAAGGCTGAGCCTCCTTTAACCGCATACTTTTTGCAATATCAGAAGCAAGAGAAATCTGTCAGTTCAGAGGAGTGGATTTCTATTCGACTTCCAGTACCTTCATTTTTATATATCACAACCTATACCTTACTATTCAAAAACATTGACCTGACCTGTGAACCAGGAGTTCCCCTGAACCAATTTGACACATCTTCGAACTCGACCTTACTTTTGACCTAAGATATCGATTAGTGAAAACAGAATTCAAAAAAGTGAAACCGTTTTTTGAGTTATCTTGCCCCCAGAATGACAGTCGACATCCTGAGTCCCCTCAAACCAAGAAGAAGGAGAAACTAAGCTCCATTCCATTACGAGAGACGAGAACGAGATCTGCTTCATCTGCTGGAACATTAGCATCAGCCTTGAGTGCTTCGCCTTCGCCTTCAAAACTCTCCCACGATGCTGAAAGGTATTTTAATTGTTTTATCATCTTTTAAAATATTTCCTCACCTCATGCAGTATAATTTTGTTTCAAAGTATTATTAATTACTATCATTTGTCTATTTAGTTTTGAAGCTTTGACTTCCTTTTCCAATCCAGTGATACCTCCAACCCCGTCCCAACAACAGCAAACGCCAAAGAAACTCTACTACAAGTGCGGGGAGTGCGGTGCCCTCGTGAAAGGAACAAAGAAAACGATTCGGAGCACGAAAACTTCCACAAACCAGGTGGAAAAGGGAATAAATGCGAACTCTGTGGATGGCTTGTCATCAAGCTGAGACCCCACATGAAACGCTGGCATTCAGAGAAAAGCTCCTCCTTAAATATCAAGGTTAGATCATTTGAAGAAATTTTGGGACCAAAAACGGATCCCAAGATTGCTCAACAAGTGGACAACTCTCATCCCGACTATGTAATTGAACGTCTCCGTCTCCGTAGTCAGTTGATTTACAAGTGCCGTAAATGTCAGGCGGCTGTGAAAAATCCTAAAAAATGAATGATCATTTAAAACTACATGAGGAAGGGGGGCCGAAAGCATCCATCTGTGAAGAATGCGGATGGCAGGTTGCCTCATCAAGGATGCGTGTTCATAAGTCTGGTCATCGATTCCATGAGAGAAACCGAAATAAAAATATTTACCGTGTAAATCCATCTGCAGCACCTGCAGCCTAAGAAAATGTAGTGATTGTGGAGCTACCTGTAAATCCAAGTCGTTGCTGAAAGCTCACAAAGAACTCCATTCTAATGGGCTCGGAAAGACATGCAAACATTGTGGCTGGTTGGTTCAAGGAATGTCTTTTCATTCTATGAAATATCATCCCAAATCGGAAACTGAAGGAAATCAGAGTGTTAGGAAGCGTGAGATCATCATCCCAGAAGATATACCATTCTATTGCGATGCCTGTCCTATGATATTTATTGATGTCTATAACTTCATCGCACATTTCAATTTAGCTCATAAGAAAGTGGTTGGGATGATTCAGTGTGAATTTTGTAAGGAGAAGCTAGAGAGTAAACAGTTGCTCCAGCTTCATCTCAAGTCCAGTCATCCCGAGCAAGTGGCAGAAGATGAGGAAGTAAAGGAGGAGGGTGAGGAGGAGGAGGTAGATCTGCAATGTGAGCATTGCTCAGAAAGTTTTGGATCCAAGCTCAAGCATGATTTTGACGTGGCAAAAGTCCATCCTGAATCCATCATTTCCTGCTCAAAATGTGGGCTCAAGTTCTCCTCATTTTTTTTTGTATAAAAAACACAATTTGGTAAGATAATATTATTAATTAAATTAATTAATTTTAATAGTTTTATAAATTATATATTTCTGGTAACCAACTGTTTTTTTTTAATTGTACCTTTTCCTTTAGACTTTCCATAATGAAGATCCTGGGCCTTCCTCAAAACTACTTTCCACTGACTTTCCCTGCGACATTTGTGGGGTTGTTTTCCCCACCAAGTTTTTTCTTAATCGTCACCAGTAGGAGAGGTCCCGATCATCCCAGGTCCTTCTTCAGCAGCTCTACGAATGCCAATCAATGGGTTTCTTGGACTACCATCTTACTGGACATAATTATAAGGTTGCGGAAAGTAAATGCAAGGACTGTGGCTGCTCCCTTTCTCTGGGATTGATCAAGTCACACAAGATCTATTGCTTTTCTCGGGCGACCCAAGAAGTGGTTGAGAAAACAGGAGGTACTAGTGAAGGTGAAGGTAGAATTTATAGATTCTAATTACAATATATCATGCATGCGAGGAAAGACAAATCAGTTTATTAAAGCGAATGATACTAATTTAAATATAATATTTTTAGAAGAAAACCAAATGCAAGTTGTCGAATGAGCAAGACTTGCAAGGACTTTCCCTCCGTTCTAAAAACTAAGATGGAAAGGATGAATTGTTCAACTTCCAATTTATAACTGAAAACGGCCATCTAGTTTTCCTGTAATTATTTTAATTAGTTACCAGCTCACCATTTTTCATCAACCTTTATCAATTTCGAATGATTTAGTACTCATTTTGTTGCAATTAACCCCAGTAAAAAGTTTTCAATATTTCAGTATTCAGTCCTTCATAATCATAATCAATCATTTATTTTAGTCAATTCTAATGCCTTATTGGTTAGAAAACATTGTATCAACAATAACTTTGACTTGTGTGTCATAATAAAATAAACTTGAATAAAAATCAAGACATCATTATATCAAAGTGTCTTTCTTCATCCGTTTTTCTACTCTGGAGACGTCGGCACCAACTAGAACAAAAATAACGGTTATGATGGGGATCCATGCCTGTAGGAAAGTAGCATTGACACTTGGTGCATAAAGTCCCTTCCGTCTCTCCAAATCTTTCTCCAACTTCGACTCAAAACGACAATGAGAACAATTGAACGACACGAGACTCTTGATTACTCTCCTTGGAGTTTTAGGGGAGATTTGCTTTTGCCGATGAGAAGCAAATTGATTTGTACCACCACCTGGATGTTGTTATTCCATCTCATCTGGAACTATGACCCCTTCTCCTTTTTTCACCTCCCCTTTTGATGAATACTCTGCTGGTGTATTTTGAGTAGTTCTGGAAGCACGTAGACTCCACAATCAGGACATGGGATTGCTGAACAGTCCACTTGATGCAGTTTCGAATGTTCTTCGAACAAACTAATTTTACTATTGCCCTTGATTATGAACGGGCACGAAAGGCACTTGAATCTTGTTCTGGTTTGGCCCCCAACTTTTTCCTTGTATTTCATAAAATTGGGGTTTGGATGATGATTAATAGGTGACATTAGATCTTGATCCTTCTGCATCTTGTTCCGCTTCTTTGCAGCTGAGAAAAACTCGTTCTTTTGCAAATTCCTTAGATCCTGTCGAACGTGAGTGAGTCGGTGTGCAGCAAGCTTTTCTAGATGGATGTGAGTCCCACAGTCTGGACAAGGTGTTGATTTGACACCCTTCACGTGCACTTTCAGATGAGTTTGGAATTTTCGTGCGTGTATGGTTTTGAATGGGCAATGAGAGAACTGTCCAAATCACTTCCAGAATTAGAACTACGCTCCTCCGGGTTTTGCATAATTTCATTAACTTCCAGTTCGCTCCCTGATTCTTCAACAGAGGTTGCGTTAGAGGTAGATAACGATGGAGCAGGAGGAGAGTGAGAGTAGTAACGATCAACAACCTCCGTTTTGACAAGCGTTTCTCCAATGTCCACCAACTTGTCCTGTCCAGGAGGAGGAGAGGCAACATTACCACTTGGTTCTGGTTGAAAATTATTTGTATTCGACACCGCTTCAGAATCACAAGTATCATCATAACTAATGTTATCCCCATCGAGGAAAGCTTCTGGCTCTGGTGTTTCCACTACTATTTTCCTCTTCATGTGGGATTGAACGTGAGCCTCAATTAGGTCAGCTTTTCTGGTACTAAACGAGCAGTATTGGCAATGGTAGCGACCACGCTTGAAGCTGCCGACTCTAAAATATGATTAGCCTGGACCGGAACCTTCGGGGAGAGGTGCAAAGTCAGGTCTTTTCCTTTTGCCCACACCTCTAAGTATTCTTACTCCAAAAACTGGGTTTGAAAGCTTCTTCTTTTTGTCAGGTGCTGGTACAACGGTTTCAATTTCAGCAGTTATCTTCAGGTTCTGAATCTGACTTGATGGAGGAGTTGCTGTGGATAAGTTAGTGGTGGTGGTGCTGCTGCTTTTCTTTTTATTATGGATGCTATTTAAATGAGATGCAAGTTTTCCCGAATTCCACATTCAGGACAAGGAATCGCGGGGGAGCCCTCAAAATGAACTTGAAGATGAAGTTTGTAAAACGGTGTAATATTGTTTCTAAATGGACAGTAGGGGCACCGATGTTTGAACTTCCAGTCATCATTATTCTTAGTTACGGTTACGTGAAGTGACGTGGAAAGGCAGTCAATAACCTCAACCTTGACATGAGTATCTGTAAAGCTCACTTCTTTTTCATCTGATAAAAAATCTGGGACGATGATCTCAGCAACTCCCATCTTGGTCCGACCATGACTAGTCTGATTCTTACTAGAAGAATTGGATTCGTCACCGTTAAAATCTATTGGGAGGAAAACATAATCATATCAATTTCCAACAATATAAGTACATGATTCATCCCAATAAATTAGGAGAGGTGAGAGGAACAAAAAATAACCTATTTTTAAAACTAGAGTTCGAATTCGTCCCCAAATGGATCCGCGATTTTGTAACCCCTTCTGCTGCTGATCATCTTTGCTATCCTCTTGAATTGCTGCATTCTCCAATTTGGAAGGACGAAGGAGAAAGGATGAGGGCTGAGGTTCAGGTGGTGCAACATCATCAGGAATTATAAACACTTCTTCGTTATCACCACCATCATCATCTTTCACAAAACTACCAACGCCAACATCATCAGGAAGTCTCGTGGTGCAAAATAAACAAAACTTGCTGAATAATATGTCACTTCTTTCCATACTGCCCTGTGGATATGTTTATTATCGTTTTGAATAAGAAAAAAAATTTACATAGCAAAACAATCCGACACAATTATTCGATAAAACAAAAAAAAATGTCAATAAAGTAATTATTACTTTTTATACTGAATCTTAAAATTTCCTCTTGTCTTTGATAGAAAATGCACGTTTGCGTTTGTTTTGACTTTTTTCATTTATGCAATCATCAGATTAGCTTGAAGCTTAGGCATATCAATGCCGGGTGCTAGTGCTGGGGTGGAGTGCTAACAAAAGGCTTACGTAGTGTTGGTACTTTGCTTTGCTTTCTCATAAAATGATCATCATCTTTTTTTGCTATGCTAAATATGCTCACAGAATCCTTGGAAACTAAACGCTATACATAGACGCTATGCTCATCTTCATATTTTTTTGATATCCTGCCTTCGCTGCCTAGTTAGTGTATGATGTTTGTAAAATCATTCATCCCATGTAAATGTAGGTTGAGGTCAATGTTAAAAACGACAAACTTTAGAGAATTATACAAAAAAAAACGCCATTTAATTCAGAATTAGCAACAAAATGTCCCTCGTAAATTAATTAACATTATACTTGATATTTATGCCACTCCATCAGCAACAAACATTAAACAGAAAGATCATACATCATTCATTATCTCATTTAGAAATAATTGATTATCATAAAAAGAACATTCAACAGTAGCTTTTAGCGAGATTTAAATTGATTATAAAAATATTCCAACTCCATGTATCGATGTATCATATTTATACATTAGTATAATAAAACGTAATTAATACTATCATCACTATCAGCTATCGTTTCTTGAATCCATATTTCTTCCGCTCGTAAAACAGGTCCGTCTTGGAGCTTCCTAAGTTGACGATTTTTGGGCAACCATCCCTCTGCAAAGCAAAATGCAAAAAAAATATCATATCATCATCATTTTTAAAATCATTAAAATCGTCAAAATTCTTGTGCTTTCCGTAATCATGTCTTACGTCCTTCTCCTGAATGGTGCACCCTTTGCAGTAATAGGCGTCCGAAACGCCAGGTCGATTCGAACTAATGTACAGGGGCGGACGTAGGAGTCGCAAATCACGCACTTCCCATCACATTTCTCACACAGGCGTCCAATAGCTAACAAAAAATTAAACAAAAATCAGCATTAATCATGTCATAATTATCATCGCCATCACAATTTAAATACTGAATATTCACTGAAAATATATGATTTCTCTCACCCACTCCAGGCTGCTTTCTGCAGAAAATCAAATCCGGATGATGCTTTGCCATTCTCGAACCTGTCTCACTTTCAAAATTTATTTAAATTTTTAATTCAAGTCAAAACGGTTGATTTTAATGAAATAGTATATGTTTCAGTCTTTCCGCATGTTATTCTTGTGTCTGTGTGTGTCTATATTAGCAGATCACCGGCCAAAAAGCTCTGTTCAAGTGAGAACGCTAGCCAGATTTGCTCAATGGCTTACAATTTTACATAAGGTTTGGTCATCTACATAATATTTTACAATACCAAAGAAAAGGTTTTTGACAGCAGCTGAGCTGACTCATATAATACACAAAAGCAAGCCCTCAAAACGTCACAATCATCATCATTATCATTTTTAGTAAATTAAAAGTAGTCATCACTATCAATCCATTTAAATTAAATAATGTTGATTAGGTAGTGGTAATATTATTGTCAATGGTAGAAATTAATTCAAGACTTGACGTAAACGTTGTTTTTTTTACAAAATGGATCGAAAAAATCAGCAGTATTATTTGAGTGTGACTGCGCTTTTGTATCTGCACTTATCAACGGCTGATAGGACCTTCACCAAAGTATACGAGCCTATTACAGGAACAGCAGCCTGTTTCAAAAGGCTGAATGCCACGCATTAGATTGGTTGTCGATGTAAAACTCTAAATTCATTCATCTAAATTTAATTAACGTTAAGTTTGTCATCTGTGTAATATTTGTAAACTATCACTTTTCAGCGTCTTCAAGTGGAGATGTTGGTGTCCTCCATCTCATCGAGGATGATGCTTCCCTCCAATGGGTCCTAAAAGACGGCCCACACTCCCCTTACATTGCCATTCTTTACCCTGAATACTTTACAAGAGACATTATTCTCCAGTTTCGGGATACCAAGAGGGTCAATGGTGTTCTAATGATGAGGGAGAAGGGAACAAACAGCACGAGCTTGACCTCCTTTTCTACTGATTCTAGTTGTCCAAATGATCCTTTTGGTGAGCATAAATGAATATTTTTTTACGCATAATATTATAATAAAGTCCATTTATTTTTAATTATTGTTGGTGTTCAGGAATATACAACACCTCCAGCACAAAACACTGCCAAAACTGGAATGCTCCTGGGAACAACCTTCTCCATGAAAACCTCAACTTTCCCATCTTCTTCGTTGACAATGAGACAGAATCCGAAAAGCTTTTAAAATGTTATGACACCTTCAACAGACCAGTAAACGGGAGTTCACGCTCGTGGCCCCTTTGTGCGGCTCAACTCAAAGCCTTCATGTTAGCTGCTATCAACACTCCCACCTGCCGCCGAAGAAGTAGTGTGTTCAACATGAATCCTGGGGCTGTCAAAGTATGTGATCCCCTCGGAGACAATAATATTGTGGCTTCAATCCTCCTCAAAAATGGATCAGTGCCTTATCCCCCAACTCGGTTGTCATCGTTGCAGCGAGAATAGATGGTGCTTCTCTCTTTGATGAAATGGCACCTTCAGCCGACTCATCCATCTCCGGTCTCGTGACACTCCTCTCAATAATAAAACAGTTGGGAGGTGTTCGAGATGAGCTTGGAGTTAGTGCTTTTGGTGGTGGAGCTGATGCCTTGAAAAACGTGTACTTTATGTTGTTCAACTGAGAAGCTTTTGGTTACATTGGATCCAGCCAAGTTGTTTATGACAAGGAAAAAGGGAATTTTCCATTCAGCCTCTCTAACATCCGCTATTTCATTGAAGTAAATCAAGCTGCTCTCTCCGCCTCCAATGAATCCTACTTTATTCATTAGTCAGAGCTATCTCAAAGTAAGGAACTGACAGACTTGCTACAAAAGCACAGCCAACAACTCAACATGAGTTTGAGTACCGCATCAAAAACTCCTCAAATGGGACTGCCTCCTTCATCCCTCCTCAGTTTCCTCCGTGAAAAACCTGACTTGACAGGAGTAGTGATAACAAATCACGAGGAGGAATACAAAAACAAGTTTTACAACGGGATATTCGATGACAAAGAAAAAATGGGTTATTTTTATGGAGATAGGAGCGTCTTCTCCGTCCAACAAAATATTGCGGGTCTCTCAGCCACCTTGACCAACTCTCTCCTGGAACTGCTACTTGGGGTTCCTGCTTCATCTCAAGCTCAAGTGACGCCAGATTTGGATACTGTTGATGAGCGTCTTCATTGCTACCTCGAGTCAGCTAATTGCTCCCTTTTCAGTGATCTCCATGGGAAAAAACAGATAGAGAAACCGTACGCAACTTACGTTGGAGTTGCTCATTCACCCACATCAATATCTCAAGTGACTTCCCTCGTAGTGAGCTCTTATCTGGGCTCCCACATCCAGAATATCACGGTGGAAGAGGAATGCTGGAAATTGCAAAAAGATAAGGGATACTATTGGATGAATGGCTCCTGCTACGACACCATCCTTGTCAACGCCACGGAAGCAAAGTCCCCAGCATTTTTGGATGACAACTATGACTGGGCGTCAGGAAAGTATTCCTCATGGACAGAGTCGAGGTGGTCGGTGGATATGTCTGTGCGAATTTTCCTGAAGCCGAGCTCCCTCCATGAGATCCTCACCTTGGTTTCATGGATTGTGATATTGGTGCTCAGTTTTATTGTGGTGAGAACGGTGAATGAGAAGTCAGAACTCATTTTCCCAACCAGGTATGAAGGATACGTTCCTTTCCTGTTCCTCCAAATTAATCTTGAAAATTTTAATTTGCATAATGTTTAATGTAGTTTAAGTAGAATTTCAATTCGAATGATTTAAATGTCTCGCTCTCACTTAATTTTTTAGAACGGATTCCCTCGTATGCTAGGAATCATTAGCAAATCAGATAACCATGGTGGACTTGAGGAGGAATGACGTCCATGGGAGCAACTCCATCCTTCTACAATCACAATCCAGTTTCAGCAGTATTCAACACCCATAAATAATGAAAATCTGGCTTTTATCTAACAAAACTAATTTTCAGGTTGGCTTTTTTTAATATTTTTGCTTGCTAATTACTAATAATTACTAGCTTGGGATTTCTTGTAACACTTTATACTTCTTTTCAGGATTAATTATTAATGAAACTAAAAAGTATTTAACGTGGGATGGAGTCACTCTCTTGGATTTGGATTTCTAACAAAAGTACATTCCATCTTTTGTCCATCATGGATATCTGATTTGATGGTGTGGTGATATGATCATGATCAAAATAATCAAACATCGAACAGTTGTGCAAAGTAAAAGAGGGGATATGATAACAGACTAAATATTTATGCATTTAATTCAATTCAAGTCAGATAAGATACCTAAGTTATTAAACTAACGTTGTTAGATTTCAATATATTGTTAAAAATGAAACAGAACTGTGTTATCTAATTAGTTTCAGGTGTACTTCGTATTATGTTATGTTGTGACGCAATGATGGTGCTTCGATGTTTTATTCTGTATTGTTAAAAAGATAAGTGCCTTCTTGAGAATAAGTTTTAAATGATGACCATCCAAATGTTTACTATTTACGTAAGCAATTCTTTCAAACTGTACACAGCAAAGCAATGTAAAATAACTAAGCAATGTAGGGAAAATAAAATCAGAACTAATTAGCTACCTAATTGTCAGAGATTCTGGGTTTTTCAAATGTTAATTCATGTACTTTCCCTGAAAATCAAGTATGTACGTAAATGGTAATTAAAGCTTGTTTGTTTGGCGAGGGCTTCCCCAACACTTGGTGAAAAATTAGCCAGTTCATCTCAGCTCTCATGTCTATTGTCTATCTCCAATCAAACATAGCATGTATTTGTATTGTATTCTTGATTATAATTAGGAATAGAGAGTAACGCCACGCAAATTAGTAATTAATTATTATTATATTATTTGTTCCCACGAAAATTCATGAAGCTACATGAAAACTTTGTATTCGTTATATTTTCCATCCACGTATGTACTTCCAGAAAAAGTCCATACTCAAAGATTTTAACTGGTGAATATATTTAAAGGTCAGAAATCAGGAAAGAAATTTGCTCTCTACATATTCAGTTTGGTATTGGCAGTTCAAGGAAAAGAGGTTAGTTGCGTTTGCGTTGTTTGTCTGCACGGAATTGTGACGCTTTTTTTTTTTTTTTTTAAAAATGAATTTTATTCTCAGCAACTCTCACATTGTTTGTACTCCAAGCATGTCTCGGTAGAAAGGTAGAATGAACATTTCGCATATTATGTAACCAAATTTTTGTTCGTCTAATGACATGTCCGGTGCGGCCGCGGCCGGATGTTCGATAGTTCAGTCCGTAATGAATCTCTCTCTTCTTCATTGCTCTCCTTTCTCAACTCATCAAAAAATGAGGTGGTAAACCCAAAGCCATACCTTCAATTTTACCTTTCAGGTATAAGTTTTTAAGAATGTATGCGTCTTGTCTTTAAATTGATTGGGATGATGACGCAAGAAGGCACTGCCAAGAGCCTAGCAAATTGCAATTAGTGGGTAGTCGGTGGTGGTGTCCGTGTGTGAGTTAAAAATCCAGCAGCAATTGCTTTTTGATTATGATTCGATGCGTGTTTTGTAAATATTTTTGCAGGTTGATCATGCTTTTCATTTAACAAAACATTGCATGAAAACTGTACTAAATACTGAAATGACCAATACTTTTATAGAGTCAACCTTATAAAGACGTAGGAGCAAATGACGCTTTTCCCACGGTACGGCACCAATCCTCTGTTGTGCTATGTTATGTTATGCTAAATGCTATGCTAAATGAATTCAAGATCAGGATCATGATCATGCGCAAGTAGTGTTTATTTCCTTGGCTTTAATGAAGTTAGGAGTTAAAATGTAGCAGGAGGGAAGTGTATCCTTATATAAAGAGAGTGAAACGCTTTTGAAAGGCATTTACTTTACTCCTTTTCGAGAATCAATTCAGTTCATCCGAATCCTTTTTGCGTATCGATTTCAGCTGCTTCTTTCGTGAGCGTTGTTGAGTTGAGTTGTTAGCTAATATTGAGGGGAAAATGAGAGGAGGATCGAAATGAAGCTGGGCTCAAACTTGATGATTTTACCAAGCTATTTGCTCTCAATCTCCATGGCTTTGATAAGCTCGTCTTTCTTTGGCCCTCAATGCTCATTCTCCGGAATAGTGATGAGTTAAGGGATAAGTAAACAGCAAAGTCTTGTGTGGACTAACTTCCTTTTGGCACGGATGATGAAGAGAGCTGCACTCCAAGTGGCAATGTTGAACTAGATTTTTATTATGATTGGATTGTGAGCGTTGCTGGGAAACAAGATTCGAATACATTTCATAAAGAACAGTTATACGGAGAAGTGGTCACTAATTATGACAAGTTTGTGTTTGAGCATCAAGTTCACGTCACATCTTCAGCAGGAAAATCTTGTGGTGGAACTCTAATTGGAGCTGATACAGTTGTAACCGCTGCTCAATGTGTGGCACATGGAGATGGATCCAAAAAGACGTATACAGACATCAAGGTCACAACAAGGGAGCAAGGCTCAAAGCCCATTGGAATCTGGAAGATGTCCATTCTTGATGGTTTCAAACGGTTGGGTGAACCAGTAAACGTAACGGCTCAAGGCTTTCGCGTTGTGAGAACTGATAATATTTACAGGAATGATTTGGCTGTGCTTCGGCTCAACCAGAATGTTACAATTCACCCCACCAAGTTTGCCAGACTACCAACATCTCCTGTAAATCCTGGAACTACTACAACTGAACTATCCTTTCCAAGAGGAAAAGGGAAAGAGCTTCAGCTTCGACAACGAGAGTTCAACATTTTAAGCGCTGTCGACTGTCAACGACGTATTGCCCGCTTGTCACAACTTGGGATTAGTGCAAAAGTTGGCAACAATATTTTATGTGGAGTTGAAACCTACTCTGGTGTCTCCGCTTGTGATAGGGAGCTAGGAGGAGCTCTCATTTGCAAAGGAGAAAATGAAACTGGTGTGCTTTGTTGGGTGCAGGGGTATCTTCTTTGCGAATGGTCAGTTCCAAACGGATTCCTTGATATTTCACAGCATTTGGATTGGATATCCAGAACCGCTTCATCTTCATCATAATAATAATTATACACATTAATGTACATACTTTATGTAATAATTTAATGGATGAAAATAGTTTGCATGTTTTTTTGACGCTAGGAATATTATTTCTGGTTTTAAATGGAACTATAAAGCAGACCTTGCAAGTTTAGTGGTTTATTAAAAGAACCAGAAAATCCATGAGGAAATATAGCATGAGGAAATTCTTGATTAAGAATTAAATATAAATTAGACATTCATTTGATTTTGAATTTGAATATAATTTTCCTTAGCAATAGAACAACGTATTTTTTGCTTTAGTTCTGTTAAAACCAGGAAAAATCAATCAATCATGAACAATTCATTGCGTGAAATGGGGGATTGTGAGATTGAGATTAGCTGGGGTAGCGACATGATCGCAATCTTCATAACAATTATCACCCTGTTCTGGAACCTACTCGTCATCATTTCATGGATAATCCGACAAGAAGTACGAACCCCATCAAACCTCTACATTGTGTCACTCGCCATCACCGACTTGATTGTTGGTGCATTCATTCTCCCTGCGGATGCTGGCGTGGAATTAAAATCCTCATGGACAAAAAACCCAACTGTTTGCAAGCTCCGTCTTATAACAGCCATCGACCTTCAGTTTATATCAATCCTGTCGTTGCCGTGCGTATAATCTCATGAAGTGGGTAGCCCGTCTCCTCCTCAAATTCCTCAGCAATTTTAGCAATCACAGGAAAAGACTGAACCGATAAGACATCTATTAAAACCAGCTTATCAACGAAAAACTCGTCCTCATCTCCGGAAGCTGCTACTGCCTTTGATTTTGGATTCTCCGAAGTAGTTCTAATTTTGAAAAATCTAAGCAGGTTGTAATTGCATGATGTGATTTGATTTGATAGAGCAAGGGCAAATGAGCAAAGCATCTGAAGTTGGAGAGAAAAAGAGAGATGATGATGATTCAAGAAGAGCCATAAAGTGTTTCTCACCCTTATGTACATTTTTTACATAGCAAAAAGTAGTAGCGGCTCGGCTGGCTGTCTTGACTGATGTAGAGAACATAAACAATATAAAAAAAACCTCATAAAATATATCAAGCTCCTTCGGTTGTTTGATTTTGTCCACATATTTAAATTATCTTTTCACTCAATTAATGTTCTTCCAGTGAAAGTTTTGATAATCTGCTAAATTAATAACTAGTTGTAAAAGCAGTGGCAGGTGGCAGTAGCTTTTACAAGTGTTTGTTTTTTCTTGCCCAAAACAAATTGTAAATGGTATGATAGCAAGCAAATCACCAAAAAATTCTCTTTGTGTCTTCTGTTACAGTTCAGTAGAAACTAATCATGATGATCATCATGATAAAAATAGTAACAGCAACAAGTTCCAGACAGCTGGAGTCGCTGGAGAGGGTTCCCAACAAGCCAAGTTTCTCCTCCTCCTCGCCAGATACCTCAAGTTCCAAAACTTTGTGGAAGGACGACATCAAGTGCCACTATCAGAGATTCGCTTTTGCCAAGACTGCTCTGATCTGGGTGACTCTTTTTTTGAAATTTTTCTACAACTGGAGGCCATCCAACTCCAAATTACTTGGCAAATTCGGACCATCTCTGAGAGGATAACTGATTCGGATCAAACTCCGTCAAAGGTCAACCAATTCCGAAACAGTTTCACCAACGTGACAAAAAGAACAAGGATGATGGTGATGGTGATGGTGGAGATCACCTGAAAGTGGAAAAGCTTGGAAAGGATTTACTACAGCTGAGAAAGGAGTTACTCCATCATTGTATGTTATTATTAATCATTAATTACAAATTCATTCTTTTTTGTTTCTCATTTTGATTAGATTTGTTTGGTTGACGTTGATAGGTGAGCAGAACCTCAATCCACAGCCAACACCAAAAGTAAGCTTGAAGAGGATTGCTCCCCCTAATGAGGAGAAACACCTCAACAACAAAGACAAGAGCAAAACCAAGACAAATAAAAAGAGAAGAAGGGAAATACGCCAAGCAGAAGCAGCCCCTGATGATAACAACAGTGATTGTGATTACCAAGGTGCACCTGGTGACAATGACAATGAAATGGATGACGCTGATTTTACGGGAACTGTAATGGAGGTGGAGTTTGATGGCTACAATTGTCCGGAAGTGAAACAGGAAGCTGAAGAAATTACAAGCACACCACCACCGCAACTACCTTATTCCTCCAAAAAAGTTGAAGTCATCCCCTCTTCCATTTCTATTCCGCCCACCATCCGAAAGTCAAGACGAGCACTCATAATAAAATGTCCCAAATGTTCAAAAACATTTGGTGACCCAGCCAAATTGACATTTCATATTGAGACCAGTCATCAAATGGATGATGATGATGATGAAGAAGAAGACGAGGTTGAGGACTTGAATGAGCAAGAACAAGTTGAAAACTTGAGTGATGATGATGATGCCTTGGAAAACGTGGATGATAAGATATCATCTGATGACGATGATGAGGAAGACGCACAAGATTGTGCAAAACTAAAACAACTCACCTCAGGCAATAAAGGCCTGGGCTGGGCTCATCCTAACCTACTTCCACCAACTCAATGTGAAGTCTGCAACCAATCCTTCGTGAGCGAAGCCGCAGTAGAAAAACATTGCCTTCTGGATCACAAACTCAAAACTTTCGTTCGGTGCCAATGCTGTGGAAAAACGTTCGCCAACTTCAGCAGCCTGCGTGGCCACCGGGACAGACCAAACCTAAAAAATTGTTATCTCAAAGATGATCTCCGTCTTTTGGAGCCAGCCTCATCTTCCTCATTTCCCAAAGCTTTTTCTGGCTCTGAAAATAAATTTTGTCCAAAACCCTCCTGTTTTTGAAATATTCGCTTACGATCAGCACCTCCAGCTGCACCTCAAAACTCATGGGAACTGGCCCTGTTCCTCTTGTGATCGGGTGTTCGAGAAAGCCCACGAATTAGCTTGGCATGAAATCACCCTCCATAATCAAGTGGGAAGTAAGTCAACTACTAAACAAAATGGGCAGCAAATACCAACCTACCAATGCAATCGTTGCGTTACCCAAAAGCAGCACAGCAAGAAAATGATCATTGAACATTTTGTGAGCAAGCACCTCGGCATCTCCAAAGTTTATGAGAGTTCACAACCAAAGAAACATCATTGTCCGGTTTGTCAACGACCTTTTCACCCCCACGTTCAAAAGAAGGAGACTTTTGAACTCTCAAATCTCCTTGAGGGTCATATGAAAAAGCATGAAAGGATTGATAAAGGATTCCCATGCAAGGATTGCAGTAAAGTCTATAAACAAAAGGAAACATTGAGAACTCATGTGCAAAACAAGCACACACCGAAGCCGATCAAACCCTTTTGCTGTGATCATTGCGGAAGCCTTTTTGGAACAAAGGATCGACTGGATGAACATGTGAGGAGCCATTTCACTGAAACCAACTCTTTTGATTGTCGACTTTGTGGAGCTTCTTTTAAGTAAGTTTTCATATCCATTAAAATTGATTTGATTTTAATATGTAATTATTAATAACGACATATATGCTATAATTTTAATTGTTTTTCATTGCTATTTGAAGGGAAGAAGCAGTTTTGACATCACACATGCAAAAAATGCATGAAGCGGATCCCGCTGGCGCTGCTCAAGACGCTGAATCAATCACTAACTAACGCATTTTAAGAAGAAAGTACTGCATAAACGAGAAGCATTATTGAAATGGAATGAAGAAACTTGGAGAAAATTCAACAAAAATGAAAAGTTGAGCTTAGTATAATTAGTAGAAAAAGTGCAAACCTATTTTTCAGTAAAACCTAATATAAAATATTGTGTTACTTTTTTTCTTTTGTTGTTGATTTAAACGTAAATGAAAAATGTTGATGATAATTAAATGAAGCGTAATAAAACATAGTAGTACAAAGTACAATTACAAATTACAATTGCTACTTCTTTGGCTCTTTTTTATTTGAAGTTATAAATGAAGCAGACTTTGGCGTTTTATATCTATTATAAATAAATGGTAACATAAATACTGTTAGAATGACTGGAACGTTTATTTTAAATATCACAAACACTTGTAAATAACTAGTTTAACATTACGACTTGCACAACACTATTATCACAAATCTATGAAAAGCACCAATGGCACTATAATACTTTGAACAAATGTGGTAGCTGTGCCCATTCTTATCAAACGCTGAAATTATTTGAGAAGCGTGAGTGTCAAACGCTAGAATAAAATGCGGAGGCCTGGCACCCTCCAGTTTCCTGGAAATGTCATGGTCCAAATCAACCGTGGAAAAGCCATTGGGCTGGATAAATGGGTGGGATGAGGATCCTTCCGTGTACAATGAGCGGAATCGTTGTGGAGCACAGACGTAGTATTCCAGCTCAACATTTTCGTGATGAATATGGCTATAATCATAAATAAAACAAATGAATTAAATTAATTGTAAATTGTAAGCAACAATTATTAGTAAGAATTATTGAAGTTGAGAATGCGTACGAGTGAATGGTAACCGAGTAACAAGGAGCTAAAATCCATACACATGGCTCACTCATTTGTGAAATTCTCTCAGAAATATCTGCCGTTGCTGGCTTTATCCCAGATTGATGATAAAATTCAAAAAATATAGTTGCACCGATGTTGAGACAAATAACGCCCACTTTAAGACACCAAGACCAGAATCGAGCAATATTGGACGTGTTTCTCCCCTGACTCAAAAATGCGTTGATAACGGAACCACAAATGGTAAAAATAAGTGGAGCCGCCGGAAGTAAGAATCTAATTTCTTTGTGAGCGATGAAACTACAAAAGAAAACATAAACATGGTTATGCAATGAATTAACTTTTCTAACTGACAACAAAATTAATAATACAAAGAGCTAAAATGCATTTTAAATTTTTATGTACATTTAAATGAAATGAAATGTTTTATCACCTATAAATGACCAGGTAGAAGGTTAAATAGATGGAAAGTGATCTGGTTTCCTTTGAGCAAAAATATCCAAATGGCAGCAGTACTACAAAATGTCCCAAAATACTTGGTAATCCCGAATAAATATACCAGAGCGGAGAGTGCGAACCAAACTCAGCACTGCCTCCTTCCCAAAAGTTGAACTTGAAAAATTCCAACCAAATATGGACATTCTGGAACTCATCCTTGAATCAAGTACATATGGAATATTCCTGTCTTCCGATCAATGCAGTGACGAACCACAGCAAAACTCCCATCTCCAATCACTTCATACCTCTCCAGAATTGAGGGGGGAAAGTGAGAGTCAGCCACCACCACCTCTGGCCTTGGCGTCCCTGCGCTTGAGGGAGGAGCTACCACTGAGAACGCTTTGGTAGAAACAGCACGAAAAGTCTTTTGCTTCTTGTTGGCTAAAAGAGTTGCTTTCACATAAGTCTGGATAGCTCGACATTCTTCAACATCCAACTCGAAATCTTGTGGTGTGACCACCCGACCGTTAGGAAAAGCCACAAATATATCATCCACTCCAAAGAAATCCTCCTCCAAGGTGGCAACCACCCTCCCACTAACAGTGCACATGTGACGTGACGAATGGCTCCCCAGTTGGGTTTGAGAAAACTTGGTCAAAAGACACAGCTGTCTTCTTGTTTAACAAGAATCTAACAGTTTTCCGAGGCTTGTGACCGTGCCGAATGATGGTAACCAGCCGGGAACGGATGAATTCACGGGGTTTTTGTTGCTGAGAAGGAACCACTCTGGTGGTGGTTGACACCAATGGTCTGTCCTTTTCTTTTGGAGGTTGCTGAGGCTGAGGCAGCAACACTTTTTTCGGGGCAACCGAAGTCGTGATTTCCAGCCCTTTTTGGCTGATCTTGAAACATCATGCTCTGAAAAGGTCTTGACGCTACCATTTACCATTTCCATTATTATTGCTGTTGGAATTATTAAAATCAGGAGGAGCTGCGGTTGTGCTCTGAGCAAACCCAATATCAATCGCTGAGTAAGGACATGGAGGCTCAGCCTGTTCTGTTCGACGGAGTTTAGAAGCCTTTTCTGAGCCAACGCCGAATCGCTCCTTTTCAGAGCTACTGAGTCCGACTTTATCCTTGCACGACGGAACGAAATGCAACTTCTTATTGTTGTGGTTTACCTTCACCACCTTGTTTGTCGACAAACTAAAAAACTCAAATGAAATATAAATATGATTAATTATCTTAAGAAACCTTTAGTAAAGCACATGATATGTTGAATGTAAATAGTAAAAATCAACAAATAAATAAAAATACAGTCTTTTCTCATGCCAAATAATCTTGTCGCGATATTAAACAATTTAGATGTTTGGTTAAAAATGGATTATTTCAATAATTATTGAAAACAGTTAAAGTTGTTCTTAGTTGTAACACCAGCGGTGGGGATGAGTAGAGAGTGGAGTTGGAGTAATTTTGTTATGCATCATTCCCTTCAAATGGAAAATTCAATATAGAAACAAAAATGAAAATAAAAAAGGGATGGTATATGGAAAAGTGAAATTAAATGGGAGACTAATTCCCTCCAGAGAAATGGGAAGCGCTGGAACATGGAATGGAATAAATTGAAAGTGAAAAAAAGGGCATAAACACATACGTTGTTTGCTGATTCTTTCCATTTCAAAATAAATGTTCCATTTTTTTTCTTTAAAATAGAGAATTAAATGAGAAGAGTGAGTCTAACTAAGCTAACTGAGTCATCTTACGTATGGGGATATCCACCTCTGACTTAGAGCAGCTCGTAGTCGTCCCGTTGAAACTGAAAGAGAATCAATCAATAAAATCATCTGATTAATTTTAAGCTTGGTTTAATGATAAGGGACTTTTTTATACTGATTAATTTGGCTTACCATAGCATTATATTCCAAAACATGATTCTTGATTGCTGAGGCATTCGTCCAAGTCACAAAGTCTTTGAGAGTTATCGTCACCTTTTCCGTTCCCACTCGAACGTGACCAGCGTGACCTTGCTCGATGAACTTGACGGCGTCCTTGCTTGTCTGGGCCATTTTATTTCAACCACGGGGAGGCGACGTCGATGGAAGGAGGATGCGCTGGCGTTTTTGCAATGCTAGAGAGTGTCACGGGCAGGGATCAGGCCCATTGCAGTCTAGGGCAACCATGTCAATATGACTACTTTGTAGGCACAGTGAATACCCAAAAAGTAGGCATATTGCTTACCTTTTTAATGTAGATGGGTATTATGGTTATCTGAAAAAGTAGGCAAGGTGCCTATTTTACGGCTCATTTCTAAAATACTTTGAAATGGAATTAACTGAAACGACCATTAAAACGAGCGTTAAAAACTACATATACATGCATTTTGAGCCGTCATGAGCCGCATTTGTACGGAAGTTGTAAAAGAAAGTTTGTTGTATCAATACCTATCTACATATTTTTTTTTTGTTTTTTTTTTTATATTTTTATATTTTTTTTATATTTGGGTAGTCATATTAACTACAAAATAGTCACCCTGCCTACTTTCCAAAAAAAAGTAATCAATATGACTACTTTGTAGGCACAGTGAATACATAGTCACTGTGCCTACAAAGTAGTCATATTGACATGGTTGCCCTAAAAATCAACATACAAACCAAACCAGATCAGTATAAAACATGCGTCGCACACTAAACTCATATTCATCCTTATCATGTATCAAGATCATTATCAATTATGGCTAAGTGAAGCTTATCTTACAATTTCTCCAATAACTGGACTCCAGACTCCAACCGAAAGTCAGCTTTGGATCCAAATCTTTGATTCTCCTCGCAATCTCACGGATCTTCCTTGACAACTTGTTGTAACTGTAAAATAGCAAAAAAAAAAGTTTATAAATCATCCATTAAATTCACTCTATTCAAACTTATTAATGCTTGATAACCACACCACTACAACTTACGCCGTGTAATCCTCTCATTGGAGTATCTTGGGAATCCAGAGCTGAATTAAAATAACAAAAAAAAACCGGCTTATCAGTCATTCCTTATCACAGTCAACGAAAATTACCAACTATTTATTTTATCCTTGACACACTCAATAGTTTGATAGTTTTAAAAAAGTGCTCACCAAAACCGCCAAACTCGCATAACAGTTAAAAATCTTCGCAATTTTGTAAAACAAGAGGATACAAACGGGTGGGATGTAGAACCTTATATTATATTCGCATCCCATTCCCAAGTAAGGTGACCCCGACCTCGTCCAAAATGCAAAGCTCCGTTGCCAGTGCTCATCAGGTACAAATTCGGTTGTGATTCCAATTCCTATCTTAACCTTGAGCACAATCCATGGTGTCCAATAGCGGATACAACTCATCATTTTCCCTTGTAATATAAAAACTATGGTTTGAACTACATAAAATATGACTAGTGAATCATTTAGAAAACAGAAAACATTTTTGTTCCACACAAAAATTAAAGATTTTGAAGAAGTTACAAAATGCAAACAAAAAAGTGAGCAGAGTGAACATATCAACAGATCAGCATAACAAGTGGCCCAACAAGTTTTCCCATTTTTCTGACTTGAAATGAGAAATAAAATGGGGCAAAGTAAATAGAGTGCAGGCTGTGCTTTGTGAATAAGAAATTTTGACGCGGAAGCTTTTTGCTCTTTACGATCCCCTTGTGATGGAGCGACGTTAAGAGAATAGAGGCTCTAGTCTAGAGCGCTTAACGCATACCTTGTTTAGGACGACACTCTCTTAACAGTCTTACTAGTCTTAGCCTTTAGTCTGCAGTAGTGGTGTGCAACCTCAGAATCATGATGCTCATGAAATATGAACAAAGTAAAGCAACTCGTCAAATGTGGGATGAAGCTAGAACACTACAAATGCAAGGCAAAATGTGAGAAATTATGTGGCTTGTGTCACCCTTGTGAAGTGGAGCATGCTTGTCATGAAAATTGTCCACCTTGTCTAACGCAAGTGCTCAAGTCATTGAAATGTAATCCTGAGCATAAGGCAGAGTTAGCTTGTCATGATGATGGAGCTACAACAGAGTGCTTGGCAGAGGTTGAAATCCAGTTGGAATGTGGTCATATTGTGAAGGACGAGTGCCATTATGAGCCCCAGCAACTTCATTGTCGGGAGTTGATACTCAAAAAGTATTTGGATTGTGGGCATGAGGTAAATTCATACAGTCTTTACTTTATAAAATAATAATCAAATAAAGATTTATAAAATCATGGAACAAACTTTTAAAAATTAATTTGTTTTTATGATTGCAACAGCGCTACGTGATCTGCTTTCTTCAAGAGTTTATGCTCTGCCAAGTACAGGGCTGCCGTCTTGAGCGAGAAGGTGAAAATGATAAGAATGATGCGAGAACGGAAATCCAACAAATTGAAGAAGGAATTAAATTGCTTACTATTTAAATCAGATTGGGTGCTATAAAAAATCCTATTGATAGGCGAAACAAAAGTTTACAGTAAAATATATGTGTATAATTATTATGATATTTCAAATTTAATATAATATATTATACAGTTTAAGGAAATCAGTGAAATTTATCTTGTGATGATGTAAAATTACTGTAAAAGTATAAAAAATTGTTCGAAAATGTTCAGTAAAATCTAACTGCATAATAATATTATCTTCATTCGGCTCATAAAACAACACTGTAAATCTAAATTGAGAGGACCTCATATACCATAATTTAGTATACAAAGCATTTCAACCTAAATGCTCAGAGCAGGCGATTCGAGAGCCTGGCTATCATCATCATCACAACATTTTCCGAACATGCAAAATTACACTCAAGTTGCGGTGGTGTGCAACCTGCTTTGCTTGTGAATGACGAAAAATATGGGAGTGTTGCTGTTTTGGCCAAAGAAAGGGAATGTAGAGTTGAGAAATGAAAAGTAATTTTAGTTACCTATTCGATTATGCGAAATGCTTTGTCAATGGACGTCAAAATATATGTCCTTCATTATACAAATGGACGGAATAATTTGGACCAGTGTGCAAAATTAAATATGGAATAATCATAGATAACAAACTGGTGACCTAGTCAATCTCAATATGTACTCTGTACTTGTACATTTTTTGTGTGACATAACATCTATGCATATCCAACAAAGGAATTTATAATTTGTCAAGTATTGAAAAGTAAGAGAGTTGCTAAAGTACAATTCATAAACTGGTTATTCACATAACATCTGCTTACCTATATTGACCTTTTTACTTAACATTCCACCCAATATTCCTTCAAACACAACCCTAACGTAAAAAACTTGGCCTGCTAATTATGTTTTGGCTTGTTAATAAACTTCATGAGGAATTTTGCTCTACACACATGAGGATATTTTGCTGGAATATTTGTTTAAAAACTTGAGCGTCTTTTGATACTCGTGTTGATAAGGAATAATTTCATATTCCAGTCCTAACTGGTCAGGCCAGAATGGTAGAATATCTGGATAAAAAGTAAGATCTGAAAGAAAAATATTAGGGACTGGATCAAGCAACATTTTTAGCTTTCTCCAGCATTGTTTTGCCTTCTGTAAAACCTGCCCTAACATTTTGATTGACTGACGGAGACGTATGTCAAACAGGATTTAGACTATTATTTGAAAGGTTTGACATTTGACAATGAATGGCTATTATGGTACAGGATTCCAGCTATGCATGCTGAATTTATTATGCATATTTCTGAAAAATCGTATACATCTCAATTTTTATTTCCATTTACGCTGTGGATGTTAACCAAGGTCAGGAATAAATAATATTCACCTGGTTCAATTTTTGACACTTTGATCATGTACCTAAACCATTTTACGTATTATTTATTCCTAACCTGTTATACAAATGTGTTCAGTATTTTTACAAAATATGACAGCCCCAAATGAAAAATATATTGCCTTGATTTTATCAAAGTGTGCAAGTATTAATACCTAGCAAGTCATTTACACGTGTGATATGACGAGATCATATAAAAATTCCGGATTTTTCTTTAATATTTCTATTTTTGCGGCAACATAACTTGCATTGCATTTAATAATCGATGCATTGAAGGATAACTCTTAACAGAATTTACATTCCTTATTATCTCGAGGCTGAAGTTGATTTCTACCAAAATGATTTGTAAACCAAAGGTTGCAGGTCCACTTTCAATGGGATTTCTACCTTCATAATTTATTGCTTGCGAACACTTTTTGTAACTATTTAAAGACGGCTTCGGCACAAAATTCCAGCTCAGAATTACACTGCACTGGCACTCGTGACCAAAGTTCAGTTGCTAATAATTTCTTCAATAACACACCTTTAGAAAGTGAATAAATCTACGTGTTTGAAAGAAATGACAGGTAACTCTATATAAATAATCAAAACGTATTATGGTATATATGAATACTTATTTTCAGGATCGAAATGAAATTTCAATTTTATTTTGCTCCATTACTATACATAATAATTCACAAAAGAAAAAAATCGTTGGAAATTTCATTTTGATCCTGGAAATATTAGCTTACTTTTAATAAAATGACTAAATTTGGAGAGAAAATGTAATTGTTTGTTTCATTTTTTATTTAAAGGATTAACAAAAGGCGCATGGGTAACATGCGCATTTACAGAAGAAGACGTCAGGTAAAGTCTGATTATGTCTGCGTCTTTCAAGTCCGTCGCATCCGAGGGAACAAAAGTTATACTTGTATTCAACACTGTTGACAGCCACTTGCGGTAAAAATATTTTCATTCTATATTAGAATGCCTTCAGTTTATTATTTAATTGCATATACAGATATGTGATACATACTTCCATTTTATAATAAAAAATAATGACTGATTGAATTAAATAATAATATACTAAGGAAAAACTTGAGCTTTCATTTGACCATGTTATTCCGGTTGACTCATCACTTGTGAAAACTGGAATTGCTCCTGATCTAGACATGTTGCAGAAACATTTGTTGAGTTTCCATCAACTTGAAAAATGTATATACATTTCTCCAAACGTGCTGGTAAGTTTGCATTTAAGACACAATTACAGCTAACGATTATATTTTTAACGTTTTCCTTATAAACTGACAGGCTTTCCAAAACCCAGATTCAGTATTTGAAATTGAAGAGAAACAAAATGCTACAAAACCAGTTGTTGTAAATATGCCACCAATATTTGTTATTAAGCCATCCTTTATTGATATCAGAGAAAGAGAATCCAAAAGCACAGGTTAATCCGAATATTTATACATTGTTATTTTGTACTGACTTCTGCCATTACACTAACAAAATATTCCATTTAAATATTCAGGAACTAAGAGTTTGGAGTGGATAGGAAATGAATTGATACACTTTTTACGTGATGCTTTGGAATTTATAAAAAGCCCAGCAGAGTCTTTTGTGAATATGGAACCATTTGAAATCGTATGGAATTCATGATACTTTTTTTTAAATTCCTAAATTCAAGGTTTGAAAGGCGAGGTAAAATGTTATGCATGTTTTTAAAATTATTAGTTGGCAGCAAAAACCTGGATAAATCTTTACAACGAGCAGTTTCCCCAGTTGGATTCCTATCCAGGAAAGCTTCAGCCTTCATCATCATCACCACTGATGATGAATAGTAAGGAACCAATAGCAATTATTGGGATGAGTTGTAGGTACCCTGGTGCAAATGATTTGAATGAATTTTGGAACCTTCTGATAAACGGGATTGATGCTGTTTCCACCCCTCCAACATTCCGTTGGCTTTCCGAACACGGATTACGTTCATGGTCAAATGATGGCTCTAGATTAGATGCTGGATTTCTGAAAGAAGATCCTACCCTATTTGACCACTCGTTTTTTTTTGGTATTAGTCCGAAAGCAGCGATGTACATGGATCCTCAAACTCGTCTTCTGCTCAAAGTAATTTGAGAGGGTATTGAGGATGCAGCTCTGGATCCATCCACATTGAAAGGAAGTGATAGTGGCGTGTTCATTGGAACGTGGTCAAACGACTATAAGGATACTTTACTGGAAACTGGACACACAGATTACTTTCGCAGATGCATGGGAAATTCTATTGGAGCTGCAGCTTCTGCAATATCAATGCTGTTGGGATCAACTGGGCCGAGCATTGCTACCGTATTTAAAAAATGAAATTCCCAACGCTTACTTTTGAATTCGTTAGAGGTCCACTTAAAATAAAAAAGTTTTATTTGTTTGTAGGAATCTGGATGTTCTGCCGCAATGGTGGCTGTTCACCTGGCGTGCAAGAGCTTGCAAAAAAGGGAGACGAATATTAGCCTTGCAGCTGGGGTCAATCTTCTTTTATCTCCTTTTGGAAAGTCCTTCCTCCCAGGAATCTTGTGAGAGGATGGACGCTGTAAAACCTTTGATGCTAAAGCTGACGGCTTTGCGCGTGCGGAAGGCTGTGGCGTGCTTGTGCTCAAGAGGTTATCTGACGCTATCAAAAATAGGGACAAAATTTGGGGGCTGATTAGAGGCTCGGCAGTTGCACAAGAAGGGTTGAGCTTCAGCATGGGAACCCCGACAGTGGAATGCGAAGCTTTGGCAATGGAAAGAGCCCTGATTGATGCTGACGTTCGCCCTGAACAAGTCTCTTACTTGGAAACCCATGGGACCGGCACTCCAACTGGGGATCCCATTGAAATACGGGCTATTTCAAAAGCCTACAACTCGAAAGAGAGGTCAACGCCACTAATCATTGGATCTGTCAATACAAATGTGGGCCACACCGAGTCATGTTCCGGAATTACAGGAATTATGAAGACAATTTTGGCCATGAAGAATCAAGTCATTCCACCCCACAGAAATTTTGAAACACTCAATCCGGATATAAATCTTGATTCCATTCCAGCCAGGATTCCTTTCAGTCCCTTGGAATGGAAGAGAAGGGAGTGAAAGAGTAGACTTGCTGGTGTCAGCTCTTTTTGGGATTACAGGAACAGATGCACACGTCATTATAGAAGAAGCACCAGCCAAACTCAAGCCTGAGTCCCCATTGTCCACCCCGCCGCAACTTCAACTACTTAAAGTGTCTGCAAAAGCTGAAAATGTTTTAAACAGCCTACTCGAGAAATATGTGGGGTATCTTGAGACCACGGAGAACTCATGGGAAGATGTTGCCTACACTGCTAATATTGGTCGGGGAGATTTCCCATGGAGAGCTACACTTGTTGCAAAGTCCAAACAAGCCGCATTGAAGCAATTAAAACAGAACCATGGCTTGGTGAAAGGCCTTGTGACAACAGAGCGTCCTCCAACCATCTGCTTCCTTTTTACTGGACAAGGCAGCCAATATCTTGGAATGGGAAAACAACTGTTCGAAACTTGTCCAGTATTTCAACAACATTTTGAAAAATGTTCTAAAACACTCCACAACTAATATTCTGTTCTGTATTCAAATTGCTCTTGTCTAGCTGTGGGAGTCTTGTGGAGTGAAGCCAGACGTTGTTTTGGGACACAGTTTGGGAGAATATGCAGGAGCATTTTGTGCCAGAATTTCGGAACTTGAAGATGCAATCAAGTTAGTAGCTGAGAGGAGCTTGCTTGTAGACGCACTTCCAAAGGGGAAAATGCTCGTTATTCGCTCAGACTACAAGAACGTGATTAGCAAAATGGAAGGGGCATTTGGAGAAAATTACCTGGATGTTGCTGCAATCAACTCAGAAGAACAAACTGTGGTGGCTGGCGATGCCCACAAAATTTTGGAATTTCAAACATTGTGCAAGGAACAAGGACTAAAGTGCCTGGTATTGCAAGCTTTTCATGCTTTCCACTCAAAACATATGGATGTCATCCTCCCATCCTATCGTACAATTTGTGACACCATCCAAGCCAGAAGTGGAAGGGAAGATTGCAAATTCATTTCGGGAGTTTGGTGCAGGATGATAAATTGGAGTGAAACAGATTCTGGTTACTGGTTAGATCATACGAGGAAACCTGTCAACTTTATAGACGCCAGCAAACAAGTTGTGAAGGAAATGGACGGAAAGAATAAAATATTTATTGAAATTGGTCCACAACCAATTCTCTCTGCAATGCTGGACATGTCTCCCTTCATTGAAGAGAAATGCGGATGACTGGGAGACCATTGCAAACAGTTTATCAAAGTTGTATGTGGTTGGGGTTTCAGCCAAGTGGCAGGCTACACAACAATGTATCCATCCCCCATTATCCCTTTGCTGGAAAAATATTTTGGCCGGAGAACAATCATTCCCCAATATTTAGCATTGGAGAAAAAATCCACCCACTTCTTTCACAAATATTCCAAATGCAACTGATTCTGCAATAATTCAAAATTCTATGAATTTGGAGGAGCTTTCTTATCTGAAGGAGCATAAGGTAGGAGTTTTCCCAGCTGCATGATATCTAGAAATGTGTTTGGCTGCCTTCATCATCATCATCCCTTCCTGTTTACCAAATGAAGCTAGAAAATTTTTGTGTTGACGCCCCGTTTGCTCTTCTAGAAGGAGTTGACAGGGAAATACAAACAGTTGCTAAAGTTCACTCGGGAGATGCACTGAAAATAAATATTTTCAAAAAGTCATCACAGCCTGAAAACCCTTGGATTAAAAACGCGAGCTCAATGTACACTCTGTTTTCAACTGTACAAGAAAATTCATCAATTTCCTTAGATGAAAACCGGTTTCACTCCTTGTTAAAAAGCAATGACAAAAGTGAGGTAGTGGAGGATTTTTACAAAAGAGTTTCAGTTCTCGGTCTCAATTTTGGGAAAGCTTTCAAAAGTCTGGAGAAAGTTTGGATCGACAACAACAAGCAATTCCATTTTGGCAGCAGTGAAATACCCCAAAGGCGACAAAGGCCAACATTACATAATCCACCCAATAATCCTGGATTCCATGATCCAAGCCGTTTTGCTTGTTGACCATGTCAACGGGGAGAGCCTAGGACATCTTCGCTTACCCACAAGGATTGGCACTTTTATCTTGCTTTCAAACGCAAAAGTCCAAAGCTCTTTATTCGTTCACGTGGAAAGAGAAAGTGACAACAATTCTTCACTGATCGCTCGACTCCTTGACTCAGCTGGAAAAGTAGTGGCAGTCACGATGGACGTGGAGTTGATTTCAACAACACTTTCTGTTTTTGAAGCAGTCCTTAACCGTCAGAATTCTGCTTCACAGTCAGATCATCTGCCACAACTCTGGGAAGAGATTTGGCATTCCCAGTCAAAAATTACAGAAACTTTGGGAAAAAATATTTCTCAAAATTCAGGTGGAAAATCAATCTGGATTCTGTTTGAGGTGGAGGACACAGTTTGCCCCTATTTGGCGGATCGTTTGGGAGCGAATGGATGCTGTGTTATAAAAGTTACATCAGGCAAACTTTATGAAAAGCATGATGATAATAATCATTATTTCATCAACGACCAAAGTAAGGAAGATTTCTTTCAATTAATTAGCTCAAATTCTGGAAATATCGAAGGTTTGATTTATGCTTGGCATTTGGATGAATCCAGAAGGTCACAAGAGCAACTTGTCCGCCCATACCTTGATATGGCTCAGGCGGTGGATGCACTTAATCAGAGTTAGCCACCTCGAGTAATTACACTTACAACCTTCATAGTTGTTTGTGGGGACTTGCAAAGTGTCTACAAAATGAGAGATTTGATGTGAATTGGCGTTGCATTGACATTGACTCGTCAGTGGAAAAGAATGAAATGGAGGAGCTAGTTTTCAATGAAATATTGAAGGAGGAAAATGAAACGCAAGTTGCGTTAATTGGGGGAACGAGATACATTCCAAAGCTCCACTCAATTCGAGCCGTAAAAACAGAGCTGAGTTTACCTCTTGGTGCAACTAGATTTGAACTATAATTCCCCTCATCCCGCACAATTGGAGACCTCAAGTTCAAAATGATGAAAGAAATTGATTTAGATCCATTTCACGTGGAGGTTGAAATAGGAAGCACGGCGTTGAATTTCTCAGGGATCTCTTCAACGTTCTCAAGCCTTCCGACTGCTTCCATGACCAAAGTCTCGTTGGCTCTGATTTCGCAGGAGTTGTTGTTAGAGTTGGGAAACTGGTAACAAAATGGGAAATTGGTGACCCGGTTTTTGGAACAAGTTTCTTTGCAACTATTCATCACAGAGTTCCAAGTCATGTTGCGATGAACGAAGATGATTTCTTTCCTGTTCCCACAGCTTTAACTCTTTCTGAAGCAGCTACCCTGCCAACCGTCTTCCTAACAGTTTACAAGAGCTTGATTCTCGTTGCAAAAATCAAGTCATCGGATACCATCCTCATTCACACAGCTTCTGGAGGTGTGGGTCTTTGTGCAATCCAGGTAGCAAAGTATTTCGGAGCCAAAATTATTGCAACAGCGGGAAGCAAACGGAAACAGGACTATTTGAGGTCACTTGGAGTAGATCATGTTTTTAATTCTCGAAGCAATCAATTTCAGCAAGACATTTTGGAAGTAACCTGCAGCCGCGGGGTTGACATTGTTTTGAATACGCTGACAAGTGAAGGGTTCAAGGAAGCCACATTAGCAGCTTGTGCGCCTTTAGCAAGATTTGTGGAATTGAGCAAATTGTCAATTTGGTCAAATGAAGACGTAAGGAAGCTGCGACCAGATGTTGATTACACCGTGGTGGATGCTGATAATCTCGAGCTTTGTAAAGAGAGTCGGGAAATACTTGGAAATATTGTGCCTTTTATTGAGAAGAAAATGGTTGATCCTCTTCCTTACGTTCGATTTGATGGGGCTAATATTCGTGAGGCTTTGAGCTATCTACAGACTGCAAAAATATTGGAAAAGTAGTTTGTGTACTGCCTGACAAGACTGGAGAAGGCAAATGGACGTGTCCCTTATTTAACGAGAGGAGTACTTATCTAATAACAACAGGAGGACTTGGAGGCATTGGATTTGAAGTAGCAAAATGGATGCTGAGTTCAGGTGCAAGGCATTTAGTTCTTGCTGGAAGAACTAAACCTTCTCTCCATGTTCAAAAGCTCATTAACCAACTTAATGAAGAGCATCATGCTCATATAGTGCTAATGCAAATGATGTTGGCAATTACGACCAAGTTAGTTAGACTTATTGCTGAAAATAAAAGAGCCAGAAATGGAGCTGCCGCAACTACGAGGCGTCATGCATTGCGCTGGAGTAATTAACGACGCATTCACGTCCAATCAAACTCGGGATAAATTTAAGGTTCCATTAAATCCTAAAGTGGATGGAACCCTCAATCTACATCAACTTACAATTGGATATCCTCTAGAGCATTTCGTTTTGTTTTCTTCGATAACGGCATGATTTGGGACGCCAGGACAAGGAAACTATGCGGCTGCCAACTGTTTCCAGGACTCTTTTGCCCACTATAGACATTCCATGGGGCTACCTGCTACATCAATCAACTGGGGTACGTTATGTTTTCTTTTATATATATTTTGTCAAATTAAATGCACCTTTGCACACTTTCTCCTTGTCTTTAGTTTGGGTGAAGTGGGATTGGCAACCTCTGGATTTAAGATTTTCACATGAAACCTTTTGTAATTACATGCAAAAACGCTTCACCTTTCGTTTACTGTGTTGATAACTTACCTACGATAAGCACGAGCAGAGATAATCGATAAACCAAAGCGTTATCAAATACGCTGCCACCCTCTGTATTACCTATTATGTTGACTTTGTATGGCTTTCGCTCAGCTTAAAGTGTTTTAAATACTCAGAAAATTTGAAGCAAATGGAGAATTTGGCCACCGGATCAAAAACGAAGGCACGAGTAAGTCTAAAACTAACAACTAATATAACCTATGATGATAGCCTCACATGACATTAATTAGAATTATCATATACCAACAAATGTTTTGCAGTAAAAGTTCTTTGTAAAGAATAGGCGATATAATGGGCGGCCCATAAAAAGTCCATACATAATTCTATTTTTACCATACTTCTATATAAATTAAATTATATCCATTTTCTTAGTAATTTGTTAAGCTAAATAACATAAATTCTGTGAATAAAGCAATCTCGGTCAAATAAATTGTACGTAAAAACTATCGCATTGCATATTATTATGAGTTGGAGAGGTAGAAATGAGAAACTGCAATGCATATTATATTTTCTTGGCCCGCAAGAAGCAACAGCATATTCCAGCAAAATCTCACGGGATATAGATTTTGTATTGGATAAGAAATACAGTTCCTACCTCAAACAAAGTCAACTTTGTATGAGTTGCACAAAAGCAGGCTCAGCTAAATGAGTGAAGAAACTTCACTACTTCATGCTTGCTTCTGTGAACAGTATATATGCTGTTGGTTGTTTCTTCTTCTTTTTATTGAAGCGACCCTAGCTCTAAGCTCAGCCGCTACAACCAGAAGCAGCTTTCAATATATCAAATTGAAATGTGCAGGATTGAGTTGTGCTGTATCCACTGTCTCTGGAACGAAAAGCTCTTGCCTTGAATGACTTAACACAGTTATACCTGGGAAGAAAAGAGGTTTTTGAGTGTAGCGGTAGGCTGGTCCGCTCTATGCTGCGTGGCTTCCCCCTGTTTTTCATTCACTACTCCACATTCTCATTTACTTGGCTGCCTGCTGCTGAAATCCAAGCTCAACTGAAGTAGATAAAGATGATGATGATGATGACATTGAAGTACATTGATCATGTACTGCTTTAGTAAAGTCAGTGCATTAGATAGCAGTGCTGTGTAGCAGAGTGTTAAAGTAAATGAATTGATGTGGGATTCTGCTCTGGCTCTGCCCTTTGCATTCTAGTTGCTTAAAAGTCAATCTGTTACTAAAAGGTCTATACGCTAAACAGATATAAGTTTGACATTATTCATTGCTTGTTGTATGCACTTTGCTTTTAAGTATCTGCTGTAGTAGCTGACCAACTGAAATGATATTGTGTTAGCTCGGGAAGTGGTAGTGATTTCATTACTTGGACAAATAAACATGTTCCGATTTTATATCATTTCGTTTGTGTCCTTTTTTATTATATTTTGAACTTAATGTGACTTATTAGAAATCATAGTTCTTGTACAAGTCAATACATATATTGAGGGGGAAAGGTAAGATCTTTGTCATAGTGAACATGTCATGTTATGCTGAGTACTGAGTAAATACATACCATTCACATTTTGTATTCGATAAATGAAAACCTTCCTTTCTTCAATGAGCATTCTTTGTTACTTGCGTATAAACTAATAAATTTAACACACACGACAATCGTTAACACTAATTTGATCATTTATATCCATACTCATTATAATTTTCATCACCATCATTTTAATACTGATTTGTTCATCTTTGCTTTACATTGCCAATCGTGTAGCCTGTGACCCCATTTTCCACATCACAAAAGACATATATTTCTACAAAAAAGTAACATAAAACTACAGGATTTCTAAAGAAAACTAATTTGCAATGTCACATAAACAATTTCAAAATGAAAAAAGTTCATTTGGTTCAATCACATTTATGAAATAATTTTTCTGTTTGCTTAAATCAACATTTATGTATTCAATTACTTTAAATCTGTAATATCACATCAATATCCCCGGATCGAAATTGAGTAACGCAAAGGCAGAATCCATTTAACCATTGCTTCCTGTGATGATAAGTGATTGTGAGCAGATTTATGTTGCGTAATGGTGATGATGCTGCGTCCAATGAGTCACCTTGGTATTCGGATTTCCAGCGAAAACTCTTTAAATTTCACAGAGTTAAAAGTTTTAATGAAGTTTAAATAACAATAAAGCGTATTATGGTGCCATGAAAAGTTAGACAATCCACAATTATCTTCTAAATGAACTGAAAGCTTTGGCCCAAATCGTGTAAATCCACCATTTCACTGATTTAAAAACAATTATAAAAGATATTATAGAATTTTCATGTAACTAAAATTGCAACAAGACTCTAAATAATCAAATTCATGCTACTTAATTATTGTGAGTCAAAATCCGGTACATTATGTCATTTGTACTTCTTAAAAAAGTTACTATCTTGGATTTCTCACTGCTTACAATTTTAACATCGTACTCATCGTATGTTATATTTTGAGTTATTGAACTAACACTAAACAAAAAGTTAGGCTTTAAATTTTCAGTTTGTAATGAAAGACTGAGAATCAAAAACAATTTGTTACTAATACTCATTTTACATTATTGGAGGCAAAATCAAAATATTATATTTGATCCATGCAAAAATGCGTTACACATATGCATAAATTAATATGAGAATTCGTAATTACCAACAATGTTAGCAGCAATTAAAGCTGAATATCCACAATCAAATTTATTGGGTTGTCGAAAATTCACTTTCAAACAATTTCTCATTATCTGTTAAAATCTACGCATGCCTCTGGTTTGTGTCTGCAAAAGCAAATTAAATATTTTACAATAGATTATAAATATTGTTGGTATTTTTACGTCTACTAAGTTTTGATCACCGAAACTACCTTAAGATTTACCTGAATATGATTCTACGGGTGTTCATATTTGGATGAGCATATTTAGTTATCATTTAATTGCATGTCACCCTGACGTCATATTCCATGGCAAATAAGATCCATTTAAGTTCTTCACTACGTTTTAATTCCCTAATGCAAACAAAACTGAAATAATTATTCCAGCACCTCATGTTTAATAATTTGCATATCATATCAACATCAATATACCAGATCGAAATCGAGAATGGGTAAAATAGTCACCGATTCAGTGTTGCATCATTGTGTTATTGTTGATAATGGCAATCGTTTTTCATCAGGGCATCACGCACGTGATGATATGAGACGCCTCTGGTCTCATACTGAGACTCCAGTTTTCTTGACCTTTTCAAAACCAGCATTTCCGGGATGTCCCTGAAAATTACACATTAATTATATGCATGATATCCTCATATACTGACTTTTAATCAACCAGTATGGCCAATAAAGTAACTAATTTGGAGGGAGTTAGTTCAATATATTATGGTTTATTGCAGTATCAATCAAGCCATTATTGAGAAGAACTGGTTTAAACATCATTTGGGGGCGTCCTTCCTATATCGGAGATTTCCTTTAAATCAGATTTGGCATCACGCTACGATTCATATTATCATCAATCACCAGGCTTCCCTGGATGATAAATTTTACATCCAGATTTTCGACTTTGAGCATGGTAGCACTTTCTCCACGTCATAGGAAACCCTGAAATAATAAAATTTAAAAAAAAGTTAGTTTAAGTAACTAAACCATACATATTGAATGTTTATGTAGTTAAAGCTACTATTTTTAGGACATAATAAATTTGATGAATGGGAATTGAATGAGTTTCTTGGCTACATATTTGTTCTCCCATCAAAAGATTCAACATTGTGCTTTTATAATTTCTCGGAATTACAATAGTGACAGCATGTATGTTGTAAAATTAAAAGTTTTAAACATGAAAACCACGTCAAAAGATCAATCTGAATTTTCTAAAGGGGTTGCTACGGAGGAAATTAAGCAGATTTGTTTTTGTTTACGAATGTATCATAAAAATGTTTCTTGGTAAAATACAAAAATATTGAGCTAGGCAGCAATTAATATTGTAGTTCATATTTCAAAACTGCTTCCACAACTCATTTTGAAGTGAACTAGTAAAGATATTCCCAAAATTTAAATGTGGAGCGTTGAGCTATGATGCATATAAAAAATAAATAGTTTGTCGAAGGAAACCAACATTCAATCACAAGTTTGCGTATCTTTCTTTGTACGGAACTACAATAAGGTTGACATCCTTTTGAAATACAATAGGTAGACTTGCACAAACCATCATATCAAAGTTCTTTTTATAACAATACGTTTTCTTGGCTTAATTTAATGTGTGCATAGTTACCAATAACTTATGTCGTTGAGAAGGTATTTTTAAGTACTTTCTCATCATCCTTCCCAATTTGGAGAATATGCAAGCCTGCAACAAATGAAACCAGTGATTTATAGAACGTCATGTAACATATGCTTTTGTAAATTAATTTGAGATTAATTCTTTCTCATTAAAACTATGATTTGATGTACCTTAGGTAAGTTATTCGGTGAAGTTCAGGTTGAAATGATCCAATTCAGAAAAAAAGAACCTTTTTGGTTGTACTGGCAATGAATTAGTAATATCCTGGAAATATCAAAGAGTTCAACAATTCATAATCAGCAAACAAACATTCACCACGATTCAATGTAAATCTCCAACAAATCATAAAATATTAGAGAACAGGATCATGATGTTATTTTTTACAACCTTGTATTCATCTCACATTATATTCTATTTTTAACGGCATGAACCTCCAAGTGTTACTGGATTGCAGAATACTTCTTTAGCTAAATAGTCACTACTTTTTTATTCCCAGGCTTAATTTATATTAGTAGTTAACACTTTAAAATGACAATTCAATTGCTAGCGTGATGATTTGACATGCGGTAAACAAAAACAAATGTATAGTGTGGTTGAGATAGGGGGTGAAAAAAGTAAGGAGAATGCAATAGGCATACTCATCTTGGCTATGCATTCTCATTCTCACTTAATAGCAGACCGACTCTGCTCTCCTTTGCTTTTAGAATGGGAATATATACATTAGTACAAAACTATAGGTATATCACCGTGGCACACGATACGTTTGTAGTAATGATAAAGTATAGAAAAATGTTGGAATATGTGTCTATCTATATTGCTACTCGCTACGCACAATATATGGATAATATTCAATTGAGTTGAAAGCTCAATCTCCTCTCTCTTTCTGCCTGATACCAAAACAGACACACAACGCATAGTTATAGGAAAGGAAAAACTAGGCATTTATGCTGGAGTATTAATTCAGGCTGGAGTAAGTGGTGTAGCCCTAAAACGTTATGCATCATAGCTTATGGAATGAACGAAGACTAGAAGAAAATAGATCCAAAGTTCATCTATTACTGTGATCGAAATATTACGCATTTTGTTCAGTACGATGTGATATCTGATGCATGCTGAGAATTTTATTCTCGTTTTCCAGCTTTTCATCAATTCTATTAATTAGTTTTGAAACCTTTATTTTTAATACTATCACTATTAGTTTCGGGAGGAGAGAAAGAGCACAAGCAGGCAAAACGGTTCTGATATTACCCCAAAGGCATTCATAAACTGACTCGCAAGTGTAGAATTGGTAAAGAATCTCATTTTGTGACAACACTAATATTCATCAGCACACTTTTATTCCTCTTATCAAGAAATGAAGTTTTTGCACGTCTATTGTTTATAGTTTTCTCTGGTGGTTCATTCTCACTCTGAGAGTCCCTATAGGTACAGACGTGTTTTCACATAGCTGCCACAAAGCCCAAACGTACATTAATTTTTTACAAGTTAAAAATTAGTCTTACAGTCATACTTAGCATGCTTGACAAGTACCTAATATCACATACAATTCCAGGTCATAAATATAGCGAATTCACAGACGCCCTAAACCGTAGTAATTTAGGGCTACAAATTAAACTTTGAAAACTGGGGTTGCACTACAAAATATTTGCCATTTAATAAACTTTCCATCCTCCGACTAGGTAGAGAGTGGATATGAAGAGTTATCCACCGACCGAACAAAGTATCTCACGCCTAAGCATTAGGGGATAATACCATACATTTTGATAATAGGATGATTTCGGTACGGCCCTTCTCATTGCAGCTCATTAGTAGGTTTTCCTTAATAAATACAACTCCTAAACATTCAAGGTGACAATCAGAATAAAGAATTTCCAGAATTTCCGTGTACAACCCCACCACAAGGCATGCATTTATTCACGAGTCATCAATGATGATATGATGTGGCAGATTATCCATTCTGCACGCAAGTTACGCAAATATTTCGTCGTACTGTCACATTTCACCCCAAAGATGCAGTCTTTAGGAACGATTTTTTATTATAATTCATCCTTATCTTCTTCACATCATTGGTAGCTACGCTTCATTCAATTAAGAAATTTTTCATAAATTGTGAGAAATTGGTAATTATTTTGTTCCTATCAGTCAGGGTTCAGCGTGCAAATTTGCACTCTACGAAAGAGTGCAAAATTGCTATCCTTGAGTGCAAATTTGCACTCAATGCTAATAAATTAGACAAAATACACTATTTTGGTCCTCCTGGAGTGCAAATAATCCTATAATCAGATTTCCTCTTCTTTTCTTCATTCCTGCTAATCAGGAGGAACCACTCGCTATAATAATTTTAATGGCTCCACATGAATTTGTAAGAATTTTCCTGACATCTCAAACTATGGATGCATACCATTCAAGGAAGAAATTGATATTCAGTCGAAATAATTGGATTCATGTGCAGTTTATAAACGAGCCTCTCGTTCCTCCAGTCTATTATTCATTCAGTATCTCAACGAACAAATCAATATTAAAGCTAAGTGAAGCCCCGTTGCTTTCGATTCCTGGTGCAAAAACGCAAGACCCCGTTCGCTATGAAAGTAATAAATCTGTAGCAAAGGAGATGGTTGACGTATTTGTTCCAAAAATAGTGAACTCTTTAGAGTGGAAAACAGAGGAAAATGTTTTAGACTACAGTTGCGGAGCTGGAAGTCCAGGGTACCATCATATACCTCCAAAAGTTCACCAGTTTAATTCGAAAATGTACTCTGTGGACATATCTGCCAAAAGGGTTGCTTACGCAAAGGAAATTATCCCCACGAGCTGATCAACTACGGCATTGGGGATAGCCTTGATAAATTTCCGTTTGAGGATGTGAAATTTGACAAGATACTTTCAATAAATGTGTTTCATTTCATTAAGGATATAAGGTAATTTTTCTTCCTTTGATTATCAGGTTTTTAATTCGCTGTTACTTTATATTTTACTAAAAAACGCATTAAACGAATTAGAAAAGCATTGGCTGCCTTCCACAAAATTTTAAAGCCAGGTGGACAACTTGCCTTTATGATGGTACCAGCAAAATTTAACACCTTACAAGGTTACAAAGAATTAGCTGGATCCCTTAAGTGGAAACCGTATATGACAAACTATGAAAAATTCTACCCTACCTGGGCAGAATTTTCCGAGGGTCAAGAGCAAAAGGAAATGCAAGGGATTTAGTAATCTTTATAATTTTTGTGTCCCATTCTGTTTATTTGCAGAGTTTTTTTTTGTCAGGCAGTCCTTGCATTGACGACATTCCCAAGAATTTACATGAGGATTTCAAGCAAGACCTTTGAAAATATGTTACGAGCAGTTTCGGCGTACCTTTGGATTCTAAAACTATTGACGCTACATATCAAATGTTGTGGGGAGTTATTGAAAAGGTCGAAAACATGGAGAATTCTCGTTGAGGACAGCATTGTTGTTACAAACCCAAAAAATTGAATAACGGTTGTAAACGGAATAAAAAACGGGGTGCAAAATCATGTATGATTTCACGTAATAAAATTTGAAAGTCATTATGGCAGGACCATCAATACGCATGTAAATTAACGACTTTGTCTTTTAATTGTGAATATTTTTTATATCCACCATAATTTCAACTTATAGACAATGGATCATATTTGTATGGTTGAGATGATGCTAGTCAATCATGATAATCATGATGATAAGCTTTTCATCCATCCATGATCATGTTGCTTTTATGCAGCTAGCATTCACTCATTCATTCTGAATCAGTTACAACCTTGACATTGGCTTGGTTATGATGGACATTTGTCTTTGCAATAATTGCTTCTTCTTATCAGTTTCATTTTTTCTAGCGTATGTAATAGAAAATAATTAAATTCCGACTTTACATCAGAAAGCTTCATATTTTGCATCCTGCATACTTATTGTTTGAAAAAAAAAGAAGTTTTTCATGGAATAAAATGATATGGCCAATTCATAGATACTCTTGACAGTACGCAGCTACGTTTCTCTAGCTAAAACTCTTGTAACACTATAATGATTTAATTTCCTTTTTCCAAAAAAAAACTGAATAAGATGAAAATGAGAATGTGAATTAAACTAACGTTTATGTATTTGAAACTGAAGGTACTACTTTGTTTAGCACGATATTTTAAGCTCTAAAAGATTAAAATTTTCCGAATTTAAATGTTATTCTATAGTGTCAGTCGTAAAAAATAAAAATATTAAAACGAACTTTGCTAAGCGTACAGCAAGCATCTTGTCGTTATGACTGGAATTTTAAACGTGACTACAATAAGTTTCTATAAAAAGTTCCAAAAAAATCTCGGCTTTCATTATTAACTGTTACCCCTTCACCCTTACTTGGCTAACTAACTAACTTGTGATTTTCAATGCCTCAAAATATTTTCCATTTCATACTTTCTTTATTATCATAATAGAAATTCTCTGAGGAAATATTTGAGTAAAGTCATGAGCCTGGATTGGATTGAATGTTATTCTCAAAGATTTGGACTAGGTTTATACTTCAGGAATAAGCAAAATGATCATGATGGTCACATGGTACCGTTAAAACCATGGAATAACTTTTACTGTTTCCAGCTTTCTCCTAGTCAATGCTTCTCACATTTCCCCAATTAGTGGCTTGGACCATTATACATTTAATTGAGTTGAATCCCCCTCCCCAAACGTCTGCGAGGATACCCAGCAACAGGAAAGTTTCTAAAAACCAGATAATGAAGCAAAAATTGTCCAACTGCTACGAAGAGAATGTACGGTTTGCTCGATGGTTTCGTTTAAATACATTGCAAAGCATACTTTTCAACGCCTTACATGACAGTAATTAGCATACCAAAAATAAATACCTTACTGTAAAATATCTTAATAAAGAATATTGTATATAATGGATCGACCAAAATATCATACATAATTCAATCGTTATAAATAAAAGTATATTATCCATGCTCTTTCACAAGCTAAATAATAAATTCGGAAAATAAAGCAAACTTGATTTAAAAAGTCAACCGGAAACTACTGCAGTGTACATTTTTCATAAATTGGATAGGTAGAAATGAGAGATGGTATAATGCATACCACATTTTAAGGAACAGCATATTCCAGCAAAACTCTCACAGGATATATATTTTGTATTGTATAAGAATAGCAGTTCCTACCACACACAAAGTCAACTTCACATGAGTTGCCGAACGCAGGCTCAACCAAATGAGAGGAGAAACTTTAATACTTCATGCTTGCTTCTGTTGTGAAAAGTTTATATGCTGTTGGCTGTTGCTTCTTTTGCCTTTTCATTCAAAACGCATTAGCTCTAAATTGAAATGAGCAGTATTGAGCTGTGCTGCATCTACTGTCTCAGGAACGAAATGCTCTTGCATTGAAAGTCTTAGCAAAGTTATACCTTGGTGGAAAAAGAGGCTTTTGAGTGTAGCGGTAGGCTTGTCCGCTCTATGCTGCATGGTTTCCCATGTTTTCCTTCAACTCCACATTCTCATTGACTTGGCTAGCTGCAAATGTAAGCTCAACTGAAGTAGATGAAAATGATGATGATGATGACATTGAAGCATAGCAGTGCTGCTGAGCAGAGTGTTGAAGTAAATGAATTTATGTGGGCTTTTGCTCTGGCTCTGCCCTTGCATTCTCGTTGCTTAAAAGTCAAACTGTTACTAAGAGGTCTTAAAGGTTTTTCGCACAAGCTTTGAGCGACGCTTCTTTGAAACCTTCGCTTGTCAACAAATTCAAGACCACGTCCACCCCTCGACCGTTGGTCAGCTCCAGAATTTGATCTCCATATTTTGTATTCCTAGAATGAAAAATGTGTTGGATTCCTAATCCCCTCAAATAATTCTGCTTCCGTTTGCTCCCAGCCGTGGCAATTATTGTGCATCCAAAATGTTTGCAAATTTCAATCGCACTTAGCCCCACGCCTCCAGTTGCTGTGTGAATGAGGACCACATCCCCCTTTTTGATGTGAGCGGTTTCTATAAGGCAAGCAACGTTGGTTATATAGACAGCTGGGATGGTGGCTGCGTCACAAAAAGTATAATTTGTTGGCACCGAAATCAAGGAATCCTCATGACGTCTGGCGTGACTGGGAAGTGCATCATTATCTAACAGGCAACTACAAACTCGATCCCCAACCTTCCATTTCGTAACCTTTGAGCCAACTCTTCTGACCAGCCCTGCAACATCAAATCCCACTGCGTTACTATCTTTAAATTGTTCCGTTGGCTTGATGACACTCAATACATCTCTAAAGTTGAGAGCGGAAGCCTTTATTTGGATATCCGCCTCATCCTCCTTTAAATCAGATGAAGGGGCGTCAAGGGGTCCAAATTGGATGTCGGAGATGGACTTTGATTCCGGTAGGATGAGGTGAAACCTATCAGTCCCAGCCCGCAGTTTTAATGCATTACTCAGGGGTTTGTGAGGTGTTAGTTTGGGCACGTACATGAAAGTCTTGGAAAATCCTTTTTGTGGCTCTTTATCCGTGCTCCAAATCTCATGAAAAATATTTTGCATTATTGTGACCTCATATACATCCTGATCACAACCCAAAGTCTCGTCCAGCACCTGTATAGATCTGTAGTTTAGTTGTAGATACTCGTTCTTCATGGATTTGCTGTAACCATGCAAAGTGCTGGCGTGAAAGTGGGAAAAGTCATTATCTTCAATGGGAGTCACTCCTCTTGAAACCAGGATGAGACGAGGGTTGACCTTGAGTTCAAGAGGGAGGAGGCACTTTGTCATATTAAAGTAGGGTTGGAGCAAATTCTCTTGGGCAGGAGTAGCTCCCAGAGCCCAACAAAAAATTATCCCTTCAATTTCCACCCCTCGCCGGATTAGCGTTTGGAATAGAGTGTGAAAGTCGTCATACTCCGTTCGGCGCAGAATAAATCCACTATGTGTCTCATCGTCTTGGTATCTCTCCCCCGCCGTTATTTTCATAATGGTTCTCCCTTCCACTTTTCCAACTTTATTGAAAAGATGCTCAGTAATCGGGTCCCCAGGGGTTTGAAAGAGTAACCATGTTTTTCCTCGTTGTCTATGACAGGTTGCCTCTTTTGGCTTTCTCTGAGCAATTATGAATGAGTGGTAGTTTTGAAAAACGGAAAATATTCCCTCAACGCTAAACTCATTCCTTTCAAGTACGCCAACCCATTTCTTCTTGTCCATGATGCAGTTGCGCTGCCTCAACTCGAAATCTTGGAATCTCCAGTAGCCTTCCAAAGTACCAAAAAGGAATGTGAGCATCCGGTTCACACGCGTTGTGTCTTCAATAATCATTCTGGCATGGGGTTTCATCAGCATCCGGATGTTCTGCAAGGTTTCCGATGTATCCTTAGTTGCATGAAGGACCTCAGCTGCAAGCACCAAATCAAAATATTCGGGTGTGAAGCCCTGGACAATGGTATCCTCCTCAAGGTTAAGCTTTTTGAAACGAAGCCCTTTCAACTGTTTCTCAAATCTCTTTTCCGCAGCTGGAAAAAAGGCGGCGGAGATATCAGTGAACGTATATTCATAAGAGATACCTTGCTCTTCCAAGGTTTCCAACATGTGGATAGTGGAAGAACCTGTTCCTGCTCCGACTTCGAGAATCCTGATTACAGCATTCGGGTTGGACTCGTGCGTCTTGACAATATGCTTAATTATATGGTGAGACAAGACTCCAAACTCCGTTGCTTTGGAAAGTTTACCGTAATGGGTATAAAAGTCGGCAATAGATGGATAAGTTTGTTGCCCCTCTGGGAATAGGATTGAGAGGGGGGATATTTCCCCCTTGAAAAAACTACTCAAAGACGTCCCTACTTTTTGGAAAAGTGGAGTTGCCTCAAACTGCTGGGTTAGGTTGATGCTCAGTTCAGGGGAAGATAGGAGAGCAAAAATATCTTCATTTGATGGTGGGAACTGCACTAATTTCCAATTAGTTTCGCCGGTGCTAGCTAAACCACCACCACTTTCACCAAACTTCTGGAGAATTCCTTCAGCTTCCAACACGTCACAAATGAAGGAGAAGTACTTGCGAAAATTAGGTTTAATCTTGAGGTCATTGAAAACGCTACATTCGCTAAAGCTCTTGCCTAGCTCTGGCTTCCAGTCAAGTTCATAGAGAGCCTGGAGGAAGTTTAGGTAGACGAGCCTCTCCATATTTCCAGATGTTTTGAGTTGGGCTGGGGAAGGGTTGTTGAACTCATCCTCAAAGTCTTTGTGATATTCATTTGTGAAGACGGGGGCTGTTGTTGAGTTCAAATCGAGGAGGGAGTCTGTAGCACACCTATGCTTCCTCCAAACCTCCTCCCACATGTCTGGGAGGATGCTGGTTTGCTGCTCCAGCACGGACTCGATTGATTTCACCGTCGTGTCAATTAGCTCAACTGAAGACATCACTCCCAAAACCTTTCCGGAGGAGGTTACCAACGTTGCGGAGGTTGTTGGACCTTGCTCCACAGCACATACGTAGAGGTCCAATGAGGTATTATCGTCATCATCGGTTCCAGAAATCCATACGAATTTAATAAATTTTAATGGGCACATACAACGTCTTTGAATAATATAGTTTTCTTGAGCTCCTTGTTTAGGTGGAACTTTGATTTTGGCGACGAGGACTTTTTTCTCCTCACCCTCTTCTCTCCAAATTTTAGCAATGCTACGAAATGTTGGACCAAACTTGAGTCCTACTGACGCAAGCTTATCATACACCTGCTTGATTGCACTCTCTTCTTCACTTGGTGTCTCTAAAGTGTCAAGGAAATGTTTGGAGTCAAATGGAAACTCCTCTTTGTCTTCCATTGTTGGTATAGGACAAAATATGGCTTGGGCATGAAGTTGCCATTTAGACGAGTCTGATGGAACTTTTCTAAATAGTTTGATACTAATATCGTTCCAATCTCTTTCGTCTTGTTGAGTGATGTTGAGTTCAGCTACAGTTTGAATTTGACAGGTCGTTGATTCCTGTAAAGCGAGGGGAGCTTTAATTGTCAAATATTCAATTTTCATACAACGTGTTGGGGGTGAAAGGGAGTCGGTGGAGGCTTCAATTGTTGCTAACCCCGCTGCAAGACACATTTCTAGAAAACCAGCACCAGGAAATAGGATGTTATCTCCGATCGCGTGATCCTTCACGTATTCCAAGGATCTCAGGTTTAGGCCGGTTTGGTACAGCTTGAGGGATGAAGGGTTAGACAAGACGCTACCAAGTAAGGGGTGAATGGAGACTCCACTCACGGACATCATATCAGGCCAAAATTTCTTTCCAATAAATGGGTAGTGAGGAAGGCTGACTTTCTTTCGCTCATAAAATTGCTCAACCCCTTTCCAATCTATTTCTAAACCTTTCACGTACAGTTTTCCAAGGGAGGTTAGCAACGTCTCCCATTCATTTTCATTTTTCTTGAGAGAAGGCAAGCAGGTCAGAGGTAGGTCGTTGTTCATCATCGTCAATGCTGCGAGAACTGGCTGAGGTCCAATTTCAATAAATGTTTTACATCCCAATTCAACTGCCTTCTTACTCGCATCCATAAATAATACTTTCTCTATCGTATGTTGAACCCAATATTCTGCATCCACTTGACCGGTAACAACATCAAGATTCAATATTCCTGCACAAACTGCTGCAGCAAATTCTCCCAAGCTGTGGCCAAGTGCGTAGTCTGGCTTCACTCCCCAAGATTCCCACAGTTTAAGAAGCGAGTATTCTACAGCAAAAATGGATGTGTGGCTGTAAATTGTCCTGCTTATTTCCGTCACTTTATCGGAACACGACCCGAGCACTTGTTTGATGTCAATGTTGTAAATGTCTTTGAGGAGATTGTCGCAATATTCAAAGTGCATCCGAAACACTGGACTGTGAGCCTTGCCCAGTGAAGAGGAAACAGACTTTGCCTAGGGCTTCCGGCGTTGCTTCACCACGCAGCATCTTGTTATCCTGAATTATCTGAGAAGCTTTCTCATTCGATTCTGCTATTAAAATGACTCTCTGATTGAAATCAGATCGCTCCACATTTGCGGTGTAGGCTAAATCGGGGAATAATTCATTGGTTGGTTTTTTTTAAATGTTTTTTTGTATTTGTCTAAAAGAATATCCATCGCTTCCTCAGTCTTTGTGCTGATCTTCATAATACGTAAAAGGGGTTGTTCAAGGGTAGGAGGATTCCATTTGAGCCCGTTTGATGGAATAGCGGGTGTCTCCTCAATTATTGCGTGGGCATCCGTTCCAGTTATTCCAAAAGAGCTGACGCCTGCAAAACGAGGTTTTTCTTCTTCCCTCTTCCATTCCACAGGTTTGAGTGGGATCACAGCTGGAACGGAATCCAAATTTATTGCAGGATTTAACGTCTCAAAGTTTCTGTGAGCTGGGATGATTTCATTCTGCAATGCAAGAACCACTTTCATAATTCCAGTGATTCCTGAGCAAGCCTCAGTGTGCCCCACATTTGTTTTCACTGAGCCGATAAGCAGTGGTTGCTCCCTTTCTTTAGTGTGATAAGCTTTAGCAATCGAAGCGACTTCCATAGGATCTCCAACCATCGTTCCTGTTCCGCGTGCCTCTGCATAAGAAACTTGAGCTGGGTTCACTCTAGCGTCTTTGAGAGCTAGGGTCATTGCAAGAGATTCACAATGGACAGTTGGTGTCCCCATGCTTTTGCTTACACCTTCTTGTGTCATTCCAGAGCCCCTTATCAGCGCCCAAATCTTGTCTTCATCCGGTACAGCATCAGAAAGTCGTTTCAACACGAGAACTCCACATCCTTCCGCTCTTGCAAAACCATTAGCTTTGGCATCAAAAGTTTTGCAGTGTCCATCAGTCTCACGCCGACACATGTTTTTGGAATGAAACTTAATGAAAGATCTGATAAAAGAATAATGAAAAATAGTATGAAGAAAATAATTTTTTTATTGTTCACATTTTGTGTTGTAGTAAAGAACCCATGATTCTTCATAATTTCAGGTTTGGTCCACGGACTACTTTCAAACATGCAAGCTTGATTCCATGTGAGTACTAAAAATTAATAGATTCACAACACCGCAAATTATATACAATACAAGTTTTAGATTTCATTATGTAATGCCAGTCTCACGCCGACTCTGATTTTTTTGGAATTTTCCAACCAAGTGTTGGTTGGCTTTTAATGATTTGTGAGACGAACATTTGTTACGAGCTATTGGAATTTTTTTGTGAACAACATTAGCTTTATTGTTCTTGTTTTTATTGTATCAAGATCATCATTACTAATAATTTTAAGCGTCGGATAATTTGGACTTTATATAGATGCGCATGAAGTTGACAAATAAAGAATATATATTGCATAATATGCAAAGTGACGGTGACGCGAATGGAAAGGTGTCTACACAAATCATTCGTAATTCACACAGCACGACCAAACTATGAACTTTTTTTTCTTTGCGTAAACAGCCGTCTAATGGCTCACTGTTTAATTGCTTTGAAATAAATATTTCTAGTATTTCTTCAGAAAGGAAATTTAAACGGAGATAATATCAACGTAATGATATGCTATGGCTAATTGGCTTTCAATCAACGTGTTCCCACGTCATAATGTACATCGGCTATTTGGAATGCTCGTCCAATTGTTTGTAAGTTAAATGCTTAAGTTCCAGGTAGTGCAGGAACTTGTTGATGGGATGAAAGTAAAATTTCATTAAATCTTTCAATAATATTCGATTCAGCAACTCATTGTAATTGGAACTTGGTCTCCAACCAACTCCCATTTTCCATTCATATACCCTTCCAGTAAACCCAACGCTCCTTGATTTGCAAGCCGAGGATATTTCTGGTGCACCTGGCAGCAACAAAATTAAACCTACAAAGTTGAATAAAGAAAATGGTCAATAATATTTAAAATGAAAACAAATATTGGTTTAGGTACTTGCCAACTCTTTCTACAAATGAGTATTATAAAAGGTTATCATGATATTTGACACTGAAGATAACATCGCAGATAAGCGTGCATAGTACCGTTGATATTCTCGCGTGATGGGTTCTTTTGATTTGGCCCATAAATGAACTTGATGCTTAGTTTTTCCTAAGCTATCGATTGGCGAAAACAGAATTAAAAAACCGACAGACTGGACCTTACTATGAACAAGCAATTTTTTGCTTGTTAATAAATTTTTAATGAGCAATTACATAGGATCGGTATTTCCACTGACCAAAATTGAATCAATACTTTTAAACGATACTTAATGCCTTGAGTGCATTAATATTTTGATATTGGTCAAGAATTTCTATTTCCAGAATTTGTATGAGTATCTAGAATATGTGGCAAGTCCCAAGTTCTATGCCATCATTATTAGAAATTATCTGCAAATAAAGTACAGAAGCTCTTACTCATACAAATTTAAAACTTATTACAAATGCTGCTACTTGAGGAGATTTAGTTCACAAGCTGATTCTTCTGTCGAAAATAATATTATATGATTCTGCAGAATTGCAAAAGATGAAAGTTGTTGTTAGGTACTAAGCGAGATTCCCAGCTAGACATGTATGACAGCATCACATATGCAAACCAGTTTCAAGTTAGGCGTCATCACCATCACCTTCAAAGTAAGGAAAAACTCATTAAACGATTTCATTAATTATCAATTAAAATGTCCAGTATTGGACGGAACTTCAGGAAACAAATTGTTTTTATCGAAACCATAGTACGGTTAACGTACGTAAAGTGGAAGTAGGCGGAGAAAAGCGTTGTTTACAAAGTGCCTCCATTCCCAGCCCTAAAACGAGGTAGAATCTGGGTTGTAGTCACAAGCCGAAAATACCAAAAACCAAAATAAAATGCAAACGTCCCAAAGTTCCACAAACTCAAATCTCACTTGAAATTCTATTGTTCAAACAGGTTAGGTTAGTAATAAAGGTTAACACATGTGTACTGTAACTTAATTTGCTGTAACGTAAAGAAGCCAGCCCAGATACTTATACTTGTACGTGAAGAAACTTTGCATGCAAATTGTTTCATGCAGTGTATTGAGAATGTATAAAATATTTGCATTGGTGAACTGATGCTTAACTGTATATTCACTGTCAATTATCTAAATTAGCCAATTACTTGAGATGGTGAATGGCTACTCTGAACTCCAAATAAAACCTTACTATTTTTGGTGGCTCGCATATGTAAGTGCAGAGCTGGGGGACCGGGACAGTTCCGGTACTCGGTACCGGTCCTCGGTACTTTTTCTAGCATGCTCCGGTACTCGGTACCGGTCCTCGGTACTTTTTCTAGCATGCTCCGGTACTCGGTACCGGTCCTCGGTACTTTTTATAGCATGCCCCGGTACTCGGTACAGGTCCCGGTCCAGGACCGGTACCTGTGCCGGGACCGGACTGGAAAGTACCGCAGGTCCCCCAGCTCTGTGTAAGTGGTCGGGACATTAAAAATCAGTTCCTTAATCTAGGTGATTTTTAGAATTTTTACATTGGTGGATTTTTTATTCATCACGTGCAACTTGTGAAATTTAAGTTTAAAGTTCTTTTCTAAAAATAAAAAGATTCTGCTAGTTTGAAATGAGGTAATTTTTTTACTTTCCTCTAACATTACCTAAACAGGCGGAGCAGACACGACAAGCGGTGGCGGTTACCATTGGGGCTATTTCTACAACAAAGGCGGGTCGGAGAACGGCACTAACTTGGGCTTGGAACTGTTCTAAAACGGAGGCTGAAGGGAAGTCTGGGACTTTTCAATAATTGTTTCAAGATCAAGCGCTTCATGTCAGAATGATTTGCGGTTGGTTGTGGCTGAGGAGTTATAATATTTATACGAATTATATAATATAATAGTGTCCCCTATATCAAAACTCACGACAAATAATGCGAGAGCAGCACCAAGAAAAAGCTGAAAATATAGAAATTAGCAACACATTTTATCACTTTGCCCCAAAAATAACAATGGTTTAATGTTACGTGACTAGTTTAGCTTTGCGAGAAATTCATAGTTGATGTGATACCGCCCAACGGATCCAATTCCAACTCCACAAGGAACATGACAAGTAAAAAGTTGGGAATGACTTTGCAACCGACCAAAAAGTGAAAGGTAATGTTCCATAAAAGAAAACTTGTTAAAGAAAAATAAAGCCATAACAACCAGAACCAACTCAAGATAACCCAAAAGGTGAATATCCACTTGCAAACCAAATCGTCGGCTTCCATTACTCACCAATTTCTGGAACGTCGTGGGTTGCCCCGTAAACTGAGCTGAATGAAAAGATGAACAAAATGTAAAGATATCATGTAAAATTGTAGCTATTTGGAAGTCTTCGGCGTCGAGATGCTTATAGAAACAGAAACGCTGCGTTTATGAACGAGTATAAGCAAATGCTCAATTTTTTGGGAGTTGTGTGTAATAATCCAAAAGAACTGGAAATATTTGAGGAGATGGAGAATGCGGAGAGAGAGTCAAATGTAGAACCCAATTTGGTTCAAGACGAAGGAGATATGTTGAATCAAGGTTAGTCCCCAGATGACTACGAGTGAAAAAAGCTGTTGAGGATTCCAAGTTTTGAGGTGATATCCTGCACCTGATGATGATGGCGACCGTTGAGAAAAATTATCAAGTTCCATTTTAAAAGGATTGAAGCAGGTGTAGTAGTAGCCCAGGAGAAAATATAGCTTTAGAAATCTATCCCATCGGCTCTGGCTCTGCTAAAGTTGGACATTATCTGTGGTGCTAGCAGCAGCGTTGGTATCAGCACAGTTAGCTGCTGGAGAGAAACTGACAATGTTTTTACTAACAATGAGTTGACCAACAAGCTGGGGATTTTTAATTGGACATGAATCATTCATAATATTTTCGTTTGTCGTTCAATCATAATTTCTTCAAAAAAAATCCATATTAGTTGGCGTCACTTTTGTGTATTAAAAAGCGTTTTTGTTGTGCCAGCGTCAGCTGTCACAACAAAAAATAATATAACAAAGATGAATATTAACGATAATTTAGCAGCAGTCAGCGTCCACTGTCGACAACATCTAAAGAAATGTATGGTTATTGACTCAACGCGACTGATAACTGTGACATATTCTTGTCATGAACGAGTTTAAAGACGAGTAAGGGTAAAAGTGCGAACTGTGAAGCTGATAATATTATCACAACAAGTATTTTTCAGTCTACATATATATATCACTTATTGTATAAACCGAGTAATATTATCAAGTCAAGGGGTACCAATGTGAAGCACATTAACTGCAAACCATTTATGTGAACAGTACAGATCTTCATGCAATATTATGCAATATTATTATCAAGTGGAGACCCACCCACACATTGCATTTCATTCGTTAATCAGTTATTGTCGTTCCAATTATCCCGAAACCGAATTTTTAAAAATAATTTCATAAATAAATTCATAATAGTGTGGGCAATCCTCCTAATTTCCGGGATATTTGGCTATCTCCTCCTCATCAAACTTCCAAAGCGTGAAACCTTCCCTCCTCTCCATAAACTGGCTTCCACAAAAGGTCCACCAGCCCTCCCCTTTGTTGGGAATGCTTTGGACTTTAACATGGAAATACAAAGATTCTCCCGACTCTCAAGCATTTCCTCGATCAATATGGAACTCGGGTCAAATTTGTCCTGGGAATGCAGCCTTACATAGTCATTATAAACGCTATTGACACTGAAAGGATCCTATCTTCTCAAATTCAAATACAAAAGAGTGGGGCCTATGAACCCCTTCATGACTGGTTGGGTGTGGGTCTCCTCACAAGCCGCGGAAAGAAATGGTTCCATCGGAGGAAGCAGTTGACTCCAGCCTTCCATTTTAAAATTTTGGAAGATTTTCTTCGAGTTTTTAATGGGCAGTGTTCCGTTTTCAAAACAGTTTTGGAGAGAAAGACGAATGAGAAGCAGGCGTTTAACGTGTTTCCTGTGATAACCCACTGTGCTTTGGATATCATTTGTGAGACGGCGATGGGGAGGAGAGTTTTGTGCAACAAAAGTCAGATTCAGAATATGTCAAAGCTATGTACAGACTCACTGAGTTGGTCGAATATAGACGGGCTTTGTAATAATGTAAGGAAAAGTTTTAATTTAATTTTTCCTTTTATCAGCAAAACGAAGTTGGCCTTTTTAGATTTATTGCTGGACGCCTAAGAAACAGATGTGAATTTAACAGACAAAAATATTCGAGAGGAAATGACAGCTACACATTCATGTTTGAAGGACATGACTCCACCTCATCAGCCTCTAGCTGGATAACCTTCCTCCTCTCACTTCACCCCGAATATCAGGCCAAAGCTCATCAAGAACTGGATGACACTTTTGGTTCATATCGGAGTCGGGATGTGACCATGGCCGACTTGGCTAAAATGAAGTATCTCGAATGCTGCATCAAAGAAGGTTTTCGTCTATTTCCTAGTGTGCCAATAATTTGGAGAAAGGTAACCAATGATCAACCTCATCACCGTCGTCTGTGCCGTCTACTTTCCTCACAGAGATCCCAAAGTGTTTCCAGAGCCGGAGAAATTTGACCCTGATCGTTTATACAGGAGGAAGGAGGAGCAGCTCAAGAAAGACATCCCTACGTCCCTTATCAGCAGGGCCAGGAAATTGATAGGACAAAGGTTTGCTATGATAGAAGAGAAAGTAGTACTGCTTAGCAACTTTTTTTAGAAATTGTAAGGTACATGCAGCTCAAATGATGGAAGATGTAACTGTGCTTTCTGAAGTTGTTACAAGACCAGAAGCAGGCGTTCATGTAAAGCTTCAAAAACGATAATTGAGAACATTATTTAGGGAAAATTTTTATTCCTATTCTTATTCTAGAATTGAATTATTAGGCATTTAGTTTAATTAATAAAGTCACTCATGTCAAACATGAGTATCAAATTAACAACCCGTTCCACTAGATTCTCCACAGAATCAACTGTAAATTGAATGGTGAGAGGCATCATGTTTCGAAACCAAATCTGGATATGTCTCAAAGCTTCCATCCATCTCTCTCGTCTCAATCCTTCTCCCCTCTCTACCATTCCATTTTGCATGCTTAGTCCATCCTTCACACTTCTCACAAACAATTGGGTAATTACTACAGCCATAACTACTCCTCCTACCTAACACGCATAGAACAGTGGCTGCATCATTCAGTACCCCCCTTCAATAACCACCCAGATACAAGCCACAGTACCCCAAAAAGCCACGCTGAAGATTAGCAATGTGAGTTCCCCTAACAGCTGCTGCAAAAGCTTGAAGGTTGAGCATAATTGGAGAAAAGAATAATGGAGGAAGGATTCCGGCTCATTCATGTCATTCAGGATGGTGATGCAATTTATAAAATGAAAAAGGGCGAAGCAAATCATCGGGAGGAACAAGGCGAGACATCGAAATACTTTGATGACGCTCATTCCCACGACCCACAGACGAAGCAAGTAGAGAATTAAAATGGTGGGGGTTTGATGCAGCGTTACCTCAGAGAGAATGTCGGCCGAGATGAACGTTACTACGTCAAAGTTCCCGGAGAAAACCACAGCGAGAACGATGATGGGAGTTGGAGCAGATAAGCTCAATGAAATGCCGCACATTAGCATTCCCATTAGGTCAGGAGGAGGAGGATGATGATGATGATGATTAGCAGGAGTAGCAGCGGCAGGTCGAAATGTTTTTGTCATTTGGGTGAGTTTGGGCCTGACCGTTTCTTCACGACGGTTATCTTTGAGGTGGAAGCATTCCATGATGCGGGGAGGATAATACCAATAGAATAGTCAGGGGATAGATAAAGATACTTCTTGAAGTTTAGTTATCATTGTGACTTGCGATGAGAGACCACTAAAATTGCACTGACATTGTACCTTAAGTTAATTTATTTTAAGCTTGTAGAAGCGTATGAGGCTCGTTTTTACCCAAAAAAAACTGCAGTTTTTCTATATACAATTGTCACCAGCACCACAATTCAATATCAAGCATCGTAAAGAATCTTGGAAAAGGTGCGGAGAAAGGCGCTTGTCATGGGAAGAAACATAAAAAAGCAGGTAACTGTAAAATGCAGTTTATAATAGTTTTGCAAAGTTTAAGGTGCATTTGAAAAACAGTTTGTTTTTTGTAATAGCTGTCATCGTGAATCGTGAATAATATATTATCGAAAGAGGAAATGTAGCATAAATCAATAACTCGCTCCACAAACATTCTAGATGATAAAAGCTGACTCATATCAAACATAAGAACGACAAAGTCCACTGCTTCATTAAAGAACTCCAAAAAGGTATCTTTATGAATGGTGAAGTATGGATGAGCTTGCTGAAGATGTATAGTTTTGCAACTTTGAATAAACTTGGCATACAACAGTCTCCTTCCGACCTTGTTCCTACTAATCATGATGAAGTCATTACTCAGGTCGACAATTTTTCCCAGCATGGTGGTCTCGAAATACACAATCAAGAAGGGTACAACGACGTGAGCTTCATCTCCCATAGCTCAACTTCAACTGGGGTCAAGTCCTAAAGAGTACTGGTGCAGATGGAGTAGTAGCTAGTGGCCAAGAATAATATTTGGAATTCTGTGTTTCCAGCCATGAGGAAGGAAGCTATCATGAATGGAACTAGGAGCAAGTGTCACAGGCGAAGGTTGTCGAAAGAAATATCAAATTCAAGCCACTCCTTCATGGTTACATGAAGCGGCTCCATCGGATGAAAGATTGCGAATATGAGGAACAATTGGAAGAAGAGGGACACTGTGGAGATGAAGAGGGGTAGGGCTTCTGCGAACGTTACATTTTGCCGATGTTCACGGGAAATTGTTGTGATTCCCTTGGATTTTCTAAAATCAATGATGTAGTCATGAAAAATTAACATTTGATTCATGATGATTCATTTCATCCTTCTTTTTTGTTTGATTCGAGCAGCCATGAAGCACACTGATTGAATCATGAAAAGTTCACCCCAAGCGATTACGAGAGTTGCGAAGCTGGTGTGGTTTTTAGGAGCCTCCAAATCTTTCTCCTCATTTAGCATCAGGTATATTTGTGTAGCGATCATTATGGCAAGGTTGAATCCTCCGGATAGGTATAAAACCCTTTTAAAGAAATACAATTGAGCAGGATAAATGAAGAAGTTATTGTGAAAGTAAGCATTTTTGTTTTACCAGTTCCAATAGAGATATGGAGATGGCTTGACAAACTCCCGCTTTTGATGGTGTACAAAATCAAATATCAGGTCACGTTATAAACTCTGCTCCGTATACGGAAGTTTATGCCAAGGGAAAATCGATTTAGTCTGACCCAAATTGTTTGTTTGAATTTTTTTTATTACAAATTTAAAACAAGCAAATTTGCTGAGAATTTGTGTGTAACCGTGTTTGTATATTAGTAAGTAGTTTATAAAAAACAACCTTTTATAAGTTTTCTTTTTAAACCAAAACTGATTAATACTAAATATATGTATGAGCTAACGAGATATTTTTATCAGCTAAATTTCAGTCTGTACCGTACAGTACAATACCGAACATTCATAGTAATTGATGACACTTAAAATTCAAGTCGCAGTTGTTTTTAATTTTCACATATGGTTTTAAAGCAACTTTCACCAAATGTGACATTTAATGCTGCAAAATGTATTATTATTGTTGTACAAATATTGCTATAATAACTCATAATTTGCGATAAATTTCTTAGTAATGCAGTAATGTAGGACGGATGTTGTTAAAACTAAAACGTACACAAAAGTAGCGGACTTTCCGTTCCAGAAATATATTTTTATATTTTCAAATAAATTAAACTTTAAAATTGCTTGCAATGAAATAAAGCACATGGAAATCCATCATATCACGAGTGAGTGCATTTCCTGTGTACAAAGTGCAAAAAATAAGGAGAAAGATTTGCCGTTGATCAAGAGTTCACGGACTGTATCGCAGGTTCAAGTTTAAAGCTGAAAATAAAAGCATAACGTGCTTCAGTTGTTTGTGGAGAGGACTCTATTTGGTCACTGAAAAGTTCTCATGGGCCCTGTCATTAACCGCCCTTCTATAATTCCCCTAGCTATTTGTGATGGAGCTGCAAATATATTAATTATGCATGCATGAAACTGTATAAATAAATATATTCTTAATATATAGTCAGGTTGTGCGTAATTTTCAAAATTGGTAGTGGAAAGAGTTATATGTTTCAGTTTTATGCAATTTTATATTGTTGCAAGAATCATATAAATAATGGATAGATATGGATTCTTGGTTGTTTAGTTCGATTTTCATTCACATTCGAGGAAATCCTTTTTTCTGTAACGATTTTTAACGACCACTGCAACTTCCGATTAAAGTTCATCATTATTTAAATATATTTTAATAAACATCTTACTTCATAATATACAGATTACTAACTGATTTGTAGGTCATGGTTTTCAAACACCTAGACTATCATAATGGTATTTACCAATTGTATTGAAATCAGATCTAACCAATTTTTTTTAGTTTTCTCCTTAATCCTTCTCGCCCGACTCGAACGTAAGCGTGTCTGAATCTGTTGCTTTCTATATGATAAAATCAACTCTCCTGAATTTTTCACTTACTCATCCAGGCATGATGGGGAGGGCTTCATATTTGTCATGAAAGTAAGCGTGAACTGCCCTTTCATACTCACGAGGTCTCGCTTTTGACGCAAGCGCATCATCATCATTATGGATATCAGCATCACTCCCGTCTCCTACAACACAGACGCAATGTCATTTGGCAAGTGTCTGTCTTCCTAAAGGATATGGACCTGCATATAAAAGATGAGCATGGGATGGATGGAATGGACCCTTCTCACATGCCAAGTACCTTTTGTTACACAGTCACAATATACGTCACAAGTACGTGTGAGTGGGACTCGTTTAGGTTGTCGCAATGCATTGTTTGTCGCAAGTTGAAAGTGTCTCAACACACATTTATGACAAGAAGCAGTCACATACCCGGAATCACATACCCCTCACGCATTATAAGGTACGCATTGTATTGTACAGCTACAACATGTCTGATGCCAAGAAAAGAAATACGATATACGTACCTTTGTACAGCATGTGCAGGTAAAACTTGTTCTGCTCTGTAAAGAAATATATTCATTTCTTTTCCATCCCTTGACTGAGCCTACAACAACAACAACTCCATGGAAAATTTCTCGATTCCAGTTCCATCAGTTTTACAGCTAACCATTTTAGAGTTCAATATTATACATTCACAGTGAAAGTTTTGAAAGTTGGAATTCATTGATAGTTTTGCTATTATTTCTATCTTGTTGATACAGTTATTGTTTCAAAGATATACATTAATTAAGCATGAAAAGGTCAAGGCCTTCTTATTGCATCAACAAAAAATGGAAATCACTTGATAAACACAATGGTCGTCGTCAGAAGTTGAAACTTATTGCTGTTGCTGATGATGGTGGAGGGATTGTGACCACAAAGCGGACCACATTTCGGTCTCCAATCACGATTCCAATGCTTCTCCCAGAGGTGCATGTCTAACAACATTAAAAAATTCTCATTGAGGTTTTTTTTAAATTGTGAAACCTTCAAATGATCTAATTAATATTTTTTATGAACAGATGTGGGCTAAAGCATTCGGTTACGTGTATTCAAAAGACTTTCTTGCTGTCATAAATACCTTCCCTGAATGGAACCACCTGTTGGACTCTAGGAAAGCGGCTGAATTATTTCCGCTGGTAAATAACTAATATTTTATTATTTACATTTATCAGCAAAATTTGGATTGTGTTAGAGGGTTTTTATCTTGCAATTAATATTATTTACATTTAATTGACATATTTGCAGATGCTTCCCCATCTTATTCCATATCTTCAAGCAAAAGATATACTTGCGTGTCGCCTAGTGAATAAAAGGTCAACAGCAGAAGTTGGTCAACGACTCCAAAAACTATGGAAATTCTCGGAGCACGGTTTCACGTTTGGCTTTCCTTCCCAAGTCGAGCGAATTAGAAGCTACTACACGTTCTCAACGGAATCAGAAATCAATAGATTTAAAAAAGTGTTAAATCTCCAAATGGGAGGCTTGGGGGACGTGTCCTCCCAGAATCCATTTATGACTCGGAGTCTTATCACCCGGTTGCAAATGCATCCGTTTTATGAAATGGTGCGGAGCAGTGCGGAAGACGTTTCAAGCGTGCAAGAGTTTCTTAGGCAATATGGAATTCACATTAGGGATTTCAAAGTCATCACCTTTAGTAACTATTGGGATGACGCGGGGTTGAATGTATTGCAAAATTACCTCCATCACCTTCCTAATCTTAAAATTCTCAGACTATCAAATCTTGGAAATGCTCAGAGTTTGAGTGCGCGTTGCATGGGAAGAATACAACTACCCCGTTTGGACAAGTTGAAACACCTGGAGATGAATATTAACAATGATTATATTAACTCTGAGATTATTTGTCGGTACAGAACACAACTGATCTCGCTCACCGTTGATGCAGCCTGGTTTGTTTCTAATAACAACGGCAACTCAATACTCCCGGATTTAAAGGAACTTTGTCTGCTACACCTGGATTTAACCACATTCCTGGAAGTATTGAATGTGTCCTGGCCTCAACATTTACAGGTTCTACAACTCCATTTTCAACCGTCCACCGTTGACGACAGCATGATAAACTGGAAGGCAGTTATAAAGCAAATTGAAAGGATGCTCCCCAACTGGAATAGTTTACTGGCCTCTTTGGTCCAACTGGAACTGGAATTCCACCAAATGGTGGATAAGGGGGAGAATAGTATTAAAGAAGTTTATGTTGATAAGTTGCTGAACACGAAGCAAATGGGTTTCAACAAAAAGGAGAGAATGTCCCTTGCCCAATCAGTGTTTGATAAGTCAACAACTTTGCAAAAATTGATATTCAGATGCGGCAGATGCGAGACCGAGGTATTTCGTAGGTATTCGGGTAAAGCTACACCCGTAAAAGGTACCGTATATTTGAGAAATTGCATTAGATTCCGATTACCGAGTACCGCAGCATACAAAAATTCAGATCCGGAAACGGTCAGTTCCCTTCTAGCTTCAGTTCAACGAACCATTTCTCTGGGACCTTTGTTCTGACGGATTATCATCATGTTATACTCTGTATATTTTAAGCATGAATTTTTTATAACAAAATGATGTAAAAGAATTAGATTTTCCACATATAATGTTATTCTTGTAAGTTGATTAAGAATGGTTATTGATGCATCACTCTGTCAACTTCTACAATATAACCCTCATTTTTCTGTACATAATTTGATATTACTTTTGTGGATATTTTGTGGGAGTAAATTCACCAGCACGTTCACGAGCACGGCAGTAGTGGTACTTGCATTGCATAGCAGCACCTACTTTCTCCAAGAGAGAATTCATCATCATCATCATGTTTGTGTACCAGTTGCTTATATGCACATGCAAACTCACCATATCTCACATTTTGCATGACCTTGGAATAGAATTCTCTCTGTTATAACTACAGACGATAGCCCTCGACTGTAACCCATTTTTCAGCAGCTTCTCAATCTCTACGGCTCTGAAATTCTGCATTGCAAAATATTTATAGCTAGTGAACCCTATGAATTTGACAACAGAACAACTTCGCTACTTCATTACAAACTAATTTGGTCATTCTTAAAATTGATGCCTAACCTCAAGTCACATTGGTTGGAAATGTCAAGAACATACAATTACGAGCTGCACCTAAAGACGATGTCAATGGATCACCTTGTTTTGATGGAACCTATCCCAAAACTGAAGCATCTTGTGGCCCTCACAATGCTCAATATTACAAATCCTCTTGAGGAGCAGATGCTGTATAACTACAACCAAATTCGAAGGCTCCGTTTTGACAGCCAGAACCTGCAAAACGACTGCTTCATTTTTCCAGCGTCTATCACTTTGACTTACCAGAGTACCTTACCAGACTCATAATTATTTGGTGGCCAATAAAAATTCTGAAACTTGAGGGTTTGAGTCACGTTGAAGCACTTCCTTCTTGCTACTTGTCACTTTGGGGAAACTCTTCGTGAGCCCTCCATTTCAGTGATTGACAGAGAGTATGAAGCGTTCAGTAATGGTAGGTTGATGAGACTCTACCTCCCACACTTGATAAAGTTTTATCTGAAGGCACCCGAAGTTAACCTGGAAACAATTGACTTTCTGGAGCCTTGTCTAGAGCTTGAGAGTTTTCGTGGGGAATTTATGCGACTCTTCGACGCCCCCTATTTAATTTAAGGAAATGTCGAGCTACATTAGTAAGGACTTTCAAAAACTTTTTTAATTTTGATATGTATGAATCCAATGTCTGGAATTTGTTACCTAAACTACGCAAAATCATTATTGAAACGACTTGCGTGGGCTGGCACCTCCGTCAAAACAGAACTGAGAGACACAAGTACAACTATACAAGAGAGGGTTGGACTACTTTCAACGAAAATCTGACGAATGTCTCGGGTGGAGATCAGAGTAAATAATGGAATCGTCAGGGGAAGCGTAGTTCAAGTTCAAATGACCAAGGGTTACCAGCGTCTTGATATTTACTATTTACTAATTTTTGTGTAATGATTATGTACCAATTCTTTGATTTGAATTGGAATAAAGTATATTTGTTTGTAAATATTTAATTACCTTTTGGGTTTTACTTGTTACCTTTTTGAACGAATGCCGATGCCGTTAAGCTAGGCTCAAATTTTATTCATTCTTACGTTCAAAGACACTCATTACTTTTTAACGTCAACGTCAACTCATTCTCGTAGCCCTCAAACTATCCACTACTTTTGGCATGATAAAACCTATTGTCTTTTTTGTGGTTGCTGGTGACAAATCCAGGACGCAGGCGATTGCCGGCGACGTTGAACACCACTGGACACAAGAAGGACAGATAAGGGTGCTCCATTTCGTTGATTTGATAAGCTCGGGGTAAAATGAGAACGTTGATAAGTTCCCCTTCATATTCTCCAAAAAGGGATTCAGCAGTCTGAATTATTTTCTCATCGTTAGGAAACGCTTCTAAAATGTGTAAAAATATTGAAGAGCAATTTGACTAATCCAAAATGTGTTTATTTATATGAATCAATAAGGATAATGTCGGCATTTTAATGATAGGATAGTTTTTTGTTCACCTCTTATAGCAACATCAATAGTTTAACAAGTGAAATTGATTGTTTAAAGTATCCGAGATAAACAGATAAAAAAGGTGTTATTATTGAACATTCTACTCATAATGGCAATGTCCTTTTATGTTCACAAGAAGGTTGAAGGTCATGACGGGGTTTCAATCACTTTTCTACAAAGTTACAGACAGGGAATGAGCTGAGCTGCTTGAAGAAGATGTTGAAAAGATGTTGTCACTTGTAGTGTATGTGCATAATATATAACTTTTGGAATAGTGGTAGTAATTCCGAGTGGAATGCAAGGAAAAAATGAAAAGAGAGAGAGAGAGAAGCAACAGCAAAAGTTTCACATTCCATTATGCAGCAACAGGCAAAGAAGAGATTTGGTACTGGAGCCTCGCATGTCCATGCTGGTTTGTAAGTGACCTTCAAAGTTCCATATATGCAAGTACATAACCCACTGACTGAGACTTACTGACCTACATTTTGCTCATATTCCCGTTTCATCCAAATCCAATGCTCGCCTCACTCCTCACACACAGTGTAAGGTATTCTTTACGCAAGGAAAGGAGAGCTACAATCGCATTCCTATAAGAAACAACAAGCGAAGAAAATATATGTTACGGGAAGCCGCATATATATGATATATAGTGCTTTGTACTTATAATATTACTTGTAAAGTTTCACATATGCACATAATAAATAACCGTCCGTCCGTATTCTCGTCCCTTCCAAATCCATTCCTCACAACAAACCATCCGCTCCAACATTCTACTACTACATTATATGCATTGCACTCAGGTTTTTCTCTTTTTCATTCCTTCAATTCAATAACCGACCAAAAACCAAACCACTACTGACTGCTGGCTGCACTCACAGAAACACTTGTTTACATTTTTTAACTTCCGTTCTCAATATTTTACGCTGGAGTGGCAATAATTTATTATTCTGCACCTCGGAATGGACGTGCAAGGGTAATCGGATGCTAAATCCTTTGGCAACAATTTTTTTAGTATCCATAATTTTTTGTTGGAATTTCAAAAATATATATGAATTAATACAATCACTGTTATCAATTGTATGTGGATCATTCACAAAGAGTGTTCAAGCTAGCAAAGTTTGAAACTTGCAGTTTATATAGTTCAGTTAACTGCTTGATTTTGTCGAGCCATTATCATTGCACGTCTAATAATAACGGATTTTTTTGTGTACAAAACTGATAAAAATACAAAAAGAAAATGGGACAGCGGTTGAACAACAGTTGTTTAGTTTGTGCTGCTCAAGCAAAAGCAGCCCAGAAGCTGATGACCACCACAACCCCAACTGATCCTGGTCCAGAAGACGAATTCATGATAGCTGAGGATAATGACATCCCTAATCACAATCACCATTTCCTCTTGGAGGATTCACAAGTTGAAGAAAAGGAACATTTGAAGCCGTTGTTCATCCTCAATCGGATCTTCAAGCTTCCAGAGGAATCCGTTGGCGACGTACTTGCTCAAATGGAGTATGGAGTTCAACTCTGTTCACAATGTGACGAGGGAGCTCGCCAGTTTCACCAAAAGCTCCATCAAGTGTCAGAGTTGCAGCGTAATCTGGATGAGATTGAAAAAGAGTTCAAGGATAAAATTGAGAGGAGTAAAAATTTGCCCAGTACCTTTCGGGAACGGATACGGCGTTGCCTCGAAATTACAGGTAATAAATGATGGGCTAGAATTAATTGTTTCATTTTTAACATTTATTGAAAAATTAAGGTTTACCTAAACCTGTTAACTATTCGGCTGTGTATAAACAGGTTCTCTTTCTGAGCCTCATTCAGAACAACAAAACGGGGATGAAAATGATGAACAGAACCAGAACTACCAACCAGATGGTTTGAACAGTGACATAGACATTGACGAATCGATAATAATCAAGACAGAAGTAGTAGAAATGGATACTTTTGATGGACCATTGACTTCAGAGGGACACACATCGCCATCTACGCTGTTGGAATCTTCCACTAACGACAATGATGATGATGATGAAGTAGTAGACGAGACTAGGGAAAATTTCCCTTCAACTAACAACGGAAGAGGCAAGAGGCAAAGGTGCTAGCAAGTAAGAAGAAGTTAAAGTCAGTGGTTAATCCACCACGTCCAGGTCCAGCTCCTAAGATAAGACGAAAAAACGGAGTGAAAGTTCTCCAATGCCCTGAGTGTCCTTATGAGACGAGCAAGTCCAGGGATATGAGTATTCACCTTACCCTTCATGAGAAGAATGGTGGAGGAGTTCCGTGTCCAGATTGCGCTAGGTTTGTGCCTCAAAAGTCCCTGCCACGTCATCGAGCACGTTGTCACCCTCCTTCAAATACCAATAGGAAAAAAAGTTGCTTTGGAAAGTCTCCCATTGTCTACAAATGTGCTCACTGTGTGCATAAAACCGCTAGCCTCCGAACGTCCGAATATCACAAAGGATGTCATGAGGAGGGTTCCAGAGCAACGGCTTGTAACCAATGCAATGTCTTTGTGTTTCCTAGTAGTCAATGTCAAGGCAGTCATCGTATCTATTGTGTACCCATCATTCAAAACAGTCTTGCAACGGAAGAGAATCAAAAGCTTGAGAATAAGGGAGAAAAGCGTAATATCAGCCACGCCCATCCATATTACATCACGTTCAAACGGGGAAACTACTCCACAAGACATTACCAATGCCTCCAGTGTCCATATGAAACTCTCCACAAACAAAGAATGTTGGCACATGTTGAGTTTCATGAGAAAAGTTCTCTAGCCGTTCCTTGTCGGGAATGTGGATGGTTCCTGCTTCCCGAACATTTGGATACTCACCGAGAGATAAATCATAGTGTAGTAGAAGAGGTCCCAATCATCCCAGGTCCTTCTTCAGCAGCTCTACAACCCAAATTAAAGTGTAGTGAGTGTAGTTACGAATGCCAATCAAGGCGTGTCCTTGACACCCATCTTACTGGACATGATCCTAAGGTTGCTGAAAGGAAATGCAAGGACTGTGGCTGCCACCTTTCTCTGAGATTGAGCAGGACACACAAGGCCTATTGCTTGGCTCGAGCGACCCAAGAAGTGGAAGGTACTATTGAAGGTATAGATAGCATTTATAGATTCCACTTACAATTTACAATATATTATGCATGCATGTGAGGAAAGACAAATCAGGTCAAAGCTGATGATACTATTTTTAATACAATATTTTTAGGAGAAAACCAAATGGAGCTTGTTGAATGATGAAGACTTACAGGGATTTTCCCTCCGTTGTAAAACTAAATCATCTATTAAATCACAAGAAGAAAATCAAGTTGTTCCCAATCCATATTCCGTTGGTACGATAGATCGAGTGATGTAACCAAGATGGAAATCAAATGAGTATTTCTTCAACTTCCAATTTTATAATTCAATATCGACCATTTACTTTTGCTGTAATTATTGTAAATATTTACCAGTAAATACTTGTTAAAGTGCCCAACCCACTATTTTTTAAAGTGAATCCAACTCATCCTCATTGCCTCAAACTATCCACTACTTTTGGCATGATAAAACCTATTGTCTTTTTGTGGTTGCTGGTAACAAGTCATGACATGACTCGAGCGATTGTCAACCAAGTTGAACACAACTGGACAGATAAGGGTGCTCCATTTCGTTGATTTGATAAGCTCGGGGTAAAATGAGAACGTTGATAAGTTTCCATTCAAATTCTCCAAAAAGGGATTCAGCACTCTGAATTATTTTCTCCTCTCGTTAGGGAAAGCTTCTAAATGCAGGGTAAATTTGTAATAAAGTTGAAGAGCAAGTTGAACGATCCAAAGAAATTGTTTGTTATTATAAATCAATAAGGATAATGTCGGTATTTTAATGATATGATAGTTTATTCACATCTTATAGCGACATGGACAGTTTAAAAATGAAATTGATTGTTAAAAGTATCCCAGATAAAAATGGGGTAATTATTGAATCCCATACTCATCATCATATCATCATCATAATGGCAATGTACTTTTATGTTCGCAGGAATATGTTGAAGGTCAAGACGGGGTGTCAGTGATTTTCCTACCAAGTTACAGGCAGGGAATGAGCTGAGCTGCTTGAAAAAGAAGCGAGAGAAGCTGTCATTTGTAGTGTATATATTTCTTTGGAATAGTGGTAGTAATTCCAAATGCAATGCAAGAAAAAAGGAAAGAGAGAAACTAACAGCAACAGTGTCACATTCCATTATGCAGCAACAGGCAAAGAAGAGATTTGGTACTGCAACCTCGCATGGGAACAATGGAACGAGATAGCATCACGGTGATAATACCAGCCTCCAACAATAGATCAACACCAGTTCAGTTCGAGATGAATATGAAGAATGAGAAAGTAGCCCCTGGGTTAATACTCGCAATTCAGTTGACCCATGAGGATTGGAAGGGAGAGTTGGAGTGGCAGGCTGAGAAGAAAAATTTTCAAGTGAAGCTAAAAGACATGGCAAATAAACATCAGACAATTGCCTTAAATTTTCAAAGAGATTCTAAAGATATGATGGTAGAATTTCCATCTTATGTTGACATTTCAAAGCCACCCACAGAAGAAGAAGAAGAAGAACCATCCATATCTGGTCGACTTTGGCCAAGTCAAAATTCAGCTGATGATAATTCTCCCCAACTGCAAGTTATTTATGAGCTTCGGGCAGAGGAAAAGGACATAAAAAATCAAAAGGTGCTTTCAGGTATTTACTTTATTTCAAATGTCTTCAAGCTCACAACTGGCTCCTGGGATGTTTATGGTGGAGCCAAAAACGATATATTTGCTATATCTCCTGCTGCACAGTTGCAAAAACAAATTTTAAATGGGAGGGGTGGAGATAACAACTTGCTAATTCTCGAATCCAATTCTAATGCTCCTTCACAAGAAGAGAAAGTTGACACTTTCCTTATAAATTTGGAAACGGGAGAGTTTGGCTTCTTAAAATCCTCCGACAAAGGAGGCATAACTAATATTGATCATGTTATTGGACGCTCAGATCTTCCCGATATTTTCCACGTTGCCTGCAACACCAAAACTGTTAATGGAAGAGGGGGTGGAGCACGAACTGGTTCAGAAGACTTGATATTCATCTCGAGAAAAGATTGTGACAAGAGCTCAGAAACAGAAATTCATGTGGAAAAGTATACAAAAATTATCAACACAGCAACTCAAGGTCAATTCCGATATTTAGTGTCAAACCTTCTGAACAGTGAGATAAAGCTGAACGCTTCCGTGACCAATAATCACCTCATCAAATTTGGCTTTCATCCTTGGGATCAATTCAAGAAAATAAGTTTTGATGAGACACAAGGGCAACTCGGATTTAGGAGCTTTAAAAAAACTGACATTTTCCCCTTGTCCAGAAACGACTCTACTTCCGAGTACAACAATCCAAACTTCCAATTTCACAAGCCAGAATCCAGCATTACAGCTGATGTTGAAGTGACCAAGGACGGGATCGTTGTGTTCACCTACGGAATACATGGAAATGGGCATGGCTGCAGAATCTTCCATATGTTCTGCGAGCGAAAATGTCATGTGCTGCAATGAAAAAAAAATTCTGCGAGACGGCTGTGCCGGCTCGCAGAATTTTTTTTGTGTAAGCCAAATTTATAAAAAAAAATTGCAGAACACGAGCAATGTGCTGCAGAACACTATGGTTCCGAGCTATGTGCTGCGAGCAATGCTCTCGCGCTCTGGAAGATTCTGCAGCCATGGAAATGGGCTTGCAACCGGAGAAACAGTTCAAGGTCTCCAACTAGATGTCAACAGATTCTTGATAAACGTGACGGAGACACGAACCAACAGTGAGTTTGAGGGTATTATAATTGGCTCATCAACCACAAAGCTAAATCAATTCTGGATTTTTGAACTCCAATCCACTTTCGCTAAGCTTGATGGCGGAGCCTGTTCTAATGATGATTGCAGAAACTATTTGCACATTGCTGAATCCTTTCAGGAAGGAAAAGACACTGAAATTCATTTGAAAAAGGGAGACGGTCTCCTTAGATCTGGAGGGGACACAGTAATAAGGCAGCTCCTCAATATTCACGAGTTGAAAGGAAGAAACGGCAAAGACAAAGTGATTCTTTCCTCATGTGACGTCCGACAAATTTCTGGAGTGGAGGAAATAATTATACAAAATGACAAGGGGAATGACTGCTCCTTTGACCTAACAATGGAAATAGGGGAGAACACTAGCGTCTGGTTTGAGGATCCTGGCAGCAGGCATTCTTCCATGTCTTCTTGCTTGGCTTGGGCCTATCCACAATTACTACCTACCTTTCACTGTCGATGACTTGCAATCAATTAGATTTGATTTGGAAGAGCAAAAACTCAACTATTCTATTGCCGGAAAGGAATATCAACATTCCATGATTTTGGGAGCGAGCTACAAGGATCCATTTTACAGCCAGCCTTCAATAATTACCAATGACAATTTCAGAATCCAGACTGGAAGAGATGGAAGCATTTTATTTACAATGGGATCCGGTTCCAGCTTTCCCATTGAAGAGGGCATCGTGAGCATTGGCAAAATTATGAACACATTCCATTCAGCAGCCAAGAGACTGGGTGTATCATTCGTTTTGCAAACCAAAACCCAGTTTTTCTACGTAGGCCATGGGAAATTGGAAGGCCTTAATGGAAATGTGCTTCAAAATGTGAATTATTCTGTGAGTTATTTGGGAGGTGGTGGAGCTAATGACACAATCTATGATATAACGAGCCTCGAACGAACAGAGTGAATCCGAAACTGCCCGCCCAATTTAGTTCATTAGGTTCACGGCGTAGCTCTTGAAAGCAAATGTTTTTTCAAGTGAAATTCTCACTTAAATAGTTTTTTGTTCATCTTGAGATTTGACTTCCAGTGAAATTGAAGAAAGAGCAACATAAGCACGAATAGCACGAATAGCTTTCAGAAGCTATTCGCAAGCTCCGTCAACAAGAGGACCGGCAATATAGGTACTGGCAATATAGCACACCTATTTATACCCTTCGTAAAGTGCCTGATAGTTAAAGAAGGCAGAAGGGTCGCGCTAGCTTTTGGTTTCCGATTTGGCTGAAAATTTGCAGGATGATAGATTTTAATGCGTATATTACGAATCTGAAATCAGCAACCGTGTTTAGTAATCATGGCGCCCCCAGAGGGAACAAACGGCATCATGTTTTTCCCGCCGCTGTTTTTCCAATTAAACAATTTTTAAAAATCGTTAAGCACGGTTGCTGATTTCAGATTCGTAATCTACGCATTAAAATCTATCATCCTGCAAATTTTCAGCCAAATCGGAGACCAAAAGCTAGCGCGACCCTTCTGCCTTCTTTAACTATCAGGCACTTTACATAAAGCAGCGTGTTAAAAATTTATGAAGACAAACATGAACCGTGTATTCCTTTATTACTTATCATTAAAAATATGAATCTTGCTAGCAACTAACTCGTGAATTTTTATTCATACCATATTAATTCTTGACGGTGATATCTGATTGATATATGGCGAGTAACTGAAACAAACTGATGCATGGTGGTGTGGTACCTATTCAAAAGATAACTAAAGGTGTACATCTCATTTATGCACCGATGATGTTTTAATTGTCCTTTCTCCTCTTTCGAGGATGAGTGGAGAAATGCATTGAGCAAAGTGATGTGATGAAAGGTAAGTAATAATTTTGCATGGAAATAAATGTTTTAACACAAGATTTGGAAATGCTTTAAAAATTACAGTGTATTTTAATGGTATCCAAAAAAATCAAGACAGTTTTAAAATATTTAGTTAGCTAAAATAAACATAAATATCAAATCGTCAGTTTGAAAAAAAAGAAAATTAATCCACTTCCAGATCATCCACAAGCAGTTTTTTAAGCAGATACTCGCTTAGAAAAAAAGATGCTGGTGTCACAAACCTCTAGCCTCACAGATATCTTCTTCAGCCTAGGGCAAACGACCCAATACTCCGTTTGCTCAACATGATCCCTCGCACTTGCAATCTCTTCCGGAGTAGCCTCTTGCCCCTCTTCCCAGTTCTCTCTAAACCTGAATAAGTTGAGGGTCTCCAAGCTAGGCATACAACTCAGCATATCCTTCAGAGTTTCTACCTCCACCACAAACTTGGGATATAGTATGGAAAACGTGGTCAGCTTTATAAACTTTACGTTGTTGGCAGACCATCGACACGGGTTTTTAATCTGACACTCTACACGACTGTATTGAAGTCTGGAATCATCAGTCTTCGTATTTCTAATCACGTCCAGGTGTAGTTGAATGAGGCTCTCCGTAAACTTAAAAACACACCATTGGATCCATTGCAATCCCGTAATTAATGTCAATTCTAAATCCCCCAAGAAAATGTACTCGAGTTTGTCAAACATAACAGGCAGAGATCTAATGTTGGGGCCTTTGAACTTCCAAAGTGATAAATTTTTTAACAAAGGGAAATAGATTGTCATGCTTTCAAGCAAACTGTTTTTGTCTTTATCGTCCGCCTCAAACGTTAGCAGTTGACGCTGGTACGGTGTCATAATCCACTCCTGGAATGTAGGATCAAAGCATGATGTGTTTTTATTTTCCTCAACTGTGTCCGTGTTGAAAATACGGATGTATTTGAGATTAGTAAGTGTAGGAAGAAGGGAAGTCTCCATCCACTCGTCATGGTAATGCTCCTTTTGCCAGGGCTTCTCACTAAAATTTATAGCGATTCGCACAGTATCCAACGTCATGGCTTGGAGGTTTGTAGTTCCTCTCAGAATGCCTTGAAGAGTTTCCGGAGCAAAGTTGACGGAAAAAAAGACGAGGGAAGTAAGGTATTTTCCATAGGCAGCAAAGAAATTGACAATTCCCATAATTTTGTATGCGTTGAGGTTTTCGTAAACTGATGGTCCAGAGTGGTATGAGGAGACTCTTAAAGAGTTGCAGGGAAAAGGTGTCGGTCCGCTCTCTTGAACTGCAAGTGGACACCGGACCAAAGACATCATTGAGTTATTCTCAGGTGGCGGTGTGAGAACTGGCAAGTGAGGAATGTTGAAGAGGTGGTCGGAACGCAAAACCTTCATAGAAAAATTTGCATTTGTCCAAGTCTTCAGGCACCCTTTTTCAAGCATTTCGTTCATCAAATTTCGCCATTCGGGATGAACCCGTCTTATGGTCAATAAAGACTGTTTTTGTTGTGCCAGAGCCTGGTTCGAATTACATTTAATAAAGAGTTCGAACGTCATTTCAAGGAGCTGTAATGAAATTGGTAAAAATATTTATATCTTTAGTTAGCCGTTTAAGCGGGTTTGAAGATTTTGTTGATTTTTTATTCAAATGTTTAATGCAAAGATACCTCAGGAGGTCCACACCAGGGTTTATGAGCCATCAAAAGGGAGCCGTTGTTTTCTTTCCTGCAAAAAATACATTACTATATTGTAATAATTACTATAAACATTGATTACACAATAAAGATGATGGCACGTTGTTAAAGTTTAATAATAAAAGTTTCATGTACCTGGCATTTTGTGCCTCACATTGCTCCTCCACCCCACGTTGCTTTTTCGGTGGCATGGTTTTAACACTTTTTTCCCAGACAAAATACAAAAATAAAATAAAAATAGTTTATAAAGTTGTGATTGGAATGTTACCAATAATGTAAATCATTGTAATTAACTAAAATTACTATTATTAATAATAAACTCACAACACTAAGGTGATTAAGTACAAGTATGATACTTTAGTTTGTTTATACAGTATAATATATTGTGGTTTTCGGTTGAAAATGATGTTGCTTCTCAAAGTAACATGGGCAGAATAATAGCATTAGAAGCTACTGGAATACACAAACGGGTAAAGGTAGGCAAGAGCTGAGTGGGTACTTGACTCTCAGTCCCTATCCCTTCGTATGTTGCACTTGACAGAATATCCTATTCATCTCTCTGTTGTTTGATTTTGATTGTACTGCAGGGAATCTTGTATAGCGTTACAGAGTAATGCAGTAAAGCCACGTTTTAAAGTTGTGGAAAATTGGACTGCCTCAGGCATGTTTGTCTTGTTGTAAAAAATCGGGCTAGCCACTTCCATGTCCACCACTTCCACTTTGATTCTCATCTCAGTCCACACCATTTTCATTACCCCCAAAAAAAGCCCTAGGTTCCAGCAAGCTGAGAATGCTTTAGGCACAGGTTGGTGCCTAGGTTGGTAAATAGTGTTACATTATTATACTCTAACAGGTTAGGTTACTATATGTTAACACAAATGGTGTGTTTGCTTGCTGGAATTTGCAAGTGCTTATGTCTAAGCTGTCACGTCATAATCAATCCATGCATTTTTGTGAAATTCGCCTGTAACTCAATGTGAATTGTTTGCCTTGCAATTGAGATATTTTACACACACACAAACAATTGATTAATTTTCGAAATAAAAGTTGGGTTGGATTAGTTGATGGTCATTAAGCTTTCAAGCCGCATCTAGCATTCAACATTTTGAAGCAAGCAGGATACAACAACAAAGCGGGACTCAACCTGCAACATTCGTGTGGATATGAGCAACCACCATTGCAAACAAATAATTTTTTATTATGATATGGAAGCAGCTTCACTCAATCCGTTATTTTGAGGGTGATCCTGAGACTGATGATGATATCTCAAAGCAATATTGCCCTACGTGGTCATCATTAACTACACAAAATTTGCTTTGAGAAACGTGCGAAACACTATAGTCATGACTGCTGTGCAAGTATTTTGTGCAGGATTTTCCTAAAAGTATGGAAGAGCTGACCTTTGACCCTTTGAAGAAGTACCTTTGACCTTATTAAAATAAAATAAATTCTAGAAGTGGGGATCGCTCAGAATGGGAGGGGGAATTGGGAAATTTTAAAGGTACATCATAAACCAGTTTATGTAAAATTCCTGGAAAACATTTATTGTCAATAATTCATCCCACTACTACTTTTTACATTTATCATCGTTAAGTATTACATTACAAACAATGGGAGAGTGCACCCTTTTTTTCGTAGAAGCAATATTACACTTAGGTAGCACGGTGTCAGTATTGTTTGCCTATACTCAATCAAATGTTGCATTTACACATACCATCATGATATTTTATGATGGGATGATTTTATATCCAACCATTCCAGCCGAGAGTGTATAGTAGCAAAGTAAGCAAAAGGACAGAGAGCACAATATGCATAGGAAAGTGAGCTCTTGCAGCATTTTGCTCTGCTCAATCTCACAAATCGTAACCTTCCAACTTGCAAAGCAGCAGGCAAACATCGACCAACACCAACTTGGGACGGATTTGAAGACTGAGATTACTCGCTCACTGTGAATCGCCAGAACCAGAACAGAGCATCTTCACTTGCCAACAAAACAAGCCATTGTTTCGTTGTACTTTGGATATGAATGATATAGCATAGCTCTAGATGATGATGAGGATGATTGCGTTTGGATATTTGGTGGTCTGCATTGATGCAAAGTTGCGAGACGTGAGATCAAAATTGCCTGAGCTTTATAAATGAGACGCTTGAGATATTTCTCATGTACCGCACGTAAATATGGGGAAGTCATTTACCGGCTTCAAAAGCGTAATTATTTGTGTACCCAAAGCTTGCTAATTGGTGGTCATGTAATAAAACGGACTTTGTGGCACAAGTGGAAGTATGAATAAGCATTTCCTAAATAATGTTGGTAATCATGATGATAACGCATAATCTTTATCAATTAATGCGCACATTTACGATCTGTGTTCACTGACTTCTACCTAGCATTCATAGTAAATGCCAGATGCGTCAGCATGATGTTCTTTGAATGAAGTGACTCATTTTATATCAGGATTAGGACAAAACGTTGAGTACGTAAGAGTTGGTAATTAAAAATAAAATCACATCACAACTGCATATTTTATACAATGACAAGTTTTACCCAGCCAAATAAGTTATTATAAACCAGATTACGATCAAAGCAACAACCATGTATTCCTTTGCTGGCCTCGATTTTGTTAAAGAAATAGTTTCAATTTTTTTGATGAAGAAAATCAACAATGGAGGATCATTTAAAGAATCACATTAAAACAAATTTGGCTGAGCTAGTTCGCCAAACCACATGTCACACGCTTCTAATTGCATTTCTAGAATCCAGAAATATTCTTTCATAATCTGATGCCACACTCACACCTTGTAAGTCCAACAAAAACGTACAGCTTAATTCTAATCTTAATATTTAATGTTATTTTGAGTGGTTTTTGTGTACTTAAATTCATACAAATTTTCGCAGAATTCAATCGCAAATCGTCTGAAAAAATCGCAAACATTTTATCGCCTAATTGTTCAACGATCAAATTCATTCAAAGCATTATGTGAAGCACTAAAGGAAACAAAGCAAAGCGGAGCATTAGAAATTTTGGAAAGGATCAAGCCCATTCGCTTTGATGTGCATCAACCCGTTCATCTCTTCACTGGCAGGGACGAGGAGTTGGCTAAACTGCATCTGTTACCGGGCTTGGAGGAATTGGGAAGACTGAGCTGTGTCGAAAATACATTCAAAAGTACTCATCGCACTACAATGGGAATGTGATTTGGATTGGTGCTGAGAAACCGGAAACTATGGAAAACAGCTTTAAAATTTTGGCAAAGGATTAGCCCACCATTTCATTGAGGGACGCTGATGGAGGAGCAAAGGAAATAAAAATAATAGTGGATCAAGTCCACAACTATTTTCAGGAAAAGCAATGCCTTTTGTTTTTTGATAATGCGGTGAAAAGCAGTAGCGAAGATGACAAGCAACTAGAAACATTTTTACCTGTGCGTGTCTCAAAACGCCCTTCCTTTTGATCACATCACGCGATAGAGAATGGGAGCTTCCAATGAGGATCCTAGAACTGGAGGAGTTGATGGAGCATGAAGCAATAGAGTTTGTAAAAAGGGGACTGATCATTCAAGATCATAGCCAAGATGAAATTATTACTGATTTAGTTACAAAACTACAAAGGTTTCCGTTGGCTCTCCAACAAGCTACATCTTTCATCAAACAACAACAGACGTCAAATAAATTATTTGATATTGGCAAATATTTGAAGATTTTTGAGGCAGAGTCGAAACTGTTACTGACTCACAAAATATACATTTACAACTTGGAAAATCACAACTGATGTCATTGCCACTGATAAAGACTAGGTTTCTCTGTCAATAAGCCTTTTGAACATGATGTGATACTTTGAGCCAGATAAAATTCCAACAAAACTTTTATTGCGGCACGAACACCAAATGGGTGAAGACCAAATTCATGCCGCACTCCAACTTTTAGTCAAATATTCAATGATATCTTGTCAACCTAGTGAAGGCTTGTTAAATATTCACAGGCTTGTTCAGCAAGTTAACAAAATCGGGCTGAAGAATTGCAGCCTTGAAGAGGAGACGCTGAGGAAGTGCTTAGTTTTGTTCAACCCAGATATTATTGATAAAACATTATCAGTTTCCCATGCAATTTCCGTTTTCGATTCTTCCCATGATTACCAATCGCTCGTAGTAGACTGTAGTCAGCTACGTTGTGACATTATGAGCCACCTAGACAAAACCTCTAGATACAATGAGTCACTAAAGTTTGGAAAAAAATCTATATTAGTTCTTCGTCAACACCTTCCCCCAGACCAGATGGATATGGCAAGTCGCAGATGTTGGGAGAAAATGACCTCACTGAAGTTCCCAGACTTATCATGAAGGTTGCTGAATCACACGTTTGGACTGGCGATGTAACTAAATCTCGGGAGATTGGAAGACAGGCGTTTAAGAAAGTTAAGCATTTGCTTCAAGCTATATCTGTCAGAAAGCATTGGCTACAGATTTGCTGAACTGTTAGCAGACCATGACGGTCGTGTCAGTGAAGCCATACTAATTGCCAGCGAAGTTTATGACTGCAGAAAAAAACTACTTGCACCGCATCCCGTAGACACGCTGGCTAGTTTGCTTCAAATTGGAAAATGGAAATCAAAAGCTGGATTACATAGACAAACATGAATTCACATTGTATGCAAAGACTAAGTTTGCCAACGCTCTGTATGATCAAAAATCTTATTTGGAAGCATTGAAAGTTTACGATGATATACTCAAAGTTTATCTGGAATAAGGGGGTCTTCAAATAGAATTACTTTGAATATCATGATTCGAGTTGGTAATAGTCTAAAAATGTTCACCCAAGTGGCAAATATCATCACTGAAACTTGTGGTAAGGATGATACGAGATTAGTGGAAATCAGAAAATCCATGGAATGCTTGGAAACATGGATTGCTAAAGCTTCTTCTCGTCCAGTTAGCCGGAAACATTCTTCTTGTTGCATCATTTAGGTTTTGTTCAGATCGTTGTGATGTTAAAGCATAACGGAAAAATACCAAAAAAAACTCAAGCATAATACATGTTACCAATAATAATTTACACTACGTGCGTCATAATATGGCACTTGACTGATAATCATTTCAATAGAATAATGGCAACTGTTCTTCAAAAATGAATTGTGTATCAATGTTCATTTTAAAGAAGTGTGTAAGTGCATTTGTCTTTGCTGTCACGTCACAACCAATCCATGTGTTCTTGTGAAATTTGTATATTGCACTCCATGTTAATCCTCATCACATTAGCTTGACCCTTCTCACATTTTTTCTATCAGTAAAAATGTTATCGTTATGGTCTGACAACTTCAACCGACAATTCTCACATCATTGATTATTGTTTGCGCTGCAATTGAGAAATTTTACACACAAACAATTAATTAATTTTTCTAAATAAAATCCATTATAGTCATTTTAAATTATAGTTGATAGTCTGGTCTCTAAACTATTTAGCATTCAACGATTTCAAACACACAGGATGGAACATCAAAGCTGGACTCAACTGCAACACACGCTGATTCAAAATTTTCACAGCTCAGGAATCCAATTCATGTGGGAAGAAGAATCCACCATAGCAAACAAGGTATTTTCGCAGTGCATAATTTTTCAATGTATTCAAATAAACGTTTATCTTTCCCTGATTGAACAATCCTTCCTAAACATTTCAGGCTGTAAAACATCAAGAGCACGGATAAAGGCCTTTGAGCACATTTTGCAAGAAAATTCTCGCATAAATTCTAGAAAAAGATTTGTTTCGCATGACGTTCTTCTAGTTTCGGACTCCACGTTTCCAAAGGCAAACTTGAAAAATCGGGCACTACAAACCGCAATATCAGAACTATATCAGGATAGGCCAATTCAAATCCCACAATTTATTCTCTTATCTCTCCCAAACCTCTTTGGTGTACCTTTGTTTGATGATAATATTATGGAAAAATCGGTTGTTTCAGTTTATAGCGCGTCACTTTTAATATTTGTATATGAAGATTTAGTGAGAATTGGATGCTTTTCTTGTAAACAACCAGTTAGTTTTTACAAGTATCCAAGAAAGTCTTTTATAAAAATGTATCGATTAACTTTTGAAATTATAAAAACAAGTTCTTTATCATCACTTGAAAATATTATGCTGATATGGAAGCAACTTCACTCAAGCCTTAATTTTGAGGGTGAGCCTGAGACTGATGATGATATCTTAAAGCAATATTGTCCTACGTTGTCATCATAAACTACCCAAAATTTGCTTGGGGAAACGTGCGAAACACTATAGTAGATTGTACTAATTTTCACATCTGTCGGCATTTTTACTTTGCTGAATTGGGTTTGAAACGGGAAAGCCTAAAGTTTCTCCTTGCCTCATGCCAATTTATCCTGATGGGCAAAACCAAATCGAGTATACGTTTCAGGTGCTCATTCCAAAAGTAAATTTTTTGGAGGCCAAACTCACAGCTTTTTTGACTCCCTTTAATTTCGATGGTTGGGTGTATACATTAGTAACAGTTGTTTGCATTTCAATTTGGCTAGTATTTGTTGAGCAAGAGGTCTTAGGGAAGGTTATTTTCTGGCAATTTTCCGTCCAATTTTCGAGCAAGACGAGGTCCAACTGATAATTACAAAAACGACATGGGGGAAAGTGATCATAACCATTTGGATTTTTATTGCCATTTCCCTCCGACAGTTTTATATGTCCTCTCTTTATTCGTTCATGACTGCTGAGCAAATACCAAAGGAATTTCCTTTAAGTATGGAAGAGCACTCGAAATGACTTTGAGATACTTTCACCAGGGTTTTTTCATGAAGAACTGGACACTATTTTTTATTAAGACCTTATCTTCCCAGGCCACTAAAAATTTTGTACCTCAGAATTTTCTACAAATTTTCATTCTTTTCTGATAATTTTCCATTTGACGGGAGCGCCGATATAACTACCGTATTATCAGCATTGCAAGGCAATTTTACAAAGATATTTAGGTCTGCAAGAAATTACTCTTTGGAGACTTTCGCTAGGAATCCTCGTATTGACCAGGCAAACAGATTTTTAAAGTTTGCCGTTTTGTGTGAAATGGATTGTGAGAATAAATGGAATTTAGCATTTTTTTGGTCAGAAAGGTTTACATAGAATCGTTCCTAAGCAGAAAGCATTCTACTCAAACGTTGAAGTTTGGGTTCAAGACCATTACAGTTTTGCAACTTATTCATTCCAAAAATTTATGGCGTATTTTGTACAGTCCGGGTTGTATAAACTGTCAATTACACGGCACCGACATTTGGAGAAACTTAATTACTACACAAGTCTTTTAAAAAATTAAATATGGGGAACGGGAGCTTGTTCAGTTATGTGTTTATGAAAAAATACAAAAGAAGTTATGAAAATGGTAGAGAAACCCACAAATATTTTGGCACTTACTGGTTATTTTGCTATCGCATGTTTTATGCTATCCATAGCTTTTCTTATTCTCATTTTGGAGAGATTCGCTGTAAAAAAAGTTGGTTTAATGGGCTTGTTGTCAGATTCAATCTGACAGATTGTATCCAGTCGTAAATATCATAATTAATTAAGTACTCGGTGGAGTATTATTTGTAAAGGAAATTTTTAAACAGCTTTCTTTTTCCAATATTGAACACCACAATTTATATTTAAATGCACTAAGGTGAATTAAATAAGCACATACACTGCATTACAAATTCATAACGTTTTAAATATCTATAACGGCTAAGGTTGATATGCATGCAGCATGGGATTCATGAATTCCTATACTAAAATGCCAAAAGCGTTCGGCTTTGTTCTATTCAATGAGCGGCGGGGCACCCTGAAAAATGCGGTTCATTTGATTTCACCCTTAGCAAAAAATCCTTTATTTTTGTTCTGCTATCTGCTGCTGTACATAGTGTACATACAATTTGCTCTGCTATATGCTGTCTTATCAAATTCAACAAAACTATTGTTTCAGTGAATAAAAATTACTTATCAACCTAGTTAGCTAATTATCATAAATTAAAACCAAGTAAAATTAACTGCGCTCATCATTTTTAAACAAAGTTTAAAGTGTAAAATATGAAGTTTGGGTATTTGAGAAGAGAAAGTTCATACAAGTTTCCCTGTTTAATTGTTGTGCTAGTAATTTAGAAAAAAAAGTTAAAGTGTGAATGAATAAATTTTGTAAGCTGATAATAAAATAATTTAATTGTTGATATTGTTGATGATAGGGGTGTAAGGATGGAGATGGAGAGGAAGATGGGGGCTTCTACTTTCTTTGAAATGGAAGGATTTTGACTGATGACCGTGTACCTTTGCTTCCCTCTGATTCTGATGCGGTGGTCACTATCGTCCCTAGGGTGTTGGGTGGAAAGGGAGGAATTGGTTCCATGCTTCGAGCAATTGGAGTTCAGATTGAGAAAACTACAAATCGTGATGCCTGCAGGGACCTCTCAGGTCGGAGAGGTTAAGGGACATTAATGAAGAGCAGCGGTTAAAGAAATGGTTCTCGAAGCAGGAGGAACGGGAGCATGAAAAGAAGGAGGCGAGGAAGCGCAAGCTTGACAAACTGAGACTGGTCGCGGAGGGACCTCCACTACCCAAAATTGATGACCAACAGTATCTTCAACAGAGGGAAGATATGGTTGATGCCGTTTTTTGAAGCTGTGGACAAAGGTAATTATTTCTAGTTTAAGGAGGAGACGGGGTAAAAAGTAACATTTATTTTGTGGCAAACCGTGATTTTATTAACAAGGGCGTTTGGTGGAGTTTTTAGGATTTGAAGTCTCAAAAGATGCTGGGAAGGTGGAGTGTACTGCAGTTGCCTCAGATTTATCATCGGACGATTCTAATCCACAATTAGCTTCAGCTACGGTGCAACCATCGATGGCTGAAGCTGGGAGTAGCAGCAGTGCCAGTGTTGGCGACATAGCTGGAACAAGCAAGGCTCCCAAAGAAGTGAAGAAAATGAAACGAACCATGTAGGTTTTTCGCATCAGTCAGTGACTAAAATTGTTCACTAAAATCGAAATTATAAAGTAGAAATTATTATTAATGGATTATTATTATTTCTCGTTTACGGCTTTGATGAGAAAAGTTGCAGCAGCAGTGAAGATGATGATAACGACGATGGTGTCGTGGCTGCAAAGAAGTCCAAATTGCAGTAGCCGCCATTGGTGCTCACCTTAAAGACTGTTTCTTTATTATGTCTCTCGCAGCGCATAAAAATGTTTAGTTATATTTTATAGTGATGTAAAGTGAACCTGAATTTGAATAGTTAGGTTTTATTTTTGGTAGCGCTTGTTTTAGTTTCGTATTGCATTGGCAATATACAAGTCCGTATTTTTATATGTTTAACTTTTAAAGTAAAGATAGAAGAAAACATGTTGATTTTATCAGTGAAAACTGTCTTTTAATATACTTCTTTGATAAGTATTATTTAACTATAGGTTGAATGTAGAAAATATTCTAAACATTGTATTTGTATGACGTATGTGTACGGTATACGCTCATACTACCAAACCAAGTGAGTGTAGACGATTTATAAATACTGTCTGACAGAAAATTAAACTATAATCTCATTTCTAAATAATATGCACGTAAAAAACAACTTATACACGTAAATGGAAGACCAGTTGTAAATGTAAAAGAACGATTATCCGAAATTAGATTCTGAGCAGACCCCAAAAGATTTAAATATTAAATATAAAATTCCAGTAATAATATAGTTACACTTGCCAAAACTATCCAAATATCCATTTCTGTTAAAATAATTTGAGTATTAGCCATACAATATCCAATGTAGTTCCCAAAAAATGATAATTCTCAATAATACATTATGATATTAGTTTTCTGGTTCTAAACCCACCCTTAAATAGCTAGTTTCTTCGCCTACATACAACTCTGCTGTTTTTAACGGTAACCTTATTACTTCATACAAACTAATTAATGACTTGGCATTTACGTTAATATTTTAGTGTTTTGTTGCATTTTAATGAAATCGAGTGTGGTGAATATGGACCTACGAGAATGGAACCTTTTTGTCTCTTCGCGTAAGCAAAACTCAATCTACAATAGTTTCTTTTGTAGCTTATCATTTTGCCCCAAGAAATGTTCCTTCTCGTCTGTCACCTTTAGTCAAGATATTTGTAGTGCAGTCAGATAGTAATGGGTTAGAGTTAACAAGTCAGGCCCATGCATCTCTATATCTTTGATCCATTTTTGTTACAAGCTCGTTCGCGTAATTAAAAAAGAAAATCATTCAGAGTCAGAGTAATTGGCATGAAAGAAATGAGAGAAAGAAAGAAATGTAGCACAAGTATAACCAACAACCTAACTGTAAAAAACTATTTACTAGCAAAGACTATAAATATATTTCATTCTATATCTCTTTCCTATTCTGATTGTGATTGTGCACTATGTACTACTTGTTATTCTTGAATAATGTACGTACAATTGTTCCAAAAAAAATAGAAGAATCAAGTTTGAAACTGAAACTACTACACCACTATGTTTCCTGTCCCCCAATGAAAACTCAAAGTCTCAGAGGGCTTTTTTGGTTCGTTCGTTCGTCCTTTACTAAAAATATTTTGGACCTTTTCCAGTTTAAAACTTTTAAAAGGAAAAATCAAATCTTTAATTCTATCTTTTCTCCTCTCTCTTCTACTTATTATTAACCTGCGATCGAAGATCAATCAAAAGCAGGTTTTTTAGAATGGATCATAGTCTGTCTGTCCGTCCGTCCGTCCGTCCGTCTGTCCGTCTGTTCGCACGATAACTTTTACACCGTTGAAGATTTTCAAAAATTCTTTTTGCTAAACGATACCTTAGGTCAAGCTCTTGGCTAAGTTCTAAGATGAGCAAAATCGGTCAACGGTAACTGGGTCAAAGGTCAAGGTCAAAAAATTTTAATAGCAAAACATGGCTTATGATACATCAAAATGATGCTATTTTTCAAGAAAAACTCAACTATGCTAATATCAAAGTTCAGAAATGACCCCAGCGTGACCTATAAGTGATTAAAGGTCAATTTTTGAAAAAAATCTCAATAGCAGCCACAATTATGAAAATTTTCAAATCTTTTTTAAACCAATGAACTACTCAGACACAGCTTATGCTAACTTTATTCAGCATAAATGCTAGATCGCAGGTTACTATATATCTGCCTATTGTCAGGTTTATTAATTATGAAAAATACAATGAAGGGGAAAGTTCAAAAAGTTTTCTTGAAAAGGTTCTCAATAATCACTTATATACATACTTAGCTTTGTTCTTTAATCATTCATTTTCATCCGAGGAAATATGATGGCAGGAAAAGGCACTTGAACTCATTTCATTAGGAGAGGTCCAGTTCGAGCTAGAACTAGAAGGCGAATTGTAATTGTGGCCATTTGCAGATTGATTTTGGTCATTCCATTCATTTTGTGTCGTCCGACTAAAACGCCATGTCATGTCATGGTTTCGTTGAGTCTTTGTGGTTGTGGTTGGTCCTTTTGAAGTTGCAAACTTCCTGTGTGTTTTTCCTTCCGAAGTAACGATAAATATCAGGCTTTGAAAAAGAATGTGACCCATGCCACACTACCAACTATCACGCAACGTGATAGGCAAATGTCATGCATGCATATTGCATATATAAGTAACAGATAACAAAACTGTGCTTCAACTTCTCATGTACTGTGGCTTTCATACTTGTGATTGCAAACGCTGCTCTCATTTGAGAACCGATAGGATCTGATCTGGGTCTGCTGGAGAAATGCAAAATATATTTATGTACTAACATGTATGTACATTGAAGCCAAACCGCAGTATCATTACTACTGCATGGCTAAACCCAACCATACAGATACATTACTGTATCACACATGAAATACAAACTATCCCACATCTTTATAGTCAATCTCGTAAAAAAATATCCTTGTAAAGTTGTTCAAATGCTCTTGCTTTTTTGACAAGATGATACTATAAAAGTGAATTGCAGTTTATCCATCCACGGTATGAAATAGAATGACTGGAATGTACAAATTTTACGTACAACCACGTGAAATACCAAAAATAAAGAGGACAGAGCAGAGGGGAACTTCTCTTCCTGAAGGCATTTTACGTCCGCGGTTAAACTGCTCATCTTGAACTGATGATGATATTTTCCTCCTGTATATATATCCTCCAACCATATATATTTATTTCGCTGTAAGCTTTTACTTTGTATTCATTCATTCTATTTGGTCAGATTTGTTTGGTTGTTCGTTTTGTTGGTAAAAAGTTTTGGGAGACCAAAATGAAATGTGCTTTTCTAACCATTTACCATTGTGGCAACCAAATATCATCATGAAATGAATAACGTTGAACCGTTGAACGTTATGTTAAAAGCTGTGTGTAGAGATTTAGATTTTTTTTGCAAAATGTTGAAATTCGAAAAATTGTTTTTGCAGATGTAAAATATAAGGAAATGTAAAAATGAAAACAAGCAAACGAAAGAGTCTTCAAAGAAGAATCAGCATCAGAGTCACACATGTTTTCTGTAGCATTTATGTGATATGCGATGAAGGCATGAAGGGTCGTCCAACACTTGCAATTTCGCAATGTGCTGCAAATATAGTAATTTAGTACTTCATTTGTGCTAACTTTTGAAAGGAGCTGGAGTGTGTGGTGCATATTTTAAAATTATGAGGTTTTTATTAAAATTGATGACTATTTAAAGAGTCAACGTTGTTGCACACGCGACAAAAGAACGGAGAAGCCCGTTGCGTTGCCCGTGTGCTATCCGCTTAAAATTCACGGTTGCATCTGCTTAGCTTTATGCAGTTCCCAGACAATTCTCCTTTCAAAGAGCTCTTCTTCTCTGAGTTTCCAGTCTGTGCATTATATTACGTGTATGTATATTATATTGCATTTTCTGCATAGATACACAGCTGGAAAAAAGCGTCGGACTAAAGTTATCGGAACTTCAAACGAGGAAAAGAAAGCTTTTCCTTTCCCCCAACAACTTTCCAACAGTGTGAATTCCAGCAGGAGCGGCAGCAGCCAAAGTTTTTTTTTTCTCCAGAGCAAAATGCTCAAATACCCATGAACGTCAAAAGCGCGGATAACCTATATATTATCTATACTTACGCATAAAAGTACACCAAATGTTCACTAAAGAATTTAGACTTGGCTTTGGCTTGTCTGATGAAATGTGATGTTAGTAGATCTGATCCCCTTTTTCATCATGTCTTGTATTTGTAGTTGCAAGTAAGTAAGCTCTAAAATGTATGTATGTAACAGCTTTCCGTTTGCAGACTTTGGCTCTGTTGGTTGTGAGGGAGTAAATGTACAATGTACATATTTGTAAGACACACACATGACTGGTCGAAGTCTAATGCAATCTGATGGAGGTTCCCAAAGGGATTGACGAGTTTCCAGTCTAGCTCTACTGCTCTTCAACTCTGTTCACCTTCAACTTTCCCCGATTTATCTATTATCAAATGGCCATGACTTGGTTTGGCTTGAAATAATGTATAATTAACAAACGACGTATACTTTTTCCCTGTCATCATCATCATCATCCTTACATAGTTAATCAAATTTGTTGCATACTACTTCCGAAATAAATAGACTGGGCACGTGGGTCACAGCCATATAAATTGGATGCGATGGGATTACATAAACAAGCTCAAATGAAAGTTGAAGCCGGAAAAGTGCAGAATTAAACTGCAACTGTAAGTTGAGTCACATTTGAGTATAATTTCCAAACCAGCCAAATAATCAGCATAATTTGGTTCCAATGATATCTTTCATAATGGCGTTGACCTCGTGCTATATATTATTGAGTGGTTTTACAGGTACAAAGTTACATACATATGTATTTCATGAGAAGAGTTCAAAAACTCATTTCATTTTCATCTGAAGCTTGTTGCCAAATCATTACGTCACGTACTTTTTTCTACTTTTAGATATTCTGTTCAGATTTCAGAGTGAATTTTCTTCAGGAGAAGCTTCCTGACTTGCCAAGAAGGTACGTAATCGTAATCGTAATCAACTTGAAGAATTTCGGAAGTAAGTTGATGAAATGATAGTTGGTCCCAAGGTGGTGGGGGATCGTAAAAAGAAAGGAGATTACTATTTAGGACACACTTTTTTTCTCTGTGGGGGGAAAAACAAAAGACGAATTTTGTAGCCCAGAAATGATACATGAACAAGATGATTTAAACCTTTGGTGGTGATGTAATGTAATGTGATGAGATGAGAAAAGCCAATTTGTGTGCTGCATGGGATCTCAACATTCTCAACTCTTTTCTCTTTCCACAACCAAACCAAACCAGCAACTTATCTTATTTTACTTTTTTGTAAATGCATGACCAGTTTCCTTTTCCTGTACCAACCACCAAACTACGAACTACCAACTTGTTTGCACTTTATATTATCACGTCAGACATGGGAACTTTCATAACATAACATAATTCACATTATAGGAAAAAATCATATAGCAAAAGTAAACAGGAGAAGAAGTCTACTGCCTACTACCTACATTCATCTTTCCTCCCTGCTGCTCCTCTTACTTGTTGAGCAAGAGCAAGGCACTTAATATTTGCTTATGAGATGTAATCCACAATCCACAAGCTCAGAAAAGAAAGTCAACTCGAGCTGCATCACATCATCACATCACAGCAAAACAGAGTCATTTTCTACTTTCTAGCTTCAAGCAATTTGCTTGGTCTTGGTGTATATATTCCACCCATCCATGAATCATCATCATCAGCACTCATCATAGACACGCTGGATGGAATCCTCTAGGTAAATATCTTGATTAAGTTATAAGAGGCTCAAACCGGGAGGAGCAGACCGAGCATCGAGCAGCAGCTAAAAAGTGTTATTATTATTATGCTCTGCTATGTAATATGCATGTAAGCTAAATGTGGATCGGATGGAAAAAGATGAAAGCCGATGGAACGGAAAAGCTATAAAGCTTTTTACTTCACATTTGCATTTTTGTTATATATTGTATACACATAAATTTTAGTATGGTGAAGAAGATGTATCGTAATGTACACACAAGACTTTTCCAAATGGATCATTCGGACAAACGCTCAACTGGTTTGGTTTGTTATGGAGAAGAGGATCTCACAATCTACATAAAAAAATATGGTACAAAGTTCTTTACGTTTAGGTCTTAAAAACTGGTTTGGTTGCGCTAAAGTTAAAGGAGCCAATTATAAACTTTCTTACACGTTGAGAAGAAGCTCGTCCACTCCACTCCATTTCACTCAAGACTCAAAATACTACGAGGCTTTCCTTCTTTTCTTAGATGGCCCAACCATAAATAAAGTTCTTTAGCAGCACATTTCAGTATGGTACTTTATTTGTTGCTGCTGATAAATTACCGTGCTATATATTATATCAGCTATAATAATTATTTGGACATGACATATATATGACTCTTGCTTAGCTTTACGCTACAAAAAGCATAGTTTGGAATCCAAATGAATAAAGTATGCATGAGATGAGAGGACTTAGTTTTGTTCGTATGTATTTATGTTATATGAGCTTAAAGAGTTTAGATCCGGATGCGGAGCAGAACATCGAACAGGAGAAGCATGAAACGTGGAATAAGTTGAGCAGAAAATTGCTGAGATTTATTGATACGTCGATACTAATTACCTGTCCACTCGCTACTCGCTCTACTCCACTAGGAGGAAAGTGTTAGGTCAGGTATATTTAGGCTTGCCAGATTTTCCGAGACCGAAACTAGTACATAAAAATGTGAAATTTTTTAATATGTACATATTTGAAATATATTGAATTTCTTTAACTAAAAGGCATTGTTAAACTGAGTCAGATACACATTTTACAAGTAAAGCGACCACATACATTGCATTGTAAAAATTTTCACCTTTTATTGCCAAATATTTCAAACATTTTAAAATATGTAAATTAATTTTTTAATACGTATACTTTGCAAAAAAAAAATACTTAACTGAAAAAATTCCAACTATGCGTAGTCAGCAAATAAAATATTAGATTTAGACTCCATTTTAGTGCATATATGTTGAAATTTCCCTCAAAATTTAAATAGTGTTTCTAAAACTGGTTTCAAAATCTTAAGTTTTGAATAATTTACAGTAATTTTGTATATTAAATTACGGTTTTGGGGTTTGGGTTATTGTTATGCAATTCAAGGCATTTTAAGTTAAATCAAATTTCACCCGCAAAATTAAACCTGTCTCAAACTCTTGAGCTTATCTAGGGTAAATCAATGGTCAAAAATATGAAAGTTGCACAAATTTTGCAAACCAAATCCCAAGCTGAAGCCCACCATTTAAGTGGACTGTTTACTAACTGTTATTGATAAAGTGAAGCATGTATGACAGCTAATTTATTAAAATAATTTGAACTTTAGTTTATCAGTAGAAAACTGACAAATATAAGACACTTGTCACCTTCAGTTGGCAAGAAAAAGAGTAATCGTGCATATGCAATACTTGTCAGAGGTACACCATCTATCCATTGAGAAAATTTGAAAAAAATGCAGAGAATTAACACTTTTTTTATAATTTTTGGCATAAAATTGAATAAAAGTAGCTAAAATTCTGTCTTGAAAAATTCAGATTGGAAAGTAGTACCAGTAGGACACTTTCTTCAAAAGTAGTACTGTACTACTTTACCGAATTTTCAGGGCTGAAAACTAGTACCGTACTAGTGAAACTAGTACATCTGGCAACTATAGGTATATTATATTTTGTATAAATATAAATACACACATGACTTTTATTATTATCAGCTCAGTTCAGTTGAGTATCAAATCAGAACACTTTCTGTGCTGATATGTGATAGTGAAGGGGTAATAAACGATTAGCTGAAGCCATTAATCCAATTCCAGAGCAAGATCTGAAATTTGCAGAGATGAGATAAAATTCGATGAAACTGCAAACCAAGTCCAAGACCAAGTTAGACCTATGATGATGATCATTGTACCGTAAGTTATGCGTAGATATACTGAAAATATCATCATGATCATCATGTTTTTGCCACGTGTGGTTCCGCTGCTGATGTGAGTGGAGATTAAGCAACGCGTAGAATGATCATGATCATCATGTTTAACATAAGGACAGGACACGACAACCATATTCCATAGGCACGAATAACTAACAAGTTAGGTACATGTTGGGTCGGGGAATTTACTATACATTCATATAATATTATGCTACGTATTATGGATACAACTACAACTGGGAATGACAGTTTACTGAAAAGAATTTGGATTTCAAGGGGATCGTTTCCCTTTCTTCCTGGATTTTCCTCCTGATTTCCAGGAATGAGACAGAAAAAACGAATCCCCTGTCCCTAAAGTTTACACACACATATGTACATACTGTACCCGTATGCAAAAGCTGAATAATAACATTCAACGTACATCACGAAAAAAAAAAGATTTTCATACATTTCCTGGATATAGCCTCCACTTGACTTGCCTTGCCTTTCCCTACATGTCCTGTCTTGAACTTTTAACCAAACTAAACCAATAGGACCTCAACGGCTCAACATGAGCATAGCCAAACGAGCAGTAGTCCTGCTCCTGTCGTGGATTGGATAAATATATATCTCTGGTGGCTTTGCTCTTGTCATTCCAACCAAGACCAGGACCAAGACCAAGACCAACCTCCAACAATCTATCTGGGAATAAATTTGAATGCAAATGGCTCCTTAGTCTGATTGAACTGTGAATGAGCCAGGGAATTTTAGGCCGAGCATCGAGCAAGGAGCAAGGGAAATGTACTTAATGTAGAATGTAGCCTCTGCCCTTCCTACGCTTCTCCATAAGCTTCGCTTCACAACGAATAAAAGGAGGAGCGTGCTTGACTTGTAAAAAAGGAGATGGAGAAAGAAAAGGGAAGAGAACATCATTCCATATCCGTGTCCACCAGGTAGATACAATACTGATGTAATGGGAGGATGATACCGATCTCGCTGGGGAAAGTGTGGTTGGATTAGAGATAAGAAAGAATAAAACGTCTTCTTTGGAGTAGGATTAGTGTACCTGACTACAATGCATATAAAAATGTATACTTGACATGGGATTCTCTGAAAAAAAAATTGATAATATCCGGGGACGAGGAACCTTGATGCAATCAAAGTTTGGAATTTTGGATGTGAATACGGACAAACTACTTAAGCTACTTACTGTGACCAAAACCAAGAAGAAAACACATTCAAAGGAAAATACTACGACATTTTACGAAGTATAAACTTTATTGAGCATCGAACAAGAAGGAGTCAAAAGCGTGAGCAAAAAATTCAAAGCCATAAGTATGATAAACTATTCTCATTTCTTAAGTTATTCAAGAAGCACAATACTTAAAATATATTTCCCTGTCTTTGGTTTGGTTTTCAACCTTTTATGGCAGTAAAAGAATTAGAAACTATTCACATTTGAATTCGATTGGCGACTACGACTACCAAAAATACCATTTTCCTTTCTCCTTTCTTAAGGGAAAATTGTAGTATGCTTTTGCTTTACTCCCCAAAGAGGAAGAAGGAGAGTTTTGTACACAAAAAGATTTCTGAATGGAAAAGCAAAGGGTACTTTAATCCTCATTTGAATTTTTCTACATAGAAAAGGACCACTCCTCCCCTTTATCATCATCCTCATAATACAAAGTTGACGTTGGTGCGTTGGTCGTTGGGCAATCCTTTCAACAAAGATTTTTTCCTATATTATTGCGGATATACATTATGTATTATTTTCAATATATAAATAGACCAATACCAAAATGCTGCTTGTGCTTGCAAATATTGAAAAGTGATTTTTCCTTTTATGCTAAAGAAACTTAAGTTTTGTAAGTTTTGAAGTGGGTCTTTTGAATATGGGAACGTCAATTATTATAATGAATGTGTGGGTTTTGGTTGTGGTAAATATGGTATTTGAAGCTGCTGCTGTGCTACCTAATTCCCATCATTTTTTTCCATTCAATATTAAAATATAAAAAGTTTCCAACTAAAAATAATAATAGATTTGGGTGATGGTGTGGTGGCGAGAGGCAAAATTTCTATGTGGGTTAGTCGTGAAAAAGTGATTTTGTTGAGGAGACGGCAGATGTGTGACTTCTGAAAGTGACATGTTAGCGCTTAAACACTAAGATACTTTATAATATTATGTATTGGTGATTGATTTCAATGGAGCATTTATGTACCGACCATTCCTGAGTACCGTCAGCGGCGCAGAAATAAGCTGCGCGTGGGAGTTGGAAGTAGGAAAGCTTGAGAGATTGCTTCAAGTAAGATAATGTGCAGCGGCTAGTTGCTGCGCCGCCGTCGCCGACTGCACTCAGGAATGGGTTGTACAGTACGTACAAAATATTTTGAGAGAAATGAAATAGGTTTTCATTCAGGAAAGTAAATAAATAGCACAGCTCTATATACTAATACAAAGTAGAGAAAGGTGTAGGAAGGAAATGAGGAGAAAGGGAGATAAACAAGCCAAGCCAGCATCAAACTTAAGTAAGGCTTACGCTCGCTCACACTCACTAGTCTTTCTTCCCTGTGAATAATGTGGAATCATTCGAGCTTTTCATGCTTCTCTTTTGTTTGTTTGTGTACTTGGTAGATAGAATGGAGGAGATGACGATGACGGGATGATGGATGTAGGAAGGTAATGGTGGGAAGAAGAATGATGAAAAAAGATATATCCTATTCGATCTCTGAATCTCAATTGACTCATTTCGTTTTAGTTTAAAAACAAACGCAAGTTTTTTTAAATAAAAGTTTGTTCTTTCATAGTTCTTCGTTTCAATAAATCCCCTTTAAAATATTAAATCGGCCTCATTTCTTTTACCTAGTTTTACATTAACGCCGATATTATGAAAATTACCAAAAATATTTCTGCAAAATTTCCATCTAAAGCGACGCAAAGCAAATTTTTTTGCGCGAAAAAAAGGCGATGGTATTTAAATTAAACAAATGAGCTTTTTTGTGTCGATTTTTAATGAACATTTAATTTAATTCGTTCAAGTGTGTCGGTTTATTTTATTTTTCACTTTTTATCTATTTGACAGTCTGCAGTAGCATCAAAGCAGAAGCAGACCCAATTTATGTACTGCAGTAAAATCCAGTAAATGTAGCGAGCTATGGATGGAGGAGCAGACTTTTATAATATTATTCTTACAGTGATTTAGAAGGTATCATTGAATTCAAGTGGCCATAATTTATACAACCATAAACCTACATCAGAGTGGAGTATCCTCTTTTCCGTCTGCATTTCAAAAGAATCGTCAAATTATTCCATGAAATAAATCCGCATAAACGGCTCACATCCATTTTTAGCAGCGGCCCCACATTAAAAACACGGAAGAGCTCTTGTTGTCATTTTCCTCAAAGTACTTATATATAATGTTTCTAGCGTAAAACGCAACTGATATGATGATGATGAGGATGACGACGAGAATATTTCAAGTTAAAGTCTCCTTAAATTTATCATGTTTCAGATCTCTGTGGTTTTTATTTAAGCTCCACATAAACTACCCAAAAAAATCCGAGCTTTGGGCATTTTGCTGTTGTTGTTGTTGGTAAAGTGCCTACTAAACTAAACTCTTTTCGCAGCCCTAAAAAACAACAACGAAGTAGTACCTAAAAGTACCAAGTAATATGTGGAGCAGGAACGTTCTACGTTGAACGTGTCAAACTCAGAGTCTTAGTGACTTTAACACTAATGCAACATGAGAGGGAAAACAGGCCGGAGACGGAGTGGAGTCGTGTACGAGTAGTACGACTTGTGTAGTTGTAATCCGCTATAGTCAGTGAGGTTTTTAAGTGAATCTCAAGTGTTACTTTGAAAATCATATTTGCGTTATAAAAATGCTTCCGGTAATTCCCCTCAGCCACATTTAAGTGCGACCGTGTTTTCTCTAGCCACACACACACACACACACGATGATGATGAGAACGTGTGTGTGGGCCGTGCAACCCAAAACTTTTTCGCTCTTGAGTTAAGTTAAGTACATGTCACTGTACATTTTTACTGGAAAAGATACATGATATATTATTTACAGTACAGACCATTCCTGAGTGCAATCGGCGGTGCGTATCCAAATATCTCGCTTGCTGTAATATTGTGTGATATACTAAGCTTTATTGCTACGCTTATGCATAGCATTTTTTTTCGGCGCCGCCGACTGCACACAGGAATGGTCTGTACTGTATTGTACGTGTCTTGCAAAAAAGAAACCCTTGTAAAATATTTTTTCATCTTACATGATATATTATGTATGTTACTTTTATTATTTTATATCATATAATTACCCAAGTCTAATTGTCTTGATTAGAATACTAAGCTCTTCTCTGGTGCTCGCTGTGTTGCTCCAGGAAAGGGAAAAAGGAGAGAATTTCATGTACTTTCTTACACAAACATTCACTTTCCTTCATACATAAATAAATATCCTAGAGTTAGTACAAGTGGGCTAGATAAGAAGAGTCTCGCATGCTTTATGCTAGTCAAGTGCTTGCTCAGCAACAACAAGAGCAAAGAAAAAATGCTTAAGCACAACAGTTTTTACTCCTTTTTATGTTACATGAAGCGATCCGGACAAGATAAAAAATGTACGTAGATAGGCATAGGTGCTTACGCCTACAATAAACTTTCTGCTCTTTTATTTATATAAAGCTTACAGCTACCTTTCCTTCCTTCCTATTCTTCTCCTCTCTTATTCATACTTGCTTTGATTGCTGTCACATCCACATCCAAATCCACATAACATATTAGTATTCGAAAAGCCTATTAAGGAGCAGAGAAAAAATGCAAAGGAAAATCTCCTCAGGGGTCCATTCCCATTCACACATTCTCGCACTTTCTTCTATAATATTTTACTTTTCACTACACAATGCGTAGGAAATGGAATGCATTATTCCATTTCCATCCCACTCTAGTCTCAACTTGATGTGATGATGACTGAGTAATTCAAGAAAAGCAAAATCATGCTAATTTTCTCTTCATTCATCTGACGACGGCGACATGCGACATCACAAAAGTAGGTAGGTAGTAGGTACTACACTTTACTACTTTAGAATCAGATTGTGATCATGTACCACAAAAGCCCAAAATGATTTTCATCAACCCACTGAACTTGTCTAGAAATGAGATGCGAGCTGCGAATCCTCACAATTTTCCTGAGCCTATAATGCATCGCATCTCATCACATCACGTAGTTGAATGAAATGAAATAAACACGTATTCTTGTAACCTTCTAGGCCCATGTTAGACTAATTCCAAAAAACTACTCATCCGGGCGGAACCTTGTACCATGTTATTTGAAAAGGATTATCTTGAATGGAAATGAAACTCATATTCAACCGGATCCAGGCGAACATAATATAATATTCCACTGAATTCATGAACATCCTACTGTACGGCTCATGCTTTTGTGCAGTTGGTGACGTCGGGGCTGAAATTAACTGTTCTTCTATAAACTTTGGAGCAATCCTTTAAAACATGGTTTAAAAACGCACGGCTACTTTCTGCGCTGCCATCGCCGACTGCACGAAAGCATGAGCTGGATAATTTATATAGGGCTTAGACGACGACAAAGGTTTGAAGGTAAATGTGGTTTAAAAATGCTCTTCACGAACCAAATGATTGACTCTGTGAGCTATAAGCGTGTCTCTGAGTTGAGGTGAGTGTTTTTCATCAGTAAAATCTAATACCAATGTGAATTGAATGAAATAAGGAAAGTGAAATTCAAGAACCGCACCATTTTCCCCTCCTCTGCTCTGCCTTTCCCTTGGTTTTGGTTCAGTTGAGTCAAAAGAGAGACAAAAAGTTGCCGACGTATCATGCTTTTATTTTAGTCAAATTTTAAATCATGAATGATATATGCTTTGAATAATGGAGAACGAGAAGAAGAACGTTTAAATTTATAGAAAACTCATTCCACTTTTTTTTCTTGAGAGTTGAGAATTTAGCTTTCTCTCAAGCCGCAGCTCATCACCAAACCCGACCACTGCTGCACACTTCTTCCATCACGTTTTATTTTATCCCAATCCAATAGCTACTCTAAAGAAGGAATGAGTGACTGACAAGATGAGAAAAATATATTTCAGCTTATTCTCTCTGCATCCAAATCCAATGAATAGGCAGCTGGAGTTCAACTTCAACTCCCAGTTCATTTCAGCATCCAATTCAAGCCCCCAACTTCAACCTTAACCAAACCAAACCATACGATAGATCCCATCGATTTCATATCACGTAGTAGATTTTCAAAGCTGCCTTTCATTTCTCAAGAACTTTCTTTGGGATTGGCTCCAGGAGAAATCTTTTTTCTACTCTGACGTGAGTTTTTTCCCTCTTTCGAAATCATTAAGCTCATATTATACAACTCTAACTCTCTCTCTTTGTGGTGTGGTGTGTGTGGTGCAGCGGTAAAAGGGCAAAGCTAGCATTAATGCATTTCACTTCTTTGAAAAATATTTTGCCATCATATTCCTGGTCTGGTTTGGTTTGGTTTCTCAGAATTCCCATGCATAAAGTATGAACATGAATGATGAAAGTGTGTTTTTTCTAGGGTGAAATGAAAAGCACATATAGTAAAATTAAGGAAAATTCCCTCGAGGTTACAATATTTTTTTGGGGGAATGTTATTGATGGCAATGATAATATTGATTTGGGTGATGTGATGTGATGTTGATGTTGCCAATAAAAATAAATGCTGGAAGCTCCAAGCTGTTCGTCAAATTGGATGGAAACGGGGGAAAATAGCAAATGCACAATCATTCATTAGAGTATACCATCAATTCAATGGTTGATTTACTTCAACGTCAAATATTATTTTAATTTTAAAATAATTAAATGCGACCACAGTAGATTTCATAAAAAGACGAACTCGTGAGTAGGGTGTATAAAAATGCATTAAACTAGTGAAATTCAAATTGGTTATTGCAAAGTCTCAATTACAAATATTGTAATTCATCGAATCAAATCTAACATGACCTTTTCAGTTAGCAATTTTACAATTTCAGGTTACGTGACTTAAAAAGTAATCAATGACCTTCCATAACAATGGTGAACGACGTGAACGTTAATCGAATAAAAAATTCTGATGGGATTCCATTACCCAAGAAATTTTCGATTTGTTGAAAAGCAAAGAGATACAATAGATGATAGCCAATTGTACATTACACTTATGATATGTACGAGATAATAGTTTATATTGAAAGCTCTTCTCTTATGTATGCTCGCTCAAAGCTGTCTTGTCTTCCTGTTCTGTTGAATTGCCAAGAATCACGAACGACGAAATGTTTGATAGGAATTTGCAAAAGGAGCTATTATTGCACAATGGCTTAGACGGCTCTATTACATCAAATAACGTTATTGAAGCAGAAAAAATCGGAGGACAATGATCGTCTCATCTCATCGGCTGTTAGCATCTAGCCTTCATTGCCATTGATGCTACCCTACCGCATTGCATCTTCCTGTGAGTGAGTAATAGTAATGCAGAGAGCTACCTAGATCAATAAAAAATGAAATAACAACTCATATAGTTGTATATAGTTGCCAGAAATCTATGGAATAAAGTTCTATGACCGGGGATTACAATGAAACGAAGGAATTGAAAGTAGTAGATTCTTGGACCGGAAACCCAAGCCTACCTAACCTAGATATTAAGAGAGATTCCAACTACCAACCAGTTTACCTAGGCCGACGATGAAATTTCACCATATCATCCAAACTACAAGTTAAAACTGGCCTGGTTTGGTTGTTGAAACTCCAACGAGGAATAATGCCCAAAGGCCTAAATCCAGATAGATTCTATCTATTCCCTCCTGCCATTTGGAGCAGAATCCTTGTAAAACAGTGAGAAATGAGAATTTTTGTCCTTTGGCTGGATGATGTGGCGTGGTAGTTGGTTTGGTTCTTCTCGCGTGCGGAGAAAGCCTAGGGAAATGCTACTACAATATAATGTATGAGAGAGCAAGACGGTGCTAATATTTTTTACACTTTCCTTATTATTACACTCCAGTTATAAATGTTTAGTGCGACAATTTCTTTTAGCTGCGCTTCTTTTTCCTCCAATGCAATAACGATGCGATGGGATGTGATGGGATCTATATGTATATAGTGCTGCTACTACTACTCTTTACTTTTTATTTTACATTTATTGTCATGACCTGACGAAGAATGGAAGGAGGACACAATGCGGAGGATGAAAAAGGAATTTTGGTGCTTGTATAATGTTTGCTATAGGAAGCAGGCAGGGCAACCTCAACACATTTTTAAATTTATTTACGAAAGAAAACTTTTAAAATAAAATCTGTTTAACATTTAGGAGCTTGGGGTGAAGTGGGATTGGCAACCGAAATAAACTTTCCTGGTGTCAACAGCCTCTCAACCAAACAAGGACTTGCTGCTTTAGAACACGCCCTTAAAACTCAAAAGACACAAATGTGCGTCGTGAAGATCGAGTCTCGTACACGGGGACACTCGCAAGAGTAATTTGAGCGGAGTAAAAAATATACTCGAATTTTCTTGTGCAACCAAAACCAAACATGTTTATTATGCATCTTCAATCATAGCTGTCGCGAAAACAGATTCTAGTTCTGCCTCACTTTCCGAGAGTTGGCAAAATATTGATGAGTTTGATGGAGTGAGTCCATTTGCCTCCCCAGTTTCAAAATTCCTATGTGATTTGTACATGAAAGAAGCTGCTGCACGAGGAATACCCTGCAAAAGCTTTCGATTTCCCATCATATCTGGCGATTCGCTAACGGGTAGATTTTCTCCGGAACAAAATCTTTTTATGCTCCGCTACCTTTTCATGATGAGAAAAGGGAAGATGCCTTCTCTCCCATTTCCGATACTGATTTTACCTGTTGACATTTGCTCAGAGGTCAGCCTCAACATATTTTTCAACGAGGAAGCTCCACCAGATATCTACAATTTATGGCACAATCATCCCAACTCGGATTTTGATTTCATTCAAGTTGCCAAACAATTTGGATGTGACATAAACATCACGGAATACTCAGACTTTGTTGATGACATTCAAAATGAGTCAGAAGAAAAGAGTTTGATGGCTTTATTCAAAGAGTTTCACAAGGAAGAGGTTTATCTCAACCTTCACAGAAGGCTCCTACAAGGATGGGTGCAGGGTGATCAAAATTATTTTAATACCAATAAACTTTTAAAATATTAGCCGACTTTCAATCTGAGAGTGAGGCCAACAATTGAATATCTTCAACAAGACATCCAATTCGCAAGAGAGGAGGGTTGGTTTCAAAAACTCGGAATAGAAAACTGACCATATTTTTTTACATCTCTAAACTATGCATAAATATACATAATTTTGACACGGTGGTCGTAGTCGTTTCATGGCTTTGTTCTGTGTATTATTATCTAATGCTACATAAATGGGTTTGTAAAGCTTCTGAAAGTGTCACTAGAATCCAGATATTCTAACTTCTTGACCACAGTTAATAAAACGGATGAAAAGACTGGAATCTTGACTTATAAATTATTAAAAAAATATTTTTTGTGAGAGTAATAAAAGAGGTTCAAGTTTTGGAACAGGTTTTTTTTACATTAAAGTCTTGAGTATGCCTCTTGACATGCGTAGCTCAAAGTGTTTTTTGACCAGTTCTTACCTGTGATGTGAGTTGCTTGTGAATGAACATTGAGGGCTATTTTATATAAAAGGTCGCTGGTATATCTATAGGTACTAGCTACACACATGTGAATAACCAGTTTACTATTTTAGTATTTAGTATTTTTATCATTGGTTCACAGATTTATGTGTTTCTTTGTTGGAGACATGATTTCAGGATTTTCAGGTCAGTTCCATTAACATATTATGTATGTTTGGCGTGTACAAAATGTAAAGGTTTTTTGTAGACAAAAGCATAACACACAGTAACTAACCCATGCACGTGCTTTTTTATTTCATTTACTTTGTGCATTGCAAACTGTGAGTTCCTGAATGTTGTGGTCTTGGTTTTGTGAAGCTGAGAGGAATATTTGAGCATGCATCTGCGCACAGCTACAAGTTTACCAGTTTTACTTTTAACAGTGGTTCCTACTCTAATCACCTACTTGGGATGGTTGGACCAAAATTTATTTGCTCAAGAAATTCCTCCCGAAATTAAAAATGATAAGGGCTACGACTTTGTAATAGGTAAATAGTTTGCAAAACTTTTTACAGTCTTATGAGAATCTTAGCAAAACTTATCAGAGAATCCACTCCATCAGGTTTTATTAGTTGAAGATGGAGGAAATCCTAGCCCATTTTCATTTGTTCCGCTAGCTGTACCATATCTTCAAAATCACCCAACAACTGATTGGCAGTACAAAACAGTTCCACAAAATAACTCTGCCTTTGCTTCACCAAACCAGGTAAACTACGTTACTCACTTAAAAGAGTTTTAATGCTTAAATGCCAATAAAAAATTGATTGATTGATTACACTCAAAAGAGAGGACGTCGCTTCAGTGCTTATTCCACCTACATTAAACCAATTTTGGGACGAAAAAATCTAAAAATTCTTACATATTCCCATGTCACAAAGGTCTACCTCGACTCTGATCTCAAAGCAATCGGGGTTTCTTTTGTTCGTAAAGGACAAACTCATTACGTGTCTGCTACAAAGGAAGGGATAATTTCCGGTGGAACAATAAATTCAGCTCAAATACTTATGCTATCTGGAATTGGTCCTTTTGAGCATTTAAAATCCGTCGGGGTAATGTTAAACTTGAGTAATATTTCTAGCAATAATTAGTTTCTAAATAAATTTGGAAATTAATTTATATCACCAGGTAGCACCATTGGTTGACCTTCCAGTGAGGATCATGTTATGACAAATATTGGACCGTTCTTACTAAATCAAAAAGCGTCGTTAATACCCACACGAGATGTGTCACTACGATCTTTAACTGAGTTTGCATTTAATGGATCCGGTCCTTTGTCATCACCAATTGGCACAACAGGCATTGGAGTAACTTCTACCTCATCCTCTCCAGGATGGCCAAATCTTCTCCACATTATTACAGCTATCGGAGTATATGATGGTCTTGGGGCAACCTTAGATTCCTTATTTGGATCAGGAAATTTTTACGTCCAATTGCTTGCTCCATTCATTGATTACGACTCTCACACTGCATCACTTATCCTTGGAAAGCCAAAAAGTGTAGGGTTTATTGAGCTCATGGATAACAATCCCTTTTCCAAACCCGTCATTAACCCTCGCTACTACTCCGACGTGCAGAATCCATACATGGAAAATATGATAGAGGGATATGAATGGGTGGTCAACTTGTATGAAAACACAACTGCACTTGGCAAGAAACTGGGAGCAAGGCTTATTGAACTTCCCGAGTGTAAGTCAAAATTCCAGGTGAAAAGTAAAAGTTATTATGAGTGTGCCATTAGGACTCTTACGTTCACACTATTTCATCCCGTTGGAACTTGCTCGATGGGAAGAGTTGGAGATTGTAAGGCTGTCGTTGACTCCCACTTGAGGTATTATTATTGTTTAATATTAAGAACCAAATAAAATCTTTAGCATGACATAAAATATTCTCAAAGAGATTTAAAATTTACAGAGTTATTGGAACAAAAGGGCTTAGAGTCATTGACGCCTCAATCATGCCAACAATTACCAAGTAAAAGTCGTCAGTTTAAGAGCCATTAATTATTTCTACCTTTGAGATTTCTAGTCATTTTGATTATCATTTTATTTTTGTCTAGTGCAAACACAAACGCACCTACCATAATGATTGGGGAAGTGGGTGCGGATCTAATAAAACAGAGTCACAAACCATAGCTAATAATTCAAAGTTTAGGAAGTAATCAAATACCTTAATATCAACAAAAATAAAAAAATGTTGCATTCTTCGGCGAAATAAGTAAAAATTTTAAAAAATCATTTATATTTTCCTTTCATTTATATGCACAAGTGTGGATCACCACTTACATGATCCTTGACAAATAGAAAGGGACATAATATGGTTGTCATTAATTATTTGATAATTGAGTATTATAAACATTTACTGCGTGTGACTCCAACGCCTACAATATATACAACCTTTAGTTCCAGAATAAAGGTACACTGGACAAGGCGTAGATTCGTCGCAGTCAAGAATGTCGAGATTTACAATGTCCTTGCCTTTCCAATTGGATTTTGGACTTACTTGCGGGTCTCTCTGTCTCCTACATGATCCTGTATTCGTGTATCGACATCACTGTAGTCACTAGTGGCAATACTTCACTTGTTCTATTTATCCACTTGGATTAATTAATTTTTATTTTTGTCACCTTCTCATGCATTCATCATTGTTCTGCTCGCTCTATCTCATTCAATCTACACGACAATGATGATTGCTTGAACAGCAGAACATTATTATTCTTATCCAACTAGTCACTAGAATACCTAACCTAAAATTTATTTCAACCGACAACTACGCCCAACCTGCTCAAAAATATCATTCTTGCTTATGCATTTGCTCCACTTTTTGCACAATGGACGACTCCAATCAAGACAAGATCCAAAACGACGACAACAACAACAACAGCAACTGGGATTCTACTACTGCTGCTGACAAAGAATATCAACACCAAAACCAACCAAAAGAAATTTTGTATGAAGGGAACTACTATGACGTTACAAAATTCATTGAAAGAGATACTGGAGGACAGGAAATAATCAGCTACTTCACCAAACCTGGGGAGGATGCAACAGCTGCAATCCAACAATTCCAAAAGAGAACGTTGCCCAAAGTTCATGGGATCATGAAGGCGTTGAAACATCGAACGGCCTCGGATATTCAAGGTACAGAATGTTTTTACTTATTATTATTCCAAATTGAAGGCATTATCGAACATGATTTAATTTCAATTTTTTTTGGCATAGAATTATGAGGATGAAGAGACAAAGAATAAAAACAGTCCTTCTCACATGTAGCTTATCGACTGCCAGAAATGGGGGTTTATGCATTGCTCGGCTTTTATCTAATTACTCAATACGCCAGCGCCTGGATCAAGTTTTTTGGATGTCTAATGTTATCTACGAGAAAGGGAAGAGCTGCCTGGATAATGCATGAAGCGGGTCGCATTTCTCTAAGTGGATCTCCAAAGGCTAATCGGCTAACTCAAACGATGGTTCTCGGAAGCATGATTGGATGGAGTGGAATTTGGTGGAGGCGACATCACAACCTTTACCACGCAATGACTCTACGACTTCGTCACGACATTGATTTAGATCTTCTTCCACAATTTCTGATTGGATGATCACGTGGAAGGACAAACCTTTGTGCTGAGGAATCAAATCCTTTTGTCTCCCCTGAGACTCCTCGTTGTAATTTTTTATGTGCTTATCTGGGAGACAGGAAGGTGCCTCCTTATGTACAGGATTTGGTTGGATTCACTATGCAGTTGGGATTCACTATGCGGTTGCCTATCAAATTTGATTTTGGCCTTGGGTTGTGACCTACCTCGTGCTCATCGCCTATGCAGTTCTTCACTTTGGATTGTCTCATTCTCACCTTCCAGTGACGGATACACCAACTCATTGGGTTGAATATGCACTTTTGCACACGGCTGATGTGGAACAGCGACCTTGGTGTGATTGGTGGATGGGTTATCTCAACTACCAAATTGAGCATCATTTGTTCCCTACAATGCCTCAGTTCCGGAATAAACTGGCTGTTGAGAGGGTCAAAGCTCTTGCTCAAAAACATGGATTTATTCTTATAAGGAGGCTCTGATCAAGATGGTGAAAAATGCGTTTGATGTTAGCCAGGACCTTAAAAAATTGGCCAAACAAAAACCCTCGAGCGAATAAATGTATCAAAACTTTTTCATACAAACATACAGTATTGATAAAAATAGTATCCTGAAATAAAATGTAAATAAAAGTAATTGCGAAATTGTCAACGTTCTCAGAACTACGGTTCTAAAAAATTGTAATTGTATTATTTTGTAAATCATTATAATTAACAAAATCGTAAGCATGTACATATAGTGCGTATAATATTTATTGAAATGTCTATTATCTCTGTCTTGTTTATAAAAGAGTGTTTGGAGCGGCTACGTTCGCCCAAGGTGTCTGGTTCGTTATATTTTGGATTTACATTGGATCAGGAATTTGGGGAAAATGAGTGAAGCTGAGAAGGCTTTGTATCTATTAATATTTATTTAGCATTCTTCTTCAAAGTCACATAATATTTCGTATTAACAAAACAGATGGCATCTCTCCCAGGCTGACAACTGCTTGGCTTATGTGTGCTAGCGAATATTTCTATTTTGACAAGAATATTAAATACTCTGCTCATAATATTGGATGAATGAACAATACAAAAGTCAGCGCGAGTCACTAAATTAGAAGCAGATTCACAATTTGTCCAAAGCAAAAGTTAAGCATGACAATTGGAGTAAACTTTTCAACGTAGTTGACCGCTCCCAAGTTAACCTTGAGGACTCGAAAGGACCTCACATATTTCCCGCAAGCTTTCCCTGACGTTGATTATTATTAAAAATTAGATTTGGTAGAAGGGATTCTCTGATGAATGCCAGCCCAGCGTGAGAAGGGATTCTGTATGAACCCCAGCAAAAGTTCCAAAGCAAACGACAATTGCCAAGAAAGCATCCAGAAATACACAGGAAAAGAACAAGAGTTGTGGAATGGATATTCCTTTCTCTCCAGAGCCCAGATAGATGAGAGCATACAAACTAATGATAAAGACAAAGAGCACCATGCTCAGCACCGCCACAATCATCACATCCTCCTGAATCCAGTTGTAGAGTTTGAGCAGAATTTGAAGCTGTCGAAATCGGAGCAATTGGCTCATCCGAAACTTATTTTGATTTTGAAGGAGAAATTTCCTAAAGTTTTTGATGTATTGGTGGAGGTGATGTACAACATCACCTCCACCACTTGGAATATAAATCCTCCACACATGTCACTAATCAGATTGATTGATACCAGAATTTGAAAAGCCAATTGTACCTTCGAAACAAGCACCCATGCTACTCCTTTTTCCCTTGTCACGCATTCTGGTATAAAATTGAATCCGAATAGGGCAGAAGTGCATGGATTCATCCAGCGTTGGAGTGCATATGAAACGACCAAAACTGGCATGCCAACAATCCCACAAAATTGAACAAATTGAATCAAAAGTTTCCCAATTCTTCCCAGACGGTAATATTGAGTGCCATTTCCTTCAATTTTCAAACGCCTTTCAAAATTCAGAATAAAGTTGAGCAGTTCAATGACAAAGTGACAACGTTAAAGATATATATTAATTTGAGTATGATAAAAGTAAGAATGGCGCTTGAGTACAACATACTTTCCAGCTTTGTTATGAGCTTCTCCTTGGTCTGACTTTGAAAAATTTGAAACCACAGAATGGCCACAAAAACAGATGAAAGAAAAAGCTTGACCCATTGCCAAATTATTTTATGGCGGGGTGAAATCACCAAAATTTGTTTTCCATTCTTCTCATTGAAATGAGCAGGTGTAGTTCCAAATAGTTGTTGTAGCTTCAAGTGGAATTTGAAGCCTTGGACTAAGTTTTCATGGATCAACATGTTTAAAAGATGTGGGTTGTCGAAGCCTTCGCTGAGAACAGACTGCTTCTAGATACAGAAGAACCATTGCTTCTCATTCCAAAAAAAAATCCTATAATTTTTTCACCAATTTATAATTTATGAACGCCGAACGTAACATTCTTATAGCGAACTGAGAAAAGCGTTTGATATGTCTTCATATCTTGTTTTCATATTCTTTACTTGGAATGGAACCGACGGCTTTTGTTCTTTCACATCATCATACATAACTGATGCATTGATTAAGTCTGCAAAATTGTCCGCCTTTTTATCCGCATACCAAACTATTGTAGACGAGACAACCAAAGGTTCTAATCAATAATGAAACAGTTTACGTTCTTGTATAACTTGATTATCGTCATGATAATTCTGTGTGTTGACCTAATTCGGTGTTGACGCACATTCACTCCAAATACTAGAAATATTTTTGTAGGTATCAGAGAATGGCTTGGGCGTCTTTTGGATAGTTTGATAATATCTAGTAGCTATAATACATCGATCGATCGATCTAATTCGTGAAAAAAATATTGAAGACATTTAAACATGATAGTTTTCAAAAGAATTATGTAATATCTTGGTATAGAGACGGAGAAATGACTTTAAAATGTATGGTAAACTTACAAAACTCCAATTTTGAAATGAGTCGAAAATGATTTTTAAATTGTTGTGCCAGACAACGTTTTTTACTTTGATTTTCCCTCTACAATTAACGATTTAAAATGACGCCAATTAAATTAATCTCAATGAGTTAAATAAATGGTATTCAGGCTAATCAAATGTAAGTGCATGTTCCAAGAATATTGATCATGCTCATTTTTATGGACTGCGGCTTCCAAACAAATGGAAGCCTTTGGGCCATTTAAACAAACATAATTGGACATAATTTTTGTAAGGGATCTCACAATCTACATTGAGTGAACTCTCAAAATTTAACCAGCTTGTCTTTGAGTCTGTAAATGGTTCAAATAGTTGTCATTCTCACATTACCCCCAAAAAACAACATTTTCAGTTAACTTGTTTGTGCTCAATTTTTTCCATAGTCTTAATTCACATTTTAGGTGTTGCAACGGGATAGCAAAAACTGGAATTCCTTTCATCTTTGCAGCACACTTTGCAAGCATTTTTCTCTACAAAAGTATCGACAAATTGACTCCAAAAAACTTAATCAATGAGAATCCAATGCTAAACACGCTGAATATAATAAATACATGTTATATCCTTACATTCAGTACAACTGCAACTTTTTTTGCCCTGTAAAGTCCCATTTACTTAAGTAAGGCGGAAGGGTCGCGCTGGAAAATGGTCACCGATTTGGCTGAAAATTTGCAGGAATATAGATTTTGATGCGTACATTACGAATCTGAACTCAGTAAATCGACTTTAAAATCGTGGCGCCCCCCAGAGGGAAAAAACCGTTGTTTGCCATGGCAACCCGCCGTTTTTTCCCTCCACGATTTTAAAGTCGATTTACTGAGTTCAGATTCGTAATGTACGCATCAAAATCTATATTCCTGCAAATTTTCAGCCAAGTCGGTGACCATTTTCCAGCGCGACCCTTCCGCCTTACTTAAGTAAATGGGACTTTACTTCAAACAGGATATGCACTTTCCATTTTCGCATACACCATTCCCAAGGCATGGAGAAGAGTCCAATGGAGCTGATTTTGGACATGCTGCGGATTTGCCATTACACTTTGCTTGTTGCTTAAAATTTCTTGGCTCAGCTTCTCGACATACTTTGGTTGCTGGAGCAAACCTACAATTTTCACAGCAAGGAGAATTCATATCACTACATAGGGCATCATCTCGTAACATGCAATTATGTTGGCAGCAAGGATCTCCAGTTCCATCCATTCCTCCGTCACACTGACTTGGTCAACAAAACTTTTCGGATTGATCGAATGCTACATGGTGAAAACTTCTACAAGTAGATTAGATTGCATAATATGATATAATGGATGCTATTAAACGAAGGATGATTATCTTGTACCAACCTTTGCATTGAAACTGCTGCCAATATTTGTCGTTGTTTCCCATTAGATAAGGCCCCTCCATGTTCTGCGTCAGGATTGCTCTCAGATCGTGAGTCTGTGTCAATGTCTTGCGAGTCAGCTTCGGAGCCCCAATTATGTACCAGCTTATGAGCTGTTCTGATATCAGCTTCCCTGATCAAAACCCTTTTTCCGAATTGTGACTCGAGCAAATAATTTGGTGACTCGAGCAATAAGGGAAATGAGATAATTTATTGTGGTGTCTGGGTCGCCTCCCATACTTGTATAAAATTTATAGTCGGCTACAAGCAATAAAGGACATTTAGTCTTGACGGGGCGGATGGGTTTCTTCCGTCTTGGTTTCGTTCCAGGTGGGAAGGAAAAACTATATTAGTTGTCACTCTCCTTTTTACTCTCAGTTTCGTAATTTGATGTCGTTAAATCATCAACTGAACATAATGATTATCATCGTAGCTGATTTTTTCATCAGAATCTGGATAGCTTATCATTCTTTTTGAGGACTTGCTTTTATAAACATGTCTCCATGCAGGCTATTTATAATAACAAATCACGTCCCAATTAAATTAATGATACATTTTTTTGTTTAAACAGCTGTCATTGTTTTATACCTCACCGTAATATGTTTCATTGCCTATTTGAATCACTCTTGTTATAATCCCATTCACCGCCACGTGAACAATGAGTATGATAGTGAATAAATAGATACACTTCCAACTATTGTTTCTGTCAATTATCCGGCTGTGAAGAATGAGTATGATAGTGAATAAATAGATACACTTCCAACTATTGTGAAGAATGAGTATGATAGTGAATAAATAGATACACTTCCAACTATTGTTTCTGTCAATTATCCGGCAACCGGTTTCGCTTTAATTACGCTTCATCAGGCCGAAAGTTCAAGTTACAATTATGTTTGAAATAGTAATAAACAAATAAATATTTTATGTGCATGTAATGCACTTGTCAAGTGTTAAAATGTAACTTTTAAGTTTTAAGTTTAAGTTACATTTTAACACTTGACAAGTGCATTACATGCACATAAAATATTTATTTGTTTATTACTATTTCAAACATAATTGTAACTTGAACTTTCGGCCTGATGAAGCGTAATTAAAGCGAAACCGGTTGCCGGATAATTGACAGAAACAATAGTTGGAAGTGTATCTATTTATTCACTATCATACTCATTCTTCACAATCGTGGAGGGAAAAAACGGCGGGTTGCCATGGCAAACAACGGTTTTTTCCCTCTGGGGGGCGCCACGATTTTAAAGTCGATTTACTGAGTTCAGATTCGTAATGTACGCATCAAAATCTATATTCCTGCAAATTTTCAGCCAAGTCGGTGACCATTTTCCAGCGCGACCCTTCCGCCTTACTTAAGTAAATGGGACTTTACTTCAAACAGGATATGCACTTTCCATTTTCGCATACACCATTCCCAAGGCATGGAGAAGAGTCCAATGGAGCTGATTTTGGACATGCTGCGGATTTGCCATTACACTTTGCTTGTTGCTTAAAATTTCTTGGCTCAGCTTCTCGACATACTTTGGTTGCTGGAGCAAACCTACAATTTTCACAGCAAGGAGAATTCATATCACTACATAGGGCATCATCTCGTAACATGCAATTATGTTGGCAGCAAGGATCTCCAGTTCCATCCATTCCTCCGTCACACTGACTTGGTCAACAAAACTTTTCGGATTGATCGAATGCTACATGGTGAAAACTTCTACAAGTAGATTAGATTGCATAATATGATATAATGGATGCTATTAAACGAAGGATGATTATCTTGTACCAACCTTTGCATTGAAACTGCTGCCAATATTTGTCGTTGTTTCCCATTAGATAAGGCCCCTCCATGTTCTGCGTCAGGATTGCTCTCAGATCGTGAGTCTGTGTCAATGTCTTGCGAGTCAGCTTCGGAGCCCCAATTATGTACCAGCTTATGAGCTGTTCTGATATCAGCTTCCCTGATCAAAACCCTTTTTCCGAATTGTGACTCGAGCAAATAATTTGGTGACTCGAGCAATAAGGGAAATGAGATAATTTATTGTGGTGTCTGGGTCGCCTCCCATACTTGTATAAAATTTATAGTCGGCTACAAGCAATAAAGGACATTTAGTCTTGACGGGGCGGATGGGTTTCTTCCGTCTTGGTTTCGTTCCAGGTGGGAAGGAAAAACTATATTAGTTGTCACTCTCCTTTTTACTCTCAGTTTCGTAATTTGATGTCGTTAAATCATCAACTGAACATAATGATTATCATCGTAGCTGATTTTTTCATCAGAATCTGGATAGCTTATCATTCTTTTTGAGGACTTGCTTTTATAAACATGTCTCCATGCAGGCTATTTATAATAACAAATCACGTCCCAATTAAATTAATGATACATTTTTTTGTTTAAACAGCTGTCATTGTTTTATACCTCACCGTAATATGTTTCATTGCCTATTTGAATCACTCTTGTTATAATCCCATTCACCGCCACGTGAACCGGAACATCTGAATCAACTTCACCTAATGATTTCCCTTTTAAAAAGCTGTCATGTTCTATAAATTATTATAAATTACATATTCAAGCTATTATGAAACGGTCACGACAACAGTAAATGCTTTGAATAATTTCTTACCAATGGCAACAGGAACTTGCGTGTTATTTCCTCTCACCACAAACACTTTAAACCGGGGATGAAAAATATCTCCATTTTCATTTAAAACTAAATGAAAGTTGCTGATTTTTTTTAATGAAAATAGGTTTAAAATATAGGAAAAAGTAGTTAAAATTGTCTCTCTCAAACAAGATAAAATAAAGCTAGTCTTACCGGCCAAGAGTTGAGAACTGAATTGTTTTGGTGTAATTCTTTGATTTAGTTTCTCGTTTAGCAATCTGATGAAGTGAGTGATTTTGATTAGAAAGATTCGATTCTTGCAATGATGCTGAGCTGAATGCAACTATAATTATAATAAAAAGGATTAGCAATGGATTCATCATTTTGTTATGCTGCTAAAGGTCAATTGGTTTTTTTTTTTTCAAAAATAGAATTGGATTAGGGAGAAAAAGTTGACTGGCTTGTTTCACTATAGAACTCTTTTCCACTCTCTTTATTTTGGCAAAGCTATGTGCAGATAGGAAGCGGCATCCCATTTCATGAGTATCTCAAGGTCAAGCTTTCCAACGTGAAAAGTATGGTTAGCGAGCTCAGCTGCTGAAAAAATCAATACAGGTCAGAAATACAAGCTGACCTACCTCAATCAACGAAACATGAGCAGATGGATCTCTGGAATCTCCTACGGCCATCCCTTTACTCTTATGTCTTCTAATGACGATGATAATTGTTCATGATACTCTCTATGAATTCTCCCGTCGTATAAAACTAATTAATTAATTAACTAGCTATTATGTAGAAAGGCCTGACGTCAAATGGCATGGCATCATGTTATATAACACTGTTAATTGCAAAGATTAGCTTTGTTCCTTCTATATAATTTAATTTTCCCATTAAATGAATAGGTAGGTGCTGAGTCATTTAGACCCAGACAGAGTAAATTGTCTTTGAGGAATTACTATCGTTTTTGTATTTGGAGTCTACTCTCTACTTCAACCAAACAGAAACATTTGAAAACTTGCCAACAACAACAACAATGAAGGTGGTTAACTTTTTACTCGTAATTCTTTTCGTCTTTGGATTTAGTTGGAATGTGGAATGCCAATTGGGTAAGATTCTATAATAACTAACAACAATCTATAATTAAAGTAAGCCTGAGTCTCTATTTGTAATCTTTCTTCTCACACTTAAATGAAAAAATTTGCAGGTGCTCCAGCCGATGATGATGGGGCTCCCGAAGGTCGTGACAAACGTAGTCCACTTGACTTTTGGGACAAGTTGATCCACCACGGCAGAGTACATTCTGGTTCTGGATAACTGAAATTAAAGTGTGACTCAGTCTGCGTACAGGGAATCTTTCATATATATTGCAGCCACAAAAAAATTTCATGCCCTAGTTTTGAAATAAAGATAGAGCTGAAATTCCTTGTTTCCGTTTACAAACTATACTTTTTACCCCCATCCACACAAACAGAGGTTATATAATTGTTGTGTAATAACTAATTACTTATAATTACTTTGGTTGAAAAAGTTCACATGATAAGGTAGTTGACGAAAGGATTATAATTGCCATCAAACGCATAATTAAACGCTTGTAGCAATTTTGACTCACAACTTGCGTATGAAATCGACTACCTGGAGTGAGAATGTTGTTGATGATGATGATGATGATGAGGGGACGTCATCTCTCTTTCATACACTTTTCCTTTCCGCGTTATCCTTCTACATAAAAAGGTGTTTGCAAAAAGAAGCTGAAATCGTCATCTGTTGACCTTCAAATTCACAAGTAAGTCCTGAGCTTAGTCTCTAATCATGTCGAATCAAAATGGGAAAAGTGTTGGATTTTCTGGCATAAAGTGCATTTTAACTGGAGCAGGACGGGGTGAAACGAGAATATATTTTTAGTTTACTGATTTTTATTAAGTGAAATTATTTTATGATGACATCTCTTTCATATCTGGAATTGGACCGGCTCGTTTAGCAAAAACTGCATTCCCAAGGAGAATTTTGTTTACGCTGTTTCTAAAACCCCGGAGAATTTGCAAACGCTGAAACAATAGTTTCCCAAAGTAATTCCGGTTTGTGTTGATCTCTCCAACTGGGAAGATACCAAAATTGCCTTGGAGCCAATTGAAGTTGTTGACTGTCTCATCAACAATGCTGCACTGCTTGATCGCTCTGAATATTTATCAATTTCACAACAAAGCTCGAGGCCGTACAAAACCACGGTACGGGGCTGCGATTATTTGCTTCTTTTAGTTGGGATAGTGTGCTAAACGACCCATCCCAACTAAGGTCAATGGCGTATGAGGTCGGACCTCACAAAATTCGGGTGAATTCTGTAAATCCAGCAGCTGGTTTGACGGATATGACTAATCGAGCTGCGTGTGACACTAGCACTAGCAAAAAAATTTAGACGACTGAAAAAGCTTTGATCAGCAGAACGCCAACGGGAACCCTTTGGATGCCGATGTGTGACGTGGTCAATACTACATTGTTTCTTGTATCAAATTCGACTTCTCAAATTACCGGACAATGTGTAAGTGTTGATTGTGGCTTTCTTGCAGATTGATAAAGTCAAAGTAAATACATCAATCATCATGTTCAACTATTTTATTCATAATGAAATTTAATTGATTTGTTTATGAATATCAAATTTAGTTCATGGTAAAAAATAAAAGGCTTTTAAAAACCACAGGTTGTTTTAGAGGCTTGGATTTTGTTTACAATTATTAATCAAGTTGCTTTCAACATATATAGCTTCATATTGTTTGCGTCATTAAAAATGCATTAATTTAACGACCGTTTTTTTATTATTTCCTCGCCAAGAACTATAAGCTCTTGGTGTATAATTGGCATTGAGTAACAAAAGCTCCTGGTAATTCTTTACCTTGATTGTTTGATGGTAAGGAAAGAGACGTGCACACATTCGCTTTGCAATTATTCCAGCGACATAAAATTTTTATTTCCATCTCACTATTTTGATGTCTTAATAATTTAGTTGGTGTCAAACCAAACTTTTATCACATACTTATTTGTTCAAAATGAGCCAAGCCAAATAGCTACGTATAATATGTAAGATTGGTATGTCTTATCAAATTTTTTGAATGAAAGTAAAATATGTAAGAATGTATATAATACACCTAAAATTATTTTGGTTGATGCTGACCCGGCATTGATTTAGTTTGCTATTCAGTTTTAGCTAACATGGACAAATCAAAAGTGAAGTTCTAGTCTTAAAATAAACTAATATTTAACAGAAAATAAACCCGACAGAGCGAGATGTAATGATGTACCTTTAAAATTTCCTGTTGCTTCAATTAAGTGAAATATTTTTTGTTCATCGACTCCGCCAGATAGTGTGTCCTACTAACTTTTAAAAAAGTGAATTACCATAATTTAATGATTTCGGTGCTGCACATTCATTTATGAAATTAGGACGTAGCCGTTACTGGAGAATCTCACATTTCTGACGTAGCTTTTCATTTTGCATTGCTAAAAATGAACAAGTTAAAGTTTCTTACACTTGGTTCCGGCTTTGAGGTAAAATTAAACAGACGTTTGCGATATAAAATTTATGAACGTAATAATTTTTTTTAAACCAACAATTGATTTCGTGTTGTTTTTGCAGCCGTCCAAAACAATGTGCAAGAAAAATGGTATGAAGACAAAGGATATCATTTTAAAACCAACAATCTAAAATTGGATTTGCAAGTGCCTTGCAACTCCATCTCTGGGCGTTTGACATTTGGACTTGAATAAAAGAGAAAAAATAAAACTAAAGAGAAAATTGCGACACGTCGTTTCCTCTCATTTTTATGTCAATCTAGATCCTTGTTAAGGTGCATAAAAAAGGAAACGGCTACGTAACTTGGTTGTCATTGATTTAGATTGTAAGAGAAAAGGTCAAAGGAGCACCGTATATTCGATAATGGATAAGTGTACGTTAGTCCATCAACATTACAGTTCAATTTGCCTTCTCCTATCATCTCTTTTCCGACTAATTCATTTCATTTTAGGAAAAGTCCCTTGCTGGTACCAGGAAGCAGGCTCCACTTAGATTCTAACAACCAACGGTCGTAAAAATAAAGAAAAAAAACCAAACTGACCTACTTCACATAACATGACATATAATAAGCCAACAAAAGAATATTTCCGGTGTCTAGTCCCACGGATTTCATGATGTTCCCTGTTTTTAAAAAAAATCAACTTTTCATCGTACAGCATAAGGGATGTATCAGCCAGTTTACCTTTTTATTGCTTCAACGCAAAAAAAATAGGATTGACATCTGGACAAAAAAAATAACTTCCAATGACCAAAACAAGAGATCCCACTCACCATCAGATTCCTTTGAGTATATCCTTATTGCGTGCAAGAAAATGTGCACGCAAGGGCAATAAATAGCCCAAAAACACCGGGGAAGAAGGCACCCTACTATATCCCGTTAGAGTTTAGCATTTTTGCTGGCATTAGGGCAGGAATTGGAAAAGCAAGATAGATGATGATAAAGGCTGTTGACTGTCAAGGCTCCGAGAAGTTGGACGTGGAAATGGATGATATTGAATGATATTAATTTGGTGGTAAGGGAAAATGAGGAATCAAGGGGCAAATGTCACTGAGATACCGTATGCACTTCAAATAGGGAATGTTTTTCTCATGAAGGGTTTATCATTATCATTGTTTTTAAATGCTGCTTTTGTGCATAAAACATTTATGAGAAACAAAATATGTTAAAAGGTTGGACAATTTAGTTATAAAACTTTATTAGAAAATGTTATGCTATAAGTAGTAATAAAAAATCCACAAGATTACTTTCCTTCATCATAATCCAACTATGCTCTTAATTGTTGATCGACCACTGCAAGTAACATTTACATCTGTTATTTATGCTTAGCACTTATGTGCCGCTCTAGGCAGCGTTTGTATTTGTAAACACGTTCACAATCTTCACAAGAAAACCGTGCAGACACAGGATGCCTTGCCTTTCTCTTGTTTTTGGTCTTCTTCTTCTTCTTTTGGGTCAAACTACCGCTAATGTTGAATTGGGTTGATCGGATGGTTGAGTTGGTGTGTACATCTCCAGTGTCAGTTGATGTATGGTATTCTGCATTATTTTTTATGACGAAATTTGTAAATTAATTTGTAATGTGGGATTCAAATCAATAAAGTGAAGTCAACACTTGCCTTGGTAACTGTATGGTTTCTCGTGGTAGGAATTGGGAACGCATGGGAAATAATCTAGTTTGGGTAGTTTTTCTCGTCCGCTTTGCATTTTGTAGTCACTCTGGTATTCCTCCACACTCTCGTTTTCCTCCACACTCTGGTCCCCCTCCATACGCTGCTGGTCCCCCTCCATACGCTGCTGGTCCTCCTCCATACGCTGCTGCTGGTCGTCCTCCATACGCCTCTGGTCCTCCTCTCCTCCTACATTATCATCATCGTCGTCGTTCTGATGAGTGCTGTAAAGTAATCCAAACACAGCAAAAAAAATATTACTTTATAATAGTAGACTCCACTATACAGGGGAACTAATATTTGCCAAGTCATGATGATTACCTATCTAAAGAAGCATTTTGTAGTGATTGGGTGAGTCTAATTTCAATTGGAAAATCATTTTCCTCTTCCGCATCACCAGTAATCTCCTGATATGATCCTTCAGGTGACCCAAAATCTTCATTATTCTCAGCCGAGTATACTCTTTCCATACTGACATCAGAAATGTCGACATCCCGCAGTTGGTTCCCGAATGGAAGATCCATATTTGGCAGAATATAACTAACATCTCCCTGCAAGTACTCATTCAGAGTATCCTGTGGAGGAGGCTCGTCAATTTCTTCAATATCATAATCAACATCATCCACTTGCTGCTTGATATGAGTATTATTTTCAGGTTGAACATTACATTCATTGTCGATACGGCTTTTTCTGATGAGGTTATCTGTGATACCTGAAATCAACAAAGTTTGAGTTGGTAATGTTACGGCAGAGAATACGATTATGAAATAAAATTACGATACGCACAGTATGATACAGACAAAGTGTATTGATATTAAAATTACCTTCAAGAACCAACTCTGGCATCCTTGTGAACTTTTTCCCTCCAAATAGCATGGTAACGGGGTCCGGTTGATACCCATGGCTCCTCATGAAATCTGTTTCCATCACCCTACGCTTGATTGCAGTAGTGGTTACTTTGATGTTTTCCAAAGTTTTCTCTAGGATCAGCTCTTGCTTCTTCAGCTCCTCCACCAAATCCTCACAAAAAGCACAGAAGGGGAACATTTCCCTTGTATATCTCGTTGGAAGTTCAAAGGTTGGAAGTTGAAGGTGCTTGAATAGTCTAAATATAGACTTTTTCAGCTTTCCAACATTTTCCCCACATGTTTTACCCAAATGCACAGTATTGAAGCAAAATAGACAAGTCGTTTTCCTATTGGAATATGATGACGATGGAATCGGTTCAGTGGTGTTGTTCCAGCATTCCGAAATTATGGAAACACGTGTTCCAGTAAATGAGGTCGGGCCATTAAAGTTTGTATGGCCAAATGGGTAAGCATTTCGTGGTTCCATTTTTCACAGCTTTTGCACGTTTTCACAACTTTTACTGTCACTTTGAGTCGAAATAAAATAACAATGGTGACTGATGAGTCTCAATTCATTCATATCCAAACACAAGGACCGCAAAAAAGAGAGTGAGGTAGATCCCATCTTACACCAGGATCTTATATCAGAGAGCAGCTTCACCTAAAGGTACAAAAAAGGTAGAAAGAGTAAGGGCTTAAGGCTGCAAATGGGTCCCTTTATGAGTTTTATGCGTATGTGTAAGGGTGAAAAAGTATATTGATCCGGTTCACTCTGTAAAATAGGTAACGTTTATGTTTTTTCCTATGTTGCTTGTCTGTCACGCATGGTTTTCTTGGTCACGCATGCTTTGTTGAATGACAGTATTTCTGGTATTTTTTCAGACTGTATTTGCCATATGGTGATTATAGCTTTCAAGAGTCCCGGAATTTTAAGACTCCATACCTGGTGCATGGAATAATGGAGTCACACCAGGTGGCTAATGGAGAATTTGAGTAAAACCCGCCGAAATGGAACATCCAGCGAAATACCAAAACGTTACCATACGGAGCATTATAGAGTCACGAGGCACGATAACACTTATACGGGCATGGTCGTATTCGTTTCTAAAATCAGATCAGCTTAGGATTCTTACGCTCCCAATGGCTGATAGACTGAGATAAATGTACGCGTCAGACGCTTTCTGTTTGCTAGACTCTGACAAGCAGTCCCTCCTGAGCAGTCAGTCCTTCTCTAGCAAGCGTTCTGAACTTGTTCCTTCCCAAATACTTTACGCTACCAAGTAGAGTCATTAGCATCAGTGCAAGATTTTGAAAGGTTTTGTAACGATGGAGTGTTATGAAAGATCTCCGCTAGACGATGCAAAGTCTGAGTGGCTGTGTAACCACAAAAATACGTTGCCGGTGCTGTTATACGCTTTGAAATCAACAGGTCAATTTGAGTCAGCTTTAATTTTGGAAATGGAGCTAAAGGAAAAGCTTTTAGCAAATAGCTCAGTTAAGCGGCTACAGCATTACTTGGGTTCTCCAGTGGGACTTGAAGAATTCGTGAGAAATGACAGTTTATCAACCTGGCCTTCATGGCCGAAGCAGAAGAGCTCAAATACCACTAGATTGTTTATTATTTGCACACCACACATTCACATCACAATTGGAAAAATACTAGATGTGAATCTAGCTGGATTGACTGAGATGCAGTGTGAAGAAGAGGCGATACGAAGAATAGAAACCAAATCCAGTAACTGCTCCACGGCGTTGGTTGTGATTATAACATGCTTTAAAGGCACTGGTATTTTCCTCTCTAGAATTGGCACCACATCTAGAAGGATTGTAATAGTCACGGAGGAACGTAAAAGCGATGTTGAAAAAGAGCTGGAAAACTTTATTGATATGAAAAAAAGTACAGCAGTGGTAGAAGACACGGTGGAGTGGTCAGATCTGACACCAGAATATTCAAAAGTGATTATGGAACGGAACTGTCTCCTCCAAAATAAGTCACAACAATTCCAGCTACAAACTCTTCTCAAAGTTCCTGGAACAAGGGACAGACACAGTGAATTGAAGCTATTAAGTGGACCATTTTTAGCATCACTTATTTCTAACAAGAATCCACCCTTCTTTTCAAACAGCATTCCTGCGTTGTGTGAAAATTACATACCAAGAAGGATTGTGTCTAGATCTCTGATTTCAACGGATATATTCAAAAAGCGGCTTCCAGATATATTTGTTTTTACCGGCATTGAAGGACATGACCTTGACAGCTTTCTTTTACATAGTGGTGAACTATCAGACACTGCCAAAAATCAAGTTCTTGTTGCTGAAAATAATAAGCAAGTTATAAGTGTTCGTTTCATTATTATCGAGCCCAATGATGATTGGTTGTTTCATGCTATTTGTAGGCATACACTGGCCCCTGTGCATTGGCTCCATTATGAAAATGGAGTGTTTAACTGTGTGAAATCAAAAGGGAGCATGAATGCAATTCATGAAATTGTAAATGACAGTAACCATGAGGATGATAATTTAAACTTGATCAGTGAGCAAGACTTTGTTAGCAGTCACGTTAATGTAAAGAGTCCATTTGATCGTTCAAGAGCCCCTGTTTGCATTTCTGCATCACCTGGAATGGGAAAAAGTGAGTTTATGGCTTCGATTGCAAGAAAAATGCATGATGATAAAGAGATTATAATATTTGCATCTCTTGCTGCAGTCATACGCCAAGTAAAAGAAAAATGTGCCAATACAAGTTACTTGCCACGCATATTTAACGCCTTCACTGACGTAATAGCTAGATATGCTTGTGAGCACGAGTTTGGAGCAAATCTATTTAAAGAAGGAGTAGTTGGGAACACGTTAAAAGTTTTACTTTTCCTTGATGGATATGATGAAGTGGATAATGGTGATTTGGAGGTAACGAATGAATGCTTAAAGTACATCATTGAGTTTCTGAAAACAGTTAGAGTTATAGTGAGCACAAGGCCACATTTATTAGTGTGCCTTGAGAATGTTATTGGAACGGTGGGTTTTAACATTGAACCCTTTTCGAGGCAAGAGCAGACAGATTTACTTGTCAAGTTCTGGCGTCATCAGCATCCCGCTAAAAACCTAGATGAGGAAAGACTGATTCGATTCAGCAAATATTGTTTAAACATTCTTAAAAAGAAGAAAGCGAGTGAAAATGACAGTGACTTTGCAGGAAATCCACTACTCTGTCGCTGTGTTGCTGAGAGTTATATAAAAAGTGCAGTGCCATACGCGGATCCCAAGAACCGATATGATGGTTGCAATGATTGGTTACCTGAAGAGGGTGATAGAACTTGTTTCGCGGATATACTTAAACATGCAATCAAGGTGATGGTCAAGAGATACAAAGAAAATTACAAACTTGATGCGTTGGATAATGATGGTGTAATCAGAGCGTATATGCAGCAGTCCCTCCGTCATTTCTTCCCCGAAAGACAACAAGAAAGACTATTTTTGTTGCTAGAAACACGAAAGAATGAGGAGTTTCCTCTTGAAGATCTCCTCAGAATCGGGATACTAGAAAAAAGTATAACAGATCAAGTTCCAAGATTTATGCAGCAATCCTTTGCACACTATTTCTTATCTCTGTTTGGAATTGAGCTGCTCCGTAAGATAAAGGTAGCCTACCAAGGGAATTTTATAGCAGCCACAAGGTTCATATTTGGATCGTTGTTATCTACAACTCAAGTTAAACTGTGCCACTTTGAAGAGGTTGAATTAGAACATTGTATGCCTGAGTTTGCAACCACATTTTCTTTGGAGCTTACGGTGTACTTAATGAACCACCATTTGAGAGGCGAGTCGCCGCCTCATTCTATTTCGGATTGGGTGTGTGTTGCGAGTAGAAATGTTATGAATAGTAAGGAACGTTTCGACATTGCTATGGCTTGTGCATATGACGACCATGTCAATATCTTTCGTCACCTTTTAAAATCAAAGTTTTTCGATTCGGAGCAAAATTTGATTCTCAGTAGAAACTTTTCACTAGTGGCAGTCCTCCGGTCGAGTGTTAAATTATTGGAGTTGCTGCAAGAAAAATGTATTGAGCTGCGTGGTTTTGCACTAATTTCCTTGTTAGAAAACGCAAAGTCCTTGCTTGTTCTTGCGGTGAAAAGAGGAGGTTATTCGGTTTTTTCCTTTTTGTGCTACAGCAAAGAAATTCGTTTATTGATTCGTCAAGCACATACACAAGCGCAAGGTTTTACTCATTTGCTACATAAGTGTGTTGAAAGTACAAGGGGAGAGCCGGACGCTTTGATAATTAAAAGAATCCACATAATTGGACACCTGTTGGACATTAACCCAAGACTAATTCATCAGTTGGACTTTAAGGGAAGAAACGCCTTGTTTGCTGGTGACGTGCACATTAAATTGCTCCTAGAGTTGATTAAACCATTGTATGGAGTCAACGTGTTGCATGTTACTACGTCTGAGAAGAAGACGATTCTCCATCACGTAGCGGGAAACTTGACAAGTGGGGAGTTTCATCAGTTTGTAACTCAATTATCATCGAAAATCCTCAAGCAACTTTTTAAAATGAAGGATAGTGGGTGTCAAACTCCATTTCATGTTCTTTTACAAAACTTTGATCCACTTGATGAAACTCTAGAGTTGTTTTATAAAATTGGGATAACGCCAAATCCCAATGACTTGAATTTACTGGAGATGGCACTCCAACATAAAAGGAGCAGCAGGTTCATCAACAGTTTGATATGTTGTGGAATAAAATGGCGTGATATAGATCAAGCAATAGAATCCTCTCCAATTCACGTTGCTGCCAGGTATGGAAGCGTTAAAGCGGTCTGGTTTCTCCTATCCTTTGGATTCCCAGTTAATTATCCTGATCAGTATGGAAACACGCCGCTCTTTTATGCAGTACAGAACACGACAGGGAGTCAGTTTGAGATTGTAAAGGTGTTGCTAAAAAACGGGGCTGATTTAACATATTTAAACAGTGCTCAGCAAAATGTTTTTCATCTGGCTGTGAGAAAAGGTGAATTAGAGACAGTTCGGCTTCTCCTTGCCCAATGGCTGGAGAGCGGGTTGTATAATGCTGCAGATGTGGATAGAGATACACCGCTACACAGTGCAATGGAATGTGTGGATACAAAGAGGGGCTATGAAATTATTTCTTTGTTGGTGGAGCGGGGTGCCAATGTCAACGCTAAAAATAACTCTGAAGAAACTCCACTCTTGAAAATGATAAAGTCCTACCGCTGTCCTATTCACTTGCCCACAATATCCTTGCTGGTGTCTCAGGGAACCGTGTTAACAAAGAAAGATGCATTCCTTGTACTTCAAACGATTGTTGGTGAACCGTATCTTCATCTTGAGCAGAGTAAATATGAAGAGTTGGCTATTGAATGTTTCAAGAACTTAAAAGCAGATTTAACACAGAGAGACCAAAGGGGAAAAAATCTTGTCCACTATGCTGTAGGGAGAATTTGTCTTCGAGGTGTCCAGCTACTGCTCAGCCACGGACTCGATCCAAAATCAACGGATGATGAAGGCAACACACCTCTTCATCACCTCGTTTTCCAAACATTCAATAAAAGTCATGAAGCTCGTTTCCAAGTTGCAAAGTGCCTTGTTGATCATGATAGTTCTGTGGTATATGCGGTAAACCACAGGGGAGATACGCCACTAACTAGACTCTTCAATGCTTATCCATATGCCGGTTATCTTGACGCAAAGTTTGTTCAGCTACTGAAATGTCCTGTTGAAACGGCAATAAAAATACTGAAGCGGGCTATAGATTGCAATTACTTCATATCTGTCCAAAAATTTGACATAGAGTTGGGTCTAACATTGATCGATCGAGGAGCAAAGCTTGAGTGGAGAAATGAAAATGATAATGGGTCATCTTGGCTTCACTTGGCAGCTAAACATTTACATTTGGAAGGAATGACTTTCTTTTTGGACCAAGGAATGAGTCCAAATATTAAGGATGATCAAGGGAATACGCCTTCCCATTACTTGATGCGATACTGCAATCGTGGAAATGAGGTGGATATCCTCCGCTTTCTTGCACAGCGCGGAGCTAACCTAAACGCTGTTAATCTTCTGGGCGAGTCTCTACTCCATTGGGCAGCTCTCTATGGCAGGCGTTCTGCGGTGGAGTACTTCCTCTCAATGGAATTTGATGTGAATGCTACCGGTGGTTTGGAACGGGGAACAACAGCCCTCCACTACTGCTTCATGAGTGAGTGGTCCATTCATCAGTTTAGGTTGGCACAACTCCTTCTTGAAAATCATGCTGATGTGAATGCAGTCACTGCAAGTGGTGAATCTGTGGCAGATTTAGCAATCAAATCCTTTCAAAAAGTGTTGGAGTGCTGTCAAAGAACCGATTTTGCACTTGATAATTTGATGTTTGTGGAAACAATTAAACTTTTGATTGATCATGGATTGAACCTGCTTCGGAGCAACAAGAGTGATGGCAGTCCTTTTCTCCATCGCATTCCAGCTTTCCTTCAACCGTTGCAGTTTCACCAAGTAATTAAATACGTCATTTCAAATGGAAAAGAGGAAGCCCTTTTCTTGCTTGGTGAAGAAAATGATGAAACTATTGTACAAGCTGCTACCAAGCATTTCACACTTTTGGAGGATACGTTGACCATTTTGCGCAGTGGTTGGAGGTAAATATCATCAACTTTGTCTTTAGAGAAGCGTGTTGTTTAATTTATAAACTATTATATCAAATAAACAAGATAAATGTGTTGTTTTATTTTTAGTTGGAGACGCTTCTCAGCCTGGTTCAAGTAGACAACGGAAACCAGTTAATTTTGACCTTGATTTTGATTTTTATTATTAATTGCCTTACTCATTACTAAATAAAAATGTATGTTGTTTTATGAATTACAAATTATTGCACGAAATCAGGGTCAATTTTTCGTTTCGGGAAGTTACAGTTGTAAGTCGTCTGCCACGGTGCACTGCAAAAGAAGATAACGTGTGATGATATTGATATGCATCACTGGCAAGCGCAATTTTCATTAAAAAGTACCCCCTTCACACATTCAGCCATAATATCATCATATCAGCATACTAGCATACAGCGGAATGCTCGTTGAGAAAGAGAGGAGCTCATAAATTTGCCTTGCAGAAACAAACCGCTGCTGCAACATCACATTCCAATCAGCATAAATAGAATCGGACAAACAGTTCTCGGCTATCGGGTTACCTACTGCACCACACCACCAATCTTTGATTCAATACAATTCATCGGGGCACACTGAGATAGAAATAAATCTTTGAGAGGAAGGGGAAAGAATGGGTCCTTATCACAAAATTGCGTAATTTATTGCTTTGAAACGACAATGGCTTTGCTCCCTCAAATAATTCACCCATCTATAAATATATTGGAGAAGCGTACTAGTAAAAGTGTCTACTTAATCTGAATACTACTCATGTGTAAACAAAAACATCTACAGCCACGTTTTCTTTCATTTCCCCAGTTCGTTTCCATGTCAATCAAATCATCATGCTCATTAGCCATTAGCTTACATATTTAGTAATTTGAAAGAACCAACGTCATTTTTTACCAGAGAAATTCCAAATGTCACCCTTGACCCGCGTCACTTTTTTTTAGAAAGAAAATTTTTCCTTAAGAAGAGGATCCCAAACCCTTTTGTCTGGTTTTGAGTGGTCGGATATAATATGTCAATGTTCAGGAGATGATGATGATGATGATGATGATGACTCGACGCGGACGGAAAGTCGACAAGGATCTTGATCTTGATTGCTGTCACAGTGGGACGTCAAGACTCTCATATCTAGTTCCGCATATCATGCTGAAGGGGTTTGATTGGATGTGTCCTTGTCACCCAGTATTAGCTCCGTTCACAGTAGTTGAAATTTAAAAAAAAACAAATTAGTAGACACAAAAGAAGGGAAAAAGTCATTATTAAGCGTAGCATAGCGGCAGGGCTTATAGATGTGCTGAGGAATGAGGATGAGGTAGCCATGCAGTATCAAACTAATAAAAACGTCAAATGAACCTCATCTGTGTTTGTGAACATTGGAATAGGGCAAAGTAAAGTATTTACGAGCCATACCTTTTGTCTCTACTCGCTGTGAGAAGCTCTAGCTGTACAAGAAACAACAAGATCCAAATGAGTAAACAGTAGTTCACAGATGCTTCTATGACACAAACTTCTTATTCCCTCTTCATGTTTCATGCTCAAGCTCAAGTTTTGCTCAAAGTTAAAAACCAAATGTCCTTTTGTATTTTTGACAGAAAAAGGGAGGCGCCACCTTTTTATTGTTCAGGTTTCCGCATATTTTCACTCTGCAAACTGTAACTTCAAAGGGATTCCCTGCATTTTTTATTTTCCACCTGTTTTTTTACTTCTAATTCTACTTGGTTCGGCTTAGGGTAACGTCAATGTTTGAGTTTTTAATAAAACGGGAGCACGTGTTTATGATTATATCAAGGAAATCCGAGTCAACATTTAATTTCCAATAGGGACCGGGTTCATACCAAACTGTTGCCAGCCTCATATGAGCGATCAGAGTTTCCCCACGAACCCAACCGCTTCCGCCTTTCAACACAGCTAGTAAGAAATTGCAATTGAATTGAAAGGAACTGTGTATTCGTAATGCCGTTTTTACTTTCCCAGCCGTCACCAGCACATGTAAATGAATTTATGCTTTTTTTACAAGTACAATTTGAATTCAGATAGTTGGTTGGCGTTGGCAGTGCAGCAAATATTTATTTGAATTTTTGTAAGATGCTGATGATCCAATGCCATGCAATTGCAAGTCATTCAAATGTCGGCTCAACAAGTTATGCCAAATGCCAGAAATGTTTTAAAAAAAGTTGTACATCCAATCCGTGACTGGATAATATACAATCCGGATATTATCACGTGACGACTCGTCAAAAAGAGTATTTCTGTAGTCGCTATCAACCATGTAGTTTGAGAAGGAAATGCGGGATTTGCGAAAGTTTGAGCGGATTAAATAAACGGAGAAGCTGCGCGGTAAGTTTCAAGAGTGTTGTCATTATTATCACCAGTGTCATTTAGCAAGTGTTAATGAGCATGTGAGATCCACAAACCACCACAAAATCTTTACGTTATGACATGATATCTCTGCGAAATGCAAAGTATTCGCGTTGGCATCCGGAATTTCCCTTCAAGACTTTTGAATGAAACAAGATACTTTTTGAATTTCAAGTTGAATAGTTGTCAAGAATGCTCAGCTCAGGATTAACTCTGGTCTCCTTTCCTCCTTTAGTTTTCTATATGCATTGCATCCTTGCAATGCAAATTCAGTGAGTATTATTATATGCATATCTGCTGTGCTTGGTTTTGGAAGAGAGGTGGAGTCATTCTTGGAACGTGGGATGCCACAAAGTCACAAGCTTTGCAGACAAAGCTGCTCCTTCCCTTCTTAGAAACGGATATCCGTCTCTCTCTAATGTAATCTAATATGATGTGATCAAAATGATCACTGCAGTGCAGCATGCATTTCATATTATTACATAACAACAGTTTGAGTATAGTAGCTCAACAAAAGAATTTCATGTCATTTTTCACAGAGAGGAAAGGAAGGCTAGGGAAGGGAGAGGATCGGGACATGACATTATTCGCATTCCTCATTTTATTGCATTTTCTCCCTTTCTTAATAGCATGGCATGGCGTAATGAGCTGAAAAAAAAAGTTTGTAGAAAGATAAAAGTCAGCTCGTAAAATACTTATGGGAAGATATAAGCATGACATGTTCTGTTCTGTTGTTCGTGTTTGAAAGGGAGAAGGAGAGAGATAGGGTTCAGTTGAGTTGAGGTTCATGTGACATTTTTATGGGCTTGATAATGCATAGCTCCCTCATTCTTTTCTCAGTCAGCAGCTGGGTGACAAGTACACAATAAAATAATACTCGGAAATGATGAGAATTTTTGTTAGAATTCCATTTCATGTGTCAAAATTTGATTGTTTAATTCTCATGAATTGTATGTGTATATTATAGTGTGTCATAATCTTTCCGAGTTACATTCGACCTATATCATATTTTGATGCCATGTCTTTCACAGATGTGCTTAATATGAGGAGGCTGGTTGGTGTTGGTGGTTTAAATTAAATGGGATTAAGGGAGGATGTGAGTTCGTTAAATTATTTTTGATGGCTTATCTCACTCTTTCATATTCATTCCTCTTCTCAAACACTTTTGTTTTGTTAGATCTAAAGATACATTGTTGAGTACATGAATATGAATTTATTTCTAAAAAATTGTAGCAAGTTAAACTTAACCGAATCGAGCTATCAAATCGCTAATTACCCTGCGTGCAAGAATTAAGATACTATATTTTTAGCGAGGAATGTAGCAGTTCTTGTAGCTATTCTTCATACCGAAAAAGTGTAATTTGCGGAATTCCCTTTTGGTTCTTTGCCGACGCTGGTCTTGCTATTGAATAGTGTTACTGCCAATATAGAATGCAAAAACTGTTTTGCATATTTTTTATTGAAGCAATAGAACGAGATTTCTCACTTTTCATAAAAGTCGCTCGTATACTACATGATGTAATACTAAAATTAAGGTGTGGAAGAATATTATAAAACTGCGATAATCATTAAATATACTCGTGTAAAAATTGGATTAATATCTTTTGGTTTTGAGTAACTTGAGGAATTAAAAGCAAGAAATGTTCCAACAATTAATCTGTTTTTCTCTGCAGTTTGGTTCAAGTTTATGAGCTGTGAGCTCATTTATGGTGATGGTGGTGGGAAGAAAAGGGAGGAAGGAAGTGGGATTAGATGTGTGACACGTAACATAACTTGTTCCAATTCAGGGAAAACCGGATGTCACCAACTGGCAATGGCAATAATGAGCATTCTATTTTGTATATTAATCCTTTTAACTAAAAATTTCAACACACGTTTAAAGTGCATTTCCCTCACTTAGCAAAATAATGTGCATGATTACTTGTCAGACCAACTGCAATCGTCTCAATCTTCAGAAACAACGGACAGGAGGATCACGAATTACTATTATTTACGGTTGTGCTCTTAATCATCATCATCATCAAGAATAAGCAATGTTTTGGGTTGCGACCTTTCAAGCGCATTCCTTTTCTCGGTTAAAAGGTGACGTGTGGGTTATGGGTGAAATATGGAAATTGGTGAGTGTCTGATTAAGATGGAATGATGGAAATTCCGAGAAAGAAAGCCACTTAACAAAACAAGGCACATATGGATATATCATCCAACAACCCT